>CM042143.1:59691080-59771080 GCA_023376005.1 Doryteuthis pealeii | reverse complement strand
AACAAACAAGCTGACAGCCATAAAACCAACCAGGTCCCCTCCTCGCACACATACGCACAAACACTGACATTTGTGCCAGTGGGGGAAGTTAAAGAAAAATCAGCTTCAGCTCCAGGGTTATTTTCTCAGGCTCACCTGTCCTTCGGCAAAAGAGCTGAGCCTGTTTTGGCACCGTCCCTTTAGTATCCACTTTAAATCGACATTGTTGTCACATCCTAAAAATCGTTGGCGGCACTTGGGAAATACCTCCCCCAACACCCACAACGTCCTATTAATAAGTAACAACAACATTTGAACCAATAAGGAGAAATAAACCACCAACTGAATAGCTTGAATATTCCATACAGTACAAAGGCTATCAGCAACTGATCAGCAAGGTTATTTAAACTAGCAGACCTTGGGATATCCCCAGTTTTGATAATTAATTATTACCAACGCAAGATATGTTTACTTAAGAGCTATGGCTAAATTAGTCGCACATATGATAAAAAGTATAATATATCTCTCTCTCTCCTCTCTCTCTCTCTCTCTCTCTCTCTCTCCTCTCTCTCATCTCTAATCTCACTCACTTCTTTTCTCTTTCTTTCTCATCTTTTCATTATGTTCGATTTGAAGCAGATTAGCGTTATTGCTTCCGCGTGTTTACCCCCTCTCTCTCTATCTTCCCCTGCTCTCTTCTTTCTTTCTTATATATTTTTCTATGTAGCACCCCCTCCTTTTTCTCCCTTTTATTTACTCATTATAAAAACGAATTTCATTATTTAGTTGACGTTGACACACTCTTAGATAATCAGAGTTCGACATGTAACACCAAGAAAATCAGATTTACATTTTGCATTTCATCTGGACGATTTGCAGTCTCATTTTTAACCGGGTGTGTTTTCAGATAATAACGTCTACTCTTTAAGGAACACGGTATTAAGAACATTGATATATAGATGTCACTAAGACTTATGTGACCTCAGACCCGTGGAATCGTTTGTGACGAGCTATCTTGCAGACCGATTATTACTCATAGTGAGTTCGCACTCTCACCAGTCCACCTTAGACACGGCTTGTTCTAAATCTAAACAACGCTTAGTTGATTTGTTTTTGTAATCTTTTCAACTCACGTTAAGTCGTCTGAAAACCGTTCACGTCAGTCCCCACTGGGTTAAGCCAGCGATTGGTCTGTTCAGTACTAACAGGCTTACCACTTTAAAACAGCACTACCGAGGGTCGTGTCCGGCTACAAGCAAGCTTAGTGAAAAATGCTGTGCTAAAATACCTTAAAACCCGACCATATCAACTTAACCCTCCGCTTAAAAATGAGGGCCTCCAATTCGTTCATGATGAAATGCAAAAATGCAAAATCCTGCATTATCTGGTGTTCTGTACACGAATTCTTTATTTCTTATGATGTCGTCACCCAGTTAATTAATGGACAAAATTCCGTTTTTTATTAAACGAAAGAAAAGAAAAGGGAAAACAAGCCATGATACATAGAAAAAACTATAATAAGAAAGAAAGAAAGGAAAAGAGAAAAATAGAAATAGGAAGCAATAAGCTAATCTATTTCAATCGGATATAATGACAATTCCGTTTTTATTATAAACACAATAAAAGAAAAAAAGCACATGCTACCAAAGAAAAAAACTATAATTAAGAAAAAAGAATCTAATAAGAGAGGTTGAGCGCTCGAAGCAAAAGATAATCTTATTTCAATACGGATATAATTGAAAAAATAAAAAGGAAGGAAATAAAGAAAGAAAGAAAGAGAGAAGAGAGAGAAGAGAAGAGAGAGAGAGAGAGAGAGGAGAGAGAGAGAGGGGGAATTAATCAGATTGTTATACATTTCTTAATATTGAAACTATTTAGAAATACTTTGGTAAACATAGCCAACTTTGATAATTAAAATTATATTGTTGTTATATCCACAGTCCTGCTAGTTTATTATTAAGTCTCTAGCCTTCTGATCAATTTTAGGCGCCTGGCCGAAGTAGCAAGCTGGATTAGCAGACCATTTTAGTGGCCGTTGATTCTACATAGGCGCCTTCTAGACATTATTCGTTACTATATGACATTTCTCTTAAACTTATTTTACTGAACAAACATCATTCCTTTTTAAGACCTTATATGTTCATATCCAGATGAAAATGAATTACTAACAACCCTTCATAGCCATTACAGTTGTAGTCCAAATAAAATCTTGACAAAAAAACTCAGCGCAAAACTAAGGTTCGCCGATCATGCTATGAAAAATTATGAAGAATAGACGTCGAGGAGGAAGACAAAGAAATTCTGGAAGAACGTATTTTGAAGAATAGTATGAAGTATAACCACACGCAAGACAATCCAGACTTGGTGTTCAGACACTTAGAATTGCAATAACAATAGCCACAACTACTTTAGCCAATTCAAAATGTAATTGCAATTTCGTGTCTCTTGCCAGAGAGAACAATTTCCGCTTAGGGAAAAAGAAGAAAAAAGAAGAAGAAGAAAAAGAGAAGAGGTGTGTGTTGGGGTGGGGTTCGTTTACTCGGACTCAATTCAAAATTCAAATCTTAGTGCTAAAGTACTTTTTTTTTTAAAAAAGTCAGACCGGAAGCTAATTACTTGCCATTATTTGAATAAACTAAAACGTCACTGAACAAAAGCCAACCGAAACGTACGTTTATTTTTTGTTTTTGTCGTTTTTTTTTACATCTAGAAGCATAAGCATAACATGGATTATAGCATATATTTTATTTTGACAATATAGCGTGTTCAAATACGAACAATTTTTTTTATTTCTTTATTGATTTAGAACTAGGCAAAAGCAATAAGTTGGCTAAAGACGAATCTTTATTTCTGTCACAAAACTAAGCTTCCTCTTCAAAATTAAAAATAGATGTGTGTTTATTCCTACGGAATAGCCCTTATTTCTGCCCCCATCCTTTTCTCCCCACTTAGCAGAGAAAACACAGTGGTGGAGCCATTATGTGGGAGGGCACTGTGCATTTGAGGCGAGGAGGTCGTGATGATGGAGGGCGAAAAAGAGCCGCTCAGTTTGAGGAAGCTCCAGGGAATACAAAAAAGAAGAGAAGAGGAAAAGAAAAGAGACAGAAACGACATCAGAAACAAAGATCACAAAAATAAAAATAAAAAGAAAAAAAAAGAAGAAAAAAGAAAAGAAAAAAAACTTACGTGGGCGGAGTTAGCGCATTTTTTAACTATGTGAGAAGAGACTCCTTCCGTCATCGCACGAAGCTCACACCAACACCGCCACTCCTGCTTAAAGCCAACCCGACAGAAAAGTAAGGTGGCAAAGGTTGAAGTTAGGATAGCTCACGACGGGGGATATGCCCCTTAACGCAGAGAATGGGGTGCATGTTACGGAAGATAGATACCTACCCTGATTAGAAGGTGGGTGGACAAGTTGAACAAACGGTGGGCGTTGCTAAAAACAAACCTTAAACAACACAACAAATAAGCAAACACCAACTTAAAAGGTGGTGGAATATGTATTTTTTTTTTTTTTTTTTTTTTTTTTTTTTTTTTTTTTTTTTTTTTTTTTTTTTTTTTTTTTTTTTTTTTTTTTTTTTTGTTTTTTTTTTGGTGGTGTGAAAAACATTGAGTGGTGGTAGAGGAAGATCGATGGAGTAAGGGTCGAACCTGGATGATCAAGCTTTTTCTTTCTTTCTCTTTACCAAGATTAATAGCGACCGTTATGTCAATACATTTACTGACCCCACGCTTGCAAATTCAAGTTTTTTTTTTCTACAATAAGAAATAAATAAAACTAATTGAATAAAAAAAAATAAGTAGAGAGAAATCTTGATCTTTAGTTTAGAGGTGGCCAATAGTCTTTATATTAGAAAAAGAAGAAAAAATTAGATCACATCATTGCCTGTAAGATACTAGTAAAACCCACCTTGTAACTGTAAGAGCCTCCTGTGATTCAGATTTATAGCAATACAATAAACCAAAGAAAAAAAAGAAAAGAAAAAGATGTTAAGTAAACAACAAAAGAATAAAGACTAACAAAGCCAATTACAACTCCTTAATTTTCTTGTCACGTACAAATAGACAGACTAAAAATTGCTTATATAATAGAAGCCAAGTTAAACAATATTGCGCTCGTTTGTTGGATTTACGGCATGCCAATCCTTGGTTTACTTTATGCAAAGGACAGTTTGTTTTATCATTCTTGTTGCGGTATTCAAATTTAAACCATTTTTCAAACTATTTTGATCTATTTAACCATAATAAAACCCTAACAGTACTACCACTCCGTCTCAGAGTAGATCTGGGAGTAAATGGCCAATGAGGGTACTTCACACGGCTACTTCTGAAAACGGCGGAAAATTAAAACGAAAATTTTTTGTGTCCCCAATGACAGTTTAACTACAGTCTATGAAAATTAACATTTGCAATTGGTTTTAGGATAAGATTGTTTTTAATTACGTATTGCTTAAAAAAATAAACAACAAAAAAACCCAATGTACTATAAACCACTAAATTAATTATTAATCTATTATTGAGACAAGTGTTTTAGTTAGTATTGCAAATGTATTTCAATAAGTTATTTAAAAAATATTTTCAACATTAAATGATAGTAATTTTTTTTGCTTGTCTTATTTTCTTTAAGCAATACGTAATTAAAAACACCTTTAATCCCCTAAAACCGTACACCAATTCGCAAATTAATTCATAGACTGAGGTAAACTGTCATTGGGACCACCAAAAAAATTCCGTTTTAATTTTCCACCGTCTTCAGAGAAGTCATCCCTCCACACTCCAGAAAACAAGATTAGAACAAATAAGAGATCTGTAGATATTAGGTAAGTTTGTTTTTCACAGACTTCGGACAGCGATACTAGCAGATACATTCAATGATCAACATACTTTCCTGGAAGAAAGAACTTGATTCGCATAGAAAATAGATGATTGATTTTAACGCATTCAACCCTTCTGGTTATTTTATCCCAAAGGTTAGGGAATTGTGTACATGTTTGTAGTTTCTGAAAGTTTTTTGCACACTTATAAATATCAAGTATTCCTATCAAATATCAATAATTTCAAACAGAATCTATGTGACTCATAAGATGGGACCCTAAAAGGTTATTAAGACTCCATTTGTATTTTACCAGAATAAATGAAATAAGACTGACTTTTTACAACCCATCCTTGCCCAGTCATTGCTTAGATATCCCCCCCCCCCATAAAAGTATGACATGGTCGGTGCTAAACCCTAACAGTTATTAACCAACCTCCGACTCGCCACTTGACAAATTAATCACGTGCACAGGGTGCACGAACCCAAGAAACACCTCTCCCCACATTTAGACACAGCGGGTTATAGCCCATGCCTTGAGCACCCCAAAAGAGCAATGCCACGGGATCCACGCATTTTTGCACTAACCATCGTTAAGCTTCTGTTGATTGCGTGTCTTCCACGTTAAAAAAACCCTAATTCGCAGTTTGCCGGGTGGAGGTTAAACGACGTAATTACCCAATCCCTAAAAATATATTAACACCCAATCTAGTTAAACCTGAGTGTAATGTCAATAAGATTACTCCACTCTCACAGAGCTCGAGCACCACCAGAAGCATTTAATGTTCATACCAAGACAACTCATTTTTTTTTTTTTTTTTGGTTGAGGGGTCCTAACCTCACCTTTTTTTTACAGGGATTCGTCAGACTTATCCTGTCTAAAGTTATGCGAGAAAGAGAAAGTTGCTAATCTTGCTAATCAAGTACTCTTGTCATATTTGACAAGATGTATAGGGTACCCAGTGAAGAATTGAACTTCACTGTTCAACTGCTTGCTAACTTAGCTTGTTAACCGTTACACACGCAAGCACTTCAAGGAAGACTGACAGAAATATAAAAAAAACATTTCTCAAAAGTTTTAATTAATAAACGTGAAACAACATCTCCCCCACCCCACGAATGAAGGAACACAAAAAATGATAATAAAAATCCTAGCCAGAAGACTAGATCTAGTATTGATTAACAAGAAAAAAATAACTTGTGAACTGGTAGATTCTGCAGTCCAACAGATCACAGGGTGAAGATGAAAGAAAAGGAAAAATAGACAAATACCTGGACCTTGCCAGAGAAATTGAGAAAACTGTGAAGTATGAGGGTGAAAGTATACCTATTGTAGTTGCTCACTTGGAACCGCTTTTAAAAGTTATAAAAACAAATGAGAAGAATTGGAAATCAAGGAAGATCTGAGAACATCCAGACAACAGTATTGTTAAGATGAGCTAGAATACTCAGAAGAGTCCTGATGATATTGAGGAGATTATTTGTCCCTCGTAAAAGACCATCAGCTTACTCTGGTGGGAAAAACTCACAAGAGTAAATAATGAAATTTAAAAAAAATCAACTTTCTATTGAGACTAATGTTACGGATTGCATTTAACATTGATAATTATTTCTCGAGTAGTGGAAAGTCTTTTTTCACCTCATGACATTGATAATGTCAGAAAAAAGAAATTCTACGGGTATCGATTGTTATTGTTAAGAAAACTGAATCACTAAGAATCATAATTGGGAAGAAGAATTTTAACCGGTTATTTTTTTATGTATCTGGGTGAAATAAAATACAGCGTTTGTTTTTCTAACCTGACAAAAATCGGCTTGTGAGTTTGGCAAAATGACACGAACATATTTATAACCCTTCATGATCTTGTTTTTATATTGATCAAGTTACATCAATGAAAGTTTAAGCTTGTGCAAACTTGATTTTTCTTTCTTTCTCATTAGATAAGATAACGAACGGATGTCCTATGTGACACATTTAAAAAGAAAAAAAGAAATTTAAAAAAAAAAATCCCAATCTACGTCATCATTTAGGTATGTTCAAAATAAATAAAGGAAGCGATAAGTTTTTTTAAAGTTTTTTAATTAATCTTAAAACAATTACCAAAATCAATGAAAAATTTTAATAGATTTGTGTAAACTTGATTTTTTTTCTCTCGCATTTTTCTCTCACATCAAATTACAAACAAATTAAAAAAAAAAGAAAAAGAAAAAACCACTCATTATTAGGTATTACAAACGAATTAAAAAATAGGAAAAGAAAAAAAGAAAAAAACTCTACTTCATTATCTAAGTATGTTCAAAATATTAAAGGAGATAATAAAAATATTTTTTGATTTTAAAACAATTATCGAAAATCAATGAAATTTAGTGCAAATTTCTCCCCATTAAATTACGAACGATGTCATGTATGAAACTTTTTAAAATACTTAAAAAAATCAAAAAAGAAAAGAAAAAATATTGTATCTACATCATTATTCTTCCTGTTATTTTACTGTATAGTTTTCAACTTATTTTTTTTTCATCGCAATTCCCGTTGCATTTTACTACTCGCATTCTCAATCGTTAATTGGTGTTTACCTAACCTGTTCGTCACGGAGGATGTGACACAAGGTCACAAGTATAAGGGCCATCCAGCGGGATCTAAACTCGCTATCGGTAGCATGGAACAGTGAGACTAGCTGCTAACCATTACACCATTAGGCATCCCTTTTGTACGACAGTTATTAATTTGAATGTTTATTTGATGAATCATTTTCAATCATAAATTGTTGAACAGTTTTTCTTTCATTTTAATTTATCTGTTTTTCAAACTATAATATTATATATATATATATATATATATATATACTATATTATATATATTACCAGCCCTTCCGCACGACAGGATGTGACACGAGTCAATTTCTTAAGCGGAGTTTAACAGATTTGAATTCAGAGTTTTCCATCTCATAGACGGTTGCCTAACCAAGGTTAAAAAACCCAGTCTACCCTGCTATTTACCCATAGCTGGAGCAGAGTAGAATTCATACCTTCCCAAGGGTATTAGCGCTAATGAAAGCAATTACCACGTATTATATATTATATATATATATATATATATATAATAGTTATAGTCTGTCTGTCTGTCTGTCTGTAAAACGACTGACGCAAGTACTTTTATAAAGGAAATTGGTAAAGACCAGCAAATACCAAAGTTCAATAAAATCCCTACTCTATTTTGTCGATAGAGGGTAAAAAACATTTTACCCCTCTTTTCTATAAGAAAAGCTAATAAAAATATAATAAGAGTATAAATCAATGAATATATTAAAAATTAATCTAACAAAATGATTAAAATTAAAACAAATTTATAAACGATAAAACATAATAAAAAGCCAAATGAAAGAAAATACAAACAAGAATGATAATAAAAATAAACAACTTAATTAACAAGAATATATAAAGAATATAAAATAATAAAAACAAATATATAGAAAAAGAATTTTCATCAATCTGTATATAAATATAAGTAAAAAATTAAAGTAGTGTTTGGTCAATGTTGGTATCAGCCGGTAGGGAGGGAGTTCTATCCCATTTTAACTAGCGCTAGACCTGGGAGATTGTTTTTCTGTCTATTTGTGCGCCACACCTACTATCAGCTCCCCACTTAAACCGCCACAAAGGCGCTATCGAACCTGGAACCTTGTGTTTCGAGCCGGACGCTCTACCGACTGAGCTAAATTGTCCCAAAATAAATATAGGAGAGGTTTATTTTTAACTTTTTATAGCTTTGATACCTGTTAATAATACCATCTTTTATTATATGCATATCATCATCAATTCCTTTCATCTTAATTTCAGTTGCATTTTTATCACATTAGTAATATTAGTAGCAATATTATCTTGAATTTTATTATCATTAGATGAAGTATTATACACCATTTTTGTTTGGTTTGGTTTCTTTGTTAAATGACATATCAACCTTCGTAGCTTATCTAATTCCAAAGCCATTTTTGTAGAAAGAACAGTGTGATGCTATTCAATCCGTACTGGGATGAGGATTCATACCTTTCCCAAGGGTATTCGTCAGCAAATGAACGTAATAGCGAGTCTAGAGTTCGAACTCGCTATGATATCACAGTCCTGTACGTTAGGACTCCCCCGACATATTTGAGGCTTGGTATGACACTAAACTGCATCTGATGGTAAGGTTTCAGTCTGAGCTTAGGAGTGTGGAGTAACCTCCTTTTTGTATTTTATTAATCCCAGTCCACTCTGAATCGGAATTAGTACCTGTTAGGTCCCATCTATGGTTCAAACATCGTTTTAGAATTATTTATATCATGAATAATGGGTTAAGTAGCGATTGAAGCTATGTGAACGAGGTAAACTGAACGATATGCACAATGCTAATTTCTGGCGCGCCCGGGCCTTGGAAAACAAAAGTGGCAATTTTAATATATATATATATATATATATATATATTATATATATATATATATATATATAAGAGAGAGAGAAGAGGAGAGAGAGAGAGGAGAGGAGAGAAGAGGGGGGGCGGAAATATGTACTCAGCAGAAACGGTCCAACAGCATGAAAACATTATTGGAACACTTTAACTTGGAATGCTTTAACTTAGAAAATGAACAATTTCCAATACAATTCGCCAAATGAATTTTAATTTTGGCGGAAACTGGAAGATTTTCTTAGTTGTTGCCGCAGGTCATTTTTCATGATACAATTTCTCATTGTACGGAGATAGCTACGAAATGCTAATTCTTCACATCCAAATCATTCCAACATTTTCATGAATGAGAACCCAACGTGTTTACATATCGTCTAGTTCAGTGGTTCCCAACCTTTTTCTCTTCCCGGACCTTAAAAAGTTTTGCTCTGACTCGCACCATAAAATGATACTTTGTTAAAAATATAGAATGTGAATCCATACTACAGTTTTATCAAAAATCATATATATTCACTCTCTAAATCTAATATAATAGGTATTATGTTCTTCACATAATGAAGGTAATGATAAAAAATCTGAAATAAAGAGACGAAAATATAAATGATATTAATTACAAAAGAAAAAAGAAATTAAGCTAAATTTGAACAGACGCTTCTCGCACCCCTGAATGATCGAGCACCCCCTGTTGGAACCTCAATTAGTAAATTTGAAGATATATTTTTCATATGTAGCTTCATTGATAGTGACAATCTCAGTAAACGATATAAAAGATAAAAAGTCAAATCATAGTAAAATAAGTTACTGAATCAACAATAAATAATAATGTTATCACAAAAAACAACAAACGAAACTTATTGAAGACATTTTTATCGATTTACATGTAATTTGATTATATTCATATTTTTTAAATTAATTGTATAATAAATCACTTCAGACTCTGATAAACAAGAAAAAAGATCCCCTTTTTTTTGACAAGTTAATACGACGATTTTCAAATGTTTACAGAGAGACACACAAGGTGAGTACGAACAAAACTTATCCCCCCTCTTTTATGTGGGGTTTAGTATAATGGGCGTTGCTCCTATTATTTACATCAGATCTTTTTGTCATACGATAGAATAAAAAGAAAAAGAAAGAAAGAACAAGAGAAACAAAAGAATAAAAGAAAGAAAAGAAGAAAGAAAGAAGGAAGAAAAAAGAACACCCCGCGTTGATAAAATTGTTAGTGAGTTTAGGATGGGAGACCATTATGAATGAGTCATTCTCACTGTGTGCTTTAACTTCTGGTCATGCGCCAACTAAACTAAATTTAATAAATACCATGAGCAATACAATTGATAACATTTTCTACAACTGGATCAACCATATGACTGCAATCAGTCTAATCCAGGATTTGAACTCGTGTCTCTTGTCTATTTATACAACGATAACCCATTACACCATGCCCTTTAAAAAACCAAGCATAGCTTAATTTGCACAAAGCCGAAGGATGGGAACTAGTGTTGGATCTGAACTCACTACTCAATAGTCTTAATTGGGACTAGCTTGCAACCATTACAGCACAATTTCTATATTATTATCATCCTTGGCCAGGATTGAACCTGCCAACCTAGAGATGAAGTCAGTAAACTGTAAATTAACTCAACTCTTATATTCGTGACAAACGTGTCCAACTGGAATGAAAACAGTCTACTTCCATGGATTGAATAAAGGTTTGTTCGGAAGCTCCATGAAGGATCCGAGTTGACAAGAAGGTCCGAGTTTGCACAACACTCGAAGAAGCCGCGGCACATCGCCAAACGTTGTGTATATTAAAATTAAAGATCAGGACAATAGTCCGAATAATCAAAATAATACCAAAATTTATCAAGTCTCATCTAGAAACAATTAGTGTACTCTTGTTATTTACTAAGCCACAAACCATCCGAGAACATGCTGGTACTGCTGAGGAAGTAAGTGAACTCTAAGTGACTTCTCCTTAGACACCGACACAGGGCTCAACAAAAAAACTACCCCAATCAGCTCTGTGTAGATTATGGATATTGCGCAGAGACTTGCAGAACGATAAACTAACACACACACACAGAGAGAGAAGAGAGAGAGAGAGAGAGAGAGAGAGAGAGATAGAGAGAGAGAGAAGAAATTGTTACGCTCTACGGAGATATTCCCCTTTTATCAGTCGCACATATAATGCATGAGAAATTAGAAGTTGCACGTTAGTTCTTGCAAATCATCATCACCAGTTGTACTCCAGTACATATATCCATGACTCTCTCTCTCTCTCTCCTCTCTCTCTTCTCTCTCTCTCTCTCTCTCTCTCTCTCTCTCTTGTGTGTGTTTAGTTATCGCTTCTGCAAGTCCTACTGCGCAATACTCCATAAATCTACACAAGGCTTGATTGAGGTAGTTTTTTTTGTACCCTGTTCGGTGTCTACAGGAGAAGTCACTTATAGTCACCACTCCAGCATAACCCACAGTCTCGTATGTTGTCTTAGTAGTAAAGAAACAAGAGACACTAATATGTTTTCTAATGAGACTTGATAAATGTATTATTATTGATTATTCGACTATTGTCCTGATCTTTAATTTTATATACACAACGTTCGGCCGATGTGCCCGCCGGCCTTCTTCGAGTGTTTGTTTGTCAACTCGGCAACTCTTGTCGAACTCGGGATCCTCATGGAGCTTTCGACTAAACCCTTTATTCAATCATGGAAGTAGACTGGTTCATTCCAGTTGGACACGTTGTCAACGAATATAAGAGTTGAGTTTAATACAGTTCTAACTGACATTCTCTCCTAGTTGCAGGTCAATCCCCAGATGAGAATAATATAGAAATTGTGCTGTAATGGTGCAAAGCTATCCCACAATTTATGACTATTGAGTAGTGATTCGATCACACTAGTTCCCCATTAATTCGGCTTGTGCAAATTAACCTATGCTTTGTTTTTTAAAGGGATGTGAATGTTATTCGTTATAAAATAACACAGCGACACGAGTTCAAATCCTGGTTAGACTAATTGAAGTTCAATAATCCGTTTAGTACGTGTAGAAAAAATCTTAATCAAATTGTATTGTCAATGTCATTTATTAAATTTAGCTTAGTTTGCGCAATGACAAAGTTAAAGCCACATGAGAATCAAAACTCATCATAATGGTCTCCCATCCTAAAACTCACTAACAATTAGCACACGCGGTGTATCTTTTTCTTCCTTCTTTCTTTCTTCTTTTTCTTTTCTCTTATTCTTTTTTTCTCTTTGTTCTTTCTTTTCTTTCTTTTATTTCTATCGTATGACAAAAAATCGATGTAAAAATAGGAGCCAACGCCCATTATACTAACCCCACCATAAAAGAGCGGGGAATAAGTTTGTTCGTAGCTCACCTATGTGTTCTTTCTCTTGTAAACATTTGAAAATAGTCGTATTACTTGTAAAAAAAAAATGGGATCTTTTTCTTGTTTATCAGATCTGAGTGATTTATTATACAATATTTAAAAATATGAAATATTAATCAAATTACATGTAAATCGATACAAATTCTTCAATAAGTTTCGTTTTTTTTTTTGATAACTATTATTCATTTATGGTTGATTCAGTAACTTATTTTTACTATGATTACTTTTTATCTCTTTAATCGTTTACTGAGATTGTCACTATCAATGAAGCTACATATGAAATAACTATATCTTCAATTAACTACTTAAGTTCCCAACCAGGGGGTCTTCGCATCATCCAGGGGTCGAGAACGGCTGTTCAATTTAGATTAAATTTTTTTTTCTTTGTAATTAATATCATTTATATTTTCGTCTCTTTATTTCAATTTTTATATTACCTTCATTTATGTCGAAGAAATAATACCTATTATATTAGGATTTAGAGAGTAAATATATAACTTCTTTTTGATAAAACGTTGTATGGATTCCACATTCTTATTTTTAACAAAAGATAAATTTTATGGTGCGAGTCAGAGCAAAACTCTTTTAAGTTCGGAAGAGAAAAAGGTGGGAACCACTAACTAGACGATATGTAAACACGTTGGTTCTACATTCAGAAAATTTGATGATTGATGTGAAGAATTAGCATCGTAGCTATCTCCGTAACATGAGAATTGTATCATTGAAAAATGACTGCCGCAACAACTGAAATCTTCCAGTTTCCGCCCAAATAAAATTCATTGCATGTTATTGGAATTGTTTCATTTTCTAAGGTAAAGCATTCCAAGTTTAAAGTGTTCAATAATGTTCATGCTGTGGACCTTTTTGCTGAGTTACATATTCCCCCGCCCCCCCCCTCTCTCTCTCTCTCTTCTCTCTCTCTCCTCTCTCTCTCTTCTTATTTTATTATATATATATATATATATATATATATATATAATATATAATATAAAAACTTGCCACTTTTGTTTTCCCAAGGCCCGGGCGCGCCAGAAAATTAGCATTGTGCATATCGTTCAGTTTACCTCGTTCACATAGCTTCATCGCTACTTAAAACCCATTATTCATGATATAAAATTTCTAAAAACAGATGTTTGAACCATAGATGGGACCTAACAGGTACTACCATTCCGATTCAGAGTGGACCTGGGATTAATAACAATGAAGGGTTACTCCACACTCCCTAGAGCTCCAGAACTGAAACCTTACCATCAGATGCAGTTTAGTGTCATACCCAAGACTCAAATATGTCGGGGGAGTCCTAACGTACAGGACTGTGATATCATAGCGAGTTCGAACTCTAGACTCGCTATACGTTCATTTGCTGACGAATACCCTGGGAAGTATGAATCCCTCACCCCAGCTACGGATGAATAGCATCACCACTGTTCTTCTCCAAAATGGCTTTGGAATTAGATAAGCTACGAAGGTTGATATGTCATTTAACCAAAGAAACCAAACCAAACAAAATGGTTATAATACTTCATCTAATGATAATAAAAGTTCAAAGAAATTGCAACTAAATTACTAATGTGATAAAAAATGCAACTGAAATTAAGATGAAAGGATTGATGATGATATGCCATATAATAAAAGATGGTATTATTAACAGGTATAAAAGCTATAAAAGTTAAAAATAAACTCTCACCTATATTTATTTTTGGACAATTTAGCTCAGTCGGTTAGAGCGTCCGGCTCAAACCACAAGTTCCAGGTTCGATGCGCCTTCTTGTGCGGTTTAAGTGGGGAGCTGATATAGGAAGTGGGCGCACTAACATAGACAGAAAAACAATCTCCCAGGTTAGCCTATGTTAAAATGGGATAGAATCCCTCCCTACCGGCTGATACCAACAATTGACCAAACCACCTACTTTAATTTTTACTATATTTATATACAGATTGATGAAAATTCTTTTTCTATATATTTGTTTATATATTTATATTATTTATATATCTTGTTAATTAAGTTGTTTAATTTTATTATTCATTCTTGTGTTATTTTCTTTTCATTTTGCTTTTATATGTTTTATCGTTTATAAATTTGTTTTAATTTTTAATCATTTTGTTAGATTAATTTTTTAATATATCATTGATTATTACTCTTATTATATTTTTTATTTAGCTTTTCTTATAGAAAATGAGGGGTAAAATGTTTTTTAACCCCCCTCTATCGGACAAAATAGAGTAGGGATTTTATTGAACTTTGGTATTTGCTGGTCTTTACCAATTTCCCTTTATAAAAAGTACTTGCGCTCAGTCGTTTTACAGACAACAGACAGACAGACTATATAATATATATATATATATATATATATATATATATATATATACGTGGTAATTGCATTTCACTTAGCGCTAATACCCTTGGAAAGTATGAATTCTACTCTTCCTCCAGCTATGGGTAAAAGCAGGGCAGGACTGGGCTCTTTAACCTTGGTTAGGCAACCGGTCTATGAGATGGAAAACTCTGAATTCAAATCTGTTAAACTCCGCTTAAGAAATTGACCTCGTGTCACATCCTGCTCGTGCGGAAGGGCTGGTAATATATATATATATATATATATATATATTATATATATATTATATATAGTTGAAAAACAGATTAAATTAAAATGAAAGAAAAAACTGTTCAACAATTTATGATTGAAAATGATTCATCAAATAAACATTCAAATTAATAACTGTCGTACAAAAGGGATGCCTAATGGTGTAATGGTTAGCAAGCTAGTCTCACTGTTCCATTGCTACCGAATAGCGAGTTAGATCCTCGCTGGATGGCCTTATACTTGTGACCTTGTGTCACATCCTACCCGTGACGAACAGGTTAGGTAAACACCAATTAACGATTGTAGAATGCGAGTAGTAAAATGCAACGGCGAATTGCGATGAAAAAAAAATAAGTTGAAAACCTATACCAGTAAAATAACAGGAAGAATAATGATGTAGATACAATATTTTCTTTTCTTTTTGATTTTTAAGTATTTTAAAATGTTTTCATACATGACATCCGTTCGTAATTTAATGAGGGAGAAAATTTGCACTAAACTTTCATTGATTTTCGATAATTGTTTTAAAATCAAAAAATATTTTATTACTCCCCTTTAATTATTTGAACATACTTAGATAATGACGTAGAGTTTTTTCTTTTTTTTTCTTTTTCCTATTTTTTTTAATTCGTTTGTAATACCTAAATAATGACGTTAGAGTTTTTTCTTTTCTTTTTTTTTTAATTTGTTTTAATTTGATGTGAGAGAAAAATGCGAGAGAAAAAAAATCAAGTTTACACAAATCTATTAAATTTTCATTGATTTTTGGTAATTGTTTTAAGATTAATTAAAAAAACTTTAAAAAAACTTATCGCCTTCCTTTATTTATTTTGAACATACCTAAATGATGACGTAGATTGGGATTTTTTTTTAAATTTCTTTTTCTTTTTAATGTGTACACATAGGACATCCGTTCGTAATCTAATCTAATGAGAAAGAAAAAAAAAATCAAGTTTGCACAAAGCCATTAAACTTTCATTGATGTAACTTGATCAAATAAAAACAAGATCATGAAGGGTTATTAAAATATTTTCGTGTTCATTTTGCCAAATCACAAGCCCGATTTTTCAGGTTAGAAAAAAACAAACCTGTATTTTATTTCACCCAGATAACATAAAAAAATAACCGGTTAAAATTCTTCTTCCCAATTATGATTCTTTAGTGATTCAGTTCTTAACAATAACAATCGATACCCGTAGAATTTCTTTTCTTCTTGACATTTCAATGTCATGAGGTGAAAAAAGACTTTCCACTACTCGAGAAATAATTAATCAATGTTAAATGCAATCCGTAACATTAGTCTCAATAGAACAGTTGATTTTTTTTAAATTTCATTATTTTACTCCTTGTGAGTTTTTCCCACCAGAGTAAGCTGATGGTCTTTTACTGAGGGACAATAAGTCTCCTCATATCATCAGGACTCTTCTGAGTATTCTAGCTCATCTTAACAATACTGTTGTCTGGATGTTCTCAGATCTTTCCTTGATTTCCAATTCTTCTCATTTGTTTTATAAACTTTTAAAAGCGGTTCCAAGTGCAGCAACTACAATAGGTATCACTTTCACCCTCATACTTCACAGTTTTCTCAATTCTCTGGCAAGGTCCAGGTATTTGTCTATCTTTTCCTTTTCTTTCATCTTCACCCTGTGATCTGCTTGGACTGCAGAATCTACCAGTTCACAAGTTATTTTTTTTCTTGTTAATCAATACTAGATCTAGTCTTCTGGCTAGGATTATTTATTCATTTTTGTGTTCCTTCATTCGTGGGGTGGGGGAGATGTTGTTTCACGTTTTATTAATTAAAACTTTTGAGAAATGTTTTTTTATATTTCTGTCAGTCTTCCTTGAAGTGCTCTGCGTGGTGTAACGGTTAACAAGCTAAGTTAGCAAGCATTGACAGTGAGTTCAATTCTCACTGGGTACCCTATACATCTGGTCAAATATGACAAGAGTACCTTGAATTAGCAAGATTAGAAACTTTCTCTTTCTCCATACTTTAGACAGGATAGTCTGACTGAATCCCCTGCAGTGAGGTAGGACCCCCTCAACCAAAAAAAAAAAAAAAAAAATGAGTGTCTTGGCTATGACATTAAAACTGCTTCTGGTGGTGCTCGAGCTCTGTCGAGAGTGGAAGTAACTCTTAATTGACATTACACTCAGGTTAACTCAGATTGGGTGTTAATATCTTTTAGGGTTGGTATTTACGTTAACCTCCCACCCGGTCAAAATGCGACATTAGGTCTTTTTTAACGTCGGAAGCCACGCATAAACCGAAGCTTATACGATGGTTAGTGCAAAAAAATGCGTGGATCCCGTCGGCATTGCTCTTTTGGGGGTGCCTCAGGCATCGGGCAATAAACCCAGCGCTGTCGCTCTAAATCGTGGGGAGAGGTGTTCCTTGGGCGTGGCACCCCCTGTGATCACGTGATTAATTTGTCCAAGTGGCCGAGGTCGGAGGTTGGTTAATAACTGTTAGGGTTTAGTCACCGACCACTGTCATATCCTTTTATGGGGGGGAATATCCTAAGCAATGACTGGCAGATGGTTGTAAAAGTCAGTCCTTATTTCATTATATTCTGGGTAAAATACAAACTGGAGTCTTAATACCTGTTAGGGTCCCATTTATGAGTCAAATAGATCTGTTTGAAAATTATTTGAATTTGATAGGAATACTTGATATCTTATAACTGTGTGCAAAAAACTTTCAAGAAACTACACAACAATGTACACAATTCCCTAACCTCTTGGGATAAAATAACCCCAGAAGGGTTGACATGCCGTTAAAATCAATCATCTATTTTTCTATGCAAATCAACAGTTCTTTCTTCCAGGCAAGTATGTTGATCATTGAATGTTATCTGCTAGTATCGCTGTCCGAGTCTGTGAAAAAAACAAACTTACCCTAATCTCTTAACAGATCTCTTATTTGTTCTAATATTGTTTCTCTGGGGAGTGTGGAGGGCTGACTTCTGAAGACGGTCGGAAAATTAAAACGGAAAGTTTTTTGGTGGTCCCCAATGACAGTTTAACTACAGTCTATGAATTAACATTTTGCGAATTGGGTTACGGTTTTAGGGGATTAAGGTTGTTTTTAATTACGTATTGCTTAAAGAAAATAAACAACAAAAAAAATTACTATACATTTAATGTTGAAAAATATTTTTTAAACTAAGCTTAATTGAAATACATTGCAATACTAACACAAACAACTGTCTCAATAATAGATTCAATAATTAATTTCAGTGGTTTATAGTAATTGGGTTTTTTTGTTGTTTATTTTTTTAAGCAATACGTAATTAAAAACAATCTTAATCCCCTAAAACCAATTCGCAAAATGTTAATTCATAGACTGTAGTTAAACTGTCATTGGGGACCACCAAAAAACTTTCCGTTTTAATTTTCCGACCGTTTTCAGAAGTCAGCCGTGTGAAGTACCCCTTCATTGCCATTACTCCCAGATCTACTCTGAGACGGAGTGGTAGTACCTGTTAGGGTTTTATCTATGGGTTAAATAGATCAAAATAAGTTTAGAAAAATGTGTTTAAAAAATTTGAATACCCAACAAGAATGAATAAAACAAAACTGTCTTTGGCATAAAGTAACCCAAGGATTGGCATGCCGTAAAATCCAACCAACGAGCCAATATTGTTTAACTTTGCTTTCTAATTATACATAACAAATTTTTAGTCCTGTCTATTTGTACGTGACAAGAAAATTACAGGAGTTGTTAATTGGCTTTGTTTAGTCTATTATTCTTTTGTTGTTTACTAACATTCTTTTTCTTTTCTTTTTCTTTGGTTTATTGTATTGCTATAAATCTGAATCACAAGAGGCTCTTTACAGTTTACAAGGTGGGTTTTACTAGTATCTTACAGGCAATGATTTGTGATCTAATTTTTTTCTTCTTTTTCTAATATCAAGACCTATGGCCCACATCTAAACTAAAGATCAGATTTCTCTCTACTTCATTTTTTTTTATTCAATTAGTTTATTTATTTCCTTATTGTAGAAAAAAAACTTGATATTTCCAAGCGTGGGGTCAGTAAAATGTATTGACATAACGGGTCGCTATTACATCTTGGTAAAGAGAAAGAAAGAACAAGCTTGATCATCCCAGGGTTCGACCCTTACCTCCATCGATCTTCCCTCTACCACCACCATCACTGTTGTCTTCACCACCCACCTACATATCTCCACCCACCTTTTAAGTTGGTGTTTGCTTATTTGTTGTGTTGTTAAGGTTTTGTTTTTAGCAAGCCCCCACCTTGTTCAACTTGTCCCCACCCCAACCTTCTAATCAGGGTAGGTTATCTACTCCTTTCCAGTACCATGCACCCTCATTCTCTGCCTGTTAACGGGGACCTATCCCCCGTCGTGAAGCTATCCTTAACTTCAACCTTTACCCACATCTACTTTTCTGTCGGGGTTGGCTGTTAAGCAGGAGTGGCGGTGTTGGTGGTGAACTTCGTCGATGACGGAAGGAGTCTCTTCTCACTATAGTTAAAAAATCGCGCTACCTACGCCCCCGTTTAAGTTTTTTTTCTTTTCTTTTTCTTCTTTTTTTTTCTTTTATTTTTATTTTGTTGATCTCTTGTTTCTGATGTCGTTTCTGTCTCTTTTCTTTTCCTCTTCTCTTCCTTTTTGTATTCCTGGACGCTTCCTCAACTGAGCAGGCTCTTTTTCGCCCATCATCACCGACCCTCCCTCGCCTCAAATGCACAGTCGCCCTCCCCCACCCATATGGCTCCACCACTGCTGTTTTCTCTGCTAAGTGGGGAGAAAAGGATGGGGGCTAGAAATAACGGGCTGATTCCGTAGAATAAACACACCATCTACTTTTTATTTTGAAGAGGAAGCTAGTTGTGACAGAAAAAAGACTTCGTCTTTAGCCAAACTTATTGCTTTGCCTAGTCTCTAAATCATAAAAATAAAAAAAAATTGTTCGTATTTGAACAACGCTAATATTGTCAACAATAAAATATAGCTATAATCCATGTTATGCTTATGCTTCTCAGATGTAAAAAAAAACAGAACAAAACAAAAAAATAAACGTACGTTCGGTTGGATTTTGTTCAAGTGACGTTTTTAGTTATTCAAATAATGGCAAGTAATTAGCTTCCGGTCTGACTTTTTTAAAAAAAAAGTACTTTAGCACTAAGATTTGAATTTGAATCTGAGTCCGAGTAAAAACGAACCCCCCACCCCCACACACACACCTCTTCTCTTTTTCTTCTTCTTCTTTTTTCTTCTTTTTCCCTAAGCGGAAATTGTTCTCTCTGCAAGAGACACGAACATTGCAAATACCATTTTTGAATGGCTAAAGTAGTTGCTGGCTATTGTTATTGCATTCTACAAGGTGTCTGAAACACCAAGTCTGGCATTGTCTTGCGTGTGGTTCATACTTCATACTATTCTTCAAAATAGTTCTTACAGAATTCTTTGTCTTCCTCCTCGACCGTCTATTCTTCATATCTTTTCATAGCATGATCGCGCGAACCTTTAGTTTTGCGCTGAGTTTTTTTGTCAACGATTTTATTTGGACTACAACTGTAATGGCTATGAGGGTTGTTAGTAATTCATTTTCCATCTGGATATGACATATAAAGCGTCTTAAAAGAGGAATGATGTTGTTCAGTAAAATAAGTTTAGAGAAATGTCATATAGTAACGAATAAATGTATCAGAAGGGCGCCTAGTGAGAATCAAACCCACTAACAATGGTCTGCTAATCCAGCTTGCTAACTTCGCCAGGCGCCCTAAAATTGATCAGAAGCTAGAGACTTAATAATCAACTAGCAGGACCTGTGGATATACAACAATATAATAATTTAATTATTACAACGTTGGATATGTTTACCAAAGCTATTTCTAAATAGTTCAATATTTAAGATGTATAAACAATCTTGATTAATCTCCCCCTCTCTCTCTCTCTCTCTCTCTCTCTCCTCTCTCTCTCTCTCTCTCTCTCTCTCTCTTCTTTCTTTCTTTCTTTATTTCCTTCTTTTTATCTTTTCATTATATCCGATTGAAATAGATTATCCTTTTGCTTCCGAGCGCTCAACCCCTCTCTCTATTTCTAGATTTCTTTATTTCTTATTATAGTTTTTCTTTGTAGCATGTGCTTTTTCTTCCTTTTATTTCTTTATAATAAAAACGGAATTGTCCATTATATCCGATTGAAATAGATTAGCCTTATTGCTTCCTCTTTCTATTTTTCTCTTTTCCTTTCTTTCTTTCTTATTATAGTTTTTTCTATGTATCATGTCCTTTTTCTTCCCTTTCTTTCTTTCTTTAATATAAAAACGGAATTGTCCATTATTTAACTGGGGTGACGACACTCATAAGAAATAAGAATTCGTCGGATAAGCAACACCAGATAATCAGGATTTGCATTTTTGCATTTCATCATGAACGATTTGGACGGCCTCATTTTTAACCAGAGGGTTAAGTTGATAATGGTCGGGCTTTTAAGGTATTATTACACAGCATTTTAACTAAGCTTTGCTTAGGCTAGCACACCGACCCTCGGTAGCTGCTGTTCTAAAGTGGTCACCCGTTTAAGTACTGAACAGACTCATCGCTGCTTAACCCCAGTGAACTGACGTGAACCGGTTTCTCAGCACGACTTAACCGTGAGTTGAAAAGAAATTAAAAAAACAAAATCAACTAAGCGTTGTTTAGATTTAGAACAAAGCCGTGTCTAAGGTGGCACCTGGTGAGAGTCGAACTCACTATGCAGTAATAATCGGTCTGCAAGACTAGCTCGTCAAAAACAATTACACCCTCTGAGGTCACATAAGTTAGTGACATCTATATATCAATGTTCCTTAATACCCGTGTTCCTTAAAAGTACGACCGTTATCATCTTGCAAACACACCCGGTTAAAAATGAGACTGCCCAAATCGTCCAAGATGAAATGCAAAATGTAAATCCTGATTTTCTGGTGTTACATGCTCGAACTCTTATTTCTTAAGAGTGTCGTCACCTCAACTAAATAATGGACAATTCCGTTTTTTATAATGAATAAATAAAAGGGAGAAAAAGGACATGCTACATAGAAAAAATATAATAAGAAAGAAAGAAAGAGAGCAGGGGAAGATAGAGAGAGAGGGGGTAAACACGCGGAAGCAATAACGCTAATCTGCTTCAATCGAACATAATGAAAAGATGAAAAGAAAGAAGAAAAGAGTGAGTGAGAGAGAGAGAGAGAGAGAGAGAGAGAGAGAGAGAGAGAGAGAGAGAGAGAAGAGAGAGATTATTATACTTTTACATATTCGACTATTTAGCCATAGCTCTTAAGTAAACATATCTTGCGTTGTAATAATTAAATTATCAAACTGGGGCATATCCACAGGTCCTGCTAGTTTAAATAACCTTGCTGATCAGTTGCTGATAGCCTTTTGCTACTTATGGAAATATTAAAGCTATTCAGTTTTTTTTTATTTCTCCTTATCGGTTCAATGTTGTCTGTTCACTTATAATAAACGTTGTGTGTTGGGGGAGGGTATTTACCCAAGTGCCCCCAACGATTTTAGGATGTGACACAATGTCGATTTAAAGTGGATACTACCACAGGGACGGTGCCAAAAACAGCTCAGCTCTTTTGCCGAAGGACAGGTGCAAGCCTGAGAAAATGACCCCCTGGAGCTGAGCTGATTTTTCTTTTACTCCCCACTGGCACAAATGTCAGGTGTTGGTGCGTATGTGTGCGAGGAGGGGACCTGGTTGGGTTTATGGCCTGTCAAGCCTTGTTTGTTCATTTAATGCTGAAGGCAGTCTTTTTTATGTTGCATGCAATTATATAATTTCAACTATCTAGTAATAATAAGTGTGTGTGTGTGTGTGTGTGTGTGTGTGTGTGTGTGTGTGTGTGTGTGTGTGCGTGCGTGTGTGTGTGTGTGTGTTGTGTGCGTTGTGTGTGTGTGTGTGAATTCATTTATATTCATATATATCAATATATATATCATTTATCAAAATAATTAAATTAGTTAAAATATTGAATTTGCTGATTTTGAAAAAAAAGGATTAAATAAACATTTTGATCGGCTTAGTTTTTGTAAAAAGTCACAAACATGAGGCACCCAGTGAGAATAGAACTCACTACTTGTTATTTACTAAGCTTTTTCTTAGTCTGGTCTTGGGTTGCTTGTAGTACCTACTATTACTAAATAATTATCTATCTAAGTAGTGACAGTATCGAATATTGCTAAATGATCACACATCTTATTATAATAAATAGTGTGTGGTTTTCTGTTTATAACCATAAGTATATTACTACTCAAGCCACAATTCCCTCTGTTATGTACGTCATATTCTCCATGATTTTATTGTTATTTAAAACTCAATTATTAATAAAATTGTTTTACATTTTCTAAACATGCGGTGCGGTTGATAAATATATTTAGTTGTCATTCACCAAGATTCTTATAGTTTGGCACAAGGCCAAACTGGTATAAACCGCCAGTGAAAATCGAATTCATTAATAATGGTCTGCCAGCCAAGTTCATTAACCATGCGAGGTACCCGCAAATTTTAAAAGTTTTGTTTAGCTTTGACCCACAGGTCTCAGATAATTTATCCTACCTGCTGTACTTACGTGGTCACTCATTTATGTACTGAACAGGATCGTCGCTGCTTAACTTCGGTGACCTGGCAACGGTTCGTTCTTTTCAACGTGAATTCACCGATCTGGGCTTAAAAAAAATTTTTTTTTTTCGTTTTTTTTAAAGAACGTAGAAAGTTTATTTTAGCCACACATTTCAACATTGGACATTAAATAAATTAAATTTAGGTTGACCAAAAATTGTTTGTTCTGCATTTGTCATTAGATAGCATTAGGGGTGTTTAGTTTTTATCATCACCGTGTCGTTGGATCACGACCCGTTTGTCCAATAACTGCTCATTTCGCCTAGACATACGCATTCTTCACAGTTACGGTTGGATTCGTCATTTTTATTTTCCATTCATATCCTCTACTCCATAACTAAACTCTCCTTTATTCTCTGGATTTATGATCGGTATTGGCGTTGTCAGGGACTTTAGCCTCTGGTTCGGAGACTTGTCTATCTCCTAGACCAGTTGCCCACCAAGGGTAGAGCCCGGTCTATTCTACTATTTTACCCATAGCTGGGATTTAGTATTAAGTATATATTTCTAACCCCTCTGTTGACTGGAACTGTAGAATATACAAACTTCACCTCTGCAGAAGCAAGCATCACCCAATGGGGGACATCTGTTGGCTGTAGGTGGCGATCTATAATACATGAGGACAGGATTGTGGTGGCTGAGTGGTCTATGAACCAATCATTAAGTGATCCCGTGACATACAGCACTCCACTTCGGCCCTTACTTGGACTAGACGAGCAGTCAAAGCGGCTCCATCCGATCAATCGGCTGATCATGTCAAGCCCCAGTACCTATATGATTGTCCCGAACGCAAACTTCAATGCTCTTATGGTAAACACCCAACCCTTTTTATCATATATATATTTACCAACCCCTCCGCACGGGTAGGATGTGACACAAGATCAATTTATTAAGCGGAGTTCAACAGGTTTGAATTCAGAGTTTTCCTTCTCCTAGATCGGTTGCCTAACCAAGGTTAAAGAGTCCAGTCTGTCCTACTATTTATCCATAGCTGGAGAGAGAGCATGATTCATACCTTTCTCAAGGGTATTAGCGCTAAGTGAAATGCAATTACCGCATCCAGGATTTGAACTCGGGGCGACGAGTCCATTTCCCATGACTTTAACCATTACACCATGCACTTCCCTTTTTATCATATATGTGCTAGAAGGCGGTACCTGAGTGTCAACAACCAGTTTATCAACACATATGAAGTTATTTCTACTAATTTGTTGATACACATAAAGTTGTTGAAAAATCTAACATTAAAAATATTTTCTAACAATTTAGTGTTCTGGGTATGACGCTAAATTGTATCTAATGATAAGGTTCCAATATTTGGAGCTCTGTGGGGTGTGGATTAACCTTTCATTGTCATTACTCCCAGGTTCACTCTGACCCAGAGTGGTAGTATCTGTTAAGCTCCCATCGATGAATCAAATAGATCTGTTTTAAAATTATTCGTATTCGATAAGAATAAGTAAAGTAAGTAAAGTCGTCGGGGTGGCCTAAAGTCGGTATCAGCCAGACAGCAAGGGAGTCTATCCCCTTTTCACTAGCGCTAGACCAAGGAGATTGTTTTAGCGTATGAGGTGGAGCGCCACACCAACCATCGGCTTCTCACTTTACCACACAGATCCCTGTGCTACTCATACGCTGAGTTGGCGAGGACCGGTATCGAACCAGGAGCCTTGTGAATGAGCCTAGCCGGCCCTTATTCGATAAGAATACTTGGTACCATATATACTGTATACTAAGATCAGTTACTTGAAGCTATGATTGTTTACTAAGGATCATTATCATTAGTTACTTGAAACCATATTTGCAAATTATTGGTGTTAGATAGGAATTCTTGGAACCATATAACTGTGTCAAATCTCGTATTAAGGGACAGGTGAGATCTACTTTCATAATGCAATGTTTGTTCTGTGTAGTACTTTACAAAATAATCATATAACAATATGATAAAAGTAAAAGTGATAAAAATGCATGTTTGGTGGCTAAGATAGTTGCCCGGTTACGAATCTGCTTATTCATTATATAAATATCTTCATTATATCGACTGTTAATAACTTTGATAGTAGAGTGTGTATAATTTGATAAACATTCCAGGTTACTTGTGCTGCATAGACTCAGGTCAGGACATGACAGCTCTTCTTTCTTACTTTCTTACCTGCTACTAGTACTATGTAAACTAGTACTACCTGTTCTATGGTCGGGTTGTCGGCAACTAAACTGGTACTACCATCAGGCATGCTTCGGCTTGTCTGGGGAGGTGGGTGTGTGGTCACACAGCATCACTGTCAAAGAGCGGATTAGCTCCAGGGGAACCAACGACCATCCACACTGGTAGTAGGCTTCATCATCATCATCATCATCATGTCGCACCGGCAGTACGGATATCCATGACAATCTCTCGCCAACACTCTCTATCATTCATTGCTCTCGGGAGATCATCTGCGCGGCATCCAGTATCCGTACAGAGCTGGTCAATGTATGTCTTTGCTGGACGGCCCACGCTGGCGTGCCCATGTGATGGCTTCCACAGAAAAACGTAACTTATGAGGTAAATTGGACTCCTTAGCCTTGGAGGACAATCCATCTAGACAAGATAAGAATAAGTAAAGTAAGTAAAGTCGTCGGGGTGGCCTAAAGTCGGTATCAGCCAAACAGCAAGGGAGTCTATCCCTTTTTCACTAGCGCTAGACCAAGGAGATTGTTTTTTTAGTGTATGAGGCGGAGCGCCACACCAACCATCAGCTCCTCACTTTACCGCACAGATCCCCGTGCTACTCATACGCTGTTGGCGAGGGCCGGTATCGAACTTTTATAATCAGTTATAATAGCGTCTATTATAATTTTATAACAGGTTTTATAATCTGTTATAAAACCTCCGCTGCTTAACGGCTATACCTTATTCCAAATAAAGGCTAGGGGAGTAAACTCCGAAATCAAAACCGGAGCTGGAGTCCCTAAGGGGGGGTGATGCTTAACTTCAGCGCTATCTACAACTCCTGTGACACTATCATTGCTAAACTGCATAGTTTTTTGCCTTTCCTTTGGACCACAGCGGTAGTGTGGAGAGGGAGACTTGCTGCTTGGGTGTCAACTCATCCTCCATATCAACCCACCCAGGCTACGTGGTTCGGCTTTTTTTTTTGGACACCACGCCATCGTCTCTTGTAGCCAGATGCAATTTTATAACCTATTAAGTAAAAATTGCTGATACAAATTCTCTAGAAGTCAGACTTTCTTTTGGCGATTTCCTGTAGTTTAACGTCTTAAATTGTCACAGTCATTGTTTTCTTTGTGTTTTTTAATTCAACTTGTTCGTGTCGTTAAGAAATGACGGCATTTTCACTTTAAAAAATATTATATGAGTACAACGTAATTAAAAATTACTAACTATTTATCTCCGTGGTAAAAAAAAAAAAAAAAATGAAATAATAATGATAATCATCTGCTGAAAAAATAATCTAAGACAAATAGATTATGTAGTTTTATTTTTCAAGTTTAAAATGAAAGAAAATCATATTTCTACTATATCACGATTGAATACGCATTTAATTTTATTTATCTATTTTAATGTTGCATTAACTTCTATTATATCAGCGAAATAAACCATTACATAGAGGTAAGTAGTTCAAAGAAAACGTTAAAAAATACCTTCTCTCTCTCTCTCTCTCTCTCTCTCTCTCTCTCTCTCTCTCTCTCTCTCGCTATATATATATATATATATATATATCTGTGTGTTTGTGTACACACATATATATATACATATATGTATGTACATCTATATATACACATACACACACAATATATATATATATATGTGTGTGTGTGTGCTTAATTGAAGTCGTACCTAATTTTGATTTTTCTCGATTTGTTTAGCCTTACATTTGAATAGGTATGCCCGCCTAATTAATTAATTATTAATTAATTAACTTCCAAAATTAGGTACGACTTCAATTAAGCACATATGCTCCCAAAAATTGTCGGCTAAAAAAAGCCATATCAAAAACACATCCTTTGTGTATTTACTTACTCATATATATATAAACGAGTTTTGTAATATATATATATATATATTATATATATATATATATATATATATATATGACCACTTTCCTTCTATCTACAGCATATCGTCGGATCCTAAACCCATCCACCCTTCCTTCATATATATATATATATATATATATATATATACTCCCGCCACGAGCAGGTCAATCTTCATGTGAACTTTGACCTTGTGTTACATGTTTAGTTAAGCTGATTTTAATTCAGTTTTCCTTCTCCTAGATTAGTTGCCAAACCAAGGCTAAAGAGCCCAATATGTCCTACTATTAACCAATATCGGGGGGGGGGGCAGATTTATCCATGCATTTTCCAAGAACATTAGCTCAAAGGTGAACGCAAATAGGTCCGTCCAGGATTTGAACTCTGATTCCATTTCCTACGACGATAACATCATATATATATAAATGCTGTTGTGACGAAATTCAAGCGTAGCAATGTTCTTTCTCGAATTATTTAAGATGCGTAAGATGATAAGGTAGTAAGAAACCTGTACATCAAAAAACCAACATCAACATTCTATATTCGTATTGTCCTGAAGAAGATTAGGGATTCATATTTGATATATATTTAATTATGTATATAACAATCGAAACGTTTAACGTCGCCATAATGTTTTCAAATATCAATAAATCATCCTTAAATTTCCTGGGTTTTTTTCACTTTTATTGATTACTTTTTTACATACTGTCAGGTTCATTTAATTGATAAACGTTTTCGTGATCTTTTTTTTTTGTTTGTTTGTTTGTTTGTTTTTGTCAAGGTTTGATTAATTTGATGATATTTACTTTTATACGAAGAAATCTTATTCACATTCACATTTTATGGAAAAATACGAGTGTATATATTTTGTTTATATCGTCTTGATGAAATGAAATAAACAAATATTATTTGACTTAAGCTGGTGCAAACGCCAACGTACCCCAAAAATAGATGTTTAATCGTAGTCTGAATAACAATTCATACAACTATGATCATTTGCGACACGTCGTGGTTAGCAAGCTAGTCTCGCAGATCCATTATTACTGATTAGCATGTTCGGTCCTCGCTGGACACCCTATTAAAAAAATCCCACGTAAAAAAAGACTTTGTTGTAATCCGGATAGGAGGGAGGTCAGGATTTTTTTTTTTTTTTTTTTTTGGTGCATGAAATTTACGAGAACATCCCCACTTTTTAATCTGACTAAAACTTTAATTTTACAAACAAAATAAAAATAAAAGGAAATAAACCGTTTTAGTCATTAAATTAAAATTTACTTATTAAGCTTCATCTGGTATGAAACGAGAGTCTTGAAACACCCATCCACTGAGAATCGAACTTTACTACCCGATTGAACTTATCTGTGATACAAGCTTGTCAACATTGCGCGACACTTTTCGTTTATATTTCTACTTATTTAGTTGATGGCTGCACCACTGCAACCGAACCCCTCATAAAATCAGCCGCCGGCATTTATTTACAAAAAAAGTTCGGTGCAGTGATGCATCCGCGAACCTGGGTACAATCTATAATCCTATCAATACGGAGAATTTTTGAAAAAAAAGCCAAGCGTGTAAAGTGGGTCAGAAGTGTTTTGTTGAGTCATGATTACGCAATCTGACCACGTGACTGATGACATAATCCAATCTGGCATTGAAAACCATAAAATAGATAATTTGATGTATCGGACAATTTGTGACAGTTCACCCGTGAAGTATTAAAGTAATTTTGCAATTGCGTACGACTTATAGAATATCAAAAACTTTTATATTGCTCTGCATTTTCTTTCATTTTGTTCGATACTTTCTGAATATCAAACTAAGGGTAAAATTAAGTAAATATTACAATTGATGCACGGCTTTATTTTATTTAATTGAAAGAAAAGTGGTGATAAATGAAACGAACTTTTAATACAGTAATATTTTGCCTTGCGAGTGCTCCAGCTTACGAGTTTTCAGAGTTACTCGGTCGATTTTTAGCTTTGTGTTGAGAGCTATATTTTGGGGTACATGTGAGCTTCAGATATGTTTATGTTAATAAGTTCACTAAAACATTTAAGTTTCCAAATTTATTACGCCAAAGAAAAGTATTAATAACAAATAAACATTAAAATATATTACTGCACATAATTCATTACATTCTATTTTATAGAATTTAGATATATTTCCCATCAAATGTTTATTAATCTACGGAGCCAATCGCAATTTAAGTGTTCTTTTAACACTATTTCTAGTACACCTCCCCACCATATATATATATATATATATTATATATATATATATATATATATATATTATATATATATTGCGCTGTAATCAAAAATATGAATAATAGCATTCTTCCCTTGTATCTATACAATTTTATTATTGATTCCATAGTTTCAATGCTGTAGAGTTTGGTAATTAATAATACCTAATAATATTAGTTTTGATTGTCTACTGTTCCACTATAGATAATAAAAAGTCTGGTTTAGAAGAAAATTCCAGGTTTCCTTGGGGGGGGGGGCTGGGAGGATAATTATAGAGGGCGATTTATGATGACTGTCACATCATCTCAGATGATGCCCATCTTTACCGCTAAAATAACAACTCAAACATCCTGATTAATAATATTTAATATGTGAAAAACATACAAAATGCGTAAGATGATAAAGTAGTAAGAAACCTGTACATTGTTAGATTATAGGGATATACGCCTGTACGAGATTTGTGCTACTCTCTGGGTCTACATAGTTAGAACCCAATGACAACCGTAGCAAGATAAATGGTGAGAATGCAAACTGCAGGTTATATTTCAGAGAAACCCTCACCTAGACTTTTCCCGTCAAAGTCTACAAGGCATCAGAGATTTGATTTTGGGGTTAACTTCATTGCATTCACCACGGCTTTGTCAATTGACTATATATATATATATATATATATATATATTATATATATATATATATATATATATATAGTTTAATTGTTTAAGAAGGTATTGTTAAAGATATTGAAATATTTCTTCTTTATGATCTTCAGATGTAGACGTCCAAGCTGTTTTTTGTAGATCGGGATCTAGAAGTTTAAGAAAATGTCCATATTTTTTACCCAAGCACTTTCAGCCATTTCGCTGATCGTCCACAGAAGAATTGTAGGTTGTAGTATTCGTTTGGCGCGAGTTTTATTCGGTTGGAGGTATTTTTTATAATAGATTATTTTGTAAATAAAAAAGATAAAATAAAAAATAATTTGCTGCCAAAATACACAACATGTGTGTGTGTGTGTGTGTGTGTGTGTGTGTGTGTGTGTGTGAAAATTACCCAAATTCATAGAATCGGCGGTAATTTCTTTGTATCAAACAACGAAGAGCTAATAAATCACGTGGTATATACTATGTTTTTGTTTTTGTTTTGTTTTTTTATGTTATTTATTAATTCATTTATTACCAGTTACGGATGGAATGGATTTATTGATTGACTGAATGTTTAAAACAAAATTGTCCTGATCCAGATCAAAAAGAAATCATGCATAATTCATTAGATTCCCCCCTCCCTTTTTTAATGGGTTACAACACGTATGTATATATGAATAAAAAAAATCTGTGTCAATTGATAATTGTATTGAGCACCTGCTAGTATAAAAGTAGAAATTGGGACAATTCCACGTGCTCGTCTTTACGTATCCAAAAATGGTGGTCTTGTGCCAAACTTATAACTAGTCGGCCAAATGAGCCACGGGCCCCCAATGAACGAATCCCTAAACAATGGAAAGAATGCGCAAAATCGGCTCGTATCTTATCATGAAGTACGGGTGTCGTGGCAATCATATCTACCGTAGATTGTCGTTTCCTTTTCACCGGTTTCATGTATAGCTTCTCAAATTAGACCAGCAGAGACTGGTGGTGATGGTGGTGGTGGTGGGGATATTATGATACCATCACTACTACTACTACTACAAATATAATAATAATAATAATAATAATAATAATAATAATAATAATAATAATAATGCTACTACAAATCTTATCTTATTATAATAGAGATTGTGTTTTTCTGTCTGTAACCGAAACTATATTACTACTCAAGTCGCAATTTCCTTTAGTTATTGACATCACATTCTCAATGATTTTATTTTTATTTTAACCTCAATTATTAATAATATTGTTTTACATTATTAATACTGCTAACCATGTCTACATCTTAACAATATGCAATTATATTTACTAGCAAATATATGCACCCTCCGGGTGCAAGTATTTTAGTTAAATTTTATAATAAAATATCATATTAAATTAGAAAGGCTAATGAAACTGAATAAGAATGTAGATAAAAAGATTTTGAACAGAGGGGGTATGATTGAAAAATAGAACAACTTTGAAACTAACTCTTCCATCATTTTCCGTTACTCCCGTCATTCATTGGTAAATTTTCCTAATTAAACTGTTTAGTTAAAATAGGAAGTAAAGAATAATATTACAGTAATTTCTTCTTGTTAAGGGATTTATTTTAAGATTTATTGAAGAGATTTTTGCTCATATTCAATAAGATAAAACCAAACAATAATACTAAGCATATATTTATTAAAATCAATTTTTTAAGATCAATATGCAAATTAGTCTTCCTATTCATACTGTAAACCTCTATTTTGTTGTATATATAAATACAATTGCATGTTATAAGTATGTAGATATGGTCAACAGTGTAATGTAAAAGTAATGTAAAACAATTTTATTAATAATTGAGGTTTAAATAAAAATAAAATCATGGAGAATATGATATAAATAACGAAAGGAATTGTGACTTGTATAATAATATAGTTTCGGTTACAGACAGACAAATCCACAATCTCCATTATAATAAGATATATACAACAAAATAGCGGTTTACAGTGTGAACGGGAAGGCTAATTTGCATATTGATATTAAAAATATGATTTTAATAAATATGTGCTTAATATTATTAATTTCTGTTTGGTTTTATTTTAATGAATATAAGCAAAAATGTCTTCAATGAATCTTAAATGAAATCCATTAACAAGAAAAATAACTATCATTTTATTCTTTACTCCCTCTTTTAACTAAATACTTAAATTAGAAAACATAACAATGAAAGACGAGAGTGATGGAAGTGTAAGTTTCAGTTGTTCGATTTTTCGATTATACCCCCCTCTGTTTCAAATCTTTTTATCTGCATTCTTATTTAGTTTCAATAGCCTTTCTAATTTAATATTTTATTACATTAAAACTTAAAAACTTGCACCCGGAGGGTGCATATATTTGCTAGTAATGATAATAATAATAATTTATTATTATTATTATTATTATTATTATTATTATTATTATTATTATTGTTATTATTAAAAAACAAAGTACTTGTCCTGTTGCTGCGGAAGGCAAACGGAGCGTAGACACACACGTGCGCGCGCACAAAGAAAGAGGAAGTGAATTGGGAGGGGCGAGACGAAGTGAACAAAAAGAACCGGTTAAGAAATAATCGAGGGAAATGGAAAGGCTTTGATTGAAATCCGATATCAGGTTCGATATTGTATTACATTAAAAGGGGGGTGTATAAAGCGGAGGGGGGGGGGAGATCATCAACTCTTCAAGATAAGGGCTCAACAGACGAGGAAAACAAACTTCTTTAAATTTCTTTTAAATCGACGCACTTTTTTTTTTCTTTTTCTTTTTTTCTTTATATATATATATCGTTCATATAAATGGACCAATAACATATTTACTCATCGTTGAAAAAAGTGAAGAAAAAAATAGTGAAATATTAAATTGTTGTCACGGTTACTTTATAAGCCGAATACTGACCGCTTGTAGATTTATCACTGTATAGTTTTTACTATGATTGGTCTAGTATAGTACAGAGCCAAACTTGGAGGCATTCTTTATGTAACGATTCTCGTCGTATCAAAATGGAATTGGCAACCAGAGTTCAAATCATGATCGAGGCTGTTTGCGTTTCATTTCGCGCTAATGCCCTAGGGAAAGGCCTGAATACATTTCTCCCCACCACCATCTATGGGCAAATAGTAGGGCAGACTCAGTTCTTCAGTCTATGTTAGGCAACCAGTCTAAGAGAAAGAAAACTCTGAATTCAAACTAGCAGTGAGTAAAAGTTTATTGAATCGCTTATTATCGGTATTAAACTGACAGCGGGGTGTCCTCTTTTCGCAAGCGCTAGACCAGGGCGAATATATGTGCTGATAGACCGCCACACCTATTGTCAGCTCACCACTTTACCACACAGATCAGTTTACCCTAGCTGTGCTACTCATGCGCTAAGTTGTTGATAACCGGTATCGAACCAGAAACCCCACGAGTCCTAGGCGGATACTTTACTGACTGAGAAAAATTGACTTTGTGTAACATCGTGTCCATGACAGAGGGGCTAGGTAAATTCATACAAGACCAAACTGTGTTGTGCCAATCTTTCAGGTGGAGAAGATCTACCAGTGTCAGGGCCATCTTAGCATCATTATCGGTCACTTGGCAAGTCAGTGCACTGGAGCCCCTACCAACACAATCACTCACAGGAATAAATATCTAAATGGTCGAGTATGCTCGTGAACTCCTGGGCAACTGCACAGCGTGCTCATGCATTAAAATGACCCTGACCTACGTCGAAAATTATCCTTCTTAATAATGGCTTTTTAACTAGTATTGTACTGGGCCAAATGGGGATAGGGAAATTGGCGTAACACACTCTTCAAAGTAAAAATCAGCATTAAAAGTCCTTTGTTTATGCTCAAATACAAGACCTCTAGAACCAGGACAGAATAGTTATTTACTAAACTTAGCTGTGGCACAAGGCCTGAAGTATGGGTACCCGTTGAAAATCGAACTTGCTCCCAATGGTCTGCCTATCTAGCTTGCAAACTTTACCACAAGTGAGGTGTCCAGTTATTTACTGAGATTAGCTTAATAAAAAACTAAGGTCAGAAGTATAGGGGCACCCAGTGACAATCGAACTCTCTAACATCCAGTCTGATAATCTAGCTTGCTAACCATTACACTACGTGTGATGCCCATAGAAACAGTTGAGAATAAGTAATTATCTATACCACAAGTCAATATTTATTACATTTGTGTTGTAATTATTTCATGCACAAACACGAAGGTCCTTCAGTTTAAGTCACTTTGACTTGAAGAAACTATCACCGAAAAACTACGGATGAATGATCGGAGTAAAATCGAAATTTTCTAAAGATATACCTGTGTAAAAAAAAAAATAGTATACAATTAATTTTTAACGATACTAAAACCCAATTAGTGGATGTTGTGAACTTTTAAACTATTCTTAATAAAATAGCGTTCCCTTTATTTTTTTTTTTTTTCTTGAATTTGTTTTCCAGTCATCCGTAAGTATTTGTTGGCAAGAGTTTCCCCACAAGTAAAACTGATCAGCAACTTCTGGTGATCTAAACCAAATTCAAAGAACCCAACTGAAATCAGCCCTTCTTTTTCGGACATCTAATTCTTGGAATAAATCACCATACTCTAATCATTGCAGCCTACCATAAAGAAATGAAGAACTAATCATGTGATCATTATGAATTTTATTAAATCATTAATCCAGTATTTGATAATTCTGAATAACCTGAAAGATTGTTTACCTGTCTATGTATTTGTCAATACTAGTTATTCATTGGTTCGACCATTTTTTTTAAAAACCCAAAGAACTTTTAGAAAAGTTAATTAATCTGATACAGTACTAGTCTCAAATTTTAAAGGTTAAAATGTATGAATAAGTCGAATAATTGAAGTTCGATAAAATAGTTTTCTCAACGTGGTAGAATTCTATCAGTTTTATGTGATACTAATCACTCGAAAAGAATTTACCTTTAATTTTGGTTGACGATTTACTTTCGTTTAATTTTTGATATTGTTAATGGTTTTTTTTTTTTGGGGGGGGAGCAATGAAGAACTAGTATTGACAAATACATAGGCAGGCAAACAATCTTTCAAGTTATTCAGAATTATCAATCTGTCCAATTTTTCTCTTTTTTCAGTCATCTTCAAGTTACGCACTCCGGACATTTTAGTTGTTTTTTTTTTTTTTTCAAGTAATGATCTCTTTGTAATAGGAGTGACTTTCGTACGCTCTTTTGATCTGTTCTTTTTTTTTTTTTTCGGGAAAACGATCTTGTGATATTTCATCTGAATTCTGAAATAAGTAAATTCATTGTTAAAAAGTTTTTAGATTTTATTATTGAAAAAAAAAGTTAATTCATTAACAATAGTTCATATTTATTGAAAAATGCCCAAAATAATTTATTGTAAAAGAAACTTATTTCAAAATTCGGATGAAAAACAAAGTTTATTTTCCCGAAAAAAAAATCAGATTAAAAGAGCGTACATGGCTGTCTCTTGTTGCTAATTTGAAGTGAGCATTCCTTTTTTTAAAAAAAAGCTAAAAAAAATCGGAAGTGCGTATCTTGAAGATAAACTTTTTTATTTATTTATTTATTTTTTTTTTCGTTTTATTTTTTTAATTTCTCCTTTGTTTTGCGCGAATTTTAAAGAGCAGTTTGCACTATAGAAACAAGACTGAATCATGATTTTGTAATGTCTTATTTTATCAATTATAAATGCCATGAGCCCTTTTTTACCGTATAACAGTAAAGTATTTTGTACCACCTCATCAGATCCATTACTAAGGAATAGCGAGTTAGATCCTTGTTGGATGCCCAATACTTGCGACCTTGTGCCAGATCCTACCCATGGCGAACGGGTTGGGTAAATACCTATCCCATAACTTACGCTTTTTTGTTTTTTCTTCCAATCTCTTTTCTTCACCATGAGTTGGCCGAGCCAAATTCTCTAGAGATGTGGGAATGTTTTGTTCATTTTTTTGTTTCTTTTTACAACTTCGCACATTTTGTTCGATTAGTTATCTCGTATTAAAATCTCGAAGGACTTTTATTTTAAATTTGTAAATATTTTTTATTTTATTACCATTTCGTACTTGAATTGTGATTTATGTTTGAAAAAAAAAAATCACTTACCACACGATCCCCCCTCTTCACACACGCGATCCCCCCTCACACACGCGATGTATACAAACTATGGCCGAAGTTTGAAATCTCATGGAACAATTAATGATTTTGGTGACTGTGGAGTGAAAAGTTCTGGAAATCAATGCGACATTGTTTTGAAAGGAATAATGAAGAGCGATTGAGTTAGCAAATGAGACAAGTTAAAGGTAAGATGATGAAGTCCAACCCCCTGCCCCGCCTTCAGTTGTTGGTCATGTGCTACATTCATACATAAACCTTTCTTGTGGAGGTGCCCGTTGTGCAATGGTTATCGTCGAAGTAGATGGACACGGCAACACAAGTTCAAATCCTGGAGGAGACTAATTGCATTTCAAATAGCGCTAATACCCTTGGGAAAGGTATATATTACCCTCCAGCTATGGGTAAATAATAGGACTGACTAGGCCCTTTAACGTTGGTACGGCAACAGGTCTAATAGAAGGCAAAATCTGAATTCAAACTTGTTAAACACCGCTAAAAAAATTGACCTTGTTTCGCACCTTGCTCGTGCAGATGGGTTGGGTAAATGCATACATAAACTTTTTTTCCCACAATTTCATTCAGTTTTGCTTTTATTTAGGTTTTTTAGTAAATATATTATTTGTTGTTTTATTGTAATTGGATATTTTAACGGCTATACCAAGGTTTCTTGGTATTTTTTTACCTGTATGATGGGATGTTTCAAAGTTCACTATCTACCTCAGAACTCTTTCTATCCCAAGAAAGTCCTATTATTATTGTAATCTGAGTCCTTCTGCACAATTATAATGAATTAAACATCAGTTTTTGTATTTTGTTTACGTGTGGTATGCGTATGAATCGCAGTGGTAGGAAAGACGCTGTGAGCGGTTTAAAGTATCCCAAGAGTCAAGTAGGGTTGTTCCCAGTTTGGTGTATGTTGGTTACATGGTGATCGAGTGAATGTAATTATTGTGAGTACGAATGGTTTTGTAAATGAACAAACTAAGATAAAAACATAAGACTATAAATGTTAAAAATGAAGACCACACATCTCCACCCCTCAAAAAATGCTGAGCTATATGATCAATCTCTAAATGTATACATTTAGCGTTAAAGTACATAAACTTTTTCTTTCGTGAAACTTTTCTGTGGGGAGCCTCCGTGGCGTAGTGGTTAACGTGCTGGACTAGTACATCATAGTAAGCCAGTTCGAACTCCAGTAATGCTATTACGTTTACTTTTGGACTAATACCCTTGGTATGAACCCCATTATCCCCAGCTATCGTTTAAATAGTACCAGTCTTATTCTTCTACAATGATGGATTTGGCATTACATAACCAATGAAGGTTGATATGCCATTAAACAAACTAAACCAAACCAAACCACTGTTCTTTTGGTTGGTTAATCTTTGATCATATTAGAATATGTATTATTTGAATTTTTTCGACTATTGTTCTCATCTTTATTGTTATATACACAACATTTTGGCCGACGTACCCTCCGGCCTTCTTCAGGTGTTTCTTGTCAAACACGGGAACCTTCTCTTCGAACTCTGGAACCTTCACATAACTTTGAACCGGACCCTTTAATCAATGGGGGTAGACTGTTATTATTCCGTTAATCATGACCGGGTACAAATGTTAAGCCTTCTCTGTTTCTCTGTTATTATCTATTTGGCCAAGATTGAACCTGTATCCTACAGATGATTGTCACTTAGAACTGTATTAACTCAACTTTTATATTCGTTGCACCATGTGTCCAAATGGACATAGCTGAACATTTGTACCTGGTCATGGTTAACGGAATGAGAACAGTCTACCCCCCGCCCCATGGATTGAATAAAGTGTTTAGTTCGAAGTTCCGTGAAGATTCCTGAGTTCGACAAGAAGGTCCTCGTGTTCGACAGGAAACACCTGAACAAGGTCGAAACGTTGTGTATATAACAATAAAGATGTGGACTAATATTCCGAAATATTCAAACAATACAAGTCAAACGTCATCTAAAAAATTCAGGCAAATAATATCAGGGTAACTGCAAATATTAACGAAACATTTTTACCTCTTTTGTTTTATTTACAACTAACTGCAAAAAAGCAAAATGGAGTATGTACTTTCGAACTGAAAAAAAATAATCCAGGTTTTGTCGCGCCCGCTTGAATGATGTTTAAATTATGTATTAGCAGTATTTTAGCCTCGTTACACGCTGAAATTTTCATTAAAAAAACCGCGCAACAACTGAAGCCATGTCAATTCGCAGTTGGTCGTCGCAATTTCCGTCTGTCACGCCATTATCACTTGGCTTTCAACAATTGCCGCGTCTCGTCATAAGGGGGTTGGGGGTGGAGAAGAAAAACTGGACAAGTTTCTTTTTTATTCATTAATTTTAATTTCTCATAACCTTTAAAAGCAATAAGAGTGAGAAATATAAATAGTGATAAGAGGAGGGAAACAGATAAAGAAAACAATAGATCACGCGAGGAAGAATGGTGGGAAGAAAAATAAAAATGGAGACAAAACAAAATGTATGCATTGATATTTACTGAGCTTAGTTTGGTCTAACGCAAGAAAGAAAAATATTTAAGTTAAAACTTAAATAATATTTCTATTGATTTTTAAGATGAGGCTTGATGATTTGTATTATTCAGATAGATTAGATTGTTGTCATCTTTGTTATCTACATACGTAGGGAATGGGAACAATTGTTACAATGCCATTGCAGACATATAAACAATAGTGTTCTTGCGATAGAGTAGAGACATTAGAGAGAGGCAGATGGGTAGATAGACAGTCGTTTACTTACTTGTTCTTCATTCTATCTTCGTTGAGTCGCCATGTTGGATCTTTACTTCTATTGGCCGTTCGCCGTGTCTGTCGTCTAGATTCTAGCTGTGCTTCTACTAACTTCTTAGTTCTTTTAAAGTCATATAATAACTAACAAGACTTGTATTACTTTGATCAAAGCTTTTATTTCCTAACTAGGGACTTATTTTCATTCACCGCGCGGATTGAGCTCAGCCCTGCAGTTACACGTCTGCACTGCGTCGCATCTTGGCTGGAACTGACCTAAATAAGTCAAATCATATTTCCGCCTTTTACCAACGGTCTGATGTTTTTCCACGGAAACTTACCCGCCTACGTTCTGATTTGAAAGCCCTATTCTACAGGTGCTTGTCAATAATTTATGCTACCACATAGATTACGCAACACAATCTACACCAATGGATTAAGTAAAGGGTTCGGTTCGAAGTTCTGTGAAGGCTACCGATTACGCCATGAAGGCTACTAAGAATGTTCCCGAGTTCGCCAAGAAAAACCTGAAGAAGGCCGGGGGAAGGGTGCATCGGCTGAAACTTTGTGCGTGTATATAATAATAAAGATGAGGACAACCGTCTGAAAAATCTAAATAATGCAAAAAATAATATTAATAAAAGTCTTATGTTTTTCTAAATTACTAGACTATCTGGGGACCCGTTTGTAACAGCGTCTATGATATTGATACTTATATTTAAGGAGTGATAGACTCTGATTGGCATTTCATATTTGCCTACGTTAAATCTAGAATTTGGATGATTAAAAAAATTACTTTCATATAATTATAATCACATTTACAAATGAATCAAGTTTCGGCATTAAATAACCCATAAGGTGTTGATCATCCCTTAAATAAACTAAACCAAAGTAGTCTTATCAGTGACTTGGATTTGTTGCCTAACATTTCCATTTAGTCTTTCATCATAGTTTTAGAGCTTGTACAGAATGGCCAAAATATTTTGCCACCCCTACATATTTTTAGAGGTAAAATAACTATACAATAAAACCCGAAATTCTCGAAAATAATTTACTTTTTAAAGATTTTTTATGAGGTAAAGTAATTACATAACTTATTATTAAAATAAGAAATAATGAAAGTTAAAACAATATGTTGGGGTGACAAGACATTCGGACCACTCTGTACAACATATTTAGCTTAGTTTGGCAAGAAGAATAGACTGTTCGGACAATCGTTTAATGCTTTTAAAATAAATATTCAAAATCTTGGATTTTGCTTAAGATTGGACCCCGATCGCTGGAGCAAGTGAGAAATGTGAAGTGCTGAAAAGTTCTTTGTAATTTGGCACATGATTTTTCAAATTTATTTAACTCTTCAAAAGAAATAATCATTTTTCAGACAATCTAGAGCAGAATAGGCTTTTTAAACCGATCTGGAAGGAAACACTCCAGACTGTACTTCCACTTAACACTTTGTCTACTTTAAACCGCTCGCAGCCACCACTGCGATCCCACCGTAAACCGCTGGCAGCGACTGTCACTTGTTTACACTGAAAAATCACTACGTGAACACCCCTACCATCTTTTGTTTTGTCTGTGAGCCGACCCAGAGACTGGTACTTGATCCTTTCGAATTAGGGAAACGATTGAATTGAATAATCAGGTAAAAAAATACCAAGAAAATTTGGTAAGCAAAGGGTTAAAACTTGAGTTGATGTCGCATCCTGCCCGCGATTAAATGGTTGAGCAAATACTTACCTTCTTAGTCGGGGCGAGGACTTTTCAGCATCCTATCGTGTGCAGATATCTCGTGGGCCAAGCAGACAGTTATTTTACAAAGCTTATGTAGGGATATAATAAATAATTATCTCCCTTAGATATTTTGCCTTTCCGATAGTGGCCCCATCGTGACATTTCTAAAAACCCATTCTCAACCTATTTGCTTTTGGTCTTTGAACAGTATAGACGTTGCCTCTGTCATAGAATGGTAAAGTCATATGATTACCAACTACCAACAAGTAAATCTCTTTCCTATTTTTACCCCTTCCCACATACTGCTGGTTCATGTATCAACATTATATGTATTAATGAATTTATCTCATATATCTTTCAGTTGTCTTCAGCCTTAGTATATCACATGCTAATATTGATCCTTGGACAGTGAGGATTCAACTAAAGAATCTTTCCCACCACAAAGCCTTCCAATACCTGGCTTATCCTAGTATGTCAATCAGAAAGCATCGAACTAGCTACATTTGCGAATAGTGTACGAGACAAATATGTAAATCATTGCTTTACTGTAGGTGTCAGATGTTTAAATGTAAAAACATTTAACGACTCCTTCAGAGTAAAAATTTACTGACAGGATTCTAATTATATAGAATGACTCCAGGAGTGATCAAACAATATATTATTAATCAAAATTAGGGACTCGGGCGACTTCATGTAAAACGGAAGTGCTGGTATATTTATATTACCAGCACACAGACGTTGTGTCATTAAATAATTTCTTTATTATTTTTTCTTGATAGTAGCTTGATGGATACTGTTAAACCTTTAACTTCCGGTGGTAGTTAACAACCAGTCTAAAGGTGAACCAATCATATTGCTCCAAATCAGATGAGACCGGATTTAGCTGCAACGAGATTATTACCTCTCTCTCTTTCTTTCTTCTCTCTCTCTCTCTCTCTCTCTCTTTCTTTCTCTCTCTTTCTTTTTTTCTCTCTCTCTTCTTTTTCTCTCTCTCTCCCTTTCTTTCTTTCTTCTTTTTTTCTTTCTTTCTTACTTTTTTGAATTACCAAACTAGTATTTAACCTGTGCAACTTGTTCGACACATTCCATGCGTGGGTTCTATCTGTTGGTCTATCATTACCTCCTCTGATTACTTGTTACTTTATACTATTATCAGAAGAGTGGAAACCTTAACACTTCCGCTCTGGGGACATTTCCGCATCAAAACTCATTACCGATCTTCAAAATATACAGATATTCGCTTTATGTAAAAGCTCCGTTTTTTTTTTCTTTCTAAAAATGCACACACTCACTCACATCTACAATTCGGACATTTTTTCTTTGACAATTGTAGGTTTCTAGATTTCCGTTCTTGTTCGTATAATTATTTTGACGGTGAACTAGATGAATAATAAAAACAGAAAGCGTTAGGGAATCTATTAAAATTGTCTGTGAATTCGTAAATAATATAAACCAACCGTAAGTAAAGTAGGCGGAATGGCCTATTGTCAGTATCATCTGACAGCGAGAGAGTCTATCCCCTTTTCACTAGCGCTAGACCAGGAACAATGTTTTTGTGTATGCGGTGGAGCGCCACAGTTACTATCAGCTATCTACTTTACCGCACAGATCCAAGCGAGCATGAATAATGCGTTTGGGTTGGCGAGGGCCAGTATCGAACCCGGAACCTTGTGGTTCCTACACGGATGCTCTAACAACTGAGCTAAACCGGATAAAAAAAAACATCGATGCTTACGTCCTGATTTTTAGATGATCACTGATGTTTATAAACAAACGGAAATGAAAATCTCTTAAAGTTCTACTCACGTAAATATTTTCTATAAAAGTCGACGGAAATTTTTCACGAAAAAATCTTAATTTCAAAAGATGTCATCAGGTTGCGCTGACAGCACGGATATCCATGTCTGTCTGTCTGTCTGTCTCTCTCTCTCTCTCATTGCCCCTGCCAGGTCCTCCGCGCAGCATCCAGAATCCACAGAGAGCTGTTTGATATAGATAATTATATATATGGGAGTAAATAGGAAGTTGAATCCAACAATATGTAGAAAAATATAAAAACACGAAATATTGCAAAAGTTTTTTTTCTTGGTGGTGAAGTCGACGTTATTACGTGTCGGTTTATGCAGCCTTCATCAGGACATGTGATGAAATGCTGTGTGAGGATGGTGGATGACTTGCGAAATATGAGAAATGCAGCATTATCTTATATTTCTCAAGTCATCCACCATCTCCACACAACATTTCCCCACAATTGGAATACTTCGTGTTGCCGGTTTAGCTCAGTCGATAGAGCGTCCGCCTAGGAATCACAAGGTTCCTGGTTCGACACCGGCCCTCGCCAACACAGCGTATGAGTAGCACAGGCATCTTTGCGGCAAAGTGTGGAGTTGATAGTAGGTGTGGCGCTCCAACTTATACGCTAAAATAATCTCGTTGGTCTAGCACTAGTGAAAAGAAGATAGACTCCATCGCTGTCTGGCTGATACTGACATTAGGCCGCCCCGCCGACCGACCGACTAATATATATATATATATATATATATATATATTATGGGTGGCCTAATGTCGGTATCAGCCAGACAGCTATGGAGTCTATATATATATATATATATATATATATAAATATTATTACGGTGTATATGAAATAACCTACTCAAGTTTCATCTTAAGGTTCTTCGGGGTTAATTCCAATGAAATAATCAAGATATTGATTAATTACAGGCAATTGCGGAAGTGAATATTGCAATTATGACCGTTTAAAACAGTTTCGCATTGAAGTTGAACATATATGTCGCGCTGGCAGCACGGATATCCATATCTCCCCCCCCCTCTAACAGTCCCTATCGGTCATCTCGCCTGGGAGGTTCCGCACAGATGTAGGTTATTCTTGGTCGGTCTATATATGCGTAAATAATATTTCCGGTCACCGAAATACATTATTGTATATACGACTCACACTATCGCTACAATGAATTAAAAAAAACAAAAAACACAGTGACGTTAGTCTAGTGGTAAATGTCACAAGAGGAACCACGCCTCACGCTGGCACCCAGAAATCACCTGGGACCCTCCATTAAACAATTTTATCCGGTTTAAGATGCTTTTCGGGTATGGTATTTTACCTTATAACACCCTTGTGTCGTATCCTTTTCCCGTAGCATGGTTGGTAAATACCAGGAAAGGTATCTCATTACAGTATAAATAACTATAACTATATTTATAACTACAAGGGATGGAGTTACTCTGGTTTTACTTATGTGTGTATGTATGTGTAACGTATCTATATATACCAATACAGTATTTTCCCCGCCCCGCACCGGATGTAACACAATGTCAATTTTTAAGCAGAGTACAGTAAACTGATATCCCATTTTGTGTCGAAAGTTAATAGTTTATAAAATATGAGAATACACAGTGTGTTTTACACGCACGCACTCACACACACACACACACACACACACACACACACATATATATATATATATATATATATATATATATATAGATAGAGATAGATAGATATAGATATATAATTATTTAAATACATTTTTGGTAGAGGCAAATTTATATAATATATTGAGGGTTATCATAGTGATCACCACTTCAATGGATGGAATGAAAGGAATTTAAAAAAATGTTTATTAGTAAAACAAGGGCCCTTTCGTCCGGTGCTTGACTTTATAATCGATTCCGGGTCTATAGACCCGGAATCGATTATAAAGTCAAGTTGTAAACAAATTTATGACACAAATGGATATGGAAGGATTAAGGAAACGGTTTGACAAGAGGGGGGGGAACAAAACTAAGAAACCCCCCATCAAGTCGCACCAGGCCCCCCAATCGCTCACCCAATAAAATAAGTAAGTGCTTAGGCCTAATTTGTCTGCACATTTGTTTACAACTTGACTTTTAATCGATTCCGGGTGTATAACTTGACACGCACCGGACGAAAGGGCCCTTGTTTTACTAATAAACATTTTTTTTATTCCTTTCATTCCATCCATTGAAGTGGTGATCACTATGATAACTCTATATATATATATATATATATATATATAGTCATCCACTGACACCGTTTCGACGTATCACGTCTCTTCAGTGTGTCTAGACATTTGTAAGCTACCTATAGCCGGAATAGAAACCCGATCGATTCAGCATCAATTGGACAGTTTAACCTCTCGGCTATCGTAACCTACAGAATGGGAAGGGAATTTTAACTGTTTTAATACACACACATCTGTATGTATGTAAAGGCCGACATAGAGTGATCCATCCCTTTTATAGGAGGGCGTTGCGTTTACGCTTTAATTGGTGGTCGTCAGCGAAATTCCCTTCAAAGTGCTCAACACCCTGGGGGATGGGGAGCATATAATATATATAATATATATATATATATATATATATATATATATTTCACACCTACCTAGGTAGCAGTATCTCATCTACAGAAAGCGTTGTCAATATACACTTAGGAAAGGCGTGGACTGCTATCGATATTTATCGATCACATGGAAATTTGATATCTTGGATAAGATAAAACGGGAATTTTTCCGTATCAGTACTACTGTATGATTGCACCCCCTTGAATTTTAACGAAACGCTTGGAGAAAAAGCTAAACGCGAACAGCACAAGTATGCTGAAAACTCTCTTGAACAAATCCACAGCACTCCACAAAAAGCAGCTGTACCGCCACTTACCTCCCATCACACAAATCATCCGAGTAAAGACGAATAAGACATGCTGGACACCGCTGGAGAAGTAAGGATAAACTTATAAAGTGACGTTCTCATGTGGACACCTACACATGGACACAAACATGTTTAGGTCTTAATGCACGCGGTGTAGGTGTCCACATGAGAACGTCACTTTATAAGTTTATATTTACTTCTCCAGCGGTGTCCAGCAAACAGTTAGCCGGGGAGCAAAAACTTACATTCAACAGCTATGTACGGACACTGGATACTGTGTTGAGGAATTGCCGGGAACGATGACCGATGTAGGTGTCCATATGAGAACCTCACTTTATAAGTTTATATATTTATATGTTTACTTCTCCAGCGGTGTCCAGCAAACAGTTAGCCGGCCAGTAAAAACTTACATTCAACAGCTATGTACGGACACTGGATGCTGTGTTGAGGAATTGCCGGAACGATGTCCACATGAAGAACGTCACTTTATAAGTTTATATATTTATATGTTTACTTCCCAGTGTCCAGCAAACAGTTAGCCGGCAGTAAAAACTTACATTCAACAGCTATGTACGGACACTGGATGCTGTGTTGAGGAATTGCCGGGAACGATGTTCACATGAGAACGTCACTTTATAAGTTTATATATTTACTTCTCCACGGTGTCCAGCAAACAGTTAGCCGGCCAGCAAAAACTAACATTCAACAGCTATGTACGGACACTGGATACTGTGTTGAGGAATTGCCGGGAACGATGACCGATGTAGGTGTCCACATGAGAAGCCACTTTATAAGTTTATATATTTATATGTTTACTTCTCCAGCGGTGTCTAGCAAACAGTTAGCCGGCCAGCAAAAACTTACATTCAACAGCTATGTACGGACACTGGATGCTGCGTTGAGGAATTGCCGGGAACGATGACCGATAGGGACGGGTGGTGAGAGAGTCATGGAAATATGTGCTGTCATCAGGGTTTAATGATGACAGACATTAAAATTGACCCCGGAAAAGTGACTCGCCAAGAAGCACATGTTTATGTTTTTATTAAGTTGTTTTTCTTTTCCTTCTTTTCTGACAACCCCTGTACTTTACTTGGGAGAAGCAGAAATGACTGTTAATATCAATAATTGCAATTTGAGGAAATCCTGCTTCTATTGTTCAGTTCAACGCTTACATCATAAGATCTGTATTCGCTGTGGTGCGTCACTTAAAAAGAAATGGTACGAAGCGTAAGAGGAATAATCAGTGAGTAGGCAGTGGTTTTCCCCTCAACAAAAAGTTTTGTGTAGGCATTTTGATAAGCAGTCAGTCAGCCGAAATTACACTCGCTCGTTACCACTTCCGTTTTTTGTTGTTTATTTTATTTCTTTTTCTTTTTTTCTTCTTTTTTTTTTTAATGTTTAGATAATAAGTAACTCTTCACCTATCTTATAGTAGAGGCGAAAAAGGTGTGGCGGGTCAGAGAAGTTAAAAGAGAAAAAAAAGTAGTAGCAATCCTTTGATGAAACTAAACATGAGTCACGTGGCTGTTTACGACTTGGTCATGCAAGAAAGATTGTTTTTTTCCTCTTTCTCTCTCTTTCTCTCTCTCTCTGACCTCGATTTCCCCCTCCCTACCAATCCTTACTTCCTATCCACCCAAGGGAAGGCGCCGCGTATTTGTGTTACCTCTCGTAATTCAGCCCACGTGTTCCGGTCCTCGACCTCGTTCGACACTCCCAACAATTCCTTATATGTACTTATTACTACAGATCTCTAAAATACTATCGAGTTATGTTAAGAAGACATTTTTCAAACACTAATAAAATATAAAAATAAATAAACGAATAGATCTCTTTACGATTGATATTCACTATTTTCTGTCATGTTAGTTTATTAGTCTTATTGTCTGTGTATATTGCTTTGCTTAATCACTGTACTTTTTCTCTCCTAATTGTAACAACGTTAATTAGGCTCTCTTGTTATTAGAATTACGGTTAAGTGGCGAGAAAAAGACGAGAAGGGTCGTTATTAACACAAACACTACACTGAAATAATTTGTTTGCAGCAATTTTTATGTACACATCACAACCTCGTGGTGTAATGGTTAGCAAAGCTAGTTTCGTAGATCCGTTACTACTGAACAGCGAGTTCGATCCTAACTGGATGCCCTATGAAAATCACTTACGTAAAAATGACCTGTTAATCCAGTTTGTAGGGTCCAGGAATAACTAATACACACACACACACACACACATATATATATATATATATATATATATATATATATATATAATATTATGGAGAAATATGAGAAAATAATCCAATATGTATGAAGAAAATTCCTACCCACATAAACATCCATTTTTCTACAACATCTCGTGTTTTGTCTATCTTTCTCCACACACACACACACACACACACACACACAACACACATATATATATATATATATATTATATATAGTGTGTGTGTGTGTGTGTGTGTGTTATAACGCAAGACATTTAAAAACATAAACATGCTTTGGTCTTAATGCACGCGGCATCCCGGGTTTTTTCACCTGACGCCACGTGCATTAAGACTTAAGCATGTTTATGTTTTTAAATATAAGTCTTGCGTTATAACATTCCATTGCGTGAGCACGCTTCACGTTATATAAACACTGAAATAGCCACCGTTTTAATATCTTAATATTTCAATATTTGACCGTCTAAAGATTTCGTAATATGCACGAAACTGCAGTTACGGAAAATTAACACCATAATATTTCATCTCTGATTTTAAAACTGCTCTACTATTTTAGCATTGAGCACCTTTATATGATAAAACCTTTCACATTCCCCATGATATTATATTATATTATATATATATATATATAAACACATCACAATCAGAGACATTATCGCCTAATATTAATTAACCCTTTTAAATCACTGCCTTGTCGGTGGGTTTTAGAATACGCTGACTGTATCCCCTTGCAGAGGGGTATGATTCCCCCATCAAAAACTAAGGATGTGCCTTGGGTACGACACTGAACTGCATCCGATGGTGAGGCCCTGAGGAATGGGAATTATACCGTCCAGTCTGACCTGGAGTGGTAGTACCTGTTATGGTCACATTTATATACCACGTTATGATAATTTAACTATTACGTTTGATTTGTATATTTAAGAACTATTTCAAAATAGTTCCATATGTAAAAAGTATAATAATCTCTCTCTCTCTCTCTCTCTCTCTCTCTCTCTTCTCTCTCTCTCTCTCTCTCCTCTCTCTCTCTCTCTCTCCATTAGACAAAGGAAGCAAACAATCTTTCCATTACAAGAAACGAATTAGCGCCCCCTTTTTTTCTCGCAATCAAAACGCGAATGGTCCATTATGTATCTGTAGTGATGAAAGGGCGTGACACACGGAGGTACAAGCGTATTAATATATAGATAATCAAGACCAAGACTCTTCAGAACAGTTATCTAATTATTTTACAAACGTTTTAACCAGTTTCTAGGCTATTTGTGTGTGTTTTTTAATATAATTGTTTGTTTTTTGTTGCTTATTTATGAAACGCGCATTTCGAGTAGATTTTAATTCACTCTAATAATTACATAGTGACTATAAATTCCGCCTGTTAGGAATAGAAACAATGAACACAGTTTCAACTTTTCCGATCGTGGTCCACTGGTTTTTATTTCTACTCCTCTATTTCCATAATATGGGGATTCAATATATATATATATATATATATATATATATGGTGTTTCAAAAAAGTATCGAGATTTTTTTGTACTTTTTGACACACCTTGTATTCTGAAAAAAATAACGTTCCATTCACTAATCTTTTTCTTAATACAAGGTGTGTCAAAAAAGTACCAAGTTTAAAGCTGTATTTACCAAGATAGAAATGAAGAACGAATGGAACGTTATTTATTTATTTATTTTTTTTCAGAATACAAGATGTGTCAGAAAGTACAAAAAAATCTCGAAACTGTTTTGACAAACCTTATATATATATATATATATATATATATATATATTATATATATATATATATCTCACACACCTCAAATTTCGACCCACTGTCGGCGGTTTTGTATATTCTGAAGCTCCGAGAAGTGTGGAGTACATCTTCATTGACATTACTCCCTAGTCTACTTTGACCCGGAATGGTAGTACCAGTTAAGGTCCCATATATGGGTCAAATATATCTGTTATATATTTGTTATTAGTATATAGGATAGTATGGATATACAACAGGCCATAACTGTACGATTCTATAAAAAAAACACATGAACGGTATTTTAAAAGACTCTATCAAAATTATGAATCGTGTAGAAGTATTTTGTTGTTTTAAAATTTTGGTAGTAGCCTCGAAGGTAGGTTATTGGTCACCAATGTAGCAACTCCTAGTTACACTAAAAATAATTAGGTCAGGGGGTACGCCCTGATGTCTTCCATTGACCGGGAAATCATTAGAAATTGCATTATACATAAAAATAACTATTATTAAATAGCTCCGATTTCGTCAATAACTTTATCCTTAATTACTGGCCACTGACAATCCCTTTGTTAGAATATTCAATGTCCAATGCACATTAAACAGACTGTCGAAATTCAGTTCGGCTTATTTGTTTAACAAAATACCAATCCCTTATTGGTTATTTAATCTCGAAATTTGATACAAATAATTTGCGCATAGTTATATGGTTCCAAGTATTCCTATCAAATGCTAATACTTTATACACAAGTATATGAATTAAAATAACTATTCCTGGAGGGGGTGAGCGGGTTCATACCTTTCCCAATAATATTAGTCTGAAAGTAAACGTAATCGCGTTTTTCGATCTAGTTTACTACGAAGTTGCATTCATGCACTAATCTTATATGAATTAAAGTAACTTTCCTATTTTAAAATAATTTGTTTTGTACAGTTATATGGTTTCAAGTATTCCTATCTATACTTATATTTTATACACAATTATATGAATTCAAGTAACTATTCCTATTTAACAACCATTTTTTGTTTATATGGTTTCAAGTATTCCTGTCTAATCTATTAATAATGGAGATTTCATTTTGTCTGTAACAAATTACGGTCACATTACAAAATCGTCATAACATAGAATAAATACACCCAAAATTCAACATTAGACGTCTTTATTGTTTTTTAAAATAAGTTTTATAAATAATGACTGGTATTATATCTATATATAGTTTGTTTTATTTTAATACATATTTAAAGTTTACATTTCAGATTGTTTTATTTTTTTAATCCTACAATTTGATGATTTTACTTACTTAGGGTACAAACTCGTCGACATTGAATTTTTTACTTCCACCCCCCAGGCAATATGTTTCAAAAATTTATTTTTATATCGCCCAGAGTTTTTATTTTGTACTAGTATTAATAATGGAGATTCGCTTCCGGGTTTTGTCTATAACAAAAACTACGTCACTGCTTACGTCACATTACCCAAATCGTCATAACATAGAATGAATACACTTTTTTTCAAAGATTTATTTGACCCATAGACGGACCCTAATAGGTATTACCACTCCAGATCAGAGTGAACGTGGGAGTAATGGTATAAGTAACAATCATATATGTTAGTGAATATTCCTATCTAATAATTTATTCGCATTCATATTTCAAAGTAACTATTCCTATTTAATAACATCATTTTTTACACGGTTATATGGTTTCAAGTATTCCTATCTAACACCAAGCAATCATATGGTTTCAAGCAACTAACGATTAGTGAACAATTATTGATTCAAGTAACTATAACACAAATAAATTGCATACAGTTAATGGTTTTAAGTATTCCTATCTAACATTAATGATTATATTTGATAATAATAATTTGTACATTTATGGTATCGATTCTAAAGTTGTTTGTTGGAGCTTAGCGTATGAGTAGCACAGGGATATGTGCGGTAAAGTAAGGAACTGGTGGTAGGTGTGGCTCTCCGCTTCAGACGCCAAAAACAATCTCCTTGGTGTAGCGCAAGTGAAAAGGGGATAGTCTCCCTCGCTGTCTGGCTGATACCGACTTTAGGTCACCCCGACGATTTTACTTTTTTTAAAATCTGTTATACGGGTTTTAAATTTGGAACAAAAGCAGCAGAATCAGCTCATAGAATATGTAAGCATTTACCCCACCCCTTCTGTCCTGGGTATGACGTTAAGTAGCATATAATGGTGAAGTTTCGATTTGGAACTTTGGAGAGTGTGGAGTACCCCTTCATTGCAATTACTTCGAGGTCCACCCCGACCCGTAGTGGCAGTACCTGTTACAGTCCTATCTATGGGTTAATATATAAAAAATGCGTTAAAATTTGATTTGGAAAAAAATTGAATACCCAACAATAATTAATAAAACAAAACGTGTTCGGCATAGAATAATCCAAGGGTTACATACTGTAAAATCTAACAAAGCAACCCCATGTATCCATACGAGCAGAGTGCGAAACAAGGATCATTTTTAAGCAGAGTTAAACAGTTTTCCTTCTAAACTTGTTGCTAAGGTTAAAAAGAGCACAGTCTGCCATATTTACCCATAGCTGGAGGGAGAATATTAAGAGTAATATCTTTCCCAATAGTAAAGGCGTCAAAAACATTATTTTGTCCAATTTTGTGTGGTGTAATTGTTAGCTAGCTAGTATTGTAGTTTCATTACTACCGAATAGCGAATTTGATCCTCACTGGATGTCCCATACTGGTGACCTTGTGTCACATCCTACCCTTCACGAAGGGGTTGGGTAAATACCTAGCATACTTACGTACACCACGGCGAGTAAGGGAGATTAAATAGATCATCTGGTCCTCGGAGCCGTTCTTCCAGACAGCACCTGGTCCATCACCTAAAAGGGGTAAGGTTTATTGCCCGGTATCTGAGGCACCCCTCAAGGAAAATGCCGATCATTGTATGAGCTTTGGTTTGTGCATGAATCCCCATGTTAAAAAGACTTTTAATCCGGCCAAATGGGTGATCAGGAAAATATATACCTTTCTCAGAGGTATTAGCATTATGTGAAATGCAAACAGCTTCGCCCCGGATTTGAACTCGGGTCGCCATGTACATTTACTAAAACGAATGCTTCTTTATGTACAGCACTTGAGGAAAGTGAACTGAGTCTCTATACTACTCAAAAGGAGTTCAAGAGTTTTGTTTTTAATTATTGGAAATTATTAAAACTAAATGTAAATTATAATCTGTATTATTTGTTTTTGTTTTTTGTTTTTTAGAGGAGTCTTGATAATTTGCATTATTTAGATTTTTCGAACTGTTGTCCTCATCTTTTTTGTTATATACGTGAAGTTTAAGTCGATGTGCCCTCTGGTCTTCTTCAGGTGTTTCTTGTCGAATTCGGGAGCCTTCTTGTCGAACTCGGGTTCCTTCACGGAATTTCGAACCGAACCCATTATTTAATCCATTTGGAGTAGTTAGTTCTCATTCCGTAAACCATGACCGGGTACAAGTGTTAAGCTAGGTTAAGTGTTCTGTTATTTTCGAATGTAGTCAGTATTGAACCTGCAACCACTTAGAACTGTATTAACTCAATTCTCATATCCATTGCGACAAGTAGGTTCTCTAGTTAGACAAGAAACATTCTAAGAAGGCCAGAAGGCACATCGCCCGAAACGTTGTGTTTATTGATGAAGACAACATTGATCCGTATAAATTTAAATATATCCGTATAATATATATATATATATATATATATATATATATATATATATATATAATATTACCAACCCCGCCGCACAAGTAGGATGTGACACAAGGTCAGCCTCTTAAGCAGAATTTAATAGTTTTGAATTCAGTTTTTCTTTTTGACTAGTTACCTAACCAGTCTGATCTACTATTTATCCATAGCTGGAGGGAGAGTAGTTGGAGGTATACCTTTCCCAAAGGTATTAGCGCCATGTTAAATGCAAACAGCCTCGTCCATGATTTGAACTCTGGTCGACGAGTCCATTTCCTAGGACACTAACCATTACACCACGCGCCTCCACCAAGTAGCTTATAGAATGTTTACAGCATTTGGGGAAGGTGAACTGAATAACCGTACAGCTCAAAAGTTGTCCATGAGTTTGTTTTTTTTTCTATTACAAATGAGTCATTCAAAGATGCAACTTGTAAAGGACATCCGGTAAGGATTGATGATGACAAACTGAAGACTTTTGTTGACTCTAATCCGTTTAAGACGTGTCAAATACTTGCATTAAGATTTAACACCAAACGATACGTCATTAGCACCTGCACTTCACTGGGAAGAAGAAGAAGAAGAAGAAGAAGAAGAAGAAGAAGAAGAAACAACTATTTTAAAAAAAAAAGGGAAATGGGTCTCTGATGAAGTTAATGAACAAAAAACAAAGGAAAAGGCATTGAATCACAAATAAGCTTGTCACTTCTGTCACACCAAACAACGAAACGTTTTTTTAATGTTTTATTGACCTGTGACGAGAATTGGACCCTGTTAGACAATCAGAAGCAATCACATGCCTGGCTATGTACAGGTGAAACTTTTTTTCGTGTCAATCAAAGAAAAGCTGACAAATTTGCTATTTTAAGTACATACAAGGTGAGTCAAAAAAGTATCGAGATTATATATATATATATATATATATATATATATATATATATATACAGGGTGTTTCAAAAAAAGAGTATCGAGATTTTTTGGTACTTTTTGACTCACCTTGTATTCTGAAAAATACTAATGAATGGAACGTTATTTCTTTTTTTTTCAGAATACGGGGTGTGTCAAAAAGTACAAAAAATCTCGATAGTTTTTGAAACACTAATCTATGAGCTTATCTTCAGGGAACCGTCGTCCAGGCGGCACCTACTTTATCGTTTAAAGGGTAGGGTCATGTTCATTACCACAGAGGCACCCCAAAAGCTATTTTTGGTACAGCCATCGCGTGGGATTTCATGTACAGAAGGACCTTAATTGACTTTGTGTTGCATTCTGTTCTTAGTGGAGATGCGTTAAAATTGAACCCTAAACCAACACCGCAAATTTAGTCTCCTGTTGATGAAATGCAATTTTCCCTTTCTATTTTTTTTTATTTATGGCTTCCGGTCTTTAAAATTTATGTACATTATCTTTTCATTGCGAACTAATGAAAAAGGATCGGCTCGGTCAGCCGGTGATGATCGAATTCTCGAGCAATGACTTGATAGCTTGATCATAAGCGTCCAACTGAATGGAACCGTTTGGGCAAATATGAATAAGCTGGGATGAGTTAACGTGGCATTTCTTTTCTCTAAGTTGTCATGATTTATGAATCTTTATATTCTGAAATACAATCTTTTCTGTTTCTTTTAAGAATCAGATTAATAAATCAGTATGTTGTATATAGCTGATTAGGATCCGTGAAAATTCCACGACGTGTCTGCGTAGCGTGGGCATAGATGACTTACGAGGGCCAAGGCGAAAGACTGGTTGCGCCAGTCTTTACAAGTGGAAATTGTTTTTGAAATGAGAATTTGAAATTCTAATTCTTTTTACCTGGGCACGAATACTAATATAGGAAACAAGGATGAAATGTTCACTCTCTAAACTTCCAGTCAGACGATAAGGCTCTACAATGTTCTAATAACATTATTCACTAACTCTCATGTTTTTGTTTGCTTTTTTTTAAATCTAGAGTATGAAGGGACCCTTACCTTAAAACAATGGTTAACTAACTAGTCTTACATACCGTTGCAACTGCAATATTTTCAATCTTTATTTGTAGCCAGCTGCGTGCCTGAAATAGTTACGTAACTGTCCCAGTGGAGACAGGCCTGTATGTGAACCCACACCAATGACACATTTTTAGAATACTGATTTTCAAAGCTTAAATCTCTACTTGTCTGTCTATCTGTCTCCCTAGCTACTGTCTGGGGGGGGGAATCTTTACAAAAAAAAAAAAGAAAAGAAAAGAAAAGACCAAAACCCGCGTAGTGTGTGAAAAATAACATCGGTATCATAATCAAATAGCTAAAAGAAAAACACCAAAATAATAGTCTGAGTTATATATGTAGAAAATGCTCAATACACTAAGTAGAGCTAAATTATAAGAATTCTAATAAGCCGTTTAGGTGAAACCTAGGTAGATAGTTTCTGACTCCTTTAGGTTCGTATATATAGTGGTACCTTGACTTACGAGTTTGATTCGTTCCCCTCGTAACACAATTTTCTCGAAGCCCTGTCGACTGGGGCTGTAGAATACGCTGACTGCATCACTGTAGAAGGGTTAAACCCCACCATAATGGGGGACACCTGTTGGCTGTGGGTGGCGACTTGTGATGCTTAAGAAAGGAATTATGGTGGCTGACCAGTCCATGACATGCATCACTCCACTTTGGCACTAGACGGTCAGTCGGAAAGGCCCCCTCTGATAAATCGGCTGGTAACGTCAAGCCCTAGCACCTATATGATTGTCCTAACCCTATTTCTCTTAAGGCAACCCCAACCCTTTTTATGATGTATGTGCTAGAAGGTGGTGGTTGAGGGTGTTAGTGTTCTGGATATGACGTTAAATTGCATCTAGTGGTGGAGCTCTGGGTAGTGTAGAATATCCCTTTATCGCCATTATTCCAAGATCCACACTGATCCGGAGTAATACCTGTTAGGGTCCCATCTATGGGTTGAATAGAGCAAATAACGAATTTAAAAAACTGAATACCCAACGATAATTATAAAATAAAATGTCTTCGGCATAAAATAACCCAAGAGTTGACATGCCGTAAAATCCAACCAACCACATTTATGGTATATTAAATCAATATTCACCATTGAAATAAACTGAAATGCCATTAATACGTTTTCTAAATGAGAAAAATATCACTGTATTGTATAAAAACATAATAAAATAGAATGTAATGAATTATGTGCTGTAATATATTTTAATGTTTTTTTTTGTTTTTTTTAGATAAATAATATTTTTCTTTAGCGTAATAAATTTGGAAGCTTAAATGTTTTTAGTGAACTCATTAACATAAGTGTATCTGAAACTCGCTCATACCACAAATCTTATCTCGCAATACAAACCAAAAAATCGATCGAGTGACAACTTGTAACTCAGAAAACTAAGTCAATGTACCAATATATATATATATATATATATATATATATATATATATATATATAATATATATATATATATAGACGTGCTTTATGGATATTTTCTAATATATATTTTATAAATATCTTTCTTTCATTAGCAAAGTTTGTTTAGTACTGATCACTTTTCCGATAAGCGAAATATTCAGATCTTATTTATATGTAAGCAAGGAACATCTTCTTGCCTTGAAAATCAGCATTCAAAATCCGAACCTTTTTTTTTACCTGGACTCAGACACTAACCTCTGATGTCGGTGAGAAATACAGTGGTCCTTCCCTTAGCGCCACTTCCGTTAGTCACGGCCAATCCTAGACACAAACAATTCATGTTTTCCTTAATAATGGTCCCAAACAACGAGTGTAGCAATTCGGACGTGCCAAAGAAAAGTCGTTGAGTGCTAAGTGAAAAGATGAAAGTCATCGACCTAAGGAAATTAAAAAAAAAAAAAAAAAAAGATCTTATACTGAAGTTGCTACGGTGAAAACGAGTCTTCAGTCTCATCTATATATTATTACTCGTATTCCTTAATTATACGATTGTTATCATCTTGCAATACCTTCTGGTTAAAAATGAGACTGTCTAAATCATTCAAGATAAAATGCAAAAACGTAAATCCTGATTATCTGGTGTTGCTTATCCTCCGAATTCTTATTTCTTATGAGTGTCGTCACCTCAGCTAAATAATGGACCATTCCGTTTTTATTATAAAGAATGGAGAGAAAAAGGACATTCTACACAGAAAAAATATAAGAAAGAAAGAGTAGGGGAAAGATAGTGGTTGAGTGGGCGGAAGTGATAACGCTAATCTGTTTCAATTGAACATAATGAAAAGATAAAAGGAAGGAAAGAAAGAAAAAAGATTGAGAGAGAGAGTTAGATCAAGATTATTATACTTTTTACATATTGAACTATATTGCAATAGCTTTTAAGTAAACATATCAAACGTTGTAATAATTAAATTATCATACTGTGGTATATCCACAGTTCCTGCAATTTACATTTAATACAGCATCTACAGTGAGGTGCTGGAAACAATGGTCAAGCCCTGAATCGAAGGGTGATCCACGGGAAGCTATCAGCAATATATATATATATATATATATATATATATATATATATATATATATATATATATATAATTCTAACCTTTCTGGCTTAGCATACTCATCAAGGATGGGATACTCAGTGAGAATCAAACTCACCACAGTAATAATGGCATGTGCAAACTCGATTGCTAATTACTGTTTCAGTGCGGATCACTCAAATGATTGGTGATATTATATTTAACCTTTATTTTTCACAGACACTATTCTGTCTTCTCGCTTGTGTGAAGGAATCGGACAGCAGCTTATACATTTTAGAAGAAATAACAGAAAAAGGTATAGAAAAGGTCTCCACGATCCCCAGATAAAAAAAAAGATTAAGGGAATGTGGTATATCTCTTTGGAGTGTTGTGTAGATGCGTTTGGACCGAGCGACAAACTCGGAGGGAACTGAAAAGTCTCAAAGTCGCCAAAATCTGATCACGTAGTTGAATCCTGAATTGACGATTTCAAGAATTGTTCTGGCAGGCATGTCTGTTTCTTTTGAGTTCATGGCCTTAACAGAGATGGGCTTGGGGGAGAAGGGTTACCTTTCGAAGAATGTAGAATATCAGGGTTAAACGGAGAGATATATAGGGGAAGAAGGGTTTGCTTTCGATGAAAAAACAGATAATGAAAACTCCTTTTATTAGTAAAAATAATTTTACGCATTATATGTTGTTATAGTTCTTTTTTGTTAATCTCTTATCTTTATCAATTAAATTCTATCATAGGTAAAAAAAAAAATTAATTATAGTTCAGTGCTATCCTCGGTTTAAGATATTATGAGGGTATTTTATAACATAAGAATAAGAGACACTACTATATATATCAATAGAAGAGCGATGGAGTCTATCCATTTTTGCCTGCGCTAGACCAGGGAAATTGTTTTGCTGGGGTCAGCTCCCAGATGCATTACTGCACAGATCACATTACCCAAGCTGTGTTACTAATGCGCTGAGTTACACAAGGACTAATACCCGGAACCTTGCTATTTCTAGGCGAATGCTCTATCGACTGAGCTAAACTGACCCTAATATCTATCAATAATATTACTAGAATAACCTGACTGGTAGAACGCTCCGTCGACGGCATCTAAAATATGCCAATTGCCTCCTCTGCAGAGAGAGAGAGAGAGAGAGAGAGAGAGAGAGAGAGAGAGAGAGAGAGAGAGAGAGAGAGAGAGTTAATACCAACTCTCCCAAAATGGGTGTCTTGTATATGGCACTGAACTGCATTTGATGAGAAGGCTTTATTTCTGAGCTCTAGGTACTGAGGAGTCACACTTTTGAGTAACTCCCAGGATCACCCTTGATCGGAGTGATAGTACTTGTTAGTCCCATCTATGTACAAATTAGATCTTTCAAAATTATTAGCATTAGATTGGAATGCTTGCAACTGTGTAAATTATTTGTATTAATAATTACTTGGAGCTATAATTGTTTACAAAGGATTATTATTAGTACTAATTTGAAACCATTTAACAGTATTCAAATTATTGGTATTAGATAGGAATACTTTAAACTATAAAACTGTGCAAATAGATGATTATTATTATTATCAAATAGGAATAGTTACTTGAAATAATATTATCACCAAGTCGTGCTGACAGCTCGAATTCCCATGACTCTCTCGGCACACGTCCCTATCGGTCATCACTCTTGGCAGGTCTCTCGCACAGCATCCGGTATCCATACACAGAGCTGATCATTCTAAGTCTTTGTCGGTCAGCACACCCTAGAGCATTCCTATATAGGTGTCTACGAGATAACGTCACATAGGTTCATCATTAGTTCTTTAAACTCGTCTCGTTATGTCCATTTCCTACGTCGGCAACCATTACACCACGTGCCCCCATGATATATAAAATATATCTCCTTATAGTACCCAGAAATATATTTTTTTAAACTATAAGTGAGCGCTTGCCGTAGAGCATTATCAATATCACAAACCATTGATATTGCTTGCAAGGCTAACAACGGTCGTGTGGTCAGTGTCAGACGAAGAAAAACAAACCTTAAATCTTGTGTATTGTGTTGTAAAAGGACGTGAATATTTGATCAAAGTACAATTTCAGAGGTTAGAGCACATGGGAAAGTGTTATGTTGCCCGAGTTCATAAGTCTCAATTATTCGCACTCTGGCTAGGGTTACACCGAGAAACTGGTTTGAGCTGTAATGAATACGCTATTGTTTTCATCACCAAACAATGATAAATTGTTCTTTATATGAAAGTAACACAGAGCGGAAAGTATATCGTTTGATCCTACCACCTTGAGATTCTGAGAAAAAAAGGCTTTTAAAAAAGTTGTCTCTTTCTGATTAAAACTTATATATATATATATATATATATATATATATATATATATATATATATATATATATTATATATAATCAAAAGGAGGAGTGCCAAGAGGTTTGTAGGTTTCCGAAACTTCCCATCCGGAAGTACAAATTTCCCACCTTCTGCCTCACTTGTTTATATATATATATATATATATATATATATATATATATATATATATATATATATATATAATGGAGATGAGTGTGGTGTAATGGGTATCGTCGTAGGGAATGGAGACGGCGAACCAGTTCAAATCCTGGATGAGTCTATTTGCATTTCACATAGCGTTAATACCCTTGGAAAAAGTATGAATCTAACTATTCTGTCTCCTGCTATGGACAAATGGTAGGGCAGACTGAACTCTTTAATATTAATATGGCAACCGATTTAGGAAAAAGAAAACTTGACCTTGTATCGCATCCTACTCGTGCGAAGGTGTTAGGTGTGTGTGTATATATATATATATATATATATATATATATATATATATATTTATAAAAAAGAAGGTCTGCAAAATGTATTATGTTTTCAGAAAATTTTTAAAAATTCTTTTTATCTTACATATGCGACACGTGTTTCTGATCTGTTGTCTTCTTCAGGCATTGAGTTATTATTTTGGCAGAATATGTCCGATATTTGATAGGTTGTGTTTGTGTCAACCTATCAAATATCGGACATATTCTGCCAAAATAATAACTCAATGCCTGAGGAAGACAACAGATCAGAAACACGTGTCGCATATGTAAGATAAAAAGATTTTAAAAAAATTTTCTGAAAACATAATACATTTTGCGGACCTTCTTTTTTTTTAATAAAATATTGAATTTCTCCCGTTGGAACCAAAACAACATTCTTTATATATATATATTATATATATATATATATATATATATATATATATATATAATGTGTGTGTGTGGTTTCGCATAACTTCGCTCTGATGGAAATGCTTATTAACTTACTATCACTACCAAGAAATCGTTTTAATGTTATTCAAACCAAATACGGTCAAAGTCTTGACTTCTTAATATCCGTAGACGGACAATTCAGCTAGTTTGATATATTTGCGTTTTGAACACTAAAACTGCACCAATTTGTGCCGAATCTTTACGTTTCTTTCATTTAATAGAAATGACGCTTTTTGTAATTAAAAAAATAACATTGCTCTTACTTTTTTATTTCATTATTTAAATCTCTACCTTGCCTCTTTTCACTTCGGCCCTTACTTAGGCTAAAAGGGGCGGTCGAATAGGCCCCCTCCGATCAATTGGTTGGTCATGTCAAGCTCTACAACTAATAGGATTGTCCCAATCCTATTGCCCTTATAGCAGACCCCTAACCCTAAAAGGCGGTGGCTGGGCGTCTTGATATCCTGGGTATGACGTTAAACTGCATCCAATGGTAAAGTTCCAGTTCTGGATCTCTGAGGAGTGTGAATTACACCTTCATCGCCATTACTCTCAGGTCCACCCTGACCCGGACCGGTAGTACCTGTTAGGGTTCCATCTATGGGTTAAATAGAAAAAAATGAATTTGATTTTTTTAAAAATAAGTTAAAAGAATTTTCAATACCCATGAATAAAACAAAATGTCTTCGTTATAAAATAACCCAACAAGGGTTGACATGCCGTAAAATCCAACCAACCACCCAGCGAATCAGCCTTGCTTCTTTTTGTCTCAGACATTTGAAACCAATTTTAATTCTCGATTGGTTTAAAAAGAACCATAGGAAATTTTCTGAAGATACACACGCCTATAAACACACGAAGCTAATCTTATATGCCGTGGTTGTTGTTGCATAGAATTGTAAACTTACCTTTTCAACCCTGATTATATATTTAAGCGATTTGCACTGGTTGGCCGCTCCAAGAATACGATAAGAATTAATCATTTTTCTTTTTTACTAAGCGGACTGTATAAATTGTTGTCTGGTGTGAAACCAGGGGGGAAAAAGTAGAAGCTGGGAGATGAAGACAAGACGTGGCTAAAATCGGAGTCAAAATGATAGCGGGGAGAAGAGGCGGGGGAAGAGGAAGGGGACGAAGACACGAAGGAGATAAATGTGCTGGGGCAGGGACAAGAAGCGTGAGATAGAAGAGAAATAAATGTAAATGTGTAGAAGCTCGGAGGTGAGAAAAGTGATATTAGTCGTGTCCCCCCTCACAATGTAGTCGGCGTTTGATGACCGAATCATCTGCAAAATGTTAATTTGAATCTGAAACCCTGCCATTATGAGAATATAATGATGCTTCTTTTTTCCAATCTAAAAACGATAAATTAACAGCAACTGTTTTGGATTTAGCAGCTGTCGTCTAATTTATTACTCACATTTCAAATTATTATCTCAGCGAGGATACTTACGTTGTTGATTATTATAACAATATTTGGTACAAATGCACAATAGCGCGCAACAGATAATATCATTAGAATCACATTTTTCGTATGAATAGCATTAGACGTCGGAAACTCCCGAAGTAGCCTAATTTGAACATTAAATCTAAACCTGACTCTTACACTAGCGTCTCAAAGGTTTCGGGTATTTCCATGAAATGAAATGTTTTTTTATACATCGTCGTGGCAGCCTAATGTCGGTATGAGCCATTCAGCGAGGGAGTCTATCCCCTTTTTCACTAGCGCTAGACCAAGGAGATTGTTTAAGCATCTGAGGTGAAGCGCCACACCTACCATCAGCTCCTTACTTTACCGCATGATCCCTGTGCTACTCATACGCTGAGTTGGCGAGGACCGGTATCGAACTAGGAACCTTGTGGTTTTTAACGAACGCTCTACCGACTGAGCTAACCCGGCCTTTCTTCTAATGATATTATCTCTTGCGTGCTATTGTGCATTAGTACCCAATATTTATTCAGTTTAGCCTGGCATAATGCTAAATAGGGTTATGAAGATGGTTTTGCGCCAATCTTTTTTTTAAAGGTAGGGTTTGCTTTGAAAATGGCTTCTAATATTTATCTTGAGAGTCAATGGAAAATAAATATGGCCGCAAAAAAAAAAAAAATTGAAACAAAAAAAAAACGTAAGTCCTTTGACATCAATGATGTCAGTTTAAAGGAGTGACCAGTGAAAGGAGTAAAAAAATTTAAAAAAAAGGAAATTAATTTACCCTCCGGGTATGATTTAGCACAAGTACATTCAACAAGAATCAAACTTGCTATTCAGTAATAACGGACCTGCTAGATTAGCTTGCTAAACATTACACCATGAGCTGGGCGCCTTTGACCGGTTAAAGGAGTGTGATTTTGATAATCAGGTAAAATCTACTAGTCATATTATGGTGTTTTTTTTTTATCCTCGCGTGGTCAAGAGTTGGTCATTTACACTTAGTGTCCGGATTTGTTTCGTCAGAAAATAATGAACCCCTCCGATATATAATAAATAATGAATAGGATGCGACACATGGTCAATTTCTTAAGCGGAGTTTAACAGGTTTGAATTCAGAGTTTTCCTACTCCTAGACTTGTTGGCTAACCAACGTTAAAGAGCTCTCTTCGCCCTACTATTCACCCATAACTGGAGGGAGAATAGTTTTATGCATACCTTTCTCAAGGGTTTTAGCGATGTGAGAAATCATTTACGGTACCGTTATAGTATGTGGCCTACCCGGTTTGAATATGTCCTACCTCAGTAAGAGTATATTTATAGATATAAGTAGTAGGCAATTTATTGAAACTAATTATTTTTCACATATATTCAATAACAGTCATAAGCTGTATATAGTAATTAAGAATAATTTTTTAAAATTATCCATAATTTACATGAATCAGAGATCTATTTAATTCTAAAATTCTGAAATAGGGTTAGGGTTAGCAGTTTATTATATCTTATAATATGCTTTTTATGGTAGGCCCATACTATAAGAGAGACATGATTTCATAGGCCACATACTATAAGAGAGACATGATTTCATAGGCACATTCAAAAGGTAGGCCACATACTATAATGGTACAACATTTACTAAATGGGAGTGGGGAAATCAGAATGAACAAATAAAATGCATCCCCCCGCCAATTACCTATATGCTACATTACAAGTAGGTTTGAAATGTAAACTCATGTGTCGTAAAAAGAATTAGGCAAAATAATCTTTAAAGAATTATAATGCCTTAATATGTAGTGTAAATTAATGCGCCATAATAGACGTGAGTCCTGCGTGGTTTTACTCACCGTGATGGTGAAGTGGACATCAGTCTAGGTATTATTATCATATATAGTTTAGCTCAATCGGTAGAGCACCCGCCTAGGAATCGCAAGGTTCCGGGTTCAATACCGGTACCCGACAAATCAGCGCACGAGTAGCATTCATTGGGTAATCTGATCTGTGTGGTAACGTGGGGAGCTGACGGTAGGTGTGGCGCTCAATCCCAACAAAAAGAAGAATCTCACTGGTCTAGCGCTAGCGAGAAGGGGATAGACTCCCTCGGTGTACGGCTGACACCGACAATAGGCTACTCTGCCAACTTTACTTTTTTTTTTTTTTTTTTTTTTTTTTTTTTTTCTTTTTTTTTTACTTATTGTTGCTTGATATATCCAAGGCGCGAACCGAAGGTTAAACATCCGGTTACAGATCCTGGCTTAAAACCTCTTTTGTTGTATTTGTTTGTATAGTGGGGGTGGGTAATATGTAACTCGTGTGGGTGAACTGAAATATCTTAAAAGTCTGAAATTAATGGCTCACGAGCTGGACTACGACATCATAGAGAGTTCGAACATCAGTCGCTCCATTACGTTCACTTTCGGACTAATACCGTTGGAAAAGGTATGAACCACCTTATCCCACAACTATTACCACTGTTTTAAGCAGCGGTGAGCCGGTTTAATACTTAATTGGGTGACCATTTAAGCAACAGTATGTACTATAGGGAACCGGAGTTCTTTGTTTATCAAAAATGACTTGATTCGGCATTAAATGACCCGGAAAGGGTTGATAGGCCATAAAACCAACCAACCATGTTCTTCTAGAACGATGACTTTGCCATTATTATTTCTCTGAATTTTTTTATATGAGGCTTGATACTTAGTATTATTTGGATTATTCGGACTATTGTCCTCATCTTTATTGTTATCTGCAGATAACAATAAAGATGAGGACAATTGTCCGAATAATCCAAATAATACTTGGCATTGTTAGTTACCCTCGAATGTTGATGTGCCATTAAACAAAGAAACCAAATTAAACCTGAAATTTGGAGAAATTGCATATTTAGGCGGAGGCATAGGGGTAAACATTTAAATATGTTCAAGATCTGAATTAATTGGCGGCAAAATGGTAATTTTGCTACATCTTTATCAAGTAAGACAAGATAAAGCAAAACTACTAAGGTACTTCCAGCAATTGTTGTGTAATGGTTATCGTCGTATGAAAATGGACGGTGACCAGAGTTCAATCCTGAGCGAGAGGCTGTTTTGCATTTAATCTAAGTGCCCCGGAATTTCTCCAAATGGTTACAGGCATGAACTGCAGTACGGAATATTAACTTGATTTTAAATCTGCTCTGCTATTTTAGCATTGAGCACCTTCATGTGCTAATACTTTTCCCCATTCATTCTCATATATATATATATATAATATATATATATATATATATATATATGGTAAAGAAAAAGGCTTAAAAATAAAGGTTTTCAATCAAGTTGGCGATCTGAGGAAACTCATGCCTGTAACCATTTGGAGAAATTCCGGGGCACTTAGATTAAATGCAAACAGCCTCTCGCTCAGGATTGAACTCTGGTCACCGTCCATTTTCATACGACGATAACCATTACACAACAATTGCTGGAGGTACCTTAGTAGTTTTGCTTTATCTTGTCTTACTTGATAAAGATGTAGCAAAATTACCATTTTGCCGCCAATTAATTCAGATCTTGAACATATTTAAATGTTTACCCCTATGCCTCCGCCTAAATATGCAATTTCTCCAAATTTCAGGTTTAATTTGGTTTCTTTGTTTAATGGCACATCAACATTCGAGGTAACTAACAATGCCAAGTATTATTTGGATTATTCGGACAATTGTCCTCATCTTTATTGTTATCTGCAGATAACAATAAAGATGAGGACAATAGTCCGAATTCCAAATAATACTAAGTATCAAGCCTCATATAAAAAAATCAGAGAAATAATAATGGCAAAGTCATCGTTCTAGAAGAACATGGTTGGTTGGTTTTATGGCCTATCAACCCTTTCCGGGTCATTTAATGCCGAATCAAGTCATTTTTGATAAACAAAGAACTCCGGTTCCCTATAGTACATACTGTTGCTTAAATGGTCACCCCAATTAAGTATTAAACCGGCTCACCGCTGCTTAAAACAGTGGTAATAGTTGTGGGATAAGGTGGTTCATACTTTTCCAACGGTATTAGTCCGAAAGTGAACGTAATGGAGCGACTGATGTTCGAACTCTCTATGATGTCGTAGTCCAGCTCGTGAGCCATTAATTTCAGACTTTTAAGATATTTCAGTTCACCCACACGAGTTACATATTACCACCCCACTATACAAACAAATACAACAAAAGAGGTTTTAAGCCAGGATCTGTAACCGGATGTTTAACTTCGGTTCGCGCCTTGGATATATCAAGCAACAATAAGTAAAAAAAAAAAAAAAAAAAAAAAGAAAAAAAAAGTAAAGTTGGCAGAGTAGCCTATTGTCGGTGTCAGCCGTACACGAGGGAGTCTATCCCTTCTCGCTAGCGCTAGACCAGTGAGATTCTTCTTTGTTGGGATTGAGCGCCACACCTACCGTCAGCTCCCCACGTTACCACACAGATCAGATTACCCAATGAATGCTACTCGTGCGCTGATTTGTCGGGTACCGGTATTGAACCCGGAACCTTGCGATTCCTAGGCGGGTGCTCTACCGATTGAGCTAAACTATATATGATAATAATACCTAGACTGATGTCCACTTCACCATCACGGTGAGTAAAACCACGCAGGACTCACGTCTATTATGGCGCATTAATTTACACTACATATTAAGGCATTATAAATTCTTTAAAGATTATTTTGCCTAATTCTTTTTTACGACACATGAGTTTACATTTCAAACCTACTTGTAATGTAGCATATAGGTAATTGGCGGGGGGGATGCATTTTATTTGTTCATTCTGATTTCCCCACTCCCATTTAGTAAATGTTGTACCATTATAGTATGTGGCCTACCTTTTGAATGTGGCCTATGAAATCATGTCTCTCTTATAGTATGTGGCCTATGAAATCATGTCTCTCTTATAGTATGTGGCCTACCATAAAAAGCATATTATAAGATTATAATAACTGCTAACCCTAACCCTATTTCAGAATTTTAGAATTAAATAGATCTCTGATTCATGTAAATTATGGATAATTTTAAAAAATTATTCTTAATTACTATATACAGCTTATGACTGTTATTGAATATATGTGAAAAATAATTAGTTTCAATAAATTGCCTACTACTTATATCTATAAATATACTCTTACTGAGGTAGGACATATTCAAACCGGGTAGGCCACATACTATAACGTACCGTAAATGATTTCTCACATCGCTAAAACCCTTGAGAAAGGTATGCATAAAACTATTCTCCCTCCAGTTATGGGTGAATAGTAGGGCGAAGAGAGCTCTTTAACGTTGGTTAGCCAACAAGTCTAGGAGTAGGAAAACTCTGAATTCAAACTGTTAAACTCCGCTTAAGAAATTGACCATGTGTCGCATCCTATTCATTATTTATTATATATCGGAGGGGTTCATTATTTTCTGACGAAACAAATCCGGACACTAAGTGTAAATGACCAACTCTTGACCACGCGAGGATAAAAAAAACACCATAATATGACTAGTAGATTTTACCTGATTATCAAATCACACTCCTTTAACCGGTCAAAGGCGCCCAGCTCATGTGTAATGTTTAGCAAGCTAATCTAGCAGGTCCGTTATTACTGAATAGCAAGTTTGATTCTTGTTGAATGTACTTGTGCTAAATCATACCCGGAGGGTAAATTAATTTCCTTTTTTTTAAATTTTTTTACTCCTTTCACTGGTCACTCCTTTAAACTGACATCATTGATGTCAAAGGACTTACGTTTTTTTTTTTGTTTCAATTTTTTTTTTTTTTTTGTGCGGCCATATTTATTTTCCATTGACTCTCAAGATAAATATTAGAAGCCATTTTCAAAGCAAACCTACCTTTAAAAAAAAAGATTGGCGCAAAACCATCTTCATAACCTCCTATTTAGCATTATGCAGGCTAAACTGAATAAATATTGGGTACTAATGCACAATAGCACGCAAGAGATAATATCATTAGAAGAAAGGCCGGGTTAGCTCAGTCGGTAGAGCGTTCGGTTAAAAACCACAAGGTTCCTAGTTCGATACCGGTCCTCGCCAACTCAGCGTATGAGTAGCACAGGGATCATGCGGTAAAGTAAGGAGCTGATGGTAGGTGTGGCGCTTCACCTCAGATGCTTAAACAATCTCCTTGGTCTAGCGCTAGTGAAAAGGGGATAGACTCCCTCGCTGAATGGCTCATACCGACATTAGGCTGCCACGACGATGTATAAAAAAACATTTCATTTCATGGAAATACCCGAAACCTTTGAGACGCTAGTGTAAGAGTCAGGTTTAGATTTAATGTTCAAATTAGGCTACTTCGGGAGTTTCCGACGTCTAATGCTATTCATACGAAAAATGTGATTCTAATGATATTATCTGTTGCGCGCTATTGTGCATTTGTACCAAATATTGTTATAAATAATCAACAACGTAAGTATCCTCGCTGAGATAATAATTTGAAATGTGAGTAATAAATTAGACGACAGCTGCTAAATCCAAAACAGTTGCTGTTAATTTATCGTTTTTAGATTGGGAAAAAAGAAGCATCATTATATTCTCATAATGGCAGGGTTTCAGATTCAAATTAACATTTTGCAGATGATTCGGTCATCAAACGCCGACTACATTGTGAGGGGGGACACGACTAATATCACTTTTCTCACCTCCGAGCTTCTACACATTTACATTTATTTCTCTTCTATCTCACGCTTCTTGTCCCTGCCCAGCACATTTATCTCCTTCGTGTCTTCGTCCCTTCCTCTTCCCCGCCTCTTCTCCCCGCTATCATTTTGACTCCGATTTTAGCCACGTCTTGTCTTCATCTCCCAGCTTCTACTTTTTCCCCCCTGGTTTCACACCAGACAACAATTTATACAGTCCGCTTAGTAAAAAAGAAAAATGATTAATTCTTATCGTATTCTTGGAGCGGCAACCAGTGCAAATCGCTTAAATATATAATCAGGGTTGAAAAGGTAAGTTTACAATTCTATGCAACAACAACCACGGCATATAAGATTAGCTTCGTGTGTTTATAGGCGTGTGTATCTTCAGAAAATTTCCTATGGTTCTTTTTAAACCAATCGAGAATTAAAATTGGTTTCAAATGTCTGAGACAAAAAGAAGCAAGGCTGATTCGCTGGGTGGTTGGTTGGATTTTACGGCATGTCAACCTTGTTGGGTTATTTTATAACGAAGACATTTTGTTTTATTCATGGGTATTGAAAATTCTTTTAACTTATTTTTAAAAAAATCAAATTCATTTTTTTCTATTTAACCCATAGATGGAACCCTAACAGGTACTACCGGTCCGGGTCAGGGTGGACCTGAGAGTAATGGCGATGAAGGTGTAATTCACACTCCTCAGAGATCCAGAACTGGAACTTTACCATTGGATGCAGTTTAACGTCATACCCAGGATATCAAGACGCCCAGCACGCCTTTTAGGGTTAGGGGTCTGCTATAAGGGCAATAGGATTGGGACAATCCTATTAGTTGTAGAGCTTGACATGACCAACCAATTGATCGAGGGGGCCTATTCGACCGCCCCTTTTAGCCTAAGTAAGGGCCGAAGTGAAAAGAGGCAAGGTAGAGATTTAAATAATGAAATAAAAAAGTAAGAGCAATGTTATTTTTTTTAATTACAAAAAGCGTCATTTCTATTAAATGAAAGAAACGTAAAGATTCGGCACAAATTGGTGCAGTTTTAGTGTTCAAAACGCAATATATCAACTAGCTGAATTGTCCGTCTACGGATATTAAGAAGTCAAGACTTTGACCGTATTTGGTTTGAATAACATTAAAACGATTTCTTGGTAGTGATAGTAAGTTAATAAGCATTTCCATCAGAGCGAAGTTATGCGAAACCACACACACACATTATATATATATATATATATATATATATATATATATATATATATATATATATATATAAGAATGTTGTTTTGGTTCCAACGGGAGAAAATTCAATATTTTATTAAAAAAAAGAAGGTCCGCAAATGTATTATGTTTTCAGAAATTTTTTTTTTAAAATTCTTTTTATCTTACATATGCGACACGTGTTTCTGATCTGTTGTCTTCCTCAGGCATTGAGTTATTATTTTGGCAGAATATGTCCGATATTTGATAGGTTGACACAAAACAACCCTATCAATATCGGACATATTCTGCCAAAATAATAACTCAATGCCTGAAGAAGACAACAGATCAGAAACACGTGTCGCATATGTAAGATAAAAAGAATTTTTAAAAATTTTCTGAAAACATAATACATTTTGCAGACCTTCTTTTTTAATAATATATATATATATATATATATATATATATATATATATATACACACACACCTAACACCTTCGCACGAGTAGGATGCGATACAAGGTCAAGTTTTCTTTTTTCCTAAATCGGTTGCCATATTAATATTAAAGAGTTCAGTCTGCCCTACCATTTGTCCATAGCAGGAGACAGAATAGTTAGATTCATACTTTTCCAAGGGTATTAACGCTATGTGAAATGCAAATAGACTCATCCAGGATTTGAACTGGTTCGCCGTCTCCATTCCTACGACGATACCCATTACACAACACTCATCTCCATTATATATATATATATATATATATATATATATATATATATATATATATATATATATATAAACAAGTGAGGCAGAAGGTGGGAAATTTGTACTTCCGGATGGGAAGTTTCGGAACCTACAAACCTCTTGGCACTCCTCCTTTTGATATATATATATATATATATATATATATATATATATATATATATATATATATATATATATATAAGTTTTAATCAAAAAGAGACAACTTTTTTAAAAGCTTTTTTTCTCAGAATCTCAAGGTGGTAGGATCAAACGATATACTTTCCGCTCTGTGTTACTTTCATATAAAGAACAATTTATCATTGTTTGGTGATGAAAACAATAGCGTATTCATTACAGCTCAAACCAGTTTCTCGGTGTAACCTAGCCAGAGTGCGAATAATTGAGACTTATGAACTCGGGCAACATAACACTTTCCCATGTGCTCTAACCTCTGAAATTGTACTTTGATCAAATATTCACGTCCTTTTACAACACAATACACAAGATTTAAGGTTTGTTTTTTCTTCGTCTGACACTGACCACACGACCGTTGTTAGCCTTGCAAGCAATATCAATGGTTTGTGATATTGATAATGCTCTACGGCAAGCGCTCACTTATAGTTTAAAAAAATATATTTCTGGGTACTATAAGGAGATATTATTTATATATCATGGGGCACGTGGTGTAATGGTTGCCGACGTAGGAATGGACATAACGAGACGAGTTTAAAGAACTAATGATGAACCTATGTGACGTTATCTCGTAGACACCTATATAGGAATGCTCTATGGTGTGCTGACGACAAAGACTTAGAATGATCAGCTCTGTGTATGGATACCGGATGCTGTGCGAGAGACCTGCCAAGAGTGATGACCGATAGGGACGTGTGCGAGAGAGTCATGGAATTCGAGCTGTCAGCACGACTTGGTGATAATATTATTTCAAGTAACTATTCCTATTTGATAATAATAATAATCATCTATTTGCACAGTTTTTATAGTTTAAAGTATTCTATCTAATACCAATAATTTGAATACTGTTAAATGGTTTCAAATTAGTACTAATAATAATCCTTTGTAAACAATTATAGCTCCAAGTAATTATTAATACAATAATTTACACAGTTGCAAGCATTCCAATCTAATGCTAATAATTTTGAAAGATCTAATTTGTACATAGATGGACTAACAAGTACTATCATCCGATCAAGGGTGATCCTGGGAGTTACTCAAAAGTGTGACTCCTCAGTACCTAGAGCTCAGAAATAAAGCCTTCTCATCAAATGCAGTTCAGTGCCATATACAAGACACCCATTTTGGGAGAGTTGGTATTAACTCTCTCTCTCTCTCTCTCTCTCTCTCTCTCTCTCTCTCTCTCTCTCTCTCTCTCTCTCTCTGCAGAGGAGGCAATTGGCATATTTTAGATGCCGTCGACGAGCGTTCTACCAGTCAGGTTATTCTAGTAATATTATTGATAGATATTAGGGTCAGTTTAGCTCAGTCGATAGAGCATTCGCCTAGAAATAGCAAGGTTCGGGTATTAGTCCTTGTGTAACTCAGCGCATTAGTAACACAGCTTGGGTAATGTGATCTGTGCAGTAATGCATCTGGGAGCTGACCCAGCAAAACAATTTCCTGGTCTAGCGCAGGCAAAAATGGATAGACTCCATCGCTCTTCTATTGATATATATAGTAGTGTCTCTTATTCTTATGTTATAAAATACCCTCATAATATCTTAAACCGAGGATAGCACTGAACTATAATTAATTTTTTTTTTTACCTATGATAGAATTTAATTGATAAAGATAAGAGATTAACAAAAAAGAACTATAACAACATATAATGCGTAAAATTATTTTTACTAATAAAAGGAGTTTTCATTATCTGTTTTTTCATCGAAAGCAAACCCTTCTTCCCTATATATCTCTCCGTTTAACCCTGATATTCTCATTCTTCGAAAGGTAACCCTTCTCCCCAAGCCCATCTCTGTTAAGGCCATGAACTCAAAAGAAAAACAGACATGCCTGCCAGAACAATTCTTGAAATCGTCAATTCAGGATTCAACTACGTGATCAGATTTTGGCGACTTTGAGACTTTTCAGTTCCCTCGAGTTTTGTCGCTCGTCCAAACGCATCTACACAACACTCCAAAGAGATATACCACATTCCCTTAATCTTTTTTTTATCTGGGGATCGTGGAGACCTTTTCTATACCTTTTTCTGTTATTTCTTCTAAAATGTATAAGCTGCTGTCCGATTCCTTCACACAAGCGAGAAGACAGAATAGTGTCTGTGAAAAATAAAGGTTAAATATAATATCACAATCATTTGAGTGATCGCAACTGAAACAGTAATTAGCAATCGAGTTTGCACATGCCATTATTACTGTGTGAGTTTGATTCTCACTGAGTATCCCATCTTGATGAGTATGCTAAGCCAGAAGGTTAGAATTATATATTAATATATATATATATATATATATATATATATATTATATATATTATATTGCTGATAGCTTCCGTGGATCACCTTCGATTCAGGGCTTGACATTGTTTCCAGCACCTCACTGTAGATGCTGTATTAAATGTAAATTGCAGGAACTGTGGATATACCAAGTATGATAATTTAATTATTACAACGTTTGATATGTTTACTTAAAAGCTATTGCAATATAGTTCAATATGTAAAAAGTATATAATCTTGATCTAACTCTCTCTCTCAATCTTTTTTCTTTTCTTTCTTCCTTTTTATCTTTTCATTATGTTCAATTGAAACAGATTAGCGTTATCACTTCCGCCTCAACCATATCTTTCCCTACTCTTTCTTTCTTAATATTTTTTCTGTGTAGATGTCCTTTTTCTCTCCAATCTTTATAATAAAAAGGAATGGTCAATATTTTAGCTGAGGTGACGACACTCATAAGAAATAAGAATTCGGAGGATAAGCAACACCAGATATCAGGATTTACGTTTTGGCATTTTTATCTGAATGATTTAGACAGTCTCATTTTTACCAGAAGGTATTGGCAAGATGATAACAATCGTATAATAAGGAATACGAGTAATAATATATGAATGAGACTGAAGATCGTTTTCACCGTGCAACTTCAGTATAAGATCTTTTTTTTTTTTTTTTAATTTCCTTAGGTCGATGACTTTTCATCTTTCACTTAGCACTCACGACTTTTCTTTGCACGTCACGACATTGCTACACTCGTTGTTTGGGACCATTATTAAGGAAAAACATGAATTGTTTGTGTCTAGGATTGGCGTGACTAACGGAAGTGGGCTCAGGGAATGGACACTGTATTTCTCACCGACACAGAGGTTTAGTGTCTGAGTCAGGTAAAAAAAAGGTTCGGATTTTGAATGCTTGATTTTCAAGGCAAGAAGATGTTCCTTGGCTTAGCATTAAATAAATCTGAATATTTTCGCTATCGGAAACGTGAATCAGTCTAACAAACTTTGCTAATGAAAGAAAGATATTTATAAAATATATATTAGAAAATTCCATAAAGCACGTCTAATATATATATAATATTATATATATATTATATATATATATATATAATATATATATATATATATTGGTAACATTGACTAGTTTTTCTGAGTTCAAGTTGTCACTCGATCGATTTTTGGTTTGTATTGCGAGATAAGATTTTGTGTATGAGCGAGTTTTCAGATACACTTATGTTAATGAGTTCACTAAAAAACATTTCAGTTCAAATTTTATTACGCTAAAGAAAAATATTATTTATCTAAAAAAAAAAAAAAAACATTAAAATATAATTAACAACGCAACATAATTCATTAATTCTAGATTTTATTATGTTTTTATACAATACGTCGATATTTTTCTCATTTAGATAAACGTATTAATGGCATTTCAGTTTATTTCAAGTGGTGATATTGATTTAATATACCATAAATGTGGGTTGGTTGGATTTTACGGCATGTCAACTCTTGGGTTATTTTTATGCCGAAGACATTTTATTTTATAATTATCGTTGGGTTATTCAGTTTTTTAAATTCGTTTTTGCTCTATTCAACGCCATAGATGGGACCTAACAGGTATTACTCCGGATAGTGTGGATCTTTGAATATGGCGATAAAAGGGATTATTTCTCCTACCGCAGAGCTCCACCACTAATGCAATTTAACGTCAATATCCAGAACACTATACACCCTCAACGCAGCCACTTCTAGCACTACAATCAATAAAAAGGGTTGGGGTTTGTTGCTTAAGAGAAAATGGGTTAGGACAATCATATAGGTGCTAGGGCTTTGACGTTACAGCCGTATTTATCAGAGGGGGCCTTTCGACTGACCGTCTAGTGCAAAGTGGAGTGATGCATGTTCTGGACTGTCAGGCCACCATAGAATTCTTTCTTAAGCATCACAAGTCGCCAACCCACAGCCAACAGGTGTCCCCCATTATGGTGGGGTTTAAACCCTCTAGCAGTTGATGCAGTCAGCGTATTCTAACAGCCCAAGTCGACAGGGCCTTCGAGAAAATCTGTGTTTAAACGAGGGGAAACGATCAACTCGAAGTCAAGGTACCATATATATACGAACCTAAAGGAGTCAGAACTATCTCCTGTTTCTACCTAAAGGCTATTAGAATTCCTATAATTTTAGTCTACTTAGTGTATGAGCATTTTCTACATATGATAACTCAGACTATTATATTTGTGTTTTTCTTTTAGCTATTTGATTATGATACCGATGTTTATTTTTCACACACTACGGGGTTTGGTCTTTTCTTTTCTTTTCTTTTTTTTTTTTTTGTAAAGATTCCGCCCCCCCAGACAGTACCTACGGGAGACTAGATGAGACAGACAAGTAGACGATTTTAAGCTTTGAAAATCAGTATTCTAAAATTGTGTCATTTGGTGTGGGTTCACATAACAGGCCGTGTGTCCACTGGGACAGTTACGTATATTTCAGGCAAGCAGCTGCTACAAATAAAGATTTGAAATATGGCAGTTGCAACGGTATGTAAGACTAGTTAGTTAACCATTGTTTTAAAGGTAGGGTCCCTTATACTCTACGATTTTAAAAAAAGCAAAAACAAAACATGAGAGTTAGTGATAATGCTTATTAGAATTGTAGAGCTTATCGTCTGACTGGAAAGTTTTAGAGAGTGAACCATTTCATCCTTGTTTCCTATATTAGGTATTCGTGCCGTGTAAAAAGAATTAGACTTTCAAATTCTCTTTCAAAAACAATTTCGCACTTGTAAAGACTGGCGCAACAGTCTTTCGCCTTGGCCTGCGTAGTCCCATCTATGCCCATCGCTACGCAGACACGTCGTGGAATTTTCACGATGCTAATCAACTAATATACAACAACTGAATCTTATTAATCTGATTCTTAAAAGACACGAAAAGATTGTATTTCCGAATATAAAGATTCATAATCATGACAAACTTAGAGAAAAGAAATGCCACGTTAACTCATCCGCTTATTCATTTTGCCCAAAAGGTTCCATTCAGTTGGACGCTTTATCAAGCTACAAGTCATTGCTCGAGAATTCGATTATCACCGGCTTGACGCGAGCGATCCTTTTCATTTAGTTGCAATGAAAAGATAATGTACATAAATTTTTAAGACGGAAGCCATAAATAAAAAAAATAGAAGGGAAAATTGCAGTTTCATCAGACAGGAGTCTAAATTTTTTGCGGTGTTGGTTTTTAGGTTCAATTTTAAGCATCTCACTAAGAACAGAATGGCAACACAAAGTCAATTAAGGTCTTCTGTCATGAAATCCACGCGATGGCTGTACTAAAAAATAGCTTTGGGGTGCCTCTGTGGTAATGAACATGACTCCCTTAAACGATAAAAGTAGGTGCCGCTGGACGACGGTTCCTGAGATAAGCTCATAGATTAGTGTTTTTCAAAAACTATCGAGATTTTTGTACCTTTTGAACACCGCGTTTCTGAAAAAAGAAGAAATAACGTTCCATTATTAGTATTTTTCAGAACTACAAGGTGAGTCAAAAAAGTCGCAAAAAATCTCGATACTCTTTTTTTGAACGGACCTGTAATATATCTAACACCACATCCTCCTATAAATATATATATATATATATATATAATCTTCGATACTTTTTGACTCACGCTGTATGTACTTAAAATAGCAAATTTGTTCAGCTTTTCTTTGATTTGATAACGAAAAAAAGTTTCACCTGTACATAGCCAGGCATGTGGATTGCTTCTGAATTGTCTAAAGGGTAATTCTCGTCATAAAGGGTCAATAAAACATTAAAAAAAGTTATCGTTGTTTTGGTGTGGACAGAAGTGACAAGCTTTATTGTGTGGATTCAATGCCTTTTCCTTTTGTTTTTTGTTCATTAACTTCTATCAGAGACCCATTTCCCTTTTTTTTTTATAAACGTTGTTTCTTCTTCTTCTTCTTCTTCTTCTTCTTCTTCTTCTTCTCCCAGTGGAAGTGCGGTGCGCTAATGAACGTATGCGTTTGGTGTTAATCTTAATGAAAGTATTTGAACGTCTTCAACGGATTAGGTCAACAAAAGTCTTCAGTTGTCATCATCATCCTTACCGGAAAATGGTCTTTCAAGTTTGCATCTTTGAATGCTCGATTTGTAATAGAAAAAAAACAAACTCATGGACAACTTTTGAGCTGTACGCGTTTTAGTTTCTACCTTCCCCAAATGTGTAAACATTCTATAAGCTACTTGTTGGAGGCGCGTGGTGTAATGGTTAGTGTCCTAGGAAATGGACTCGTCGACCAGAGTTCAAAATCATGACGAGGCTGTTTGCATTTAACATGGCGTAATACTTTGGGAAGGTAATACCTCCAACTACTCTCCGTCCAGCTATGGATAAATAGAAGATCAACTGGTTAGGTAAATAGTCAAAAAGAAACTGAAATTCTAAAACTATTATTCTGCTTAGAGGCTGACCTTGTGTCACATCCTAACTTGTGCGGCGGGGTTGGGTTAATTATAATATATATATATATATATATATATATTATACTATATATAATATATATATATTACGATAATATTTAAATTTATACCGGATCAATGTTGTCTTCATCAATAAACACAACGTTTCGGCGATGTGCCTTCTGGCCTTCTTAGCAATGTTTCTTGTCTAACTAGAGAATACTTGTCGCAATGGATATGAGAATTGAGTTAATACAGTTCTAAGTGGTTGCAGGTCAATACTGGACTACATTCGAAAATAGCAGAACACATAACCTAGCTTAACACTTGGTACCCGGTCATGGTTTACGGAATGAGAACTAACTACTCCACATGGATTAAATAATGGGTTCGGTTCGAATATTCCGTGAAGGAACCCGAGTTCGACAAGAAGGGCTCCCGAATTCGACAAGAAACACCTGAAGCAAGACGCAGAGGGGGCACATCGACTTAAAGCTTCACGTATATAAAAAAAAGATGAGGAACAACAGTTCGAAAAAATTAATAATGCAACTTATCAAGACTCCTCTAAACAAAAAAACAAAAACAAATAATACAGATTATATTTACATTTAGTTTTAATAATTTCCAATAATTAAAACAAAACTCTTGAACTCCTTTGTGAGTATAATAGAGACTCAGTTTCACTTTCCTCAAGTGCTGTAATAAAGAAGCATTCGTTTTAGTATGTACATGGACGCCGAGTTCAAATCGGGGCGAAGCTGTTTGGCATTTCACATAATGCTAATCACCTCTGAGAAAGGTATATATTTTTCTGATCACCCTTTGCCGATTAAAGTCCTTTTTAAGCATGGGGAATTCAAATGCACAAACCAAAGCTCATACATATCGGCATTTTCGCTTGAGGGGTGCTCAGAATACGGGCAATAAACCTTAGGCCTTTTTAGGTGAATGGACCAGGTGCTGTCTGGAAAGAACGCTCCCGTAGGCCGGCAGATGATCTTTTAATCTTCTTACTCGCCGTGGTGTAACGTAAGTATGCTAGGGTATTTACCCAACCCTTCGTGAAGGGTAGGATGTGACACAAGGTCCAGTATGGGACATCCAGTGGAGGATCAATTCGCTATTCGGGTAGTAATGAAACTACATATTAGCTAGTAACAATTAACACCACACAAAATTGGACAAAAATGAATGTTTTTTGACGCCTTCACTATTGGGAAGATATTACTCTTAATATCTCCCTCCAGCTATGGTAAATATGGCAGACTGTGGCTCTTTTTTAAACCTTCGCAACAAGTTTAGAAGTGAAAATCTGTTTTAACTCTTGCTTAAAATGATCCTTGTTTCGCACTCTGCTCGTTATGGATACATGGGGTTGCTTTTTAGATTTACAGTATGTAACCTTTGGATATTCTATGCCGAACACGTTTTGTTTTTATTATATTGTTGGGTATTCATTTTTCCAAATAAATTTAACGCATTTTTTATATATTAACATGCCATAAGATAGGATGTAACAGGTCTGCCACTACGGGTC
>CM042143.1:59554997-59690980 GCA_023376005.1 Doryteuthis pealeii | reverse complement strand
ATTATTGGAAAGTATAAGACTAAATGTAAATTGTAATCTGTATATTTGTTTGGTTTTGGGGTTTTTTGTTTGTGTTTTTAGAGGGTCTTGATAATTGTATTTATTTTAAGATTTTGCGAACTTGTTGTCTCATCCTTTTTGTTATATGTTGCAAGTTTAAGTCGAATGTTGCCCTCTTGGTCATTCTTCAGTGTTTCTTGTCGAATGCGGAGCCTCTTGTCGAAAACTCGGTTCCTTCACGGAATTCGAACCGAACCCATTAATTAATCCATTGGAGTGTAGTTCTCATCTCCGCAAACCATGACCGGTACAAGTGTATAACTAGGTTAAGTGTTCTGTTATTTTCGAATGTAAGTTCAGTACTTAACCTGCAACCACTTAGAACGTATTAACTCAATTCTCATATCCATTGCGACAAGTAGGTTCTCTAGTTAGACAAGAAACATTTCTAAGAAGGCCAGAAGGCACATCGCCGGAAACGTTGTGTTATATTGATGAGAACAACATTGATCCGTATAAATTTAAATAGATCCGTAATAATATATATATATATATAATTTATTAATATATATATATTAATTTACCAACCCGCCGCCACAAGTAGAATGTGACACAAGATCAGCCTCTTAAGCGGGATTTAAAGTTTCGAATTCAGTTTTTCTTTTGACTCGTACCTAACCAGTCTGACCTACTATTTATCCATAGCTGGAGGGAGAGTAGTTGATGTATTACCTTTCCAAAGGATATAGCGCTATGTTAAAGCAAACAGCCTCGTCCAGATTTGAAATCAGGTCGACGAGTCCATTTCCTAGACACTAAGCATACACCACGCGCCTCATTCAAGTAGCTTATAGAATGTGTACAGCATTTGGGGAAGGTGAACTGAATACCGACAGCTCAAAGTTGTCCATGAGTTGTTTTTTTTCTATTACAAATGAGTCATTCAAAGAATGCAACTTGTAAAGGGACATCCGGTAAGGATTGATGATGACAAACTGAAGACTTTTGTTGACTCTAATCCGTTTAAAACGTGTCAAATACTTGCATTAAGATTTAACACCAAACGATACGTCATTAGCACCTGCACTTCACTGGGAAGAAGAAGAAGAAGAAGAAGAGAAGAAGGAAGAAGAAAGAAGAAGAAGAAGAAGAAACAACTAGTTAAAAAAAAAGGGAAATGGGTCTCTGATGAAGTTATGAACAAAAAACAAGGAAAGGCATTGAATCAAATAAGCTTGTCACTCTGTCACACCAAAACAACAAACGTTTTAATGTTTTATTTGACCTGTGACGAGAATTGGACCCTGTTAGACAATCAGAAGCAATCACATGCCTGCTTGTACAGGTGAAACTTTTTTTCGTGTCAATCAAAGAAAGCTGACAAACATTTTTGCTACTTTAAGTACATACAAGGTGAGTCAAAAAAGTATCGGATTATATATATATATATATATATATATATATATAATATATATATAATATGGTGTTTCAAAAGAGTATCGAGTTTTTTGGTACTTTTTGACTCACCTTGTATTCTGAAAATACTAATGAATGGAACGTTATTTCTTTTTTTTCAGAATACGCGGGTGTGTCAAAAAGTACAAAAAATCACGATACTTTTGAAACACTAATCTATGAGCTTATCTTCAGGGAACCGTCGTCCAGGCGGCACCTACTTTCTCGTCTAAAGGGTAGGGTTATGTTCATTACCACAGAGGCACCCCAAAAGCTATTTTTGGTACAGACATCGCGTGAGATTTCGTGTACAGAAGGACCTTCAAGTTCATTGACTTTGTGTTGCATTCTGTTCTTAGTGGAGAGGCGTTAAAATTGAACCCTAAACCAACACCGCAAATTTAGTCTCCTGTTGATGAGCAAAAGAAATGCAATTTTCCCTTTCTATTTTTTATTTTATTTATGGCTTCCGGTCTTTAAAATTTATGTACATTATCTTTTCATTGGGAACTAATGAAAAAGGATCGGCTCTGTCAGCCGGTGATGATCGAATTCTCAAGCAATGACTTGATAGCTTGATCATAAGCGTCCAACTGAATGGAACCGTTTGGGCAAATATGAATAAGCTGGGATGAGTTAACGTGGCATTTCTTTTCTCTTGTCATGATTTATGAATCTTTATATTCTGAAATACAATCTTTTCGGTTTCTTTTAAGAATCAGATTAATAAATCAGTATGTTGTATATAGCTGATTAGGATCCGTGAAAATTCCACGACGTGTCTGCGTAGCGTGGGCATAGATGACTTACGAGGGCCAAGGCGAAAGACTGGTTGCGCCAGTCTTTACAAGTGGAAATTGTTTTTGAAATTAGAATTTGAAATTCTAATTCTTTTTACCTGGGCACGAATACTAATATAGGGAACAAGGATGAAATGTTCACTCTCTAAACTTCCAGCCAGACGATAAGACTCTACAATATTCTAATAACTTTATTCCCTAACTCTCATGTTTTTGTTTGCCTTTTTTTTTAAAATCTAGAGTATGAAGGGAACCTTACCCTAAAGCAATGGTTAACTAACTAGTCTTGCATACCGCTGCTACTGCAATATTTTCAATCTTTATTTGTAGCCAGCTGCGTGCCTAAAATAGTTACGTAACTGTCCCAGTGGAGACAGGCCTGTATGTGAACCCACACCAATGACACATTTTTAGAATACTGATTTTCAAAGCTTAAATCTCTACTTGTCTGTCTGTCTGTCTCCCTAGCTACTGTCTGGGGGGGGGATCTTTACAAAAACAAAAAAAAAAGAAAAGAAAAGAAAAGACCAAAACCCGCGTAGTGTGTGAAAAATAACATCGGTATCATAATCAAATAGCTAAAAGAAAAACACAAAAGAATAGTCTGAGTTATATATGTAGAAAATGCTCAATACACTAAGTAGAGCTTAAATTATAAGAATTCTAATAAGCCGTTTAGGTGAAACCTAGGTAGATAGTTTCTGACTCCTTTAGGTTCGTATATATGTGGTACCTTGACTTACGAGTTTGATTCGTTCCCCTCGTAACACAATTTTCTCGAAGCCTGTCGGCTGGGGCTGTAGAATACGCTGATGCATCACTGTAGAAGGGTTAAACCCCACCATAATGGGGACACCTGTTGGCTGGGGTGGCGACTTGTGATGCTTAAAAAATCATGTGGCTGACCAGTCCATGACATGCATCACTCCACTTTGGCACTAGACGGTCAGTCGGAAAGGCCCCCTGATAAATCGGCTGGTAACGTCAAGCCTAGCACCTATATGATTGTCCTAACCCTATTTCTCTTAAGGCAACCCCAACCCTTTTTATGATGTATGCTAGAAGGCGGTGGTTGAGGGTGTTAGTGTTCTGGATATGACGTTAATTGCATCTAGTGGTGGAGCTCTGGTAGTGTAGAATATCCCTTTATCGCCATTATTCCAAGATCCACACTGATCCGGAGTAATACCTGTTAGGGTCCCATCTATGGGTTGAATAGAGCAAATAACGAATTTAAAAAACTGAATACCCAACGATAATTATAAAATAAAATGTCTTCGGCATAAAATAACCCAAGAGTTGACATGCCGTAAAATCCAACCAACCACATTTATGTTATATTAAATCAATATTCACCATTGAAATAAACAAATGCCATTAATACGTTTTCTAAATGAGAAAAATATCACTGTATTTTATAAAAACATAATAAAATAGAATGTAATGAATTATGTGCTGTAATATATTTTAATGTTTTTGTTTTTTTTGTTTTTTGTTTTTTTTTAGATAAATAACATTTTTCTTTAGCGTAATAAATTTGGAAGCTTAAATGTTTTTAGTGAACTCATTAACATAAGTGTATCTGAACTCGCTCATACCACAAATCTTATCTCGCAATACAAAAACCAAAAAAATCGATCGAGTGACAACTTGTAACTCAGAAAACTAAGTCAATGTACCATATATATATATATAATATATATAATATATATATATATTAGACGTGCTTTATGGATATTTTCTAATATATTTTAAAATATCTTTCTTTCATTAGCAAAATTTGTTTAGTACTGATCACTTTTTCCGATAAGCGAAATATTCAGATCTTATTTATCTGTAAGCAAGGAACTTCTTCTTGCCTTGAAAATCAGCATTCAAAATTCGAACCCTTTTTTTTACCTGGACTCAGACACTAACTCTGATGTCGGTGAGAAATACAGTGGGTCCTTCCCTTAGCGCGACTTCCGTTAGTCACGGCCAATCCTAGACACAAACAATTCATGTTTCCTTAATAATGGTCCCAAACAGCGAGTGTAATTAATGCTAGCAATTCGGACGTGCCAAAGAAAGTCGTTGAGTGCTAAGTGAAAAGATGAAAGTCATCGACCTAAGGAATTGAAATTAAAAAAAAAAAAAAAAAAAAAAAAAAAAATCTTATACTGAAGTTGCTACGGTGAAAACGAGATTTCAGTCTCATCTATATATTAATACTCGTATTCCTTAATTATACAATCGTTATCATCTTGCAACACCCTTTGGTTAAAAATGAGACTGTCTAAATCATGCAAGATAAAATGCAAACATGTAAATCCTGATTATCTGGTGTTGCTTATCCACCGAATTCTTATTTCTTATGAGTGTCGTCACCTCAGCTAAATAATGGACCATTCCGTTTTTATTATAAAGAATGGAGAGAAAAAGGACATTCTACACAGAAAAAATATAAGAAAGAAAGAGGAGGAGAAAGATAGTGGGTGAGTGGGCGGAAGTGATAACGCTAATCTGTTTCAATCAAACATAATGAAAAGATGAAGAAGGAAAGAAAGAAAAAAAGATTGAGAGAGAGAGAGAGAGAGAGAGAGAGAGAGAGAGAGAGAGAGAGTTTAAATCAAGATTATATACTTTGTACATATTGAACTATATGCAATAGCTCTTAAGTAAACATATCAAACGTTGTAACAATTAAATTATCATACTGTGGTATATCCACAGTTCCTACAAGTTACATTTGATCAAGCATCTACATTGAGTGCTGAAAACAATGGTCAAGCCCTGAATCGAAGGGTGATCCAGGGGGCTATCAGCAATATATATATATATATATAAATATATATATATATATATATATATAATATATAGAAGAGAGAGAAGAGAGAAGAGAGAGAGAGAGAGAATTCTAACCTTTCTGGCTTAGCATACTTATCAAGGATGGGATACTCAGTGAGAATCAAACTCACCACAGTAATAATGGCATGTGCAAATTACTGTTTCAGAGCGGATCACTCAAATCATTGGTGATATTATATTGAACATTTATTTTTCACAGCCACTATTCTGACTTCTCGCTTGTGTGAAGGAATCGGGCAGCAGCTTATACATTTAAGAAGAAATAACAGAGAAAGGTATAGAAAAAGCTAATATTCTCCACGAACCTCAGGTAAAAAAAAAAGATTAAGAGAATGTGGTATATCTTTTTGGAGTGTCGTGTAGATGCGTTTGGATCGAGCGAGAAAGTCGGGGGAAACTGAAAAGCCTCAAATTAAGCGCCAAAATCTGATCGCGTAGTTGAATCCTGAATTGACGATTTCAAGAATTGTTCTGGCAGGCATGTCTGTTTCTTTAGGATTTCGACATATGAGTCAGAGTTCATGGCCTTAACAGAGATGGGCTTGGGGGAGAAGGGTTACCTTTCGAAGAATGTAAAATATCAGGGTTAAACGGAGAGATATGTAAAGGAAGAAAGGTTTGCTTTCGATGAAAAAACAGACCATCAAAACTCCTTTTATTAGTAGAAATTTTACGCATTATATGTTGTTATAGTTCCTTTTTGTTAATCTCTTATCTTTATCAATTAAATTCTATCATAGGTAAAAAAAAAAGAAATTAAAGTTCAGTGCTATCCTCGGTTTAAGATATTATGTGGGTATTTTATAACATAAGAATAAGAGACACTACTATATATATCAATAGAAGAGCGATGGAGTCTATCCATTTTTGCCTGCGCTAGACCAGGGAAATTGTTTTTAATACCACCTCCCCCAAAATGGGTGTCTTGTATATGACACTGAACTGCATTTGATGACAAGGCTTTATTTCTGAGCTCTAGGTACTGTAGAGTCACCCTTTTGTTGCCATTACTCCCAGGACCACCCTTGATCGGAGTGATAGTACCTGTTGGTCCCATCTATGTACAAATTAGATCTTTCCAGATTATTAGCATTAGACTGGAATGCTTGCAACTGTGTAAATTATTTGTATTAATAGTTACTTGGAGCTATAATTGTTTACAAAGGATTATTATTATTAGTAATTTGAAACCATTTAACAGTATGCAAATTATTGGTATTATATAGGAATACTTTAAACTATAAAACTGTGCAAATAGATGATTATTATTATTATCAAATAGGAATAGTTACTTGAAATAATATTATCACCAAGTCGTGCTGACAGCTCGAATTCCCATGACTCTCTTGGCACACTTCCCTGTTGGCCATCACGCTTGGTAGGTCTCTCGCACAACATCCGGTATCCATACACAAAGCTGATCATTCTAAGTCTTTGTCGGTCGGCACTCTCTAGAGCATTCCTATATAGGTGTCTACGAGATAACGTCACATAGGTTCATCATTAGTTCTTTAAACTCGTCTCATTATGTCCATTTCCTGCGTCGGCAACCATTACACCATGTGTCCCCATGATATATAAAATATAGCTCCTTATAGTCCCCAGAATTTTTTTTTAAAACTATAAGTGAGCATTATCAATATCACAAACCATTGATATTGCTTGCAAGGCTAACAACGGTCTTGTGGTCTGTGTCAGACGAAGAAAAACAAACCTTAAATCTTGTGTCTGTGTTGTAAAAGGACGTGAATATTTGATCAAAGTACAATTTCAGAGGTCAGAGCCCATGGGAAAGTGTTATGTTGGCCGAGTTCATAAGTTTCAATTATTCGCACTCTGGCTAGGGTTACACTGAAAAACTGGTTTGAGCTGTAATGAATACGCTATTGTTTTCATCACCAAACAATGATAAATTGTTCTTTATATGAAACTAACACAGAGCGGAAAGTATATCGTTTGATCCTACCACCTTGAGATTCTGAGAAAAAAAGTTGACTCTTTCTGATTAAACCTTTATATATATATATATATATATATATATATATATATATAATCAAAAGGAGGAGTGCCAAGAGGTTTGTAGGTTCCGAAACTTCCCATCCGGAAGTACAAATTTTTCCACCTTCTGCCTCACTGTTATATATATATATATAATATATATAATATATATATATATTATTATATAAATCGAGGTGATTGTGGTGTAATGGGTATTCGTCGTAGGGAATGGACACGGCGAACCAGTTCAAATCCTGGATGAGTCTATTTGCATTTCACATAGCGTTAATACCTTGGAAAAATTATGAATCTGTCTCCAGCTAGGACAAATGGTAGGGCAGACTGAACTCTTTAATATTAGTATGGCAACGATTTAGGAAAAAGAAAACTTGACCTTGTATCGCATCCTACTCGTGCGAAGGTGTTGGCACACACACACACACACACACACATATATATATATATAATATATATATATATATATTATATATAAAAAAGAAGCTCCGCAAAATGTATTATGTTTTCAGAAAAAAATTTTTTATTCTTTTTATCTTACATATGCGACACGTGTTTCTGATCTGTTGTCTTCTTCGGGTACTGAGTTATTATTTTGGCAGAATATGTTCGATATTTGATAGGTTGTGTTTGTGTCAACCTATCAAATATCGGACATATTCTGCTAAAATAATAACTCAATGCCTGAAGAAGACAACAGATCAGAAACACGTGTCGCATATGTAAGATAAAAAGAATTAAACAAATTTTTCTGAAAACATAATACATTTTGCGGAGCTTCTTTTTTTATAAAATATTGAATTTTCTCCCGTTGGAACCAGAAAACATTCTTTATATATTATATATATATATATATATATATATATATATATATATATATATAATGTGTGTGTGTGGTTTCGCATAACTTCGCTCTGATGGAAATGCTTATTAACTTACTATCACTACCAAGAAATCGTTTTAATGTTATTCAAACCAAATACGGTCAAAGTCTTGACTTCTTAATATCTGCAGACGGACAATTCAGCTAGTTTGATATATTTGCGTTTTGAACACTAAAACTGCACCAATTTGTGCCGAATCTTTACGTTTCTTTCATTTAATAGAAATGACGCTTTTTGTAATTAAAAAAATAACATTGCTCTTACTTTTTTTATTTCATTATTTAAATCTCTACCTTGCCTCTTTTCACTTCGGCCCTTACTTAGGCTAAAAGGGGCGGTCGAATAGGCCCCCTCCGATCAATTGGTTGGTCATGTCAAGCTCTACAACTAATAGGATTGTCCCAATCCTATTGCCCTTATAGCAGACCCCTAACCCTGAAAGGCGGTGGCTGGGCGTCTTGATATCCTGGGTATGACGTTAAACTGCATCCAATGGTAAAGTTCCAGTTCTGGATCTCTGAGGAGTGTAGATTACACCGTCATCGCCATTACTCTCAGGTCCACCCTGACCCGGACCGGTAGTACCTGTTAGGGTTCCATCTATGGGTTAAATAGAAAAAAATGAATTTGATTTTTTTAAAAATAAGTTAAAAGAATTTTCAATACCCATGAATAAAACAAAATGTCTTCGTTATAAAATAACCCAACAAGGGTTGACATGCCGTAAAATCCAACCAACCACCCAGCGAATCAGACTTGCCTCTTTTTGTCTCAGACATTTGAAACCAATTTTAATTCTCGATTGGTTTAAAAAGAACCATAGGAAATTTTCTGAAGATACACACGCCTATAAACACACGTGCACACACGAAGCTAATCTTATATGCCGTGGTTGTTGTTGCATAGAATTGTAAACTTACCTTTTCAACCCTGATTATATATTTAAGCGATTTGCACTGGTTGGCCGCTCCAAGAATACGATAAGAATTAATCATTTTTTTTTTTACTAAGCGGACTGTATAAATTGTTGTCTGGTGTGAACCAGGGGGGAAAAAGTAGAAGCTGGGAGATGAAGACAAGACGTGGCTAAAATCGGAGTCAAAATGATAGCGGGGGAAGAGGCGGGGAAGAGGAAGGGGACGAAGACACGAAGGAGATAAATGTGCTGGGGCAGGGACAAGAAGCGTGAGATAGAAGAGAAATAAATGTAAATGTGTAGAAGCTCGGAGGTGAGAAAAGTGATATTAGTCGTGTCCCCCCTCACAATGTAGTCGGCGTTTGATGACCGAATCATCTGCAAAATGTTAATTTGAATCTGAAACCCTGCCATTATGAGAATATAATGATGCTTCTTTTTTCCAATCTAAAAACGATAAATTAACAGCAACTGTTTTGGATTTAGCAGCTGTCGTCTAATTTATTACTCACATTTCAAATTATTATCTCAGCGAGGATACTTACGTTGTTGATTATTATAACAATATTTGGCTACAAATGCACAATAGCGCGCAACAGATAATATCATTAGAATCACATTTTACGTATAAATAGCATTAGACGCCGGAAACTCCCGAAATAGCCTAACTTGAACACTAAATCTAAACCTGACTCTTACCCTGGCGTCTCAAAGGTTTCGGGTATTTCCATGAAATGTAATGTTTTTTTATACATCATCGTGGCGGCCTAATGTCGGTATGAGCCATTCAGCGAGGGAGTCTATCCCCTTTTCACTAGCGCTAGACCAAGGAGATTGTTTAAGCATCTGAGGTGGAGCGCCACACCTACCATCAGCTCCTTACTTTACCGCATGATCCCTGTGCTACTCATACGCTGAGTTGGCGAGGACCGGTATCGAACTAGGAACCTTGTGGTTTTTAACCGAACGCTCTACCGACTGAGCTAACCCGGCCTTTCTTCTAATGATATTATCTCTTGCGTGCTATTGTGCATTAGTACCAATATTATTCAGTTTAGCCTGGCATAATGCTAAATAGGAGGTTATGAAGATGGTTTTGCGCCAATCTTTTTTTAAAGGGTAGGGTTTGCTTTGAAAATGGCTTCTAATATTTATCTTGAGAGTCGAATGGAAAATAAATATGGCCGCACAAAAAAAAAAAAAATTGAAACAAAAAAAAAAACGTAAGTCCTTTGACATCAATGATGTCAGTTTAAAGGAGTGACCAGTGAAAGGAGTAAAAAAATAAAATAAAAAAAAGGAAATTAATTTACCATCCGGGTATGATTTAGCACAAGTACATTCAGCAAGAATCAAACTTGCTATTCAGTAATAACGGACCTGCTAGATTAGCTTGCTAAACATTACCCCATGAGCTGGGCGCCTTTGACCGGTTAAAGGAGTATGATTTTGATAATCAGGCAAAATCTATTAGTCGTATTATGTTGTTGTTTTTTTAATCCTCGCGTGGTCAAGAGTTGGTCATTTACACTTGGTGTCCGGATTTGTTTCGTCAGAAAATAATGAACCCCTCCGAATGAGTAGGATGCGACACACGGTCAATTTCTTAAGCGGAGTTTAACAGGTTTGAATTCAGAGTTTTCCTACTCCTAGACTTGTTGGCTAACCAACGTTAAAGAGCTCTCTTCGCCCTACTATTCACCCATAACTGGAGGGAGAATAGTTTGATGCATACCTTTCTCAAGGGTTTTAGCGATGTGAGAAATCATTTACGGTACCCTTATAGTATGTGGCCTACCCGGTTTGAATATGTCCTACCTCAGTAAGAGTATATTTATAGATATAAGTAGTAGGCAATTTATTGAAACTAATTATTTTTCACATATATTCAATTTCAAGAAATTCAATTCAGTCATAAGCTGTATATAGTAATTAAGAATATTTTTTTTAAATTATCCATAATTTACATGAATCAGAGATTTATTTAATTCTAAAATATTCTAAAATTCTGAAATAGGGTTAGCGTTAGAAGTTATTATAACCTTATAATATGCTTTTTATGGTAGGCTACATACTATAAGAGAGACAAGGTTTCGTAGGCCACATTCAAAAGGTAGGCCACATACTATAATGGTACAACATTTACTAAATCGGAGTGGGGAAATCAGAATGAACAAATAAAATGCATCCCCCCGCAAATTACCTATATGCTACATTACAAGTAGGTTTGAAATGTAAACTGATGTGTCGTAAAAAAGAATTAGCCAAAATAATCTTTAAAGAATTATAAAGAATGTATAATGCCTTAATATGTAGTGTAAATTAATGCGCCATAATAGACATGAGTCCTGCGTGGTTTTACTCACCGTGATGGTGAAGTGGACATCAGTCTAGGTATTATTATCATATATAGTTTAGCTCAATCGGTAGAGCACCCGCCTAGGAATCGCAAGGTTCCGGGTTCAATACCGGTACCCGACAAATCAGCGCACGAGTAGCATTCATTGGGTAATCTGATCTGTGTGGTAAAGTGGGGAGCTGACGGTAGGTATGGTGCTCAATCCCAGCAAAAAGAACAATCTCACTGGTCTAGCGCTAGCGAAAAGGGGATAGACTCCCACAGTGTACGGCTGATACCGACAATAGGCTACTCCACCAACTTTACTTTAAAAAATTTTTTTTTTTTTACTTATTGTTGCTTGATATATCCAAGGCGCGAACCGAAGGTTAAACATCCGGTTACAGATCCTGGCTTAAAACCTCTTTTGTTGTATTTGTGGGGGTGGGTAATATGTAACTCGTGTGGTGAACTGAAATATCTTAAAAGTCTGAAATTAATGGCTCACGAGCTGGACTACGACATCATAGAGAGTTCGAACGTCAGTCGCTCCATTACGTTCACTTTCGGACTAATACCGTTGGAAAAGGTATGAACCACCTTATCCCACAACTATTACCATTACTGTTTTAAGCAGCGGTGAGCCGGTTTAATACTTAATTGGGTGACCATTTAAGCAACAGTGGGTACTGTAGGGAACCGGAGTTCTTTGTTTATCAAAAATGACTTGACTCGGCATTAAATGACCCGGAAAGGGTTGATATGCCATAAAACCAACCAACCATGTTCTTCTAGAACGATGGCTTTGCCATTATTATTTCTCTGAATTTTTTATATGCGGCTTGATACTTAGTATTATTTGGATTATTCGAACTATTATCCTCATCTTTATTGTTATCTGCAGATAACAATAAAGATGAGGACAATAGTCCGAATAATCCAAATAATACTTGGCATTATTAGTTACCCTCGAATGTTGATGTGCCATTAAACAAAGAAATCAAACCAAACATGAAATTTGGGGAAATTGCATGTTTTCTATTTAGGCGGCGGCATAGGAGTAAACATTTAAATATGTTCAAGATCTGAATGAATTGGCGGCAAAATGGTAATTTTGCTACATCGTTATCAAGTAAGACAAGATAAAGCAAAACTACTTAGATAACTCCAGCACTTATTGTGCAATGGTTATCGTCGTATGAAAATGGACGGTGACGATAGTTCAAATCCTGAGCGAGAGGCTGTTTGCATTTATATAAGTGCCCGGAATTTCTCCAAATGGTTACAGGCATGAGTTTCCTCAGATCGCCAACTTGATTGAAAACTTTATTTTTAAGCCTTTTTCTTTACCACACACACACACACATATATATATATATATATATATATATATATATATATATATACAGACACGTGTTTCGAGGTATGTGCAGTTATAGTTTTAGTAGCTACATGGTCACAGTCAGCTGCCAAGTATAGCAGGCTATTTAATCGCTACATTTCTAAGCGGAAATGAACTCACTAGAGGTCTCAACTTTATGTAAGTGAGTCTTAGCTAAACGCCGAATATGGTGAATTTTGCAATTAAATCCTTCTAAATAAAGTGCTCAACCGAAAAGTGCGCTAAATAGCAGAGCAGATTTAAAATCAGTTGATATTCCGTAACTGCAGTTTCATGCATATCATTTCAGACGGTCAAAAATATTAAAAGACGATAATATATATATATATATATATATATATATATATATATATATATATATAGAGAGAGAGAGAGAGAGAGAGAGAGAGAGAGAGATGGTGTCTTTCCCTTCCGTTATGGCAGAGTTCAAAGGGTAATTACCCGTTATCTATTGACATTGTGAATCGTTTGTTTGCGTGTTGGTGGGGATTTTAAAAGTATATATTTTTATCTTTTCTGTCAGAAGGCGAAAATGTGTGTTGAAGGGAATTAGTGAAAGTGTTCAGTTTGTTAAGAGATTACAATAGCAATAGAATTATATTTTGATATTATTCAAATATTCGTGGGAAAAAACATGAGATCAAAGCTTCTCCCCAACATTCTCTTACATTACCATTTGGTGCTTCATTGATGTAAATTGATAAAACTTGGGCCCAGGACTGAGCAAATATTACCGACTTGAGATCTAATTCCGAACGTTGGACGGGTGGTCGGAGAGGCCCCCTCAGATCAATCGGCTGGCCACGTCAAGCCCTAGCACACCTATATAATTTTCCCAACCCTATTGCCCTTATGGCAAGCCCCAACCCCTTTTTATCATATGGGTGCTAGAAGGCGGTGGCTGAGTGCCTACATGTCCTGGGAATGACGTTAAACTCTATCTGATGGTGAGGTTCCAGTTTTGGAGGTTTGGGGAATGTGGAGCACCCCTTCATCACCATTGCTCCATGGTCCACTCTGACCCGGAGTGGTAGTACCTGTTAGGGTCTCATCTATGGGTTAAATAGAAAAATTATTTATAAAAAATTTTATTATCCATTAAGAATTGATTTATTTAAAAACTTTATCGGCATTAAGTGACCCACTGAGGTTGATATGCCGTAAAACAAACCAAACCAAACCGAACGTTGGATATTTCGATCTTATGCTCAATACAACAATCTCTGTTTCCCTCCTCCCCTATATATGTATAAAAAAACTATAAAAAAAACTCTGTTTTGTTTTTTGAAGCATGAATAACTGTGAGTGTAAATGTTCAAACTAGAATAATGTTTAAAGAATATAAATGACTTACCAGTTGTGTTAGAATTGGTATTGTAAGTGATATTGAACCCGGGAGATTTATAGTAATTGTTATACTGCCAATTAAAGCAGGTGTAGATTTTTTTTAGTAATTGATGGATTTTTATTGGAAGGTGGTTTATGTGTTAGAAATATTTAGAAAATTATTTACTAAGGAGGATTACAAAGGGATTTAATATTTTAACTAAAAATGAATTGGATAATTCTTAAGTTTTGGCGAGTCGTAGGTAAATTATTTTTTTTTTTGTATTACTACAATTACTATAAATCCGGACTCATCGAGAGAGAAGCAGTCCGGATTAAAAACATTTACATCTATAAACAGACCTAATTATCATTATGCTCTGATGATGATTTTTTATAAATCGAAATATTGTCAATTTAGCAATGAAAATGATATAAAGATATATTCATTTTAACAACATTGTGTTTTCATACCCTTTTATCTATACACACACACACGCACGCATACACACACACACACACACACACACCACACACCACACACACAATATATATATATATATTATAATATATATATATATATATATTATTAGCATATATACAACTTTATATATATATAAATAATAGATAATAGAAAAGTTGCAGAAACACACAAACCTATCAAATATCGGACATATTCTACCAAAATAATAACTCAGTACCTGAAGAAGACAACAGATCAGAAACACGTGTCGCATATGTAAGATAAAAAGAATTTAACATTTTTTCTGAGAACATAATACATTTTGCGGGCCTTCTTTATATATATATATATATATATATATATATATATATATATATATATATATATATATATATTAGCATATATATCCTTATCTCCCTATTTATCTCTGGGGGACTCTCCAGCGGTGTAGTGACTAATGTCCTGGACTGTGACATCGTAGTAAGCGAGTTCGAACTCCAGTCGCGCTATTACATTCACTTTATAAATTGTATAAACCCCCTCCAGCTATGGGTTAAATAGCGCCGCTACTGTTCTTCTATAATGAAAACTTCGGCATTGAATAACCCACAGAGGTTGATATGCCATTAAACCAAGAAACCAATCCCCACATTCACTCGCTCAAACATACCAAACGACTGTACGGTGGTTAAAAAATCGTTGTGGTTTAGCCAGTTTATTTACTCATTTATTTTCAAAGAGTAACTATGTAGTAACAATCATTAGCCTATTTCACGACCTTATATCTCTACCTGAAATACCTGTTGTTGAGGATTGTGGTCTGCTCGTCAAATCTTTTCTTGCCCCAGAGCAAAGGATTAAGTAACGCATGAGCGCAAATAGTTTTCTCTTCTTTCTTTCTTTCTTTCTTTTTATTTATTATTTCTTGTGTGGTCACAAAACGAAATTTTTAATATTATTATTTCAAAGTTTAACAAATTAGCGGGAAAATAAAAATGCTGAAGGTCGGTCGTAAAGGTAGTGTGAAAAAAGGACAGTTGCATCCGGGTCATAAAGTATGTCCCAATTCTGATTGGCCGGCTATAAATAGATGACGTCAAAAAGAAAAAGCTGATTATCTTAAAAGCATTGTCACATGAACGTCTTTTTCTTGACTAAAAGGTCAAGATTTGCATGCTTTAATTAGTTGCCTAATAACATTTGAAATGACCGCTTACTCATCACCATTTTCTCGGTATTGTCACTTAATGAAATAAAAATCTAAAAAAAAGGGCAAAAATTCTGCCCTTCAAATTTTTATAAAAAATTATTCAACGAAATTCTGATTTTCCCAACCCTATTGCCCTTATGGTAGGCCCCAACCCCTTTTTATCATATGGGTGCTAGAAGGCGGTGGCTGCGGGTCTACATGTCCTGGGAATGACATTAAACTCTATCTGATGGTGAGATTCCAGTTTTGGAGGTTTGGGGAATGTGGAGCACCCCTTCATCACCATTGCTCCCTGGTCCACTTTATCGGCATTAAATGACCCACTGAGGTTGATATGCCGTAAAACAAAACAAACAAACAAACAAACAAACAAACAAAATCAACGAAATTCAAATATTATAGAACTAGAGGATATACCACAGTATGATGATTTAATTATTGCAACGTTTGATATGTTTACTTAAGAGCTATTGCTTAATAGTTCAAAATATAAAAAGTATAATAAAAATAATAAAGTATAATAATCTTGATTTAACACGCCCCCCCCTCTCTCTCTCTCTCTCTCTCTCTCTCTCTCTCTCTCTCTCTCTCTCTCTCTCTCTCTCTCTCTCCATTCTTTTCAACATGTTCGATTGAAACAGTTTAGCGTTATCGCTTACGCGCGCAAGGTTCCACATTTGACACCAGTCCTCACCAACTCAGCGCATGAGTAGCACAGTTTTGGTAAGCTGGTATATGACAAAACAGCATCTGGAAGCTGAGCTTAGGTGTGGCGCTTCACTTCAGCAAAAACAATCTCCCTGGTCTAGCGCTAGCTACTTCATAAACTCAAATCTTGCTTGCTTTTCTTTTTTTTTTGAGTAAGGGGAGGGTAGGTTTTTTCATTTATTTATTCATGTATTTATGACGCAACCGACAGTGTTAATGCCAGTCTCTACGTCCTATTCTTTATAAAGTCTATTGTGATTCTTTATATATATATATATAATTGTTCGTTATTCAGTAAAAATTGAAAATCCAGCTTCGCACAAATAACTTGTCAGAAATGGAAGTAAAATATTCACAATTTTGTTATTGGTGCTTTTGTTGATTCCTCCACCTTTGTATAGAGTCCTGCTCTATTTGAGAACCTTGGAACTAGAAATCTCGTTAACCTGATGCGTTCCGGGCTGTTAAAGTTGTTCATGATAATAGTTGATGCTTGCCTTTTCCAAGGGTGTTAGCGAACGCAAACTGTCTCAGCTGAATTTGGAAAACGGTTGGCCAATTCCATTTTTCATGACATTCACCATTAGGCAACTCATTTCTCTACTTATTCGATTGAGTTGCAATCAAATACAATTTTTAGTAACTTCTACAGTCAAAGATCTATGAGAGGTAACGGTGTTGTATACTCTCTTTCCTTTCTTACTTCTATTCTTCTTCTTCTAGCGTCTGGACTTCGTCTTGGGGACTTCGTGTCTGGTCTTCCATTGGGGATTTCTCTTTATCAGAAGCACTGTGTCATTGGTAGTTTTTAGATAATAACACAAGATTTCGATTTACTTAGATCATATTTTATTCTGAAATTCCCACCAGACTACCTGCGCAGATTGAGTCGGCAGCGTGCATAACACGACTGACCACCGTCGTGGCTTTGGCCGATCTGACTAAAACTTTCTCTCTCTAATCTAAACCGGAAGAGGGTCTTCTCCACCGATTCTCACGGTATCCACCGGAAGGAGGATCAGGACTGAGGTCAAGCCTTGTCATTCAATGCTTCAAGGCCGCCGGTTGAACTTATAACAGCCATTTTGGTTTCTACACTACTGTACATAAGTATTAGGAATCTAATAATTATGTAACAACGGAATCGGTAATATTGAAGTCAGTCAGTCAGTCAGTCAGTCTACTATTGGTTTGAACAACAGAAACTGGCCAAGCACAACTGAACCAGTGTCAAGACAACTGGTACTTATGGGAATTCAGAATAGTCCACTCATGCATTTGGGTGATTCCATTCCTTGAGTCCTGATTGGCTGCTTGGTTTCTATGATGTTCTGAGGCTTCATAAATAACCTGCCATTTTGCAGTAGACTTTGCAGCAAATCAGGTTCGTATTAAGTTACGACTGCTTGCTACCTTATCTTACCAATTCGACGGTAATTGGAACTAGTATGATTATTCTACAGGTAAAACAAATTTGAATTCCAGTCCAGGCAGGAGGAGGGGTCTCCGTGGTGTAGTGGTTAACGTGCTGGACTGCAACATTGTAGTAAGCTAGTTCGAACTCCAGTCTCGATATTACGTTCACTTTCGGACTAATACCCTTGGAAAAAGTATGATTCCCCCTCATTCCACAACTATGGGTTAAATAGTACCACTTCTGTTCTTCTACAAGGATGGTTTTGGGCATTAAATAACCCATAGAGGTTGATATGCGATTAAAAGAAATCAAACAAAATCTTTTTCAGTCTGCTTGGTTCATTTTACTTTAATAAATTTCGGAAAAGGCATAAGTCAGTCCTTCCCTGCACTCTCTTACATCAGTGGGTATATTTGCCAAAATACCCTTTTTTTTATAATATAGGTGCTAGGCGGTAGCTGAGGGTCAGTTTATTAATACGCATAAAGTTATTTCTTCTAATTTATTGATACACATGATGGTAATGAAAAATCTAATATAAAATTGATTTTTACCAATTAGTGTCTTGGTTATGACGCTAAACTGCATCTAATAGCGAGTTTCCAATTTTGGAGTTCTGGAGAGTGTGGAGTACCACTTCATTGCCATAACTGCCAGGTCTACTCTGACCAGGAGTGGTAGAACCTGTTAGAATGTCGTCTATGGGTCAAATTGATCTGTTTCCAAGTTAATGAAAATTATTTCTACTAAACAAAAATATTTACCATCAGTTTATTGATACACATGAAGTTAATGAAAATTATTTCTATCAATTTATTAATAGACATGATGTTAATGGATTTTTTTCTACCAGTTCATAAAACCAAACAACGATAATTACCTGCAAACTATTCGCTTACAAATCATATATACAAAAAATATTTGGCATTAATTAACCCATAAAAAGATTGATATGCCAATAAGCAAAATAACCAAATCAACCAACAAGTGAATCAAATTTCGGCATTAAATAACCCATAAGGTGTTGACATGCCGTAAAATAAATCAAACCAAACCAGCTCTGACCTTTTTAGACCATTGTCCGTTCCCCGCCATCTTAATGATAAATCTTCAGTTGTCAAGATCGTAATGGCGCGAGTATTTCAAATAGTCCAACAGTGTGAAATCTGATAGATAAATCTTTGCAGAAACCATCCATCTTCAAACCGCCCATGAAAATTCATTATGTAGGAAAGGGATCGGTTTGAGTAATTCAGAATCGACAGACTTCTATTGATCTCACTAATTCGTTTCTCAGAAATAATATCCAGTGACGTAACTTCAGTGTGTGCCGCCCGGGGCAACCCTTGATATTGCCACCGACAAATATATATATATATATATATATATATATATATATATATATATATATATATATATATATATATATATATATATATAATATATATATACATATACATATGTAAAATGTTGTTCTGGTTCCAACGGGAGAAATTTTATATTTTATAAAAAGAAGAAGGTCCGCAAAATGTATTATGTTCTCAGAAAAATATTTTTAATTCTTTTTATCTTACATACGCGACACGTGTTTCTGATTTGTTGTCTTCTTCTGGCATTGAGTTATTATTTTGGCAGAATATGTCCGATATTTTATAGGTTGTGTGTGTTTATATATATATATAGGTATATATAATATATATATATATATATAGCTTATATATATTTACCAACCCAGCTGCACGAGCAGGATGTGACACCTGGTCAATATCTTAAGCGGGGTTTAATAGGATTAAATTCAGTTTTCCGTCTACTAGACTGGTTGCCTAACAAAGATTCAAGAGCCTAGTCTACCATTATTCACTGTGGGTCAAAACTAAACAAAACTTAGCAAATTTACGGGTACCTCACGTGGTTAATGAAATTGGCTGGAAGACCGTTATTAATGAGTTCGATTTTCACCGGCGCCCTATACTTCATGCCTTATGCCAAACTAGGAAAATCTTGGTAAATGACAACTAAATATATTTATCAACTGCTCCTCGTGTTCAGGATCGATTTCTCAAGCGGAGTTTAACAGGTTTGAATTCAGAGTTTTCCATATCCTAGATTACCATATCAATGTTAAATCGCCCAGTCTGCCCTGCTAGATACCCATAGATAGAGGTGGAATAGTTATATGAATACCTTTCCATGTGAAGTGCAAACAGCCTTGTCCAGGATTTGAACTCGTGTCGAGAGGTTGATTATGACTGGGTGCTCAACACATATCCTTATGCCAGCCTAAGTTAAACTTTAGACCTTTTCGACATATAATAGCAGTAGCAAGGCCGGTGATGGGGACTCATGTCCCCCTTCCCGAATCTATGAAGGAGTCGGAGTGTCAACAGTCGGAAAAATCAAAATAATACAGATTATCAAGCCTCATCTCAGAAATTCAGACAAATACCCTAGATGGGACCTTAACAGACTACTACTCCTGGTAAGAGTGGACCTGAGAATAATGGCGATGGAGGGTTGACCCCCCACCTCTTGAAGACAGAGTAGTCCTCTTTATCACAGATTTGTTTGGTTTGTTTTACGGCATATCAACCTCAATGGGTCATGTAATGCCGATAAAGCTTTGAAATAAATTCATTCTTAATATACTCAATTTTTTTTATAAACACATTTTTCTATTTAACCCATAGATGGAACCCTAACAGGCACTACCACTCCGGGTCAGAGTGGACCAGAGAGCAATGATGATGAAGGGGTGCTCCACATTCCCTAAACCTCCAGAACTGGAACCTCACCATCAGATAGGGTTTAACGTCATTCCCAGAACATGAAGACCCTCACCCACCGCCTTCTAGCAGCCATATGATAAAAAGGGTTGGGGCAAACCAAACAAACCTTTTCAGACCATTGGGACAATCACAGATTTGTCAATAATACTCAGAATTGGTAGGTAAGAGGTAAACAGTCTGTTAACTGAACTTGACCAATTATGTTAATTCTTTTTTCTTAAAAAAAAAAACTTTCTTATTCTTTTGCTTTATTTATATCAAATACCATAGATAGGACCTACTACTACTACTCCTGGTCAGAGTGGACCTGGGAGTAGTGGCGATGGAGGGTTGACCCCACACCTCTTGAAGACAGAGTAGTCCTCTTTATCACAGATTTGTTTGGTTTGGTTTGGTTTGTTTTACGGCATATCAACCTCAATGGGTCATTTAATGCCGATAAAGTTTTGAAATAAATTCATTCTTAATAGATACTCAATTTTTTTTATAAATACATTTTTTATTTAACCCATAAATAGGACCCTAACATTTTTGTTTTGTTAATTGCAGGATTAAAAACTCATTCAATAGATGCAATTATATCGAGTGACGTAATCGTTTTAATTGAGGAAGTTGATGTGTCACCATTTCTGGTCAACGCATGTCGATTATGTCAGACTGGCTCTCAATTAACAAAGTGTCTCAAAAGACAATCCCCTTTTTAAAGTTTAATATTTTATTTATTGGAAAATGAGAAGAAGAAAAAAAACATATCCAAAGTAAATCACAAAATTTTGATATTACGTCACGTGATTAACACATCCCAAATTCAGTTTCTTTTCTGACAATGGAGGCGCTGGGTGTGTAATGGTTATCGGCCTAGGGTTACAGACAAGACACGGCGACACGAGTTCAAATCTTGTACAAGGCTGTTTGCATTTCTGACAATGGAGGTGCTGGGTGTGTAATTGTTATCGGTCTAGGATGACAGACAAGACACGGCGACCCGAGTTCAAATCTTGCACGAGGCTGTTTGCATTTCGCATAGCACTAATACCCCTGGGAAAGGTATGACTACAGCTATGGATCCGCTTTAAATGAATTGACCTGGTGTCACCCTGCTCGTGTGTTGAGGGGTTAGATAAATACTATAAATTAATGCCTCTGTGTAGCATTGTCAAAACAGAATATGTACCCTCAAAAGATATTTTAAGATATAGTTGGACGGTTGGATATAAGGCTTGATTTATAAATTGATAGAGTAAATAGCAAATTGTTTTATTCAATGGGATCTTTTAGGACTATTCGGTTTAGCTCAGTCAGTAGATCATCCGCCTGGGCAGCTCAGTTTGGATCTGTGCGGCAAAGTAGAGGGCTGATCATAGGTGTAGCTCTCCGTCTCAAACGCAAAACCAATCTCCCTGGACTAGCCCCAACTAAAAGTGGATATAATCCTTCGCTCTCCGGCTGATACCAACCTTAGACCACTCCACCAACTTTACTTGACTACTTTGAGAAGAATTGGTAATATTCCGAACTTTGATCGCTCAATTAAACTTTTATGATTGATCCATTTTAAAGACTCCAGTAAGATTTTATTAATTTCTAGATTTTACTCTTTTAACTCTCAGCCTACCAAATTTCCCCCCGCGGATGTACCAAATTTCCCTGATATTTTTCTCTATTGCAAAAGCATCAATTACCAGTCTCAGGGTTGGTTCACAGAAAAAAAAAGAAGAAAAAAGATGGCAAGGGTGTTCGCGTAGTGATTTTTCAATGTAAACGAGTGACACGTGCAAGAGCAACTGCTAGCTGCTTACGGTAGGATCACAGTGGTGAGAAAGCCGCTGTGAACAGCTTAAATTAGAAATGCGTTAAAACGTTTATTCAAGTAGTTGTTTTTTGTTTTTGTTTTTAGTGGGTGCGTGGGGATTGCTAATATTCAAATTCGAATGTGCTTTCTTTGATTTTATTTCTTTGTTTAATAGCATATCAATATTAGTGGGTTATTTAATGTCAAAGCTATCCTTGTAGAAGAACAGTCGTGGTACTATTTAACCCATATATTAAGGGATGAAGGTGTTAATGCATTTCCAAATGGTACTAGCCCGAAAGTGAACGTAATAGCGTGACTGAAGTTTAAACTCGTTTACTACGATGTCGCAGTCCAACACGTTAGCCACTGGGCCAAGGGGACTTCCTCGTGCTTTCTTTGTGATTTGTTCTAGTTTTAAGTGTTCATACATTCCCTTATGCCAAACCTAAAATTTGATTTTTAAAAAGTTAAAATAAAAAAAATCTTCCAGGATAAATATCGAATGAATATGGCAGCAGTAAATTCTGATTCATAAGACAACAGTGTCTCTACATAACCGACAACGCAAACTTAAAAACAATGCCACTGTTTATATTTTGTAGTTTATTCTAAGTACAAGTCAATATGGCATAACTTTCCAATGCTGTAATCTGATACACCCTCCTAAAATTATGATCTAATGTTTCCTCAAGAAAACAACTAGTGCAGTTAAGAGCCTGAGCTATTCTTAGCAACTAATTAGATGTACGATTATGCTGTAAAAAAAAAGTAAAAAGTATTTTTCATACGAGTGTGTGTGTAATTGTGCAGCATTTCGTCATTCAGACAATTTTGGTTGAATAGTATAGACATCTTTTGTCTAAATAATCTGGTTTCAATCCTTTCAAGTTGCCAAATGGATGTTACAATATCAGTCCGAAATTGGCTAATAAATTTGCCATAACTAATATGTTCCCGAGTACTTCCAGTCCCATCATGGACCATCATCGGGAGATGTGTACATTGTAAAGAACAATAAAACTTTATAAACGTTCTATTTATACGAGTGATATGTGATAGCATTTGTTTTTGTTTTTTTAAATGTGGTTCTATGAATAGTAGTAGCTAGACATCTAAGTACCTTAGCACTAAAATCGAAATTATTTTTATTAATGTTGGGACTTCGACTTCTAATGTGTAGGGCTTTGAGGATCTATAATCTGTTATTTGGGTCTAGGGCAGCTATGTTTTTTTCAGATGTTGGGCTATATATATATATATATATATATATATATATATATATATATATAAAACATAGCTACCAAAAATTATCTATATCTGTACTGTTGCAAGAGTGACTTCTGTAAACATAGCATATGTAGTGGGACCGTTGCTAGGGTCTCACTTCCCCACCTTCCCTGAATCTATGATAAGGGACTCCCTCTCATAGATATGTCAATTTTCATATAATATTCCTAGAAATTATGAAACCCGCCATTCTGTGTTCTTCAAGCAGTTTTCTCCCCTGCTCGGGGGTTCGAGGGTAGTACGCGCCGACCCTAACACGAACAGCCCAATATAAAATGCAATCATGATTTTTTTTCTTTAACTAACAAAGGACACTGCGTTCTTTTTCAGTCCACTGTAGAATTAATTCAACCCACAGACGTGTCAGTCTGTAAGCAGAAACTTTTTTTTCTCTTTCTTTGAAAACAAACAAAACATTTAAATAAAAGATATATTATGTGTTATTTTATCTCTTCCCGGTTCTCAAAAGTTTTTTTTAAAAAGGAAGAAAGAAAAGAAAAGAATAGATAAATAAAAATCCAACAACAGGTCTTGAATATTCTATTTCAGACATTAAATATGACCGAACTGCATTTCAAATTTCGAAAAGGATAAAATAAAAAATAAAAAATAAAAAAAAACCTTTCAAGTGTTCATAGGGTGTGTCAGTATTTTGTACAAGATAAACCGGAGCAAAACATTTTTAAAACGACGTGAACGATCGTTGAATTCAGCTGTGAAAGCATTAAAAAAAAAAATGACAACTGTTGAATTTGAGGTTTTCTAATTTCCTGTTTTTGTCTGTGAAATAAACGTCGTAGTGGTTTACCACATAATCATAATTTTTCTTCCTTTTTATTTTGATTTATTCAATCTGAAAGTTGACATCATCGTAACATAAACAGAAACTGGGTAATTTCTAGTTTAATGTATTGGCTGACTTCTGATTTTGGTCTGAAAATTAAAACGGAAAGTTTTTTGGTGGTACCCAATGACAGTTTAACTACAGTCTATGAATTAACATTTTGCGAATTGGGTTACGGTTTTAGGGGATTAAGGTTGTTTTTAATTACGTATTGCTTAAAAAAAATAAACAACAAAAAAAACAAATTGCTATACATTTAATTAACCATTTAAATTAATTATTGAATCTATTATTGAGACAGTTGTTTGTGTTAGTATTGCAATGTATAATTAAACTTAGTTTAAAAAAATATTTTTCAACATTAAATGTATAGTAATGTGGGTTTTTTTAAGCAATACGTAATTAAAAACAACCTTAATCCCCTAAAACCGTAACCCAATTCGCAAAATGTTAATTCATAGACTGTAGTTAAACTGTCATTGGGTCCCACCAAAAAACTTTCCGTTTTAATTTTCCGACCTAAATCAGAAGTTAGCCAATGTATTATGATTATGAAGCGTATCATCGTGGTTAACAAGCTAGTCTCGTAGATCCATTATTATTCAATAGCGAGTTCGATCCTCACTGGATGCTCCATTAAAAAAAATCCTCACGTAAAGATTTCCGGTGAGGAAAATATTGTATTATGATTACGAAGAAGGTACTCTTTGCGGAGTTCCGTCCCGGCCTCCTGCCTCAAAATCCGCTAGACGGTGGCTGCTGAAAAAAAACCCACAAGCTACGATTGAAGCCCGTAGCCGAAGCGGTGTCACTTAAAAAAAACAACCAACTTGGGGCGTTTTTCCCGAAAAACCAACCCCAACCCTAACCCCAACCCTAAACCCTAACCCTAAACCTCCCCTAGTTAAAATTAACTGTTTTATTACATAATGTGTGGGTTCAGAGCCAAAATGATTTATTTATTTTCCCATTAAACTAACCCTAAACCCCTTTTTGTGAAAATGATTTGGATACTTTTAAATTCACACTTGTATCTTTAAAAAAAGTTAAACACATAAAACGAACTGTAGTTATAAAGTCTGTGGAGTGGTCTATTGTCGGTGTCATCCGGACAGCGAGGGATTCTACACACTTTTTGCTAACGATAGACCAGGGAGATTGTTTTGCTGATGTGGAGCACCACACCTACCGTCTGCTCCCAGATGCTTTACAGAATGTTCTGTGAGTAAGTAAAGTCGTCGGGGTGGCCTAAAGTCGGTATCAGCCAGGCAGCGAGGGAGTATATCCCCTTTTCACTAGCGCTAGACCAAGGAGATTATTTTTTGCGTCTGAGGTGGAGCACCACACCTACCACCAGCTCCTTACTTTACCACACAGATCCCTGTGCTACTTATACGCCGGTTTGGCGAGGGCCAGTATCGAACTAAGAACCTTGTGGTTTCTAGCCGAACGCTCTACCGACTATTCATTGTTCCGCGTACAGAATAAATGTGAGAAAAATATTTTATGACCTGAGCAAACTTAACAGAATAGAATACAAATATGACAATGAGATATAAGGAAGACCTTATACATAGTTGTATGAGTGAAATGTCCTAATATGAAAAGGAATCTTTAGTAGAGAAAGTTTTTCATAGGTAGTTGGTAGAGAAAGAAAGTGCAAAGGAGTTACATGTTATCGTGTTCATGCGACACAAGGTTGCTGTGGTTGCAAAGCCCCCTATCCATGGACAGGAATGCAACTCATGCGGTGCCACTCCTTGTCGAAGGTCTGACTTTGTCGCATCTCCTTTTTAATATGCTGGAGGCCATGGCGCCTAGGGACTATTGGCACCGACGGGGGGGATACTTTTCGTGCCCTAGCGTCAAATAGGAAAACCGTGACATGTAATGAATGTAATCCCTAAAAGCGCTATATGAAATGCCAGCAGCTTCGTCCAAGGTACGAACTTCTGCCACCGAATTCACTTTCTATGACTATAACTAGGCTACCTTAACTGTTGGCCGCGATGTGCACCACATATGGTACACGAAGAACTGTCCAAAACCGCGTTTTACGCCATACACAAAACACACCTATGAAAAAATATATATTCTTAAAATTCCCATAAATCAGTTTTAATTATCAAATTTCAGAATATTAAAACATTAATACTGTTAAGTGTTCAAAGTAAACAACGATATAACAGAAAATCTTTATTTGTCACTGCAAATGACAAAATAATTTTAAAAAAAGACTCACATATTTGCATTTCAATGAATCTTCGTTAGATGCGTTCAAATTATTACAAAAATCATCCAAGTATTTTGTAGAGGTAAGTCTCAAGCTTACCTCTGCAAAGCTGCACACAACCTTTCATTTCGATATCTGTCTTAGTAGTACTGAAGTCATACGAATTGGAACATGCCGTCGGGCGGGAATTAGTATTGCATTAGCAATCGCGACCAACACGATAAACTAATTTGGCTAATTATTTTGTACGAACATCAATTTTCTTTATTTCTGTTGTTAATTTTGGATTCTAGAGATTATCTGATTTACATAGTACCTGTTTTCTTTGTTACAGGCTACAAGAAAAAATCTACGAGATGGCTAAACAATAATGGGACCATATGACCTTTAGCACCCCTTTTTGATCTCGATTAAGAAAGGACATGTTTTTTCATTTACATCGTTAATATCCGGTTGTTTTAACAGACGATTTTTAGATTTTTTTAAAATTATAAAACTAACCCCTAACCCTAACCCTAACCCCTAACAAACAAACGGATATTGACGGTTTAAATAAAAAACATGTCCTTTTTAATCGAGATCAAAAATGGGTGCCTAAAAGTAATAGGGCCCCAATAATGCATATATGTTTCAGATTTGAGAAGTGGCGACATATTTTACTCAGAACAAGTATTGTTTGTTTTTTTTGTTTTTGTTTTTGTTTTATCAACTTTAATGCGTATTGTGATGCACATATCCATTTTTGTGAATGCATAAAGAATAAGGCGTCCCATTGTGGTGTAATTGTTAACAAGCTAGTTTCACAATCCATTACTACTGAACGAGTTCAAACCACATGAGTTCAAGGCATGGACGAGGCTGTTTGCATTTCACATAGCGCTATCACCATTGGAAAAGGTATGCACCCAACCAGGCCCCCTCCAGCTATGAGTAAATAGTAGGGCGGACTGGGCTCTTTAACCTTCAGGTTTGATTTAGCTCAGTCCCTAGAGCATCTACCTAGGAACCACAAGGTTCCGGGTTCGATACCGACCCTCGACAACTCAACGCATCAGTAGCACATCTTAAATCAGTGCGATAACGTGTGGAGCTGATGGTATGTGTGGCGCACCAACTTTGACGCAGAAACAATCTCCCTGTTCGACAATAGACCACTCTGTAGACTGTTTACGGGGCAATCAGTCGAGAAGGAAAACTTTGAATTCAAACCTGTTAAATGGCCACTATTATAGGGTAGTTAGTGAGAATTGAACTCACTCGTCATGGTCTGCTAGCATAGTTCGCTAACCATTACACTACGCGTGGCGCTTGTCTTAGGATGATATATAGACACAGAAAATGTTGGCAGTAGATAAAAAGGAAGCAATTAGAGTATATCTTTTAACCTGTCATACATTGTTAGCGTTTCAGTTTCCCACTGACCTTACCGCTACTCCACCACTTCGATTAGCTTGTTTTGTTTTTGTTTGTTTTTATGTGTTTTTGTTTGAGGGGTTGGGGGGTCGTATTCGTTTGTTTTTTGTTTTTTTGGTTGTTTTTTTTCCACAAACAAACTAAATATTTGTGACTATAAGAGGGTAATTGATTGATCACCGATTTTTTTTTCTTTGCCGAAAATTTCTTTTGGTAAATTTCAACCGTTTATCTGGTTGTTGTGAATTATAAATGAAGAAAAATTCGTTGTAAATGGATATGAATCCATGCATACCTCACTGACAAAATAGAACTATTATATGTAAAATGCAGTTCTAATGATTCTACTCTCGAAATGTCTTGAACCACCATTAATTAAGGAATTGTCAGGAATTAAGGCAAGCGTTACTGACAGAATCAGGCTACTATATGTATAATTAATTATTTGTTCTATTCCTTAAAAGGTAAGCACACGCACGGAATTTATATTTGGAATAAATGAGATAGAAATTTATCTACATCGGTGATTTCCAACCCGCGAACCATATCGATCATATTAAACGAGTTTCTTTGTGATTGTCACATTCTCTCTTGTACCCAGTGATGCTGATAGCTTTTTGATCTAGTGCGTCCTGGGACGCACATATTTGCTTTGAATGAGTCTCAGGGTAATTTTATGGGTCCCAACTAAAGCCGTCAAACTCCCACCTTGTAACTTATCCTATGTAATTCGTTTCTAAGAGATTATTGAAATGTATTTACAGTTAGTTTGAAATGGTGATGGAAGAAAAAAGAAAAACATTGGAATGCATGGATACGATTTTACTGCGTCTTTTTAGATTTTTATGCATCAGGGACGTAGGACGCGTACATATCAGCATCTTTGCATACGATGCTGATTTTTAAAGATACAAATAAAAGTTATTTATTCTCATCTATATAATATAATAATTTCTGTGACTAGTAATTAGAAAAATACCAAATTACCATATTTTCATACCTGAGCTCACTAAGACTTATGTATTTCTATTTTATAAGAAACATTGCAAATAATGGTTTTAGCATTCTTTTTAATTGTTGAATAAAATATAATGTAATTGAATTATCAATATTCACTTTTGTTCATATCATACTCTAATATATTCAGTTCCTTAGCAAGAATTTATTTTAAAAACACCTTTTTCCCTGTTTTGTATTCTGGTTCAACGTTCGTTGCCTTTTAAAACATCTGCATTAATAATACTAATAATGTAGATGAATTATCAATATTCACTTTTGTTCATATTCTCCTCTAATATATTCAGTTCCTTAGCAAGGATTTTTTAATGCCCTTTTACTGTTCTGTATTCTGATTCAACGTTCGTTGCCTTTTAAAACATCTGCATGTACGTAAATCCAGATTCTGTGTTGGTCATTTTCATTGCATCGCAAATTGTTGTATCTAATTGTAATACTCATTGACCATTTATTTATCCTGTGAAAATGTGTAAAATATAGAATGTGACCCTCGTACTGAAAAGGTTAAAGGCTGACAGGGTCATAACAACGGTTCTTGGCATCCGAGGACAAATACACCGTTGGCACCACCAATGTTTTTGTGTATCTTAAAATTATCTATACAATTAAACGATCTCGTCCCAGCTATGGGTTGAATATTGCCACTTCTGTTCTTCTACAAGTATGGCTTTGGCATTAAATAACCCACGAAGGTTGATTCGTCATTAAACAAAGAAACCAATCTCTTTTACACGATGATTAATGATTGGAAAAGGAAGAATTGGATAAACTTGTTCACAACTATACATTTAACAGCATGTAATGGTGGAATTTTAGATTTTTATCATATATGCTAGAAGGTGGTGGTTGAGGGTGTTAGTGCCCTGAGTCGGGTTAGCTCAGTCGTAGAGCGTTCGGCTAGAAACCACAAGGTTCCTAGTTCGATACCGGTCCCCGCCAACTCAGCGTATGAGTAGCACAGGGATCTGTGTGGTAAAATAAGGAGCTGATGGAAGGTGTGGCACTCCACCTCAGATGCTAAAAACAATCTCCCTGGACTAGCGCTATTGAAAAGGGGATAGACTCCCTCGCTGACTTGCTGATACCGACTTTAGGCCACCCCGCCGACTTTACTTACTTTACTTACATCTAGTAGTGAGGTTCCAATTTTTGAGCTCTGGTGGGAGTGGTGTATCTTCTTGATTATCGTTACTCCCAGTGTTACGTACTGGGGTTTTCACCGTACCAAATCGATATAATGTTGTATACTCTTTCTTACTTCTTTACTTCTAGTCGTCTTTTCTTCTGGTCGGCTTTGGTTCTATCTTCTAACATCTTGGTCTGGTTTCTTCTAGGTCTGGTGTTGACTTGGTGTATCTTCTAAGGTCTGGTCTTCTATGGAGGACTTCGGGTCTGGTTTCTGTTAGGGATTTCTCGTTATCAGAAGCCATGTGTTATTGTTAGTTTTTAGGTAATAAACACAAGACTTCGATTTACGTTGATGTTACTTTATTTCCAAATCCCCAACCAGACATTTTGCGCAGTTCCTTACATCTTGCTAGCTCGGCTTCTAGCTTCTAACTGACTTAAACTTACTATATCCTTAAACCGGAAGAGGGTCTTCTATGGGGATTCCGGTTCTCAGGATCCATCCCCGAAAGGCAAGGTAAGAGCGAGGTCAAGCGCCGTCACTCACCCTCAAGGCTATCAGCTGCACTAATCGCCATTATGATTTCTACAATACCTTATAAAAGCATTAGGGATCCAATAATTATGTAACACCAGATCCACTCTAGCCCGAAATGTTATTAACTTAGTGTACAATCTATGGATTAAAAATGGGTTTGTAAAAATTGAATACCCAGCAAGATTGAATAAAAACAAAACATTTTCGGCATAAAATAACCCAACAATGGTTGACATGCCGTAAAATCCAACCATATACCTATAGTTATGTTGTAGTTATAAATCGCTACTTTTATGGCAGAGTGAATGACTGATGATTTGTGAAGCTGATTCGCTGTGTCACCAAATTCAGTGAGACAGAAATTGACACTTGAAGGCACAATCATAAAAAATTCATCTGAGAGAAAGAAACATCAGAGCTGGTTGGGAAAGGAAAGAGAATCGACGTGATTCATTATTTCATCCATAATGCATCTTTTTAATCTGATCTTTTCGCCGTTTTCTCACTACCGTTTGATTGGCTGAGATTTCAAACTCTTTTACGAGATGTGTCCGCCCTGTCGGTTGCGCTTAGAATACACTGTATCCCCTGCAGAGGGGGGGGGGGGTAATACGCTCCCTTCAAAAAGGTGGTATCTTGAGTATGACTCTAAACTGTATCTAGTGGCGAGACTATGGTAACTGTAGAGTTACCTCTTCATTGCCCTTACTCTAAGGTCTACTCTGAGTGGTAGTACCTGTTATGGTCCTATCATGGGTCAAATAGATCTACTTAAAAAGAACACTTGATGCCATATAACTGAGAAAACATTTGTTTTGAGAATACTTACTTAAAGTTATATCATTACTTTAAACTATAGAATTGTTTGCAAATTATTGATGTTAGCTAAGAATACTTGAAAATATTTAACTGTTAAAACAAATTATTAAATAAGAATAGTTACTTTAAACCATATAATTATATATAAATTATTAGGGGTATTAGATAGGAATACTTGAACCATATAACTGTGAAAACAAATTATTCAATAGGAAAAGTTACTTTAAACCATATAATTATGTATAAATTATTAGGGGTATTAGATAGGAATACTTGATGCTATATAACTATGCAAACAAATTATTATCATGGACAAATAAAAGAAATGTGATTAAAAGATTATAGCAATGGAACTTTGAAAATATAGTTATCTTTATAAGTAAACATTTACAAATGAATTAAATTTCCACATTAACCCATAAAGAGTCGATATGCCATTAGATAAACCAAACCTAAGTTATTATCATTTGCTAAGAATACTTTACGGACTTAAACAAAGTGTAATTGTATATATTATGTATATATTATGTATATGTATATTGAGACTGGAACTATAAGAAATGAAAAATGAATAAGATGTTAATTTTCTTCAAAATACCCTCCTTGATATTATCATTGTTGCAAATCAGACAGGAAATTGCTTTATTCTTTAAGTTATGGTATTTTAATTGTATTGCTCTAACAAAAAGAATTCGCTGTGATGTGCTTTTTTTTAAAAATTGTATTGCTCTAACAAAAAAAAAAAATTCGCTGTGGTGTGCTTTTCTTTAATTGTATTGCTCTAACAAAAAAAATTCGCCGTGATGTGCTTTTTTTTATTCGTATTGCTCTAACAAAAGAAATTCTCTGTGATGTGCTTTTTTGCTTCATTACACACGCATAAACACACATGAGGTGTATTCAAAATGTCTCTAAATTGGATTTGTTTTTCGGAGACATGTTGAACAGCTTATCAACTTGTGTAATAAGATAATTTTGTCTCGGCGAAGTATACGCGTCAGAATCAATTGTTGATATTTTTGGTTAGCAATCTTTGGCGAAACGCATTATTGTGCAAATGCAACACTCTCCTATACTAACCAGACTGAGTTCCGTAGGAATTGTTTCTTAAACTGAAAATTAATCACAAGACTAAGATTTGATGACTTGTATTGCATTAAAAGAAATAGGACGACGTTGCTTCATGCCATATCAGAAGAAGTGATTCAGAGGTGCTTCGACCAATGGAAAACTCGCTTGAATAAATGTGTTGAATGCCAAGCAGACTGCAGAGATGCTGATAGGTACGCGTCCTGCGTCCTTGACGCACAAAAATCTAAAAGGACGCAGAGGGATAAGATATTGACTATGGGATGACTCGTGATGCTTAAGGACGGAATCTTGGTAGCCTAGCAGCCCATTACATGAAACACTCCATTTTGGCTCTTACTTGGGCAAGAGGTGGGACGGAGAAGTCCCATCTGTCAATCAGCTGATCATGTCAAGCCCTAACACCTATATGATTGTCCTGACTGTATTGTTATTATGGCTAGCCTCAACCCTTTTTATCATATATCTGTTAGATGGTGGTAGTTTTGGTTTTAGTGTTCTGGATATGACATTAGACTGCATCTAGTGGTGAGGTTTAAAACCTGGAGCTCTGTGGAGTGTCGAGCACACCTTAATTTTTCCTAGGTCCATTTACCTGAAGTAGTAGTACCTATCAGGGTCGCATCTATGGGTTAAATTCATAAGAGTTTGTTTTTTTTTAAATTTGAATAGCCAACAAAAATGAATAAAACAAAAATGTATTCGGCAGAAAATTACCCAAGTATTGACATATCGTAAAATCCAACCAACCAATCTTCTAACGAATTACCAGTTAAGTTTTGAATTAAAATATTTTAAATTCTACACTTCCCTTATATAATTAATAGACTACCTATTTATTGTGTAACATAAGGAGTGTTTCCTCTTTTTGTTCACCTTTATGATCAACTTGTATCTTTTGCAATGAAATAAGACGTATATATTCAAAACCTTTCTAGAATACACTGACTACGTCTGATAAGGCGCCAGTTCTAGAACTCGGGGGAGTAAGGAGTGGCTCGTTCGTTGCCATTGTTCCCAGGTTCACTCTGACCCGAAATGAGATGAATAGGTCTGTTAGAAAATTATTCGTTAGATACGAATTGTGTACAAACGAATTATTATAAAATCGTTACTTGAAACACAATTGCCTGCAAATTATTAGTATTAAATAGGAATACTTGAAACCATATAATTGTACATAAAAATAGTATTAAGAATAGGTATTTGAAGCTATTATTTTTTTTACAAATGATTATTATTAAAACCATATAGTCAGTTGCTAAAAATACTGAATAATTCAATAACCCAGTAAGTGTTAACTTACTGTAAAACCAATCAAGCAAGCAATCAAAACCTTTAAGCACTACACTTACTGTTAATTAAAGTTTGGTCCCTCAATCAAATCTCGATATGGTGACTGCTGGAGACGTCCACAGTATAGGATGTTATTTATTATTTGAGGCCACCTGCACTAGCAAAAACCAAAGGCTTATCCTATATCAAATGAAATGGGATGGGAGTAAGTATTTAACTTCTTCATTGTAGGAAAGAGAAAGAAAAGATGTGATATAGATAGGATGATGAATAAATTCGAAGATTTATTTTCATTTTAAATTTGTTAATAGATACCCTTTATTTCACTTGTATGGGTTAATATTTTCCTATATATAGACTTTCGTTGTATATTGGTTACTGTCGTAAGAAATAGATACGGCGACTAGAGTTCAAATCCTGGACGACGCTATTTGAATTTCACATAGCACTAATACCCAAGGGCAAGGTATGCACCCAACAATTCTCCCTCCAGCTATGGGTAAATAGGACATTCTGGGTCCTTTAACCTTGGTATGGCAACCGGTCTTGGAGAATGAAAACTCTTAATTCAAACCTGTTAAACTCCACTTAAAAAAATTGACTTTGTGTCCCATCCTGCTCGTGCGTGGAGGTGGGGGTAAATACATATATTTTGCTATGTAACAAATTCTTTGTAAGTTTGCTATCAATTGAATAATTTATTATAATTTAATGTATTTTTGATATCTAGCTATACATCTGATTTGGACCGATTTCATAAAGTTTGCCACAAGCAGTCATGGAACAGAGGGGGTCAGGGGGGGGAAGCTGACCCAGGGGGTGCAAAATGGCCCTAACCCAAAAGCCATTGCGTTGCTATAACATTAAAATATATTGCCTAACTTTTACCACTATACCATTGAACTATGAATGTGTAAAAATTTGAAAGTGGGTGGGTAGGGGAAGCTATGAAATATGTGAATCAGTATTTATTGGCCACTGGAGGGGGCGCCGGACCAACCTCTTACCCCCCCCCCCCGATTACGACGTTGGCTCGTCACTGGACACATGCCGCTTTGGCTAGCGATAAAGCCACAAACTAGAAAGACGTTGTAGGAATATCGGCACGACAAAACTTTTCAAGTGAGAAAGGCTTGCCCGCCTTAAATAAGCATTTCTTTGTTTTTGAAGACGGATCAGTGTCCTGGGTATGACATCAAACTGCACCCGGAGATTGAGGCTCTAGTTCTGGGGAGTGTCCAGTCACTCCTTTGTTGCCCTATGCCTAAGTCCACTCTAATCAGTCAAGTAGATCCGTTTGCAATAATGTTAAAGATGAGGAGGGGTTGGACTTTAGAAATGCCGTCGGGAACTTAAGTTCTGGTAGAATCAACCAAGGCGGGCAAGTTGTGACCTAATGGCCAAGGGGTCTCTGGCGAAAATCTAAAGGGCGTCTTCATCATTGTCAGGAATCAACGGATTTTGGCATACTTGTCACTGTGTCTGTGGAAATTTGCGGCAAACAAGAGCATCGTCTTCTACTGACCGGGATATGCATGTGGGTTTGGGACTGCTTGTGAATTTCCTATTCCCTTGTTACTCCTTCCATGAATTCACTACAGATGAATTCGTTGGCTGGACCGGCTTAACCAAACCTGGGTGAAGGCCGTCACAGAAACAGAAAGTTAAAAATGATTATGATCTGCACTGGTTCTTAAATCATTGATATTGCCACTCAGTATGAATCGTTTACCTGTTTAAAATAGTTGTGAAAGATATATTTTGAAGATGTATTTTCGTACCCTCTATCATTAGAAACTGTAAAGTAAGTAAGTAAAGTCGTCGGGGTGGTCTAAAGTCGGTATCAGCCAACCAGCGAGGGAGTATATCCCCTTATCACAAGCGCTAGACCAAGGAAATTGTTTTTACATCTGAGGTGGAGCGCCACACCTACTATCAACGCCTTGCTTTACCGCACAGATCCTTGTGCTACTCATACGCTCAGTTGGCGAGGACGGTATAGAACTAGGAACCTTTTGGTTTCTAGCCGAACACTCTACCGACTGCGACATGAAATAACCCAACAATGCTTTAAAACTATCCTACGCAACCCAAGATAAACCGATAGCATCGATGATTGACAACCATTAGAGCGATAAAGTAGGACTTGTATTTAGTGGTGTAACAAAAGGTGGGGTCGGGGGGGGCTTCTGCCCCGGGGCGCAAAATCGCCCTAACCCAAAAGCTTTTAAGTTGTATAACATTGAAATATATTGCCTAATTTTTGCAACTATAGTCTTGAACTATGAATGCATAAAATTTGAAAGCGGACGGGTAGGTGAAGCTTTGAAAAATCTGAATCAGTATTTATTGACCACTGGAGGGGGCACCGGGACAATCTCTTGCTCCCCCAGATCACGACGTTGACACGCCACTGCTTGTATTTATTAAACCTTACTTAGTTTGGTGAGAGAGACAAAAGAATCAAACTCACTACGCTGTAGGTGGTAACCTTATGAAAGATTAGCTTTTGCTTCTTAAGGTGAAGCGCATGTTCCTACTTATTTATTAAGATTATGAAAGACACAATAGACCCAGTTTTTTTTTAAACGTCAGCTGATGCTTTATAATTTTCCTCCAGAAATTGTTCGTTATCAGTCAAGATATGTTTATAATCGTAAAAGATTTGTTTAGAGCAGTGGTTCCCAACCTTTTTTTTTAAAACCCATGGACCCCTTTTCCTCTTTTTTAATCACAATACCCGATGATAAAATATCGTTAAAATCGTAAACTACAAAAGTCTAAATGTAGATATACAGCATATAGTTTCCTAACATCAAGGCATGAAATAACCCAAGACGGGTTGATATACGTTAAAATCCACCAACCAAACAACCATCTTTTTTGGACCCCCATCACCATTCCACAGAAAAAAAGATTTTTATATTTTTCACTGATAGGTGTTCGTGGTGTAATGGTTACCTTCGTAGGAAATGGACATGGCGACTCAGGTTCAAATCTAGGACGAGGCTGTTTGCATTTCACATAGCCCTAATACCTTTGGGAAAGGTATGCCTTTTCCACGAAGATGAAATGTTACACAACTTGAGTTTGATGTGCCGGCTCCCATCTCCATCAACACTTACCTTTTGAGATGCTTCAGACATCAGGAATCGACTCTCTTCTTTTGAGTTCAATGGGAGATGTAGGCTGAAAGAGATGTCCTTCCCCCTGTTCGATATTCACTCACGCGATGATTTCAAAGCAATGATATGGGGAATTGGAAGTCGCAGTAGACATCTATCATACACATTAAATAATATTTCGGAACGTACTATTTCAATTTAAATACAGTTTGCCGGAGATTTCCATACTTTCCAAGATTAGTTTCAGTTCCGTAAGGAAATATTTGTTAGGACAGTTGGAGGCCGTGGTGCAACGGTTAGAGTCGTAGGAATTTGACTCGTCGAACCGAGTTCAAATCCTGGACGAAGCTACAGTTCACATAGCGCTAATACCCTTGAGAAAGGTATGAATCAAATTACTCTCCCTCCAGCAATGGGTAAATAGTAGGACAGACTGGGCTCTTTAACTTGGTTAGGCAGCCAGTCTAGGAGAAGGAAAACTCTGAATTCAAACCTGTTAAACTTCGCTTGGGAGGAGGGCACTACTAGAATAGGCTCAGTCCTAATTAGTGATCTATTTCTCTAGTTTAGATTTCTAATTGGATACTATTAATTCATGTTATCCATTTTTATTTTACGGACTAACGAATAAGAGGGATTTTAAAAATTACCTGAAAGATTGCAAAAAATGTTTCCTTCCTTGAGTTCCCTTCTCCGATACAAAATCTGATCCAATTTTTTAAATTTTTATTTTATTTTTGTTTTTACAGCAGATTTTACTCTTTTATGAGAATTGTGTTAAAAAAAACTGCCGTAATTCTAAGAGCAAAAGTAAATAATTAATTTAGGTAAGCTGAACCCGTGAAAATTTAAGATATTATGCGATATGGTAAAATAAATTGAATAAATTATAATAACTAAACTATCTTGATACAATTGTTTTGTCTGAATATTTCATCTAATAGTTAAACAGTATTAATTTTAATTATTTTTATTTATCATTTATTTATTTATTTTATTTCATTTTATTTATTTTCATTTTATTCTATTTTATTTTTTTATTTTTTTGTGTGTCTAATACATAATTTCTTTAACTACAGACTGCTAAAATATATGAGATTCTATTTTTGGCTTATCTCAGTCGGTAGACTCAGAACCACAGGTTCCCGGGTTTGATACCGGCTTCGCCAATTCAGCGCATAAGTTGCACAGCTTGGATCTGTGCGGTAAAGAGTGGAGCTGATGGCAAGTGTGACACCCCACCTCAGACGTCAAAAAATCTCCCTTGTTTAGTGCTAGTGAAAAGGGTATAATCTCCCTCGCTGTCCGGCTGATACCAATAATAGGCTACTCCACCGACATTATTTACTTTTATTTTGAAACACTGACAACAGTAAAATAATATAATGAAATTATTTTAATGATCCCATCTCTAAAATTGAATGAAGAATGACCTATAGTTTCTAATATCCCAGTTTTAGATTACACTGAAAATGTTATATTTAGATATAATAATCTATATATTAATACTCGTGTTCCTTAATTATACGATCGTTATTATCTTGCACCACACTCTGGTTTAAAATGAGACCGTCCAGATTGTCCCAGATGAAATGCAAAAATGTAAATCCTGATTATCTGGTGTTGTTTATCTGCCGAATTCTTATTTCTCATGAGTGTCGTCACCTCAGCTAAATAATGGACCATTCCGTTTTTATTATAAAGAAAAAGGACATGCTACACCGAAAAAATATAAGAAAGAAAGAGAGTAGGGGAAAGTAGAAGGGTGAGCGGGCGGAAGCGATTATGCTAATCTGTTTCAATTGAACATAATGAAAAGAAAGAAAAAAAAAGTGAGAGAGAGAGTTAAATTAATTATATACTTTTTACATATTGAACTATTTCGCAATAGCTCTTAGGTAAACATATTAAATGTTGTAATAATTAAATTATAATACTGTGGTATATACACGCGCCCTGTTAGTAATTACATGAATTTTCTAAAAAAATAAAAAAATAAAAAAATAAATAAAAATAAAAAAGAAAGAATTTGAGTTTAAAAATTCAAATGAAAATATTGTTTTAGAATTTAAACAATAGAAAATTAATATTTACGGATCTTTGCATTCCGAACATCTATAATTAAATTAATATGGATTTAAAAAAAATTGGTAATCATAATTTCAATACTGCTGTAGGTATTTACTCAACCCGATCGCCACGGGTAGGGTGTGACACAAGGTCGCAAGTGTGATGCATCTGGCGAGGACCGAACTCGCTTTTCAGTAGTAATGGATCGACGAGACTAACTTGCTAACCATTACACTACGATCGGAAGCCCTTTCATACTACTACCGCATTATCACCATTGTTCATAGGTCCACTCTGACTCGGAGTGGTAGTACCAGTTACGGTCCCATCTATGAGCTGAATAGAACAAAATATGTTTTAAAAAATGTGTTTCAGAAAAAATTGAGTTACAAAAAGTGAGTACCATCAAGAATGAATAAAACAAAACTTCTTCGGCATAAAATAACCCGATGGGTTGACATGCCGTAATACCCAACCAATTAACCTTTTATAAATGCTGTAGTACTTCAACGAAATTGAATAGTGAGAGCGGTGAGGTGGGACAGGAGTCGTGTTGGAGTTGTCACAGGGAAAGATAGTGTTAAAAAAAGATTCATTTCGTAACTTTGTTCGTCGGCTCACCTGTTTTGTGAAAACATACGTTGCTGGTATGAAGGTTTAGATTAGTCTTTCTATCACTTTGTATTAAAGTGTGACGTACACAAAGTGGGTAGATGTTTACAACGGTATTGATATGTAGTTCTCTTATATTTTAGCATTATTAATATGACCCCCTTGCAATTTCAGTTTTATAGATTAAAAAAGCGGTTTTTGACTTGTCGACACGATACGACAAACTGTTTTCTTTTTTTGGGGATATTCTTTAGAATAAATTTTGATGAGAATATACAAATAATTGACTTTTTATTCGGTCCATAACAAAATATGTGTCCTTGATGATTGTTTTAAAGTTTTATTAGACGTCATTTCCCAAGTTTTAATTACCACAAGCGAAACAGTTAATTCGCTCAAGAACTGATCAAGGGGAGGCAACTTTGACATAGCGTTCTTTTTAAAAAGAATTTTTAATGTGATCATTTATTTTTGGTGTAAGAATAGCGGTTATTCCTATGTAAATCTACTAAAAAAAACAAATGATGAAAAAATCAGCCCTGTTGATAAATATCTAGAATAAACAAATAAATAACTTAAATCTATCATCGCATGTCTTCAGAAGAAAATTTTTAAAAAATGATTTAACTAAATGTCTTTGTATTTAAAAAAAAAAAATTAAATCTAATATTTTCATTGAAAATAGATATTTAAAGTATTTCACCACAGTATCATCTATACTGTTTTATATTATGCACCTCAAATATCACGTTGATTATCTAGCTTTCCTCTTAAACTAATTTAATTCTCATTAAGAGACTCACTACCCAGTAAGAGTCCGTGTAGCATAGTGGCTAATGTTCTGGACTTCGGTATTGTAGTGAGTGAGTGAGTTTAGTTTGAATCCCAATCACACTATTACATTTACTTTCAGACTAATACCCTTAGGAAAGGTATTAACCCTCTCATCTCCCAGCTATGGGTTAAATAGTACCACTACTGCTCTTCTACAAGAGTGGCTTTGGCATTAAATAGCTCATAAAGGTTGATATGCCCTTAAACAAAGAAACTAAAACTCACTACCCAAATTTAGGAAATAAATATATTGTGAGCTATCATGCTGCTTTTGCATTTCTCAGTCATATTTAAATCCAGCATTTCAGATGCAGATTTTCTAGGAAGGCAGGCTTTTCCTATATGGAAAATTGGCTTTATAAAATCTTAATTATTCTAATTCCATTTAGATTTTAACTTCTGGTTGACAAATCAATTTCCTATGACTCTAACTATTACACTACATGTCTACATACAACATATATATATATATATATATATATTATTAATGTGTATGGTTGGCACTAGTATACTAGAAAAAGTAATAGTAATCCAACGTACAGTGTTATTAGAAGAGTGCTCAATATCTGTGATAGAGCGTTGATAGTTCAATGAGAAATCAAAACAAATAAAAGTTTTTGCTTTTATTTATTTAATTACGGGAACGGTATTACAACCAGCGGTTTCTTGCTGAAAGCATTCATCGGGTAAGACGAAAAGTTCCTTTGAAAATGACAGAAATTGTGTAAATGGTCAAATGTGTGCGTTTTTTTTAACTGTATTCTCGTGTATTTCTGTCATTTTCAAAGGAACTTTTCATCTTACCCGATGAATGCTTTCAGCAAGAAACCGCTGGTTGTAATACCGTTCCCGTAATTAAATAAATAAAAGCAAAAACTTTTATTTGTTTTGATTTCTCATTGAACTATATATATATATATATATGGGATTTGATAATTTGCTACATATCTGTGGCTGAGTTACCAGTTTTGATTTCTGTGTAGGGAAATCGTAAGTATACATCGCTGATGAGACTTAATAAAGTTGAAACAGCTGTACGATGTTCTACATAGGGCACGATATTTGCCAAGTTCACTTGTCATGATTATTTTCAATAATTATCAAATTTTATATGATATACGCATTGATATTGCCTTCAAGCAAAAAATATATATATAGATAATAATAATAATAATAATAATAATATATATATATATATATATATATATATATATATATATATACCAACCCCTCCACACAAGCAGTATGTGACACAAGGTGAATTTCTTAGGCAGAGTTTAACAGGTTCGAATTCACAGTTTTCCTTCTCCTAGACTGGTTACTTAGCCAAGGTTAAAGAGCTCAGTCTGCCCTGTTATTTACCCATAGCAGGAGGGAGAAATGGATACATACCTTTTCCAAGAGTATTAGCGCTATATGAAATTCAAACAGCTTCATCCAGGAATTGAACTCGAATTGACGAGTCCATTTCCTCTGACTCTAACCATTAGACCACATAAGGTGTTAGTTTTTCAATACTTTTACAAGACCTGGAAAATACTGATATATAATGTAATATTGTATTGAGCTTTACTTAAGCCTCCATGCTTCCTGTAACAAAACTATACCTGATATCCTCCTCCATACACATGCACATATATATTATGACTATACGCTATTCATTTTCCTGATATTAGTTAATTATTCTATTATAGGTGCTAGAAGGCAGTGGTTGAGGGTCTACATGTCCTGGGAATGGTGTTAAACTCTATCTGATGGTGAGGTTCCAGTTTTGGAGGTTTGGGGAATGTAGAGCACCCCTTCATCACCATTGCTCCCTGGTCCACTCTGACCCGGAGTGGTAGTACCTGTTAGGGTCCCATCTATGGGTTAAATAGAAAAATGTGTTTATAAAAAAAATTGTATTATCCATTAAGAATTGATTTATTTCAAAACTTTATCAGCATTAAATGACCCACTGAGGTTGATATACAAAACAAACCAAACCAAACCAATAATTATTCTATGTGCTATACATGAGCCTTTGATGAATTGTGGTGCACCTGAGCACTGTACACAATAATTCATTATTATTATTATTATAACTAGCAATATTTAACTTTTAATGTTGATAAAATATTTTATTAAATTAGAAAGGCTAATGAAACTAAATAAGAATGCAGATAAAAAGATTTGAAACAGAGACGAGTGTAAATCGATAGACAGAACGACTGAAACTTACTCTTCCATCACTCTCGTCTTTCATTGTTATTTTTCTAATTTAAGAATTTTAGTTAAAAGAGGATTTAAGATTCATTGAAGAGAATTTTTGCTTATATTCATTCAGATAAACCAACCAGTTAGAAATCAATAATACTAAGCACATATTTATTAAATTCAAATTTTTTAATATAATATGCAAATTAGCCTTCCCGTTCACACTGTAAACCGCTATTTTGTTATATATAAATACAATTGCATGTTGTCGTATGTAGACATAGTTAAGTATTAATAATGTAAACAATTTTATTAATAATTGAGTTTTAGATAAAAATAAAATCATGAGAATGTGATGTAAATAACTAAGGAATTGTGACTTGAGTAGGAATATAGTTTCGGTTACAGACAGAAAAACACACAATCTCTATTATAATATGATGTCTAGAAGAGTGACAATCAGAAAAAAAAACTATGGAGCCAGTCTCTAAACTTCTTGAAGAACAATTTATGGTGAAACACAAAATTGTGCAAGAACAGCATTCTGCATACCAGACCTAAGCACATATCAAAAGAATAAATGAATTGAATCCCAAAAAGGTTATTTTAAAGGAAATTCATGTTTCATTCTTTAATAACCTGGAATTCGGTTTAGCTCAGTCGGTAGAGCACTTGACAAGGAATCACAAGGGTACTGGTTCGATACTGGCCCTCGCTAACTCAGTGTATGAGTAGCACAGGATCTGTGAGGTAAAGTAAGGAGCTGATGGTAGGTGTGGTGATCCACACCATACATATAAACAATCTCCTTGGTCTAGCAATAGTGAAAGGGGATAGACTTCCTGGCTGTCTAGTTGATACCAACTTTAGTCCACCCTGATGATTTTACTTACTTTTTTATATTCCTGATAGATATTTACCCCAAAATAACCAGCGGAAGTGAACTATTATATGATTGTTATAATTAATATTAGTATTAGAGTTGCTTTCTTGTGGTTTACACATGCTGTTATTGGATGAGCCTTAAGAGTTGATCTGTATCCATCTTTGAGACAAATAGAAGATATTATGCATTCCTTGTTATTTTGTCTTGGTAAATACAACTTCAGTATTGATACCTTTTGGATTTGAATCTATATAGTCCCTCTTTCATCTTATTTGACTCTCTTACCTCCAACCACCCAGCATATGAGTAGCACCAGGATCTGTGCGATAAAGTAAGGAGCTGATGACAGGTGTGGTGCTCCACCTTTTAAGGCTTAGCCATTTGTCTCAGTTTGTACAACTTTTTCATCTTTTCTAAACTGAAAATTAATCTCAAGGATAAAATTTGAGGACATGTACGAAAATTAAAATAAATATGATTGCACATTTAAATGAAAAACTTTCTGAAATAAATATTGAATGCCTAGGGACAATTTTGCAGAAAATTAATGTTTCATTTTTTTTTCATTTCTATCTTGGTAAATACAGCTTCAGTCTTGATACTTTTGGAAAACATATTTTATATTTTGTTTTTTATTTGGATCAATTCTTTCTTTGATCTTCTTTGATTGTCTTGTCATACCCGCAACCACCCAGACCCCATTCAGGGTTTAACCATTTGTTTCAGAGTCTTTGCAACTTTTTCATGTTTTGTAAACTAAAAATTTATCTTGAGGATAACATTTTGGGACATGAAAGGAAATGTGATTGTACACTTCAACAGAAAACTTGATGAAATAAGTGTTGAATGTGAAGAGACAATTTTGCAGAAAATTAATGCTTCATTCTTAGTTCTTCCTGTCTTGTTAAATACAGCTTCAGTCTCGATACTTTTTGAACAGCCTGTATTGCCTGATTAAATATAAAATTGCAACACACTGAATATGTTTCAATTTACTAAAGTTTAAACATACAAATAATATTGCTGGATTGGGAAAGTTTAGCTCAGTTGGTAGAGCATCCACCTAGGAACCACAAGGTCCCAAGTTTGATACCAGCCCTTGCCAACTGTACAGTAAAATAGGAAACTAACTGTAGATGTGGTGCTCCACCTCAGGCACAAAAATCTTTTCCTGGTCTAGCACTATTGAAATGAGGATAGACTCTCTCGTTGTCAAGTTGATACCAACAATAGACCACTCTGTTGACTATACTAACAGTAAATAATCACATATATAATGTGTACAGGTAAAATAAGGTGGTGTATAAACTGTGCTAGAAGCAGTGGCTGAGGTCTTAGTGTCCTGGCTATGAGCTAAACTGATTCTAATGGTGAAGTTCCAGTTTTGGAGTTCTAGGAAGTGTGGAGTACCTCTTCATCGCCATTACTCTCAGGTCCACTCTAACGTGGAGTGGTAGTACCTGTTAGGGTCCCTTCTATAGGTTAAATAGATCAAAAATGAATTTTAAAAGATGTAGTAAAAAGAATTGAGTTTAAGAAAAAAAAAATGAATACCCAACAAGAATGAATAAAACAAAACAACTTTGGCATGAAATAACCCAACAAGGGTTGACATGCTGTAAAAACCAACCAACCAACAAACAATGCACATACTGTACCAAGGTAAAAAAAATATGCATCCTCCTTCAGAGTATTGCAATTTTATCTTTTGTCATTACATATTACATCCTGCCCAATCCTTATGGTTTTTAACTTTCACTCATTAATTTTTGGCAGTTTAGATTTTAGGGATTTCTTATTACTCACTTTTATTCACTGCATGAAATTTAGAACTCTCTAGAAAAAAGAGAAGGAAAAAGTCTTTGTGGGTGAAATATACCCTGAAGAAGTTTAACCAACACAAAGTGTTACAACCAACTAGAATGAAAATACTAGTCTTGAATAGCTTTTATAATGATATAACAATGAAAATTTTGATCAACTTAACACAGATATACACAGGACTGGCACAAACCTATTAATACTACTTCATGAAAATTGACATGTAGTAAAGTGGAACACAATATTATAGATTTGAGGAGAGAATGACACTCTATCACCAGCACTGCACACACACATGTATATATATATATATATATATATATATATATATATATATATTTACCAACCCCTCTGCACAAGCAGGATGTGATACAAGGTCAATTTCTTAAGCAGAGTTCAACAGGTTTGAATTCAGAGTTTTCCTTCTCCTAGACCAGGTGCCTAACCAAGGTTAAAGAGCCCAGTCTGCCCTACTATTTATCCATAGCTGGAGAGAGAGTAGGATTCATACCTTTCCCAAGGGTATGAGCGCTAAGTGAAATGCAATTACCACATCCAGGATTTGAACTTAGGGCGACAAGTCCATTCCCCATGACTTTAACCATTACACCACGTGTTTCCATATACATATATATATATATATATATATATATATATATATATATTTTTTTTTTTTTTATAATTAATAATACAATTTAAAAGTATTATTAATTATAAATAAATAAATAAAGCTCTTACATAAGTAATTGAGCCCTCTATAATCAATTCTCCAACAATAATAATAATTTAACCTATATATATATATATATATATATATATATATATATATATATATAGTTTGCCATATTTATTAATAAAGAGAGTTCAATATCAGTGATAGAGTATTTAGGTATTTACCCAAACCATTTGCCATGGGTAGAATATGACACAAGGTCAAAAGTAAAGGGAATCCAGTAATGTATCTGCAAGATGGGTTGGCTAACCATTACACCATGATGGACACTCTGACAGAGCATATATATCTAAGTTAGGATAGCATAGACATGGTCAACAGTGCTTGATAATTGTCAGTTATTGAGTATTGTTGACTTTATTTACACCACCCTAACTTAAATATAAAAGTTAGGATAGTATATATATATATATATATATATTGATAATATGGGTGGTATATTTATAAGTAAATAGTGCTCAATGTCATGGATAGACCAGTTATATCTAAGGATAGTGTGGACATGGAGTCAATTTGGTTTGAATAATCACATAGGCAAGAAACTCAGTAACCACGTGCCATTGACTCCATGCCCATGCTACCCTAACTTTATATATATGTGTGTATATATATATATATATATATATATATATTTATATATGTATGAAAATGGAAGAGAATCCGATGGTATGTTGAAAAGATATATGATATATATATATATATATATATAGTTAAGAATTAATGTAAAAATGAATTAATGAATATAATAAAGAATGAATGGAATGAATAGAATAATTGAAAAATATATTTTCCGAGTGACCTCTCCCAAAAGAAAAAAATATAATAATAATAATTTATGAGAGAGGTCATTAATGGAAAAACCCTTTTCACATTCTATAGGACTCTCTATTGAAGTATTGAATTAATATAATTATTATATAAAATATTGGAGAAGATAAAATAATGTCTTACCTCCGTAAAGTTACGTTGAGAAGTAATTCAATTTTTTTGTTATTTCTGTCTAATGTTGTCTGTCCAAGTTCCGTAAAAAATTGCAACAATGTATACTTTTGAAAATTATATATATATATATATATATATATATATAAAAGGATATGAAAACACACAATGCAGTTAAAATGAAAATATTTTATATCATATTCATAGCTAATTTTGTTGGTGACCGAGAAACGCGTAGCGGATGTGCTAATGAAGAAACAATCGCATGACTTGCACGCTTTTTGGAACATCAATGTTTTTTCGCTTTGAATTCAAATTATTTTCAGCTCCTCTCTCGATGAGTCTGGAGTACAAACAAACTCTGAAGATGATTTTTATAAATCGAAATATTGTTCAATATTAGCTATGAATATGATATAAAATATTTTCATTTTAACAGCATTGTGTGTTTTCATATCCTTTTATCTATACTTATACTGTCAGATTCATTTCCTTACTCTTAACTTATATATATATATATATATATATATATAGTTAGGACAGCATAAGCAGTCAATGGCACTTAGTATCTGCCAGTTTTGATTCACATGTGAGTTCACTGGGAACATTGATAATACTTGTTTGATTTTTTTTTCTTAACACTTATATAAGGCTTTATATATATTTCCTAATGATCCTAGCTCTTGTAAAAGTTTTTAAGTGCTAGTGATTGACTTCCCTCGGCTTTGAGTATTTTAAATTTTAGATCCTGATTAACAACTGATAATTGTCAACATCTGGGCTTTATTTGAAAAGACAAGTCATCACCTTTTTAAAATTGATCAATTTTAGTGAGCTTTAGTAGCTTTGAGGCCCGGTTTAAAATAATGCTTCAAAATTGCCAGAATTCAAATACTTGTATCCTTATCTGAAACAATGTACAAAGGAATAATACTGATAATGAGATTATATATTGCTCAGTTGATAGAGTATTTGCCAAGGAGTCACAAGGTTTCAGCTTCAATACTGGTTCCCACCAACCTGATCTGTGCAGTTGGGAGCTGACGGTAGGTGCGGCATTCTGTCTCAGCAAAAACAATCTCCCTAGTCTAGCACTAGAGAAAATGAGATAGACTCATACACTGTTCAGTTGATACTGACAGTAGGCCACTCCACAGATTTTACTACTACTACAGTATATAAATAGGAGGTTAATTTTCTGAACACTTTTTTTGTTGGGTTTGAGCCCATTATATGAGAAGTACATATAATAGCCAAACATTAGACAAGCAATTTGGACATGATATTTTGGCCAAATATCATTTACCAGTCCTAATGCACTTTGTTGAAAAATTGTGATTTTCCCTCCTGGACAATAAAAAATTCAGCTAGGAGTTTGAATATCATTTTCAAATATTTGGATCAATAATAAGAGCTGTATTAAAAAAAATTAGTTCTATTCTTTTGATTTCCTGTGTCCAATGACAATACATTTAAAACTGACAATCATATTTTGTCTGTGGTATCGAGGACAAATAGAATGATTAACTGGATAGCTAAAAATTTTATTTCAAGGGAGACAAATGGTATCTTAAAAATATATAAAACCCTTATAAGACATTGTATAGAATACTGGGACCATATGACCTTTAGGCACCCATTTTTGATCTCGATTAAGAAAGGACATGTTTTTCATTTACACAGTCAATATCCGGTTGTTTTAACAGACGATTTTTAGATATTTTTTTTTAAATTATAAAACTAACTCCTAACCCTAACCCTAACCCTAACCCCTAACCAACAACTGAATATTGACGGTGTAAATAAAAAACATATCCTTTCTTAATCGAGATCAAAAAGGGGTGCCTAAAGGTAATATGGTCCGAATACTGTATCCAGTGTTAAAATAATAGCTTCCTTTCCATTGATTTCCTGTGTCCAATGATGACAACCATAAAATGATGGATAATAGTGTCATTGGGAATTAGGTTATTCAGAAATAAGAAAGAGAAAGTCCTAAGGTTATAGAATTCTTCAATGCAGAACCAAAGATGTTGTGTTACAATAAAAAGTTAAGGGAAACTTTCTTATTAAGTAATTAAATCTTTAGAGGTGTTAAGAAAAATAAAGTTTTGAAGTGTAAAAAAGAACATAAAAGATGCATAGAATTATTTGGATTATTCGGACTATTGTCCTCATCTTTATTGTTATCTGTACAATATTTTGGTCGATGTGTCCTCCAGCCTTCTTTAGGTATTTCTTGTCAGACTCGGGAACCTTCTTTTTCGAACTCAGGAACCTTTTTGTTGTAATCGGGACAATAGTCCGAATAATCCAAATAATACTAATTATCAAGCCTCATCTTAAAAATCCAGAGAAATAATAAAAGATGCACTCTAATATTTGATTAAGTACTTAGAAAAGGCCTTTGAATCAGGAAATCAATGGAATAGAAACTATGGCGGACCTGAACTTTCAGAACCCACACATCTAAAATTTTTGTTTTTAATTTTTTTTCTTCTTTCAATGGATTATTATCGAGTGCACACCAATCTATCAGACTGTGAAAAAAAAATTCAAAAAAGTTATTTATTTTTCAAGTTTACAGGGGTGCTCAGTTCCCCGTATAAGTTTATAGTAAACCAGTCCCCCATATCGGAACCGCTCGAAAGGAAACTGGCGCAAAGGTGTCAAAGTTAGGGTGGCCCAGAAAAAACAGAACCCAAATTATTTATTATCGAGCAGTTCCGATATGGGGGATCGATTTACTATAAACTTATAGGGGGAAATGAGCACCCCTGAAAACTCGAAAAATAAAGAACTTTTTAGAATTTCTTTTTTACAATCTGATAGATTGGTGTGTAAATGATAATAATCCATTGAAGAAAAAGAAAAGAAATTACAAAGAAAAAATTTTTTTCAGCGGTTCCGATATGGGGGATCAGTTTACATAAACTTATACGGGCAACTGAGTACCCCTGAAAACTCGAAAAATAAATAACTTAAAAAAAATTTTTTTTACAATCGGATAGATTGGTGTGCAATCGATAATAATCCGTTGAAAAAAAAAAAAGATTAAAAACAAAAATTTTAGATGGGGGGGTTCTGAAAGTTCAGGTCCGCCGAAACTATTATTTTAATACAGCTCTTATTATTGATCCAAATATTTGAAAATGATATTCAAACTCCTAGCTGAATTTTTTATTGTCCGGGAGGAAAAATCACAATTTTTCAACAAAGTGCATCAGAACTGGTACATGATATTTGGCCAAAATATCATGTCCAAATTGCTTTTGTTTGGCTATTATGTCATCATCATTAAGTCGTGCCAACAACTCGGATCTCCATGACTCTCCCTCACCACCTTTTCCTATCTGCCATAACTACTGGAAGGTCCTCTGCACAGCATCCATAACTACTGGAAGGTCCTCTGATTGATGTGGGTTTTTGCTGGCCGACCCACACATGTAAGTGCCCTCAGGAGAATGTCACTTATGAGCTCATCCCCATTTCTCTACTTCTCATCAAATGGGCTCAATCCTAACAACAACAAAAAATCTTGGGGATAATGATCCCCCCACCCCAAACTGATTTGTTCTAATCTACTAATGTACAAATACATTAATTTTAATAATGGAGATTGTGCGTTTGTCTGTCTGTAACAGAAACTATATTACTACTCAAGTTACAATTCCCTTAGTTATTTACATCACATTTTCCATGATTTTATTTTTATTTAAACCTCAAATATTAATAAAATTGTTTCATATTATCAATACTGTTGACCATATGTACATACTAATAACTGTAATTTTATTCTTTAGTTCCTATTTTAACTAAATAGTTAAATTAGGAAAATTTATTAATGAAAGACGGGAGTGATGGAAGAGTAAGTTTCAGTTGCTTTATTTTTCCATTATACCTCACTCTGTTTCAAATCTTTTTATCTACATTTCTATTTAGTTTATTAGCCTTTCTAATTTAATATAATATTTTATTACATTAAAACTTAAGTACTTGCACCTGCAGGGTGCATATATTTGCTAGTTAATTTTAATGAAATTAAAAAAAATAGATATTGTATATATAACCAGTTTTAGGTACTCTTCGCAGAGTTCTGTCCCGGCCTCCTACCTCAAAAACCACTAGCCGGTGGCTGCTGTAAAACAACACCAGCTACGATTGAAATCCGTAGCCAAAGCGGTGTCACTTGAAAAAAAAAACAAAAAAAAACAACTTAGGGCATTTTTCCCGAAAACATAACCCCAACTCTAATCCCAACCCCAAACCCTAACCCTAACCCTAATTCTACCCCCCCACTAGTTAAAATTAACAGTTTTATTACAAAATGTGTGGGTTCTGTTTTTTCTGGGTCACCCTACAGGGTTCGGCTACAGACTTCAATCATAGCTGGGTTTTTTTTCAGCAGCCACCTGCTAGCAGTTTTTTAGGCAGGAGGCTGGGACGGAACTCCGCGAATATACCCCAGTTTTATAACAAATTTCTATTTTTAATTTCTTCTAATCTACTTTTTTCTTTTTTTCTTTTTTTAAAAACTTTCTGGGTTTTATAAGCAATGAGCTGTGTATTCCTTGTCTTGGTCAAGCATGGGGTGGGGGTCAAAGTTTTGGTACCAGACTTGCATACCAAAAAGTGCGAGGGTGTCCCTTTAAGGAAAAATTATGTTCTTGTAAAAAGTACCTGGTACCTCTAAATGGGAGGAGTAGTCATTCCTAAAATGAGGTAACCAAGTGAGTACCCAGTACTATTAGTATTTTTAAAATTTATCCATTGTAGTTCTTTTTGAAATAACAAAATGAATAAAATTATTGTAATTAATTATTATTCTCATAACTCCATTGCAATATGTTAGATTTCAATATGCGACAGTTGAATGAGCTGTCAATCTTGATTAAATTTTAAAATTACTTGATTAGTTAAGTTAAAGCTAATAGAAAAAATGACATGTATTTAAAAAAAAAATTGAAATAATTTATAAATTATTTCAATTTATTGTCTAGATATATAAATGAATTATTTATTTATATCTACATCTAGATAATAAATGTTATGCTTAAGTAAGAGGTACCAGGAACTTTTACAATATCAACATTTTTTCTTAAGCCCCTCACCCCTCTTTTTGGTATACACATCTGGTACCTAAACTTTGACCCAACCCTGGCACAGATTATATTTTATCCAGCCAAATTTTGTATACACTTTTAAAATCTCATATTGCTCACCATTGGATAGCAGTACCTATCGCTTGATGAGCTTATTGTGAAAATGTTACAACAGAAATTTATGCATGTTAACCTATAATGCAATAATAACACTTTTTGAAAGGAAATGAAACACAATATCAAGTATTATCATTAATACAAGTGGTCCTAATAAACAGAATGCTCAATATGGAAATTCATTAAATTTGAAAATTTATCAGTTTTTTTTTTTTTTTTCATTCCACAGCCATTATCATGTGGCGTAATTGTTGGCAAGCTAGATTAACAAACCCTTGTTAGAGAGTTTGATTCTCACTGGGCACCCCATACTTCTGACCTTGTGCCACATCTAAGCTTAGTAAATAACTACCATAATTTGGTCTCTAGTGACCACAATATGAATTCAACTGTAAATACAGATACCACCACTGGATTCCTCATAAAATTCTACTTGAGAATAGTTTTGTTTTATTTTGGTACAAGGCTGTGTTTTCAATTTCATCCTCAGAGAGGCCGACACCACAAATATAGTAGGTATTTATTTAACCAACCTATTTTCTATGGGTAGGATGTGACACGAGATCAAAGGTATGGGGCATCTGGCAAGGATCATACTTGTTATTCAGTAGCAATGCATCTGCAAGACTAACTTGCTAACCATTACTTTTAGAGTAAAGACTTAATACAAATAAAGTAAGGATGAGGGAGAAGATATAAGGAGAAGGAAAAAGAAATTAATAAAACGAATGTAGCATATGAATAAATGATATAATGGTAAAGTGGCTTGCATGATCCCCATCTTTTTTTTTAAACAATCTGAAGAAATTTAGTTAATACCAAACTTTGGGATGGGTTGGGGGTAAATATTGCCTGGATTGACGTAGGATGTTGTTTTCAATTTAATCTTTTCACACTCTTTTCTCTCCTCCCCTCTATTACTTTCCATCTCACACCCCTTCTCTCTCTCTCTCTCACACCCCTTCTCTATCTCTCTCATCCTTTCTCTTTCACACCACTTTATCTCTCTCTCTCTCTCTCTCTCACACACACACACACACTCCTTCTCTCTCTATCTCTCTCTTTCACACCCCTTCTCTATTTCTCTCTCTCCCACACCCCTTCTCTATCTCTCTACTATCATATATATACATACATATATGACGAGTTGGAAATATATAGAAAAAGGCTCATAACCATACACTGATCATTAATGAGCCTTTTTCTACACATTCCAACTCAAATCATTAAAAAACAGCTATCACCTTTTGAATAACAAACAATCTTTTTATCTTCTTTTTATCATATGTCCTGAAGAAGGTTTTATATAAACCGAAACATTTAGACATCAACATAAACATAATAAATTCATCTTTTTTGGAAAACTTTGTTTTTCCTATTTCTATATATTTTGGATTCATATCCATATCTTACTCCAATGGTTAGCTCAGTCGGTAGAGCCCTCGCCAACTCAGCATTTAAGTAGCACAAGGATCTGTGTGGTAAAGTAAGGAGCTGATGGTAGGGGTGGCACTCTGCCTCAGACGCAAAAAAAAATCTCCTTGGTCTAGTGCTAATGAAAAGGGGATAGACTCCTTTGCTGTCCGGCTGATACTGACAATAGGCCACCCTGTTGACTTTATTTTTATTGTTACACAAATGAATTCCTCATCTTGTCAACTGGATGTTACCAGTTTCCTTTCTCTTATTAATTTTGTGATCCTGAGCGGGCATCTGGATAAACATTACAAATACTAAAAATGGAGTATGGGAAGGGGGAACAGAGTCCCACCCCCTAAAACCTTCCTTGTTAAAGCACCCACTTCTGATCATTAAAGTTTATACCTAGTTACCTTTTTATGTAAACTTTCTCAAACAACAACTTCTCTCTTCAAAGCCTGCCAAGCAAAACTTTCACTTTTGACAGTAACTATAGGGTGATTGTTGGTCCTGAGCTTCTACCACTGAGCCGTATTTGTGAGTGCAGATTTTGTTAGGTGCATCAAACAGGGAAGTCCTGTACTTGTTAACATAAATAAACTTATGATACCATCTGGTGATAAGAACCAAAAGCACTTAACTAAAAAGGTGTGGTAACTAACAAATACTGGAGGGTCATCTTTCAAAACTGGAAATCTGGACTATTCCCCTTTTTATTGTTATTTCATTTTTTTTTTTTCTGTTTTGAAGATATTTTTTTCCAATTGATAAAATCGAGCACCACTGGGTGTTTTTTATATAATATATTTAGTAAGTTGCATGAATTTCTCAGACAAAATTTTGAGGAAAGTATATCAAACCTGAATTGTTTTTTTTTTTTTTTTTATAAAAAATAAAAAGTAAGAATGTGGATTAATGTAAAATAATAATTGTGAAAATTCTTCATCAAAAGTTCTAAAAAGAAAGTATCTATTTATAACTGGATAATTTTTAATCTATATATAGTCGTCGTCGTCGGGGTGGCCTAAAGTCTATCCCCTTTTCACTAAGCGATAGATCAAGGAGATTGTTGTGGCGTCAGAAGTGGAGAGCCACACTACCATCAGCTCCTTACTTTACCGCACAGATCCCTGTGATACTCATATGCTGAGTTGGCAAGGACCGGTATCGAAATAGGAACCTGGTGGTTTCTAGCCGAAAAAGATTATATTATAATAAACTGATTTTATATGTACAAGGTAGTCCAAAAGTCTCATCACAGATATATACTATTTTAACTTTCATTATTTTTTGTTTTTGTTTTATATACATTATATATAATATATAAGTTATGCAATTATTTTGCCTCTAAAATAAATCTTTAAAAATCAAATTATTTTCTAGAATTTTGGTTTGTATTATGTAATTATTTTACCTCTAAAAAAATATGCAGGGGGTGACAAAGATATAGGACTATCCTTCACATTCTATTTTTTTTTTTCGTATTAATGCTTTATGCAGCAATTTTGTATGCTTAATTTTAAAATGCTTATTGTTATGGAAAGAGAAATTTTAGTCAATTATGTTAATTATTTCTCATATATTTTAAGTATTTTGCATTCTTGTCAATTTATATATGTTTTTCACAATATAACCCCATTCCTCAGCAATTAAGATTTAAAGAATGTACAGGGTGGTTCGGGTTGTATTATGTAATTATTTTACCTCTTAAAATATGTAGGGGTGACATGATTTTCGGACCAAGCTGAACATTAATCTACAGGGTGGTCCGAAAATCTTGTCATCTATATATATAATATGTAAGTTATGTAATTATTTTTCTTCTAAAAAAATCTTTAAAAATTAAATTATTTTCTAGAATTTCTAGTTGTATTATGGGACTACCTGTTGGCAATCCATGATGCTTAAGGACATAATCCTGGTGGCTGAGTAGTTCATAACATGCAACACTACACTTTGGTCCTTGGTCTAGCCAGGCAGACGGAGAGGCCATCTCAGATCAATTGGCCAGTCATGTCAAGCCCTAGCACCTATATGATTGTCTCAACCATATCACTCAGTTGTTCTTATGGCAACCCTTTTTATCATATATATGCTAGAAGCCAGTAGCTGAGGGTTTTAGTGTCCTGGGTATGACACTAAACTGCATTTTGTGTGAGGTTCCAATTCTGAAGCTCTGGGGACTGTGGAGTACCCCTTCATTGCCATTAATCTCAAGTCCAGTCTGATCCGGGGTGGTAATATCTGTTAGGGTCTATTATGACCGGGAGTAATAGTACCTGTTGGGGTCACATCTATGGTCAAATAGATTTAAAAATAAGTTTAAAAAATGTTTTTAAAAAATTTGAATACTCAACAAGAATGAATGAAATAAAAATGTCTTCAGCATAAAATAACCCAACAAGGGTTGACATGCTGTAAAATCTAATGAACCAATTAACCAACCTGCTAGGCCTTTCATTTTCTATAGAAATTGCTAAATTATATTGTATTTATTTACTTTATACCCTTAATATACTGTATTTATTTTATTATTTTCTACCTTTAATACATTAGATTTACAGGGGCATGCAAAAATAAACTTTTATTTCATTTTTTCGTTTTTAAATGACTTAGAATTACCCAAATTCCAGACCTTATGCCCCCCTCCATTGGTCACCTATTGGCAAAAAAAGAAAAAAAGTAAAAAATTTAGTTAAATACAAAATCTGCTGCTTGGGCAACAGGACATCCTCCATATCAACCCGCCCAGGCTACATAGTTAAAAAAAAAAAAAAATTTGGACATTACTCCATCATCTTTCACAGATGGAAGGATGCCAACAAAGCCTTTCATGGCAATTTTTTTAAGCTAAATGAGGAATTGGCCACCTTCTATCTAAAATTATACTGGGATATATTGTACCAGCAGTCGAGTGGTTTCAGACCTTTAGGGAGAGGTGAGTTCATGCCTTTCCAGTTAATATGAAGTCTAACCACCCTGCTTATCAGTTAAGTATCATAGGGAAGCCAGTTTAACCACCAGCCACTGTCATATCCTTTTTATGGGGGGTGGGGGTGCAGTTGGGATATCCTAAGCCCTGACAGGGCTGGATGGTTGTAAAAAATCAGTCTTTATTTCATTCTATCCTGGGTATAACACAAACTGGAGTCCCATCTATGGGTCAAAAAGATCTGTTTGAAAATCATTAGTATTAGATAGGAATATTTGAAACCATGTAGCTGCGTGCAAACAAATTATTATTAAATAGGAATAATTAATTGAATTGGTATCAGGATAGGATTCAAGGAAATGTAAACAATAAGATATTATACAGTGTTGCATACAACATGAAACAGTGCTCTAGTTTTAAGTTTAAGACCAAGAGACAACCTCAACTCAAAACCGAAGAAAAAATCCCACTGATGGTTTGTTTGGGAAGGTAGTTAGTGTTAGAATGTCCGCCTGTCAGCCTGAAGGTAGGGTTTGAATCACGCATAAACACTTTTTTCTATACTCTGCTATGAGGCCTAATAGGCTAAAGTACATACAGAGATCGACTTTTTCTCGATTTGTTTACGCTTTACATTTAAACCGATATGCACGCCTAATTCATTTAATTATTTAATTAATTAACAAAATTAGGCAGACTTTAATTAAGCACATAATCTCCCAAAATTGTCGGCCTTCACCATTTCATTGTTTGACTACTTCATAATTGTTCTATACAATGGAACCTTGACTTATGAGTTTAATTCATTGCACTCATAATTTAATTTCCTCGTACATCAAATCAATTTTCCCCATGGAAATAAATAGAAATGCCATTAATCTGTTCCAGCCCCCACCCTTGCCAAAAGAAAAAAAAAACTCTATTTTTTTGTTGTTACATTTGTTTGAATAAAAAAAATAGTACTGTATAAAAAAAAAAATAGTATTTTATATAATAAAATGTAATGTAAGAAATTATACGCTGTCTTAATGTTTATCTTTTTATAAACATTTTTTTGGCGTGAGAAGTTTGGAAATTTAAGTGATTTTTAGTGAACTTATGTTTTCCTTTTTAATCACCTAAGTGTAAATTATGAAGTAAAAAATCTGGGATCAGAGATTGATTGAAATGTTAAAACATGTCTCTCTTTTCTCTCTCCCTTATTCTCACTTCTCTCTTTCTCTTCCTTATTCTCACTTTCGGTAATCCTTAACTTGTTCCTCGTAAATTCCTGCCATAAAATAAACTGAACCCTCATTTTATGTCCGTGTTTTTGCAATAAATTTTTCTTGCACCCGTTATTTTACAATACTGAATATACTTTTTTTTATTTACAAACATTTATTGCAAACATATTTAAAACATTTATTGCAAAACACGGATATAAAATGAGGGTTCAGTTTATTTTATAGTAGGAATTTACGAGGAACAAGTTAAGGATTACCACACTTTCTCTCTTTCTCTCCCTTATTCTCACTTTATCTCAAATTTTATCTCCCAACCAAAGCAAAAAATCAACAGAGTGACAGCTCATAACTCAGAAAACTCATAAGTTGGGTCATAAGTACAATTGTACTTAGAAAATAATTTTTTATTTTGTTTTTTAATGTTGTTGTTCATTCTTCTGATTTCATTTAACTTTAAAAGTAGGTTACTCTATTGTACACAATACTGTGAGATATCTTATTTTCTTTTGTATATTTCTTCCCATTCCTGAACAGGCAACAATTCTAAACAAGTAACTACGAACGTTTTAAACAAACTTTCAGCTCCATCAGACAGACAGATTTTGGCTACTTGGTTCATTATGTTTCTTTTTATATCTTGGGTCTTATTTACAATATCCGCAAAATAATGGAATTCCAATATCTATAAGCTTATGATCAAGTCATGTTAACAACACGGTTCCCATTAGATAACCAAAGTTAAGCAGCTTCAGTACTTAGATGGGTGACCATTTAAGCAACAGCAGGAACTGTAAGCAACTGGATATAAAAATTACTTGATTCGGCATTAAATGACACAAAAAGGTTTGACATGCCATAAAACAAAAACAACCAACCAACAATATCTACAAAATGTTGGATCAGACTTATTTTATCAGCTGGATACGGTTTACTGGATACTGACCAGTGGTTTTTGGACACAGGTCAGATTAATGGGTAGAAGTGCAGAAATTTTGGTGATCAATAAAAAAAAAAGTAAAATAGGAAAAGCATTTAATAAATTACCTCCTTTTATTTATATGGCCAGTTTTTTGAGAACACAGAAAATTTAAGGGAATTTGACACAATCTGGATTAGGATTGTGGCGGACCAGAAGTTCTTACTACGACGAACAAAAGTCAAATGACAAAAATTAATAGTTTGCGCATGGGATTGCGCACCCTAGTAAAAGAGAAAAATTAAAAATAAAAATCTGTCCAATTTCAACCAATCAGAGATGTTCGCGCCTAAAAGGAAATCTATTAAATAGACCCCTTTTTGGAGCCTACTGAAATACTATATATAGCCAACTTTTTCATATTCCAAGCAGAAAGAAATCATTCATCTAAGCAAATCCATGCCATTTAAAGTAAGACCAAACTCATGCAATTTTAAGAAGGTAGGAACTAATATCTATCTGTCTCTTTTCATCAACCTTTACGAGATCTGCAGTACATCGTGCTACTGACTGGTGTGTGACTTTGAACTCTTACCCTTTCTTTCTCACCTCACAGCTTATAACATATTTTCTTACATGTTATAAAGAACAAAAAAAAGGAAATACAAAATTACCTTTTTGTATACAAGAATTTTGCTCGGAATTATGCGTTACCTTTTGTAAAATCGTTACTCAATACAAATTGTTTATTTAATATTGAGTTTTTGTTATTTATGCCTTGTGCTTGATTGTTTTATGGTGTTTTTAAATGTTTGAATATTTTATAGGTTATTGACTTCAAACTGGTGACCTTTATACAAAGACTTCAAACAGCCCTTACATACATCCACCATAGGATCAAGTCATGTTGAAAGCACCAGTTACCACTAGATCACTAAAATTAAGCAGTGATAAGACCGTTCAATACTTAAATAGGGACCATTTAAACAATAGCTGCTACTCTAAGAAACCGAATATCAAATGAACATCATTATATATATATATACATTATTATATATATATTATATATTATATATTATATATTATATTTCATCATAATATTTCTTTAAAACTTAAATAGGGGATCATTTAAACAATAGCTGCTACTCTAAGAAACCGAATATCAAATGAACATCATTATATATTATATATTATACATTATTATATTATATATATATATTATACTTTCATCATAATATTTCTTTAAAACTTAAATAGGGGATCATTTAAACAATATATCAAATGAACATCATTATATATTATATATTATATATATTATATATTATACTTTCATCATAATATTTCTTTAAAACTTAAATAGGGGATCATTTAAACAATAGCTGCTACTCTAAGAAACTGAATATCAAATTTACTTGATTTGCCATTAGATGACCTGAAGCGATTAATGCAGTAAAACAAAACAACCAACCTTACACAATCTCTTAATTTTAGAGACTGTTTTTCTCAGAGAAAGAAGATTATTGCTTAGGTAAAATTTGCCAAGTAAGGATTTTTTTCCCCAGAAACCTGATATTGTTTAAACCACTGAGTTCCTTTCTCAAAGTTTTGCCATCTGTTTGGCTACCTTTGAAATTTCTGTTTTGCTTTTTAATCACCAAAGTGTAAAATTATGAAGTAAAAAATCTGGGATCAGAGATTGATTGAAATGTTAAAATATGTCCCCTTTTTCTCTCTCCCTTATTCTCACTTTCTCTCCCTTATTCTCACTTTCTCTCTCTTATTCTCAATTTCTCTATTTCTCTCTCTTATTCTCACTTTCTATATTTCTCTCTTTCTCTATCTTATTCTCACTTTCTCTTTCTCTCTCTTATTCTCACTCTTTTCTCTCTCTTATTCTCACTTTCTCTCTTTCTCTCTCTTATTCTCACTTTCTCTCTCTTATTCTCACTTTCTCTCTCTTATTCTCTTTATCTCTTTCTCTCTCTTATTCTCACTTTCTTTCTCTCTCTTATTCTCACTTTATCTCTTTCTCTCTTTCTCTCACTTTATCTCTTCTCTCTCTTTCTCACTTTCTCTCTCTTATTCTCACTTTATCTCTTTCTCTCTTTCTCTCCCTTATTCTCACTTTCTCTATTTCTCTCTTTCTCTCTCTTATTCTCACTTTATCTCTTTCTCTCTCTTATTCTAACTCTCTCTCTCTCTCTCTCTCTTCTCTCTCTCTCTCTCTCTCTCTCTCTCATTCTGTGTGCAAATGACTATAGACATTTTTTAAAAATGCAATTGAGCCTATTTCTGAGTCAAATAGATTTGTTTGAAAATTAATAGTATTATATAGGAACACTTGAAATCATATAATTGTGTGCAAACTAATGATTATTATTATCAAATGGGAACTTACTTGAAACCAAATAATTGTGCCTAAATTATTTTAACTGATTATTTACAAAGGATTATGTATGTGAGAAAAATGGAAATTAATCCAACGGATATGTTGACAAAATGATTGGACGAAAAATTCATATTCTTTCGTTAGGATGGAATCTATTGGTGTTAGTCAAATTTTCAAAACATAAACTGTAAAAATTTCCTTATTTTTCAAACCAGGAAATGTTTTGAGATTAAAAAAAAAAATTCATTTATGACTTAATCAATTTTGAATGTTTTCCTTATATTACTTGTTTAAAAAAAAAAATGACAATGCTGTGTCCTGAAGAAGATCTATAGTTTGCATGCCTGATATTTTGTTTTTAATTTTTTTGTATCTAAATTAATTTTTGATAGAATATTCTGTGCATGAAGGCAATTATCTCTCTCTCTCTCTCTCTCTCTCTCTCTCTCTCCTCCTCCTCCTTCATCTTTGCTCTCTATCCTCTCTCCTCATTCTCTTCTCTCTATCCTCTCTCCCCCATTCTCTTTCTCTCTCTCTCTCCTCACTCTCTTTTATCTATCCTCCATTTGCTTATTCTTTTCTCTCTATCCTCCCTTTCCTTCTCTATTTTATCCTCATTCTGCTCTCTCTTTTTCCTTCTGTCCTCCTTCTCTTCTGTTCTCTATCCTCCCCCTCCTCTCTTTCTCCTATTTCTCCCTATCCCCCTTTTCTCTATTCTCTATTCTCTTTCTATCCCCCCCTTTCTCTTTTCTCTATCCTTCACCTTCTTTTTCTTCAGCTTTCTATCCTTCTCTCTTTATTCTTTTCTCTATGCTCCTTTCTATCTATCCTGATATATTATATTTAAACTTCATTATGAAACTGTCTAAATGTCCAAAAGTCTCAAATTACCCAACAGTAATTGTGTGTTCATTCAACATTTTAGAGTTTTTAACAGCCAACAATTTTGCAATACAAAAAATAATTATCAGATCTTATATTGATGACTTTTAGCTTTTTGATTTTCCACAAATACAATATGAGTTTATATCTTATTATAATGGAGATGTGTGTTTTTTCTGTCTGTAACCGAAACTATATTCCTACTCAAGACACAATTCTTTTAGTTATTGACATCACATTCTCCATGATTTTATTTTTATCTAATCTAAACCTCAATTATTAATAAAATTGTCTTACATTATTAATACTGTTAACTAAGTCTACATACTGACAACATGCAATTATATTTATATATACAACAAAATAGCGCTTTACAATGTGAACGGGAAGGCTAATTTGCATATTAATATTAAAAAATCGAATTTAATAAATATGTGCTTAGTATTATTGATTTCTAACTGTTTGGTTTTATTTTAATGAATATAAGCAAAAATCTCTTCAATGAATCTTAAATGAAATCCATTAACAAGATAAAATAACTGTCATTTTATTCTTTACTTCCTCTTATACCTAAATACTTAAATTAGAAAAAATAACAATGAAAGACGAGAGTGATGGAAGAGTAAGTTTCAGTTGTTCCATTTTTTATTATACTCCCACTGTTTCAAATCTTTTATTATACTCCCTCTGTTTCAAATCTTTTTATCTGTATTCTTATTTAGTTTCATTAGCCTTTCTAATTTAATACAATATTTTATTACATTAAAACTTAAATACTTGCACCCGGAGGGTGCATATATTTGCTAGTTTTAATAATAATAATAATGAAATTTATTGTGTACAGTGCTCAGGTGCACCACAACTCATCAAAGTCTCATGTCAAGTACACAGAATAATGTTGTGTCAGGAACATGAACAGTTCACAGTAGTAATATGCATGTATGTGTGTGCATGTGTATGTGGAGAGTGGCATCAGGTATAGTGTTGGCGGACTACAGGAAGCATGGAGGCTTTGAAAGATTCAGTGCTCCGGCAGCCTACAACAGATGCAGGCAGTTTATTCCATGACTCCGCAATTCTGAGCGTGAAAAAATGTTTCCGAAAGTCACGTGAACAGTGCTGTTTTCTGACTTTGTAGGCATGCCCGCGTGTATTGGAGAGATGGAGATCAAAAAGGTGCTCAAGGTTGCTGTTTTCTCAATAATAACTATCATTTTTTAAAAAGAAATATCCCATATCAACATTTCAGCCACTAACTTTAAAAACAATAAAAAAAACTGACTTCTTTCTATAAGTTTTCTTTTTATTTCTCATTTCTCTATTCTGGATTTCTTATAGAAAAATAATTGAAATCTGATATATACATAAAAATTTTGTCCATAATTGTTACATTTAGTAAATTAGATATACATGAAAATGTAACTAGTGCTACTGGACAGCGATTGTATATAATTTGTGTATGAACCACAAGATTCCAGGTTCAATACCAGCTCTCACCAACTCATTGTATGAGTAGCACAGGGATCTGTGTGGTAAAGTGAAAAGCTGATGGTAGGTGTGGTGCTCCACCTTAGACTCCAAAACAATCTCCTTGGTCTAGCACTTGTTAAAAGGAGATAGACTCCCTCACTGTCTTGCTGATATTGACTTTACGCAAACCTCACAACTTTACTTACTTTACAAGTATAAAGGGCAAATTTGATTCTCACTAAATGTTTATACTTCTGGCCTTGTGCCAAGCTTAGCTTCATAAATCACCAGAAGGTAAATGAACATTATTTGACAGTGCCAATATCCTCTCCAAGTAAATGAGAGGTATTACTGGCTCGCATGTTTGCAAGGGTAAAGAAGAATCCCTGATCTGTCTGCTCTCTTCTCTAGGAATAATTAATCCTGTTGGCTGGAGCTACAGAATACATTGACTGCTCCTCTGTAGAGGGGTGAGACATCCACTCCCCATGGGACCCCCTGTTGGTCGTGGGTGGCGACTCGTGATGCTTAAGGATGGTATCATGGTAGATGAGCAGTCCATGACATGCAATGCTCCATTTTGGCCCTTACTTAGGCTAAATGGGCGATCGAAGAGGCCCCACATAACCAGTTGGTCATGTTAAGCCTAGAACCTTTGGGATTTTCTCGACCCTATTGCTTGTATGGCAGAATTTTTTATCATATGTACTAGAAGGCAGTGGCCGAGGGTCTTGGTGTCCTGGATATGATGATAAACATCTAATGATGAAGTGTGGAGTCTCCCTTCATCACCATTACTCCCAGGTCCACTCTGAACCGGAGTGGTAGTACCTGTTAGGGTCCCATCAATGGGTTGAATAGAAAAAAAAATAAGTTAAAAAATAATTTTGAATACCCATCAACATGAATAGAGCAAAACCTCTTTGGCACAGAATAATCCAACATGAATTGAAGTGCCGTAAAATCCAACAAACCAAACCAAACCAGGCATGATTTTCACTGTGTGCTCTCTTCTTGTGGCCTTGTGCCAAACTGACAAATTATTAAAATCCTATCATTTATTCAATGCAGTCATTTACTAAGCTAGATTAGTTTATATATTTACCCAACCAAGGAAAGGATGTAACACAAGGTTGCAAGTATGAAGCATCCAGTGAGGAACAAACTCACTATTCAGTCGTAATGGATCATGTGAGACCAGCTTGCTAACCATTAGTACAAAGCCAGAAGGATATACAAAAAGAAGACATTCAATTACAGACTTGAAACAGAATAACTTATTCAGTAATGTCATAACAGTGACTATTATGAGACAATATTCAAGTGGTGGAACAAAGCGGTGGTGGTGAGGAGGGGAGTCCATGGAGAGGCAGCTGTTTCAGGGCACAGTTTTAGGGGGTGCGCAAAATCGTCCTAACCCAAAAGCTTTGCGCTGCTATAACATTGAAATATATTACCTAAATTTTGCCACTATACTCCTGAACTATGTATGCGTAGAATTTGAAAATGGGCGGGTAGAACCTTTGAAAAATCTGAATCAGTATTTATTGGCCTCTAGAGGGGCGCTGGCTGAGCTCTGCAATACCCCCCCCCCCACCACCAATTCTGCAACCTTTTTTTTGTTTTTGTTTACTAAATTTAGCACTTGTATACTAATGTTAATATTTGTTTCTTTGGTTTTTTTCCTATTATACATGCTAATTACTTTTACTCTCCATTATTTCCATTGAAGCTTTTTATCAATTATTCCTTTTGAAAAGAGCAATGTGTTCTCTTGTATATGTGATCAGCTATGCCTGATATTTCTTTGTTATGATGTTCTTTTGAGTGAGCGGCAAAAAACATCAGATCTTGTTAATGTTCTGACATACACACACACACACAAATATACATTGTATCGGGGGTGGGGGGCATGAGAGTTTAGGTACTGGACATGTATGCTCAAAAGGGGAGTCCAGAGAGGGGTCCCCTTTAAAAAAATTGTGATATTGTAAAAAGTATCAAGTACTTTTAAAGGGGGCAGCTTCATTCCTGAAATGAGGTAACCAAATGAGTACATGGTACTATTAGTATTTTTGTAATTTAGCCATTGCATTTTTTTTTTTTGACAATAACAAAATAAATAAAATTATTCTAATCAGTTATAATTCTGATAACTCCATTGTAATCTATTAGATTTCCATATACCACAGTTGAATGAACTAAATATCTTTATCAAATTATAAAATGACTTGATTAGTTAAGTTAAAAGTTATAGTTAATAGAAACAATGACATTGTGACATGTATTTTTTAAAATTGAAATAGTTTATCATAAATTATTTGTATTTATCATCTAGATATATAAATTGATTATTTATATTATATCTACATTTGAATAATAAATGTTATGATTAAGTATAAGGTACTGGTTACTTTTCACAATATCACAATTTTTCATTAAGGTAACCCACTTATTGGCATACATATCCAGTACCTAAACTTTGACCCCCTCCCTCGATTGTATACCTGAACAGATATTTGATGTACTAGTATATATTAGGAAAGTATGTATGTATGCTTTAGTTGTTTGCCTATGCCACAAAGTGGGGGATTGATTTATTATCATAATAACAAAATTAGTAGTCAGAAAATTATGTGTGTGAGAGAGGGAAGGAGACCTTCAGGGTGGTTTGAAAGTCTTGTCAAAACCCTACATTATACAGCCTGAAGTTCTAGAAAATAATATAATTTTTAAAGATTGTTTTAACTCTTTGTCTACTTCAAACCATACACAGCGCCTCTCCCAAGCAAAGTATAAAAACTGATGGTTTGTTCATTATAACTGAACAGAAGAACTCGGATTACAATAATCATAGGACTGTATTTGAAAAAATTACTTCTGAGGTGAATAGATAGTGAACTTTGAAATATCCCATCATATAGGTAAAAAATACCAAAATAATTTGGTACAGCCATGAAAGAAATTTGATAGGTAATGAGTTAAGGTAAAATAATTACATAACTTATATATCATTAAGACAAAATATAATGAAAATTAAAATAATATATAGGGTTGACAAGACTTTCGGACGACCCTGTTGATAGATAGATAGATATATTAATAAGTAGGAAGAGCCTGTCTTCAATAGATAACCAAATGGTTTGATGCAGAGCTACCAAATTTGGTATGTGTACTTATTGGTCCCAGAGGAAGCCATGTTGCTGCAATGTATAACTAATTGGGCTGGTTTAGCTCAATCGGTAGAGTGTTCGGCTAGGAATCACAAGGTTCTTGGTTCGATATCGGCCCTTGCCGACATTGTATGAGTAGCACAGGGATCTGTGCGGTAAAGTGAGGAGCTGATGGTAGGTGTGGCGCTCCACCTCAGATGCTAAAAAAAAATCTCCTTGGTCTAGCGCTAGTAAAAAGGGGATAGACTCCCTCACTATCTGGCTGATACCACTATTAGGCTGTCCCGACTATTTTACTTTACTTTTATATCTAATTGAACAGAACTGTAAAAATAATTAATGAATTGTCTAAAATAATTCTTCACATTTAATTCAACATTACTAATTAAGTCTCTCAATCTGGAGAAAAGTAGAATAATAACCAGGGATTATTGCTTAGTTAGGACTAACAATTACATAGGATTATTGCTTAGTTAGGACTAACAATCCAGATCAAATCTTTAAATTGATAAATATCTGAAGTGTAACTCACTTTTAATAAGCAAAATATTTCTCTACAAAATTCAGAGAACATTAACTGTGATCAGTCTTAACTTCCTATCCAGAATAAGAGTATGTCAGCTAGTATATGTGTCACCTTTTACAGGCGTATAGATAAATCATATAGATATGAAAATATATTTTCAATTATCTATCCACGAATTTATTTGTCCATATCACATTACCATGATTACATGCATCTTTTTCTTCTTCTTTTTCTTTTTAATGGCATATCAAACTTCATGGGTTATTTAATACCAAAGCCATCCTTTTTAGAAGTACTAGTGGTATTATCTTAACCCATAGATGGGGCGATGAGGGGTTTCATACCTTTACCAAGGGTAATTGTCGAAAAGTGAATGTGATAGCCCAGATGGAGTTTGAACTATGATGTTATATTGCAGTACAGCACATTCACCATTACGCCATTGGGACTCCCTCACCATGCATCTTAAGGATTAATTGCATTCATCTATTTTTTATATTAGTAAACTTTTACCTCATCTCATTTTTGTCTGTGGAAAAGGGGGAGATAATTGTATTACAAAGATTGTGAAGACAAATTAAAATGTTTCTAGCCATAGTAATGTCACAGAAAGACTTGATTTGTGTGTGTGTGTGTGTGTGTGTGTGTGTGTATATATATATATATATATATATATATATATAATGTAATGCATGTGTGTGTGTGTTTACCAACCTGTCTGACATGAAAAGGATGTAACAAGGTCAATTTTTAGGGAAAATAAAACCTGGTTTGATTTCAGTTTTCCTTCTCCTAGACTGGTTACCAAACCAAGGCTCAAGAACTCTGTCTACCCTACTATTTACTCAAGCTAAGTGGAGAAGAGATGGATCCATGCCTTTCTCAAGGGTATTATCATATATCTATATGAAGTGAAAAGCAAACAGCCTCATCCAGGATTTGAACTGGGTTTGCTGATTCTATTTCCTACAGCAATGATCATATTCATCCTGTATGTTTGTGTGTGTATATTTGTGTATAAAAGGGCTCATCAAGAAGTCCCCAGTATAACATAATTATTAGTTATATTTTAATCTGACATTTTCACTGTTTACTACACAATCTGTGATTTAATAGAGAAGCATTGGATTAGGTGCATGAGCAAAGGAGATAGTTAAAATATATATATTTACCAACCACTCTGCACGAGCAGGATCCGACACAAGGTCAATTTCTTAAGCGGAATTTAACAGGTTGGAATTATGAGTTTTCCTTCTCCTAGATTGGTTAGCTAGCCAAGGTTAAAGAGCCAAGTCTGCCTTACTATTTACCCATAGCTGGAGGGAATGTAGTTGGATGCATACTTTTCCCAAGGGTAATTAGCGCTATATGAAATGCAAACATCCTCGTCCAGGATTTGAACTCTGGTCAATGAGTCCATTTGCTATGACTCTAACCATTACACCACACACCTCCACTTGTTTGTGTATATAAGAGTTTATCAATAAGTCCTCAGTATATCATGTAGTTTTTAGTTATATTTTGATCTGATATTTTTGCTGTACACTGTTCAATCTGTGATGGAGAAGCACTGGATTAGGTGCATGAGCAAAGGAAATTATTGAAAAATATATATTTATGGTCTTGAATAATTGCTTTTTTTTTCATCATTGTGTTATAGATTTCTAAGGTAGCTACGTGTATAGGCTGTTTCAAAAAGGATACAACTGTTATTTTTGTTTTTTTTTTTTTTTTTTTTTTCAGTTTTTTTTGACAACTTCAATTGAAATTTTAATATCTGAAAACTATCTATACAATAACTTATCAATGTGTATGGTTGGGCTATTACACTTGAAGAGGCAGTGCTGGGCCAACATACAGTTGTATTTTCATCATTTTCCAAAATTTTTCATTGCCCAACAATTGCTCCACTTAAACAATTAAGCTTGAATGGTAGCAGACTTGCTTCCATGCAAATAAATATATACTAAAATATATATTTATTTATTTATTTATACAATAACTTAGATAGATTTTACAGTTCAATGCTCAGATACAGCAAGAACTTTGGCCTCTAACAAAATGACTGACCTGAGCTCTTTTCATTTTGTATGCTTTCATGAAATCTATCAATGGAGTAGAATATTGTCAAATGGCTTAGAATTGTAGACTTGGAAATTTCACAAAGTCTCAACAATGTTTCTCCACAATGGAAAGGATGCTCAAAAGAGGCTTGCACATAACTGCTGCTAAAGACTGCAGTCTCTGAGTATGATGCTACCACATGACTAATAATCTGATGTATTTACCCAACCCCTCCACACAAGCAGGATGCAACACAAGGTCAATTTTTTTTTAGCAGTTAAACAGGTTTGAATTTAGAGTTTTCCTTCTCCTAGACTGGTTGCCAAAGTTAAATGGCCCTGTCTGCCTTACTATTAACCCATAGCTGGAGAAAGAATACTTGAATTCATACCTTTACCAAGGGTATTAGTGATATGTGAAATGCAAACAGCCTCATCCAGGATTTGAATTCTATTACACTGTGTTCATTTCTTACAATGATAACCATTACACCATAAACAGCTTAGTCGGTAGAGCGTCTGCTTAGAAATTGCAGGGTTCCTGGTTTGATACCAGTCCCCACCAACTCAGTGCATGAGTAGCTCAGTTTGAGTAATCTGATCTGTGCAGTAAAACATCTGGGAGCTAATGGTAGGTGTTGTGCAGCACCTCAACAAAAACAAAAACAATCTCCCTAGTCTAGTACAAGTAAAAAGGTGAACTCCCTCACTGTTTGGCTGATGAAAGGTCTTTTTTTTTTTTTTTAAGCAGAGTGTAACAGGTTTGAATTCAGTTTTCCTTCTCCTAGACTGGTTGCCATATCAAGGTCTGCCCTACTATTTCCCCATTTCACATTAAATAATTCTCAACAATGTTTCTCCACAATGAAAATATGCTCAAAAGAGGCTAGCACATAACTGCTGCTAAAGACAGTTATATCTGAGTACAAAGCAACTACATGACGAATATTATGTATTTACCCAACCCCTCCCCAATAGACCACTCCGCAAACTTCACTTATTTACCCAACCCATTCATCCTGGGTAGGATTTGACCCAAAGTCACTGGTATAAGGCATCCAGCGAGGATCGAACTCGCTTTTCAGTAGAAATGGATCAGCAAGACTAGCTTGCTAATCATTACACCATGACAGAACGTCCTTTCTATGATAATATTATATATATTTACAAACCCCTCTACATGAGCAGGATGTGACTCAAGGTCAATTTCTTAAGCGGAGTTCAACAGGCTTGAATTCAGAGTTTTCTTTCTCTTAGACCGGTTACCTAACCAAGGTTAAAGAGCCCAGTCTACCCTACTATTTACCCATAGCTGGAGGGAGAGTAGAATTCATATCTTTCCCAAGGGTATTAGCGCTAAGTGAAATGCAATTACCACGTCCAGGAATTGAACTCAGGTCAACAAGCCCATTTCCTATGACTTTAACCATTACACCACGCGCTTCTATAGGAGAAAATTCATGTAGCTTTAATTTCTGTCCTCTTATTCTTAGGGTTGTGTCCTTCATGCAATACTCCGAATATTTAAAAGAAAAAAAATTCCACTGGTACAATGGGTAAAAAAAAAAAAAAAAAATTAACAAAATAAATTGATATGAGAAGAATCTTTTATTGAAGCATTATAGCAAAAGCTGTGCACATAAGAAGTCATAAAGTGCTCTATCATCATAATAATAATAATAATGATAATAATAATAATTTTTTAAAAAATGATCATAAGAGGTTATTGAGGGGGGAGAAAAAAAGGGGGGGCACTTTTACAATTCAGTCTGAACATATAACAAATGTTACCATCATCACTTACACAGAAAATATAAAGAAAACCTAAAAGTCCTATTTTACTCATTATCATGCATTCCCCATGTATTTAGTAAAACAGGGTAAGTCATAGATATGTTTATATGTGACTACAAACAACTATAGTTTCCTCTATGTACAGTCTGTTGTATACCATTTACATCACTATGTATATAGATTTATATGTATATACAGTAGAGGCATAAGATACAAAAGAAAGTCCTGAAAATGAGTGGGAAGTTGCGGGAAGGAATTTATGGTGGAAAAAGATCTCTGTCTTGTAATGATAGAAAAGATCTCTGTCATTGGTATGATTTTTTTTTTTTTTTTTTTTTTGATTTGTTTCATCTTTTTTTTTTTAATTAAAGTTTTATTTATTTTGCACTATTTTCCGATGAGTTTGTCACATACCCAAAAAAGAGGCAAGAGATTGAAAAGATAGCGATTTAATTATTGAAAAAAAAAAAAGAAGAAAATTTAGGGAAACTAAGTTGGTGATAAGTGGGTAGGAGTCGCACAAAGAAATTTTATGCCAGAAAAAAAAAAAATCAATGATGATGAATAAGAGAATTTGGCAATAAATTTTATTTTGTTGGTAATAATAATAATAAATGATAAATCTACAAAATTCATTCTATATCTTACTACTGCCACTAATAATCATAGAAAAAAACATTATTTATACACTGGGGTCATCACGGATTTTAGAAGTATACAAATGGATTGACCACAATAGGTATGGATTAAGAAAATTCTTTCTTAGGGTAAGATGGGTAATCTTTGATCTCAACATAATTATTCTTATATGCTGAAAATAAACATGGTTGGTTAGAAAACAACTATCATGTTTATCAGATGAGCCACTGTCCCTAATTTTATAATACTTATAAAAGCACAACCAAATTTCTTGTTTTGATCTAAATGTCAGCTGTAAATATTAGGTATGTGCAAAAGTTTCCAGCACTTTAAAAAATTTTTTTAAACTAGTAACTAAATACATTTTTTTTTTTTTTTTAAATTCTTGCGCACAATTAATAGATTGAAATAAAATTTTAACAAGGATTGTGGAGATATTTCTATGTCTTGTAATTTTTTGTTTTCTAAATGTGAAAAAAGCAGAAAGTATTTTAGTGGATTAAAATTTGATAGATTTTAAAAATGCCTATTTTCAAAAGATAAATTAGCTGTTTTTTTTTTTTTTTTGTTTTTAATTCTAATTCTTTTATTTTTTGACAATTATTTTGGAAGACTGCACAGTTTTTTTTTTTTTTATTCCCCACCCCAAATATTTTTCTAGAATTGTTCTTTTTTATCCCCTTATTTTTTTTTTAGAATTACTACTACTGCTGTCCCGTAATGGTTAATACACTTTAACATAAATTTCATATAGAAGATGTAATAACTATTATGGGACATAGTTATTATTTTGCAATTATTTTATTTATTTATCTATTCATTTTTAAACCTATACAATTATTAAGGATTAATTTTATGAAGAGAATTGAAATCTCTTTGTAAAATTGTTTAGATTTTTTTTTGAGGAGGTGTAAGGGCTAAATTCAGTTAAAAAAATAGTTAGCTTAATGGCTCTGTGGATATCACATTAAAAAAATCCTGTGACTCTTAATATCAAATATAATGACAAAAGTCAACCAGGTTTGAGCTTGTTAGTAATGACCAGGAAAGAGGATGACACAAACTCACAAAAATTAGTGTACTAAGTAACCTTGTTTCATATATCAAATTTTAGTTTTGCCATGTGTGAACTAATTTTAGAATTGTTTTTTCCCCTTCTTATGTTTATTCTAAAAGCTATGCATTTTATGTATTCAAAGAATACTTTATTTTATTTATCTATTTTTTTTTACAAAATCTATGAAAGGATTTATTTTGATAAGCAGGATACTTAGTATGGTAATTAAGAAAATAAATACAAAACCTCAACATTATATTTACCCAACCCATTTGCTATGGGTAGGATCTAACACAAGGTCATGGGTATGGGGCATCCAGCGAGGATTGAACTCACTATTCAGTAGTAATGGATTTGAAAGACTAACTTGCTAACCATTACACTATAATAGGACACCCTCACAACAAAAAAAATCAATATGTACATTAAACTTAACTCAGTATAAAATGAGGCCAGATGGAGGTAGGAAGAGTGTATAGCGCCAATCTTTCAAATGAGGAAGGCCTGTCTAGAAAAGTTAGCATTCAAAAATCTGGATTTGTTTTTCTGGCTTAGATACTGACTCATAGCACTAGTAGAAAATATGCAACTATCTTAGCCATTAGCTATTTTTGAAAATAGTCATTTACTAAAGCCACAAGTAAGGGTCACTCATGAGGATCAAACTCACTACCCAATAGTAATAATTAGAGACCAGCTTCTTTATCATTACACCATGTGCCTTTTTCATTTCTACATATTTATACTTATGTTATTACATATAGACTGACTGTATTCTGTAGTAGGCCTTAAAAGACTTTAAGATCAGTACAATTCTTCTACACTTACTTTCCCCTCTTCATTTAGTCTTGTGATATGCTAAGCTGAGATTTGTGAATATCCTAATGATCAATAGTGATATTTTTCTATAATAGATTTTAAACTGTCATTCTTCCATGTGTTGTACTATGATAAGCTTTTTAAAGATTAAGATTAACAATGTTGTCTTTTTTTTCCACAATAGATTTAAAAGATCAAAGACGAAAAATATCAATTCAATAAACATATTCAGTATTACTATTTATCTTATTTGTACATATACATGACCTATAACAATGACACACACACACAAAAAAAATGGATATTACTATCATTTGAAAAAATGTTGACAAAAATTAAATATTTTTATGTCAAATATTTCCACATGTGAAAAAAAAAAAATATCTCAGTTTGGAAAGAGAAAGTTTGAGGTAAAAAAAAAAATATTAAAAAGAAAAAAATTGGCAAATTTGGCTGGGAGGGGGGGTGCTTAATATCACCCTCTATCTCTCATCTAAATTTTATTTCTTTTTTCCTTTTTGGTGAGTGGGGTGAAAAAAGAATGAGAAAGAAAAAACTGAAAATTAAGCACTGGCAGTTTACTAGCAAAGGGGGGTGCAAAATGGATGCATCGGAAAACACGTTTGTTTGTTTGTTTGTTTGTTTGTTTGTTCAATCATTTTAGTCATCAGCAGCAAAATGGGATACCATACCCGAGAACCAAAAACCACCAGGCCCCAAGTCAGGCCCTACAAAAAATTACACCCCTTCAGTCAGATGAGGAAAATGGGAGGAAGATTGGCCAAAAAAATGATGGGGAGCAACAGCCAATTTGTTATGAACATAGAGCAGACCTAATTTCATCTTTCAAGGGGATCAAAAATCTTTATCTTTGGCTTTCCAGCGGTAACACTGTAGCTAAGAAGAGATCTTAAATCTTAACACTTTAACACTATTCAAAGTTAACTGAAATGCTAATGAATATTTATAATTACTTTAAGGGGAGGCCCTTTTATAATTGTCAAGTTTTTAATTTAGTTGTGAATTATGAGTTAAGTTTTTTTCATTTATTTATTTTTAAAGAAACTTGTCTGAAGTTAACTTATTATTTAAGGCCATGTAAAGTTCTAAAATTAAGAATTCAATATTCAAACTAGTATGTTTATAAGGTGTTTGGCTTTATTAGTGTTGTTTTAAGTTCTAAAATGGGTTTATTAAATTGTACAAGTATTTGTATCCATTTTTAAAAAACAATATTTTGATAGGTATGTCCTTCAAAAGACTTCAGGTGTAAAACTAGTTTTTATTTTCTTAAGTTTCCCTTAAGAAAATGTATTTTTTATTATCATCTCGTATATATATTAGGTGAAGGAACAGATATTACTGTACTTGATCCCAACCCAAAGGTCAGGAAGCTATAATTTGATTCTAGATAGACGTGCTAATATATATGTAAATAATTCCATGATAATGCTGGTCTATTAAATAAATTACAGTATTATTCTACTTTTATTTCTAACTTTTGATTTTCAGAGACACAATTACAATTTAGCTGAAGTTATTTTGTAGCAAAAATTCTAGTACAATTATTAGAAGGTCTGATGTGCATTATTCAAAGTTTTAAGAAAGAAAACTGTCAATTATAACTGGTTGTTATTAATATTCAATTAATTATATTTTATAATTACATTCTTTTTATTTGATAGATAAAAAGACATGTATAGCAAGTGGTACCGCATCTCACAAAAGAAATCTTGTCGCTACCCACCCCCCACTTAGATATACATTAGATCCCACATTCGAGAATTCCCCTGCAAAATGTCAATAACTTTAGTGTCACTCTCTACTTATCTAAAACACACACAACATACACTTAGCAAACATGGGATCAAACAACTGTAAACACCTTTCAGTGATTACAGAAGTTGGATTATGTTTACTAGAGGGAAAGGTGTTTCTTTTTTTTAGGGGGGTGTAGGGAAGTTAGGATAAGGTCTGGGGGTTGTGTCCAACAGGAATCATACCTGCTGGCCAGAGTGGGCGGTTTTTCACAGACTTTGGGGTGCAAGGCACGTCATGCAGCTCACTCGCAATGGTGAATAGGGTTCATGTTTCTAGGGTATAGCATATCGGATTTCGTAAGGCCTGGTGGCTATATAACATCTATCCAATTCTTGTCAAAATGACAAGTTTAAATAAAAAATAGTGTGCTGTTTCACTGCTTACTAAACCAACAGTAAAATATTTTTTTTTTAAGTTTTTTTTTTGTTTTGTTTTTTCTTTTAAAAGATTTTTTACTAAGAGATAGAAGAGGAAAATATTATTTACCCAAACTTTAAAAACAAAATGTGATTTTTGAATATGTTAACCAAATTATAACTGAAAGTAAAGAATTATTTAAATTAATTTTGAGGTGGCAGATTATAAAATTAAAAGAAAAGACTTTGTGGTGTAAAATATAAATGAAATAGTAATGTACTATGTAGATATGTTCCTGACCTTCCACTAGGCCGGATTGACAAGGACTTTTAACGTGGGGAGCCACCCACAAACCTAAACTCATGCAGTGGTTAGTACACAAAGTGTGTGATCCCTTTGGCATTCCTGTTTTATGATGCCTCAGGCCCTGCCTCTTTTAGATAAGGGTGCAGGTACTGCCTGGAGGGACTGCCCCCTGGGACCAAGTAATTAATTTTACCTTACTAACCAGTTCAGAAGCCAAAGTTTCTAAACTAAGGTCAGTATACTTTATGTATTCTTTAAGCCAAAAATATTAAAGAAAATCATGACTTCACTTATTCCCTGCATTATCTGAGTCGGCTGTTGATCAATGAATAAAACCCTAAAGATAGTGATCATAAAATAAAGGTGATCATATATATATCTTTGCTATCGACAAAGTTTTAGATTAATTTTTTTCCCTGACTACTTTAGTAAGTTACTCAAATAGCCTACTTTATTTTTTTTTTTTTTCTGTAGATGTCATAAGTTATTGTCTATAATTTTGAGAAGGTTTTTAATATTCAAAGACTTTTCCAAACAAACTCCTTGTTTTTATTCTTTACATAACATTTCAGCCAATAGATTCCTTAAATGTATGTAAACTCTAAAGGAGAAAAAAAAACAAACTATTTCTTCCCTACATAGATTGCATATTAAACTTGAGGAAATGTATTATCTAAAGCGTTGTCTGACCAATGAAAACAAGGATGTTTAATGGTCCAAATAATTCTTTGTATTTCATAATTTGGGAAACATTATTTCCTACTCAGCATAATTTAAAACAATCTTTCCAGTCAATTACAAATGTGTAATTGCCATTCATTCATTATTGATGATTCAAATCAATCAATACTAAAATCAAGATATTAATTTGATATCTTAGAATGCAAAAATTATCTTCAAACTTTTCATTCCTTATATTGTGTCATATAGTACCTAAATAGTGTCTGATGAAACCTCGGAAGTGAAAAACTATGAGATCTCATGGGATTTGTTAATACAACTTAACATTTGTTAATTACTGTTCACCTAGTATCTTTGCTTAGTAAACCTATAATTTCTCTGATACTTGAGTTACAACATATTTAAATCTATTTTATTTATATTTTCTTTCAAAATTTCATTCAGTAAGCAAAAAAGATTGTCATAATTGTCAATTTGAATGCTTAGTGTGGAAATTGAAGGTCTGTCTCTTAGTAAATGTGTTCAGAATGAAAAGAAGAATTATAATTTTATTATTAATAAAATAATGCTATATATATATATATATATATATATATATATATATACACGCACACACACACACACACGCACACACAAAATCAAAGATATGTTCAAAAGTTTGGCTCTTTCACATTTGGTAAAAGTTTGGGTGAAATATTGTTTTTTTTGGGAGTAGAAACCTCAAATTTGAGATGAATCCAAACTCACTGATACAGACAGTATTTATAGTAAGGGCCACATTGCAAATTTTTTTTTTTCTTTTTTTTTTTTTTTTCATGAAAATAGACAGAATTTTCAGGTTATTTTTGCCAACAATTGGTGTGGACAGAAAAGATTAAAGTGAAATACTACTAAATAACCAATATTTTTATTTTTATATATATTTTTAAAACATTTGTGAAAATATCTCCCATCTTTTTATAATTAAAGATTGTTTCAAAATTTGGACAAGAGCAATATTTTTAAAAAAATTTTGAATATGTCTGATCAGTGGTTTGTTTTTTTTGTTTTTATTTATTTATTTTTTTGCTTTTTTTTAAAGGAGGGAATTTAATGCCCTGCATTTTAGATTTTGTTTTATTAGTTAATTAATATATTAATTAACTTGATTTTGACCATTTTGTATTTTAGTTGGTTTAGTACAGCAGTGAAACTATAAACAGATGTAAATGTCTACATCAGAAAGTCCATGAAAGTGAAGAGATTGACATCTGACAATTGGCAGAGTTAAGATAAGTTTTAATTTTTTTGGAATAAATCACTTATTGATAAATTTTTACTTCATAGGGTACCCCCCCCCCGCCCTCATAATAAATCCTTAAATTAGAGAGAAAACCATTATTACAACTATCCCATAAAATGACTCACTTCCAGACTTTTATATTTTCTGAGCACTGATGTTCAGACAATAAAGTAATTCAAAAGATATATATATATATATATATATATATAATTTTTTTTTAAAAATCTATCATATCATCATTCAAGTTAATCATAAAAGAAATCCTTAAGAATTTAACCATTTTTAAAAAACTGACTTTAGATGATAAAGAAAAAAAAAGAAAAGATTTTTAGCTTCTCTTTTAATTTCTGGCTGAAGTTGTCATTAATGTTTAACCCCATGAGAAAATATTTACGTTCGTTGTCTTCCATTTTTTGAATTTAATTTAATTTAAAAAAAAAATCTTTTAACATTCTCATTGGTAACAATAATGGTCAGCCATTTTACTTAGGACAGACACCTGCCAAAAAAAAAAAAAAATACAGGTAAATAATAAGATATGTAGATGCCAAATAATTCTACTTCACAGACCTTCCATTAGTTGATTTTAATTTATTTTATTTTATTTTTTTTGAGCATGTTAAAGGTATTCTGTTAATGATTTCAAGACACAATCATTCCAGACTGCACGTAGAATGGTAATAGGTTACCAGAAAACACTAAGATCACTTTGGGTAGAAAAAGAGAAAACACTGAAAGGTTTTCAACCAGAGAAAAAAGTATGGTAGGGCTTTGGGGTCATTATTGTAAAAATTTAGGCAAAAAGGGGTTTAAAGAAAAAAAGATATATTCTTCCATTTTTATAACAAAAATGCAGATTACTTCTAGCAGCAGTTAAAGACATAACTTTCTAAAAGAAACGATAAATCAAAAGTATGCTTTTTGGGGGGTCATCGGGTCATCAATAGAATTTTAAAAGTCCACTTAGATTTATCTTTGATAGTCTTCCATAGTTTCCATATAATGATCATTTTTAAATATCTTCTCTTTTGGGGAAAAACGAGAGCAATTAGCTTAGTAAAAAAAGCTTTTTTTTTCCTTTTTTCTTTTTTAAATACTAACAGACAAAAAACAGAAAGTGTAAACAAAGGCTTTTTGCTAAAATCTAATTTTGAGCATTTGTCTATTATTACATAATGTAACTTAAACAATTTTGTATCTTGTTCATGCATAGAGAAAAATGTCTGTTTTGTTTAAATGTTTTTAAAAGACATTTTTCAGATTTATTTCATATTATAAAACGACCTTTAACATTGCAAAAGACAAATCAGAAACAACCATACAGATCAAAATTTAAGTTTACACATTAAAAAAAAAAAACTAAGTTTCGAAATGTCAAATTAGTCAACTAGTAAGTAGGTAGCAACAAAGGTGCCATGTTGTTATTAAAAGTATATGAATCCGTTCTTGCATGAGTTTGGGTTGTCAAGAGATGGGGATCATATGATTAACGTACCAAATTTAGCTTTTTCATTTTTTTAAATTTTTAAATTTTTTTTATTTTATAATAATCAGAAGAATTTTCATCTTGATCAGCATGGTAATTTTTATTTTTATTTTTTAAGAGACACTTTCAACATTGCTAAGGAGCTTGTGAAATATGAGATAAAACTGAAAATTAACATTGATATTTTTTTTAGCATATATATATAATATATATATATATATATACTATTAAAGAATCCTTTAGCAGTTTTCTCTGCCGAGTTGCTTAGTACAAGATATCCATTTGCACATTCCACAAAAAAAAAAAAAAAAAAAATTGAGGCAAGTGAGTTTGTCTCATGGGACTTGGGAGACCTGCCATAGATTATGGACGAAATACAAGAAGACATTCCAATTGGAACCACATTTGTCTGTGGTCTGGATGGGGTGGGGTGGGTTTTTTAATTTTTGAAAAAAAAAAAATCAAAACTGACAATTTATCAAAACTGTCAGATTTCTTTTAAAAATGTGTTCTTCAAATGCTCCTCTACTCCCTTCTGTCTGTTATTTACTAAGCATAGCTTAGATTTGGCACAAGGCCACAAATATGGGGCACCTAGTGAGGATCAAACTCGCTAATCATTAGTAATAGGTGTGTAAGGCCAGCTTACAAACTATTACACCACAATAAGGTGCCAGTCTGTCTGTAAATAGTTCAAAGATATTTACTCTTTAAAAAGGTAAGCAGCTTCTTCACACTCACTGAAAATGGAATATTTCTAATTGGGTTTCTTTTCTTGACTTTCCACAAAATATCTGGACAGAAAATATAGATAAATTAACCTATCAGATTATTGTCTTCCTCAGTACTTGGCTAATAAGGATTGACTACCAAAGAAAAGAGGGTTATGTAAAATTTTCCTTCTCGTAAGTGAGTTTTCAATAGAACTTTGCTGGGCTAGCAGCTAAAAATCTTGTTAAACCAAATTTATTTCAGCAAGTATGATATCAATTTTTCAACTAGTAATTCTTTTATTGTAATTTCAATTGCTTTTTATCACAACTCTCAGACCAACAGACTATGGTCATCAATAAGCAACATGGATCAGAAATATGTAAATAAACCTCTGGCAAGATTTGAACTCACATCCCTCTTCTTAAGAAGCCTGTCTTTATGTGACAGCTGCCTTACCAATTAAGACACAGAAACCTTCTGGTGGCAGTTATTCAAATCTAACCATGTAGCTATTTATCGTCTTTCTCAACCACTTAAATTGTCATTACTTTATTTATATACACTAGTAGTATTAGTATTTTGTTATTGTTTTTTTTAATTCTTAGATGAAGTATTGTAAAGTTATCTTAATCTGTTTATAACAGATATTTAAAAAATTCTTATTTGATCTGCTTTTGTTTGATAACAACTTGTTTTCAAAGCATTAATGAATGAGTCGTTTAACTTGAAAAAAAGATGTTTTTAAACAATATCCCCACAGTAGGTATCTATTTTCTGATCTCCCACCATGTCAGATGAACATGATCATCGGGGTGGCCTAAAGTTGGTATCAGCCAGACAGTAAGGGTATCTATCCTCTTTTCACTAGCGCTGGACTAAGGAGATTGTTTTTGGCATCTGAGACAGAGCACCAAACCTACCATCAGCTCCTCACTTTACCACACAGATCCCTGTGCTACTCATATGCTGAGTTGGTGAGGGCCGGTATCAAACCCGGAACCTTGTGGTTCCTAGTTGGAAGCTCTACCGACAGAGCTAAACCAGCCCTAAATCTGATTATTGTGGGGAGCCACACACAAACTGCAGCTCATGCAGTGGCCAGTGTAAAAATTGCATGTATCCCTTTGGCATTCCTATTTTGTTGCCTGTAGGGGATGACCCCACCCCTAGGATTCACACTGATTTATTGATATTTTACTGGTCCAGAGGCTGAAGCTAATGGACACAGAGTTCTGAAGAAACCAGGTAAGTATATATCCCATTGTAGGTATAGCAGTCATTTTCAAAATCAAACTTTTAGTAACTTATTAAAGATCTTACTATGTTATAACTAAATAACTTAGTCATATATGTTATATAGAAGATATTAACAGGTGAGCAAATTCCCTGTTGCTGTAGGTTCAAATCTGATTCATCTAGAGATAGGTCCTCAGGCACTGTTAAATACAATTAGAAAAGAACAACTTTGGATAGAAATGTGGATTATAGAAGGGAGAGGAATTTTACAAAGAAATGAAGGAACAGTTTGAAGCAGTTAGATTAAGGGATGTTTTGTTATTTTTAATTTGAGAAGATAAAGCAGTCAACAACCAAAGAACACATCACTGGTTTGTTTTGACTTGCATCCCTAGTTAGATTACATTTAACATACTCTATACTCGACACCTTTCAATAATGCTTTACTCTAGTTTCTAACTAAGATTCATAGACTTTCTTTAAAGCATTAGACTAATGAGTTTACCTGACTTTATAACTACAGATGTTTGGGGTAGACATTCATTTTTCAATGGGGCACTCAGAGGAGGGTAGGAGCTCTCAAAGTAGTTTTGACTAATGAGAAGAGAGCCCCTTTGGTTTGAATTTAATTCTCCTTCTCCAAGACTGGTTGCCAATCCAACGTTAAAGAACCCAGTCTGCTCTACTATTTATCCATAACTGGAGGGAGAATAGTTGGATTCATACCTTTCCCAATGGTATTAATGCTATGTGAAATGCAAACAGCCATGTCCATTTTCTATGATGGTAAACATTACACAATAGGCCTTCACTAATGTAGCCTTTAAACAACAAGAAAAGGTGTTATGTAGCTGATGACATTATATGAAAGTCATTTGTAGGTGATATGATAACCTGGAAGTGACTGAAATGTCATTAATTAATGTCACTAAATAAAGGAATTGCAAGTATCATTGAAAAACACCTACAAAATTTTGTAAACAGGTGTCATGTGTCCAGAAGATGAGAAAGGGCCTAAAGAGAGGATTTATAGACAATCAGAACCTCATACAAGAGGGGCTAAAGAGAAGATATAAAGGCAGTCAGAAACTCGACAAAGATCAAGTGAACCTTGTTGTTGTTGTTTAGAGGCTTGGGTATATAAAGTCTACTCAAGGTAGTGTTAGCTGGCTGATTAGCAAATATTTACTTGCCTCTAAACCTGTGATCCATACCCCCAAGCCAGCATCCGAAAGTAATGATAAAAGTTATATGTACAACTGGTAAAGACAACTTATTTTTTTATTCTTTTACTCGATCAACAGCCAATTATGTTTTCCCAACACTTGTGTTCTACAGTATCCCGTATCCACAAAAGTTTCTTCAACCCACTCCTGGTCTAAATTCCATCCAGGAGTTAGTCCTTAAGGCAATCTGATATCATTATCAACCTCATTTTGGCAACTCCTTCCATGAACCTTCTGCCAAATGGTATTGGCTCTTGCCTTTCCCTTGGAAGCACCAGTGGTGTGAAAGTGGGGGGAGGGAGGGACTTGCTATATGGGCAACTGTGTCTTCCGTACAATACAACCTTGTGTAAACCTATACCCAGATCCGGGCACAGATCCATGGTCTTATGATCCAGATCCAAGCATTATGAGAATGACAGATGTACCATCTCTGCTAGAACTGATCCATTTTTTTTTTTCTTATTGGAAATAATCTTCTATTTATATTTTCATATCTATCAATTAAAATAGGGAGAATTAAAAAGAAAGAAAAAAAGAAAGATTGTGTTGCACCAATCTTTCAAGTGTAAGTAGCCTGATTGCCTGCCTTGAAAATCGGCATTCAAAATCCTGTTTTATTGGGGTCGGGGGTTAACTAGGTTTTGAACACTAACCAATGACACTAGTTCAGTAACAATGTAAGCTTTTTATTCTATTTGTATCTTACAATAATACTCTCCAATTAGGTATATTATGATTAGTAAATAACCTTTTTTACTTTATATCTTAGGTTTGGCAAAGGCCACTCAGTGAGGATAAAATTAATCATTTGGTGGTAATTGATCTGCAAGACTAGCTTGCTAACTATTAGATCATGACAAGGCGTCTTTTAGAAATATAATGAATAACAATATAAAATGGACTTAATTATTAAATTGATAGTACAAGAAGGAGAACTTTTGGCTAAATCATTTTTTTTATATATAAGGGAGTGTTTGTGTGAAAGAAAGAAGCTTCTAATGAATAATATACACACATTTAATTTTGGAACAGAGCTATGAACTAGTCTTTAAAAAAATGTGTGGGATGGCAAAGCATTCTTGTATAGTTTGGTACCCAGAGTAAAATTTGAAAAAAAAAATCATATAAATAGGGATGTTAGGCCAAACAAACTATTGAGTTGCAATGTTGTCTCTTTGCTTCTTCAATAGTTTTGCTCTCTACATTTTTGATAAGGCTTTTAAGAGTTCATTTCTTTTTTCTTTTTTTTTTTTTAGTATACAGAACATTAGAAGCTTAAGGTCAAGGAGAAAAAAAAACCATCCACAATTTGATTAGTGTCCATAAAATATATGAACCAATTTATAAGGCCAACTGATTTGTCCAAAGGACAGTTTTTCATCTTTAAATTCAGTTCGTTTTTTGTTTTTTTTTTAAATTTAGTTTCCCATAAATGCTTTTTATCTAAATAGTTCTGAATATGTATCTAAGAAAATGTAATAATTTGGAATAATATTTTCCACTTTTTAAATTTTTTTTTTTTTTATGTTTGTTTCTTGATAATGTTTAAGGAAGAAAATCATAATGAGTTAAACCCCTTCTTCAGTTTTTCAAATTCTTACTAATTGATGGTTAGAAAAAAATCTTTTTTCTAAGCATAATAGGCACAGAAAACTTTTTATAGTATTACCCCAAAGTGTATACAAGTATATCAATAATGTGCATGTGTACATACATAGTATTTAATTTGGATAGATTTTTTTTCCATTGTAACAAAGCTGATATCACACCAAAGTAAATACAAGTATTTTGACATGTGATTGAAAAAAATTGGTGTCTGAAATTAACCAGACCCAATCAAAGAAGTAGGAAACATGGTAATTTTCTAAAATAGGAATTAGTCTTTTTGTACAAGAGAGAAAAAAAAAGATGTTGGCTTTGGTAGTCTACAATGTTGGTGGGCATAAAAGAAGCCATTTTGTTTTTCAAAGAATATAACAGTGCCAACTTTCAGAACAGATAGAACTCTAAGAGATTGGATTTTCACAAGTAAGGCAGTGTTTAAGACCAGATCTTGCAGCTAAGATGAATAGTTTTTTTTTTCTAAGGCATTTCATGCTTTATGGGTAAATAGAAACAAAATCAAATTTGGTAAGATTTTGTATAGAACAAAAAAAAACAGCAAATTTTTTTCTTGAATATGAGCATAAAATTTTGTTTCAATCCAAAATGTATCACCAGCGTGGATTTCTAGAATCTGGCAAATATACACACTCAACTATAATAGTAGTAACCCATGGTTAATTCATATAGTAGTAACCCATGGTTAATCAATTAGACATAACACTTAGGCTGGTGTATTTTATAAGACTCACTGCACTGGACATGAGTGAGCCTCTCTTCTGGTTCAAATTTGAGCCAAAGTCTACTTACCACATGAGTCATAACTGAACTCAGTTCTAATAACAATAGGAGTTATAATGTCAGTTACAATAATAACATAACAATACCCATGATGATAAACTTAAGAGAACCATAGTTTTGATATGAATCAGTTTGTGTAGAAAAATACAAAAAATTATTTCAAATCCCCTTCTATTAAATAACCTTTTTTAAAAGATTCTGTTTTTTTTTTCTTTTGTAATATTATCAATAAAGACAAAAATTAATAAGTTCATAAAGATATAAAATCGTGAATTTTTCATCATTTCATTTTTTCCCCATACAAAAAAATGTAAAACTTTCAGAATTTTGCTTCTTTAAATTTTCTTTTTTTTATAAACTATAATTCATTAGAAAAGATTTGATTCCCTTTAAGTCAAACTGTAAACTAAAATACACTGGCATTTTTTAAACCCAACTCAGCACTTTTGGAATATGGCATACAATGCACAAAAAAAACAAAAACAAAAAAAAAACCCTTTTGTTATATTTTATAAAAATGATAATATTAATAAAGATCTTAGGTTGTACCACATAAAATATTAGATCCATAATTTGATGAGTTCAACATGGATGTAAGTATATATTTACCATCACCCTGGTAAAGGCAGGATACAACAGGTCTAGTTTATTGCAGGGTCATGCCCACATACTAGTGGATGATGTCAAAATTATCTGAGCTTCACTGGCATCCCCTTTTGGGGCACCTCAGGCATTAGGGATTGTCCCTTTTAGTGCAATAAAGAGATGCTGCCTGGGGGGATGGCCAAGCGTGATAATTTATTCCCAGCTATATATAACCAGGGTATCTTACCCATGGGAGTTAAGTAGTTTATCATTTGATATTATAAAACTATTTGTACCCTTGTAACTTCATTTTTAAATGGTTCTTTTCCTGTAAACATATTTAATAATTTGAGCTCTAGAAATAAAACAAACTTAGTTTCTTTTCCTATGACTGCTTTTCAGTATTTGGTCACGATAGGAAAGGTGAAAAAAAAAAAACAATGGACAAAAGTATTCCACATTGATTAATAGAAAATCTAAAAACTAAATTTTGAGGTGTGATCGACACTGCTTACTCGCAATGATACAATCGGTTTCCAGAAGGTGTTGATAGATGCTTACTAGCAACAATAAAGGATCGGTTTCCAGAATGTGTTCATAGATGCTTACTAGCAACAATAAAGGATCAATTTCTGAATGTATTACCACATGTTTATAAACTTCTGAAACATGTCACTACTTGTAGTCACTGACTAATAGCAACAACACAGACAACTACATATCTATTTACTAGCAACAATACAAACAACTACATATCTGTTTACTAACAATACAAACTGATTCTTGAAATGTGTCACAAGTTATCATGAAAACATGTTGCTTTACAATAACTGCAAACTTAAATTTAGATAAAAAAAAAAAAAATAAGTTGTTTTGAAATATAGTGTTTTACTTTCTCCGGTCAAAATCTGATATTTCATGTGGTAGAACCAAATATATTAGAGTTGCTCTGAGGGTTTCTTTCATATCTAATGTTGCTAATTAAAACAAAAAAAAAAGTTCTTTGTTTGTTTTTTTGTTCTTTGATATATTAAACTTTTCTGTGTTGACTCCAGTCTCACATGTAGTACAACCTAATATATTATGTGACTTAAAAACAGCAGGGAAGGAAATTTTTGAAGAGTGAAATTGAGAATTTTCCGGTCTGATCAAATTGTAAGGCAATAATTAAATTTTGTTGGAATTGATTCAAATTTTTTTGTTTTTTAAATGAACCTATTACAACAAGGATAGCAGGATCTGGCCTTAAACAGTTTAAAGCCACAGTGGCAACAAAGATTCTTTATTTTTCAATCGAGAAAATCCAGATTTAAGAATTAGCTACAGGTAATATATTTCTGGAAAAATTATTTTGTATAACATTTTCCGCAAGAACAGTAACTTGAGTGAAATAGAGAATTATAAGAAATTAATGAAAGCAGTGAAGTGTTTCAGATTGGTAGCTTCTTTTGAAATAAAACAATCATAAAATGGCAAAGAAATCAGTTTCCCATTTACAGTTGGGAGGTAAATGGTCAGGAAGATTTTTTTTTAAAACAGGAATATTTGCTTAGAATAAAAATATTAACCTGGTGGTATAGGTTTTGTCAATTTTTTTTTTTTTTTTTTTTACCAGAAGAAACGAATTTATTTAAATGAACCACCATAGAGCAAACTTAAAATTTACTGAGCTCATCATTTGCATAAAAAACAAAAAAATAAAAAATAAATAAAAAAAACAAATGATAACTGAAAAAGCTCAGTTTCCTAACCAAAACAAAATTATCAGAATGGCATTTTTCTGTGATGTCAGCGCCCAAAAGATGGGTAGATGAAGACCCAAATAAATCAAGGGCAAATAACTCTGTGATAATTATATAACAATTGCCAAAAAATATGCCAAAAGTGGGATTTTGAACCTATGATTAGATTATGGTGCCCAGGTCAAATATTGATCATTATTTCAATTTTTTTTTTAAATTCAACATGGGTAACCAATAAATCTAAACGATCCCATTTAGGTTAAAATAATTTGGCATGACTGAGATTAATTGTTTCATTCATTTTTTTTTTTTTGTTATTGTTTCTTTAAACATATCCAAGGCACAAGCCATATGGTACTTCAAACTGTGTAAAGGAACACTTCATGATTTAGTGTGTATAAAAGATTTCAATATTCTTTTTAGTGCCTCTTGTTTTCTTGGCCGGGGTTGGGTGGGGGGACTCAGTCTTGTAAGCTGCGTATTTACGCTGTTTTCCTATTATCCTTCATTTTTTAGCTTCAATCTGTCTTATTTTCACTGCCTTCATAATTCTATGCAATTTAAAAAAAATGTATTTTAGTGAACAGCAAATAAAACCTATTGAATGATTTTTGGTGGTTTTTGTTAAAAATAGAGGTGAGATGCACTGTGTGTATGTATGTATATATATATATTATATATATATATGTGTGTGTTTGTGTGTGAGAGAGAAAAACAGATTGAAAGGTCACAGTGTAGATTAACAGTTGGATAAGCCTGTGGACACAGTACAATGATGCAAGGGACAGTAATTTAGTCAGTATATCATTAACATCAGTCAAAATCAACATATAAAAAAAAATATTTGGACAGAGCTCAGATTTGGAATTTTGTTTTTTGGAAAAACACAAATAAATTGATAGAATGAGACACATCAGTGTGCAGGACAGTAAAAAGTATATTTCTTGCCAAAACTTATAAAAAAATTTAAAAAATGTGTATGTATATATATATATATATATATATATATATATATATATCTGAAGGGAAAAATGTAACCATTCTTGTAGGATTCTATTTCAGCAGGCAGAATCCTAGTTTTAGATGTGCTCACATATATATCATCAAACAGTTAAGAAACCTTCTGTGCAATGCAGAAAGCATTATGAAAAACTGCCTCAATACAGGGTGTGTATAAAATTTGAAATCTATTGGCAAGGTTTGGTTTTCCATGTTGAGCAGACTGTTCCTTTATGCAGTTAAGGAAGGCACAAAGCAAGTTCTGTGCAAAGGTAAATCTAATTGAAAGATTTAAAAAAAAAAAAGTGAAAATTTCATATCAAACCTACTCAGAAATTATTGATGAGAACAATTATTTCTCTATAATAACTGTTGTGTATGTAAGGATATTTGTGTGTGCTGTTTTTTTTTTTTTTTTTTTTTTATTTAGGTAGTTACTATCCAAAATCCTTATCTATCACAACCTTGGCCCCACACTGGGGTAAAAATGTAAATATATAAGAAGATTGTAGCTATCAAAAAAGCAATAAAGGCATTTTTTTCCCTTAAAAGGCCACAGAATAAGCCATAAACATGCCTGATCTCATCACTTCATTGTTTGCCATTATAGCTGTTAGGATCAGACCTAACGAAAAATATATAGAGTTGCCTCCCTGACAGATGCATTGTGGGAGCTAGGACCGGAAATGGGGTCTTCTGCCATGACACACATCGATTGGGACACACGAGATAGCTGGTTGCACACAAATTGGGTAGAAGCATTTCTCTACCCTGTGTTAAATAAAACCTTGTTAATTTCCAACAACCTGGTCTTGCATTTTCATTCAGTGCTCCATATCTTATTTGTATGTAAAAACATAAAGACCCTTTTTATTTCAATTTATAACGTGCGTGTCTTTTGAAAGAAAAGAGGTGAGGTATCAAAGACTGTGTTAATGAATGGTAAGCCACTCATGAACCTCATATCTGAAATCACCAACTATCTTTATCCTTCAGATGTCATACATTTACCAAAATATGCAACAAGTGTGTGTATGTATGTAATATATATTATAAGTGGATATGAAGGAGAAGGCTTTTGCCTGTGACTTGTAGTATTCTTGAAGGATAAAGAGGGATGTCAGTTAGGAATTGGGTCAAGGTAGTTAAACTCCAACCGGGAACTTTCGTACTTTGGCTGTGGTGGGTAAGGGTAGAATTTATTTTCCTAGTGATCATCATTTGTGGGAGCACAAGAAGGAAAAAAAAATGGTTCAGTGCTTTCTAGAACAAAGGACGGCAGACACAAAGAATTAGAGAGAATCAAGACATTAAGAGACTGACAAATACAAATTCAGTATCTTCTCTTGGTAAAATTAACACTTATTTACATTCATAAAGAAATTATATCACCTCGGAGGGGAGTAGTAGTAATAATAGTAGGATTTTAAAAATCCATTCAAAATGATTTAATTGCTGCAAGTATTATGAAGCTATTTATAGCAATTGTAGTAGATAAAAAAAAAAAAAAAGACAATGTTTTTAACAGTAGCATAGCAGACTTCATGCAGCCCTTGGAATACTTATCTATATAACCGATAAGGGCAGAACCATTTTTGTAACCAATATTTTCTTAAAATTTGGGTATTTGATTAAAAATTCAATTAAAAAAAAAATTGTTTTTGATTTTTTTCTTTTCTTAGTTATTACACTCCTATTCATTTTAACAAATAAACAGTCACCATAGCTGTATTAAAGTTTAGCACTAAAATTGATAAAAATTGCAGACCCCACCTCATTTTTCGTGCATTTACATAATAGCTGTTTTGGGTCCTTTTAGTTTGGAACCCCTGCTCTAAAGGAATCAACAGAGGTGAAGTCTTGTCCAATATCCACTTAGTTCCTAATAGACATCATTATTTTAAAAAAAGATTTTTCTGGTATTTTAAAGATCATTTTTTCTTAAATTACACAATCTAAAATATTGCTTTTAGGTTTCCAAAATAAGACAATGATGCTAAATTTTAAAAACATTCCTTGTTTGTGAATGCAATTTGAACACTAAAATGTAGAAAGATTGAGAAACTGCCAATTTTACAAAATGAACCACCTCATTTTGTTTACATCTATATAATACTTATATATTAATGTGCTTGTGTGTATGTGTGTGCTTAATTGGTGGAATTTCTGTAATTTTGTTTATTTCCAAAACTTTGGACATTTAATAGTTTAAACTATATTTTTAATGTTAAGAATAAAAAAAGAAGCCTAAGGATAGGAGGTGGAGTAAGAATTCTATTTGCTCTCCCCTGTAACCCACTCCATGGGGAAAAAATGGCCACATTGTTTACACTTTTTAAATTTCAAATTTCTTTTGTAAATATTTGCCTCCATTATGACAAATCTTTTTCTTTTTTTTTTTTTCAAGTATATCAAAGTACTCAATAAAAATGTGGAAGAATTAACTAAAGTCAAAATGTCATGTAGAGCTAAAGCCTGTTTGCGGGTACAAATATTTATACCACTGATTACTACATATTTTACAAGCATACTTCCAAACAAGGGGCTAAAAAGAATGGGTCCAAATGTCCATTATAAGGCTTAAACTTTAACTTGCCATGTTTATACAGAAAAAACTTGATTAGAGGAATCAATATGAATGCATATACAGCAGGGAAAAAATTGTAATAAGGCCTTTTAAGTACAGCATTATAAAATGTCTTTGTAGAGATATTCACTAAGCTTAGCTTAGCCTGGCACAAGGCCACAGTAGTTGGGGTGCCCAATGTGAATTGAGCTCCTTACTGTAGGGAATGGTTAACAAGACTAACTTGCTAGCCATTGCCCTATGGTAAGCACCCTAAAATGAGCTCTGTATACAGATATTTAGCAGCAATGTGAAGATACTTACTCTGTATTAGAAGGAGCATATGGAGGGAAGAAACAGGGTAAGATTTATGAATTAAAATTAAATCATCTAATTAAATAATTATAATTGTAGGATTAGCTTAAGAAAAAAGTGTCTAAAAAATCATGTCAACTATGAAGCGTTATCATCTTCATAAAAATTTAGAATAAAGTGAAGAAAAATAAGTAATGTATAGTCAACTAGAATATAGCTCAGCAGTTAGGGACAATGACCAAGTCATTTGTGACACCTATGAAAAGAAAAAAAAAAAAGAAGAAGAAAATAAAACAAGATCAGCAAAATTTTAACATAGTATTTAAAAAAAAAATTTTTTTTTTATTTCTAATAACAATATATAGAGGTAAAAACATTTTTTCCCTTTTTTGCTTCACAAAATATTTTTATTTTTAATCTGAGAATTTTCTAATGTTTAGAGAATTTGAAAGATGTGATAATTTTCTAAATTTGTGATATAGAAATAATTTAAAAAAATCTTTTCATGAAAGAAAAATAGTCTATAGAAATATATTAAAATTATCATATGTACTGCAGTTGAAGCCAAATTTTAGTGAAAATGTAAGTTGAATTTACATGCAAGTAATATTTTGAGTTAAAATATATTGATTTTGAGAAAAGCTAAGAGAGTCTTGTATTTCATTAAACCCCTGAACATACGTTTAAGAATTTCATCTGTACAAAAATATCTACTGTATTTTTGTTAACTAGAATTTTAAAGATACATGAAGACCAATTTTATAGTATATTGCTATGTTTTTTTTATACTTAATGCTATATAATAATTTTTATAATGCAATTTGGCATTTGTCTAAAACAAAATGTTTACATAATATAAAGAGTGAAAATGATTCTAAGGATTTTTTAATTTTATTTTTAATCATTAATTTAACCAATAAGAAAATATTGGAATAGGATTACTTCAACATATCAATTCGCAGCATATTCAGACAAAACAGGACGTTTGAATAACTGTTATATGGACGTAGATGCTTCCTATGATTGATTCAGAGGATCAGTGTATCAAGTAATTCCCTTTAAAATAAAAACTTGCATTCCTTCTACAATTTGTTTACTCTTCAATAAACTATTTCCAAGAAAATATTCCTCAGAATTATGTTATATATAATCTCAGTTTAATTTTTTCATTGATTTTAATTCTAAGTTTATACTGGTTTGGTTGTTTTTTTGTTTTTTTTACAGCATAATAACCCTTTTCAGGTCATTTAATGCCAGATCAAGTCATTTTGACAGTAGCTGCTGTTACTTAGTCAACCATTTAAGTATTGAACAGTCTCAGCACTGCTTAACTTCAGTGATCTAGTGGGAACCGGTGATTTCAATGTGACTTGACCATAAGCCAAATTTATACTGATAAAAACATTTTAAATAAGTTTTTGGAACTGACTTAATGAATATTTTTATTAATTTTGTCTTCAAAAAGATCTATATTTTTTACTTCATTTACTTATTCTATTGATATTTTTTAATCAAATTTTATCTTTTTTTTTCATATTGGCTTATTCATGATCATTTAATATCTATTCCTTTCTAAAAAAAAAAAAAAAAAAAATATTTTATTGGTAAATTTTACAGAGGTTTCTCTTTATTTGTTTTTAAATTAAAAAGTTGTTTAAATAATCAAAATTAGTTTTCATTGCTGCTTTATTGTGAAAATTTTTATATTGACCAAAAAAAAAACAAAAAAACCACAAGATAAAAACATACGGGATGGGTAGAAGAGAATACAAGATTTACTAAAATTTTGATCCCTTAAAATTTTTTTTTTTTACAAAGTGGGAGGTAGATTGCATAGTCATTGAGAGAGAGAGAGAGAGAGAGAGAGAGCAATGAAATCCCAGAATCATTGACTACTTGTGCCAAACGAACCATAATTATGAAATATGAGGAATTCTATGGAAAAAAAAAAGAAAATATATATCACAAAAGCTCTTGCACTTAGAGCACAGAAGGATATCAAATACATGCATAATTTTTAGTCTTCTTTTCTCCACTTTCATTATTCGAGTTGAAAATTTATCGTTGTATTACTGATATATGAACTACAAGTGTCAGAACAAATGTCTGCAAATTCTAATTTGTCTAGAGACTAGCAGGAATCCCTCAACATTATGGAATGGTTTCTCAAGAAAAAAACAAAGTGGAATACAAATTATTAATATATACTAATTAAGCTTTTCTTAAGAAAAACAAAATGGAATGCAAGTATTGATATGTACTAATTAAGCACTGTAAGAATAAAACTATTTTTATGAAGTAATATAGATTCTCCAAGTACACAAAGGCGGAAGTGACTGTAATAGTTTATAAAAGACTTTCTTAAAGACTACTAGTTGATTGAAGCTTTATAATGCAACATTACCATCATGACTGATTAAAGACCAATACCCTAAACACGTGGGCCATAAAATCTGCTTTAAAACAATTATTCATATATATAGGATATAAGATTTGTCAAAGAGGTGTTTAATCTAGAAATTGGGCCCAAATTTACTAAGTGGGAACTCAGGTCAGACATGTTGGTAATATGGTTGTTAACAAGCTGATCCATGCCGCATGCAATTCAAATACATTGTTTCAGAGTTGTTCTGTTTAATTTTATTGCAGTTCTTCATATTATATATATATATATATATGTTTGTGTGTATGTATATATGTATATTATATATATATATATTCAATTTTGTATATAACTATGCAGATATAAGTTGATTGTCAGGTAGAAGGGAAAAAAATCGTCAAAGAGCAAAAGCTTGTTGAGAAGTTATAACATTGCTTTGGAAGATAAAGAAATAATTATTCACATCCTAAACAAAACATTTTATATAATTTAAAATAGAATTTATTTTTCTATATTTATTTAATGTTAAAACTCTTGATATGTGTTTTTTGTTATATATTTTTTTTTTTTTTTTTTTAAACATTTGAGCTCTTTCTAATTTAAGGACCTATAGCTCTAATAATAACTATTGGATGGGCTTGGCAATTGTTGCCATAGCAACAAGAACAGATATATAATAAGCTAATATGAGAATAGTGTCTCATAGAGCCATTTATTTGTTGTGATTCTTTTTTTTTCTTTTTTTTTCTTTTTTTTATTTATTAGAGGCACCAGCGAGAAAGATATGTATTTAAGATTAATATTTTTTAATTTTTTTTTATGATTATTTCAAAAAAAAAAAAAAAAGAAGATTTCTTTGTTCCAAGAGATTAACACACCCAAAGTCTGTAACATTTTCATGGAATCTTGTTTGGCAACTCGGTAGATTTCTTTTGCATTTTTTTTTTTTTTTTTTTTTTTTTTTGTTTACAAATATCAAAGGCTTAATGTTAAGAGTTGATAAATTTTTATTTTCTGGATTCCATCATATTAAGGTTATAATATTTAAAAAAAATTCAACTTTGGACATTAGATTGAAGGGTTTACTTTTTGTTTTAAATTATTGTTTTAAATGAAATTTAAAATATCAAAATTAACCCTTTGAATCTTTGTATTTTATTTTGATTAGCTTAGCTTAGCTGGGGCACCCGGTGATAATAAAACTCCTTAATAACGATTTGTCCAGGTACCCTACATAGACCAAAGAGCAACAAAGTTGATTTATTGCTAAAAAAAAAAAATAACTACCAAGGCCAAGCAATCAGTTTGATAATAGCAAAATGTGTTGGCCAGTAAATCGGCTGATGGGATTCTACAGGTTAAAAAAAAGCGAGTTTCAAAATTTTAACTTTAGTAAAATGGCTTTTAAAATTTTTTTTTTACCTGACACCATATTTTATACATCTTTTCAAATTATTATATATATATATTCTTTTTTTTAAAAATCTTTTAAAAATTATAGTTTTCTGTTTTCACCACAATCAAATACATGAAAATAAATTTTTCTATTAATATTGCAAACTCCACCATACATAATAATAATATAAATCAGATTTTATCTATATTTTAGATTAAATATTATCCATTATTACTGTTAATTTTGACATTTATTTTATTGCAGCTCATTCAGCTTGTTAATAAAGTATAAGTGCTCAGTAAGATTCAAACTCACTTAACATTTGTTCCAGGGAAGGCTACAAAGAACCACCATATATAATAATAATAATAATAATAATAATAATAATAATCAGATTTCATATTATCAACTATCATTGTTGCTGTTAATTCTAACAAGTATTTCCATTCATTAAAAAAAAAAAAATTCAATTGGTTTTTATTGCAACTCACTCAACTTGAAGTCCAATTTACATGGGGAGTCATGCACAAACCAAAGCTCATGCAGTGGCCAGCATTAAAAACTGCGTGTATCCTGCCAGCATTCCTCTTTTGAGACACCTTAGGCACTGGGCAATAAACCCAGTCCTGCCTCTTTTAAATGAAGGGGCAGGTGCTGCATGGGGCGATAGCTCCTGGGATTCACGCTAATATTATACTCCTTATAGACACAGGAATTGAAGCTCCTATGTCAGGTAAGTATTGTTAATAAAATATAAGTGCTCAGTGAGATTCAAACTCACTTCCCATTTGCTTCAGGGAAAGCTACAAGAAACGACTGGCTTGCAATTAAAGTTTTAAAACTTATCCTTTACTCTATTCCTCTCTTAAAATTAATAATCATATTAGGACATATTATTGAATACCTTTCATAGTTTCTGGAATATTTTGTATGCTTATACATACAAATAAAACATATATGCTTTTTATTTCTATGCCATCAAAAAGGTTATTAATATTGTGAAGTTTTTACAAAAAAGATACATTCAAGATATGAAGTCAGGTAAAATATGATCCAGAAGATATCTTAAGCAATAAATTAGTAGGTTGTTGCATTATAGTGTATGAAATTTATATGCAATTGTAACAACTACTATGACACAGAGTTAGTATTAAAAAAGAGTACAAAATCCTTAAGTTAGTTTGCCTGTGCTAATAGCAACTTTTATATATTTAAATAAAAATCAACTCATTAATATATATTCAAGTTTCTTGAATTGATGTATTTTCTTTTGATAGCTACACTGTTGGGGCTAAATCTTGATTAACATATATAAATTTTGTATTTATATTGTTTTATTAGATTTTTTGTTTGTTTTTGATTTAAATGAAATCTGAAAAAATGTTCTTAATTCATATTCAAAAGCATTGCTTTTATAAATAGCTATATAGTTTAGATACTTACAAAATTTTTATTTAAAATGTTTAAATTAAAAAAAAAATCATATAAAATATTTCTCAGCAGGATTTGGGAGTAGCCTTAAAAAAAAACGTCAAGTGGGGTGATTCTGATCAATAATTTATTTAAATGGATTAAATTCTATAAAATTTAAATGAACAGAATTTGCTTTAGCAAGGTTAGTCATGTGGTATCTAGTTATGACTGAAAAAAAAAGTCGTCTGTAATCCAAGCTTTCTCACCCTTTCTCCACGGTAAGTTTAGCTTACTATGGCAGGAGTCCACATATCTATTTGGCTAACTCTAACCCTAGCACCCAGAAGAAAAAAAAATATATATATGGGTAGCAATATGGTTATCAGTGCAGGAAGTAGAATTGGTAAACCAAGTTCTGTCCAAGGCTGTTTGCGCTTCACTTTGCCCTAATGCCCTTGGGGAAGGCATAAATTCATTTTAGCAGAGCAAACTGGGCTATCTAGCCTTGGTTAGACCACCAGTCTAGGAGAAGGACTCCCTTGCCAACACCTCATGGGGCAGGGTGGCATGGTAATGCCCATTTACTTCCTATGTCTAACAGACTTTAAGGAAGGCCTGAATCCAGCAGTGGACTGGGAAAAAGGTTATGACAAAATAAATTTAAATTATGTTCATTTTAGTTTCTTTAAAATTCTTGGCACACAGCATTTCTCCTAGGCAAAATTACTTCAGAAATTTTATCTACACATTCTTATTGCTTTTAAAGCAAAACATTTTTGAGATACATATATATATATATATATATATATTAGCTTTGGACAACCTAACAATCATACACTATGCCTGCCACAAGAGCTTGCTATAGAAGGTAGCAACACATATACCTTATTGGCACCTAAATCCCTAATTCTATTTCCACTAACTTTGTTCTGAATCACTCTATGCCATTTCAGTTTACTAGTGCATAAATAAGAACAAAAGTTGTGGAAGGATAAGGAATAGTAGTATGGTAGTTGCTACATCATCTAGCAAGCTCCTGTAGCATGTGATGTAAGTTTTAGTCTTCTCATCAGCTACATCTTGTTCAAAGGTTCAATAATTTGAAGGCTGAAGAATATATTTACCAAAAATATTTTCTGTTGAAGAATGTTTTGAAAAATGAAAACTTAGTAATTTCACACTTGGAAATTACTTAGCCTCTTTTTTAATAAATTTTTAATTATGTAACAATCATCAAATGGATTTCTAAAAAAAAAAAAAAAAAAAAAAAATAGTCTCCTTTTGAAGATATCTATTACAGATAAATACACTGCAGTAAAAAAAAAGTAAAGTAAGTGGAGTGGCCTATTATCGATATCAGCTGGACAGCATTTTTGCATCTGAGATGGACCGCCACATCTACCATCAGCTCCAAGCTGTGCTACTCTACTCATGCGCTGAGTTGGCGAGGGCAGGTATCGAACCTGGAACCGTTTGTCTCTGAAGCGGATGCTCTATTGACTGAGCTAAACTGGCCCTATGGAAATACTCTGTAGTCTGGTATAAGGTCAATATATATAAGAGCAAAGGTTTTAAAAGTAAATAGACAAAAGTGCTACCTACCTATGTAACAGGAAGAAAATAGTGATCCCAATCACCCCATTGAACAAAAATATACAAATAATAGATATTGTTACTGGAAGGCTTTGTTAGCGATTACACACTAAGCACATTTATATTCAAATGAATTGGTTTAAGATAAGCTTGAGGTAAATAACAATAAAAAAATAACATTGAAATTATTCACAATACCTTTTTAATACTTTGGTAATTAAAAAGATACTAATTAAATGTAGACATGTATTATTGCCTATCTAAATATGAGCAATCAAAAATGATGTTTGAATAATAATTAACCAGCAGAATATAAACATCTGATAAGTAGCTAAAAAAACATACCAGATTTTGTTTCAAACATCTGATACACAACCCTTTTTATATATTAAATATATTGTAGAATAAAAGTCATAAGGAAGGAGGGGGTAGCTTTTACAATATACAGCTTATCTATACAAAAGATCTGTAATATGTATATATATATATGTATGTATGTATGTATATAAGATAAAGGATAAAAACACAAATTATGACAATGAGGTATGGGTTATTGTAAATGCAAGCAGAATGATTTGAAGGAGGAAGGAAAAAAAAAAAAAAAAAAAGAAGAAAGCAGGTTCACATGGGAGGAAATTTGATAATTTTTTTTTTTTTTTAAATGAAGGTGGGGGTATGTAAAAAATTTTAGTTATTTGAGACAAAAACTGTAGAACTAAATATTGGCTTAATATGAAAAATGTTCTAAAAGAGATTAAGTAAAAGATAGAACCAAACAATGCCATAAGAAGAAAAAGAATTCTAAACTTTGCATGGGTTTAGGCAATCAAGTTTCTTAGAAATGATCGCAAACACAAGGCAAATATTTAATGGACAAAAAAAACAAAAAAAATCATAACATGGAAAATATTTTAAAAAATTGTTAAGGAACATTTTTACTGGAGACAGTATATTTCAGACTCCAGAAATAAAAAATGGACTTGACATTCACATATATATATATATAATATATATATATATATATATATATATATATATATATATGATTTTTTTTTTTACATTTTAAAAAATCAGACACTGTAAACATAAACAACATCTACAAAAATATAAAATTGAGGAACATTTCCAAAATTATTCAAAGAGAGAGAGAGAGAGGAAAAGGAAAGAAAAAAGACTGAGACAATTCGCAAAAAAGATTTTTTTTTTACGTTTTTGAGACTATTACATAATATAACTTGTTCAAAAATCATAAAGAACATTTCTCCTTTTTTTTATAATAGGCAGGGGCAGGGATATATATATATATATATATATATATATATATATATATATATATATATATATGTATATATAATTACGTGTTTATTTTTAAACAGCAGTTTTAATCAGCACTCTAAAAAAGAGAAGCTTATTGGAGTTTGTTTTTTTTGTTTTTGTTTTTTCTTGGACTACTGGGTTGTCAGGAGGTTATGGCAGAATTGAAGAACAACTATTTAAATAGTTGTCTTTAGATTATTTATTTTTAAATTTTCACAGATGAACAAGTCAACAAGTAAAAAAAGAGAGTCATATAAATTTAAGAGTAAAAACTCAAGAGATTGAATGCAAAGAAAAAAAGATATTTAATAAAGAGAAAAAGAATGAAAGTACTTTGAAAATTAAACAAGATTCTGTTCACCATTTTAGAAAAGAATTGTTTGAAAATTTACTAGAAAAATGAGACTATTTAAATATTTGATTATAATTTTTGAAATCTTGTAACATTAGTCAATTCTATTGGGTTGACCAAATAAGTTTTTTGTTTTTTGTTTATTAAGTAAAAAATAAGCCTTTTCTTTTCTTGAAATTATTAAACAGTATATCTACCATTTTGTTCCATTATTCTCTGCCATCTTTTTAGGCAAATACATAATTCCAACCTTCTAGAACTTTTTATCTTTTTTTTCTATGCAAAGAACAGTTCTAGATGTTTTTTGTAGTCTTCCATGGAATTAAAGTGAAACAAACGTTTTTAGGCTACCCAAAAGATAAAAAATAAAGAACATTAGGGAAAAACATTGAGAAAAAGAAGTTTGAAAAAAAAATTATAAATTCAATTATGAAATTTAATATTTTATTTGATAAATTCAGAATATGTTGAAAAGGTCAAATTAGTCAATATAAAATTTAGATTAATTCAGAAACACAAAATTGTAAAGTGAAAAGTTCTTTAGATTTATTTATAATTAAACACATCAGTTTTTATCGTTTCTTATAGATCTTTGACATTTTTTTTCAAATTGAAATCTTAATAAATTTACTTGTTTCTATCAAATTTTTTAAAATGATGCTAAAGATTTAAAAACAGAATTTTAATCCATATTATTATGGTTACATGTTCATCTTTAATGTTTTATATTCTTTTTTTTTAATTTGGTAAAAAACTGTTGTTTTTTTTCCTTTCTTTTTTATAAATGTCATGTTGAAAAACATATCTTAATATTTATTTAGTAGTACAGAGATGATTAAGAAATCACAAAGATGGGTATTTTTTTAAAAGAAATATTTTAATTATTCAATTACTTTATTTAAGAAAATTCAAACATGTTAATTTTTTTTAGTCAATACCCAGAGTGGTCTGATCAAGAATTTTTTTTAATAAACATTGTTTAGTATTAGTAAAGGATTAGTTGTGGTGAACTCAAGTTGTTTTTATTTTTTAATTAGATATGATGAACAGAAAATAATTAAGAATTAACAAGCTAACCAAAAAAAAAAAAAAAAAGGAAGAAAATTAAGGATTCATATTATAAAAAGATTTTCCAAATAGGTTAAACCAAAACCAATTTTTTTTTTTTTTTCACTTTTTCTATCATTTTCTTTTTTTTTCGTTCAAAAATCTGACTGCATTCTGCAAGAAGAAATCAGTTGTTTTTGGAGCAGCAGCAGCAACAATCAAAATCACAGGTGTGATACAAAAAGGCAAAGTTAATTTCACGACAGATGGAGCTTGTCATCATCATCATCATCATGTTGGTGTTGTTTATGGCTGGCAGCAGGCTACTTTTTCCGATTGAAGATGTTTGGAATATGGGCCTTGGATGTTGTATCTTTTATTCTGTTCATTACCCGTGCACGTACATCTTCAGTGCTCCCACCTGTAGCAGGTGACCCGGACAGGCTGGGACTCCTGCAAATATTAAGAGATTTAAAGATTAAAATAAAAGCAAATACTTCTGTTCATATTGTTATGATTGATTGATTTTAACGGTATGTCAACCCATCCAGGGTTATTTTATGCCAAGCGATAGGTTGTGAGGCATGGTCAAATTTATTATGTCTTTTTTTTCAAGCATTTTTCTTGATTTTGACAGCAGGTTGTTTGCAGTTGTTTGTTGCTAAGTGGTCCATATTGTTAGTGCCTCATACATATATATAAGGGTTTTGACACCATCAGTGCTGAATATATTAATGCATTAGATATATGATTATTTGTAGATAGTTATAGGTCTCATCTTAATTCCTTGACAGTCATATGATTGATTTTTGCTGTGTTAGTATCTACACAGAGTATTGTGGAGGCATATGGTGTAATGGTTATCATCGTGGGAAATGGACATGGTGAGTCGAGTTCAAATCTTGGATAAGACTGTTTGCATCCAACTACTCTCTCTCCAGCTATGTGTAAATAGTAGGTCAGACTGGGCTCTTTAACATTGGTTAGGCAACCAGTTTAGGAGAAGGAAAAACTCTGAATTCAAACCTGTTAAACTCCAGTTAAAAATTGACCTTGTGTCCCATCCTACTCATGCGGAGGGAGAGGCAAATATGTAAATGGTTCGGTACGTGTATATCTAAACTACAATTTAAAAGCAATTTTTGCTATAAATTTTGAGAAAATTTGGTAAATATTTTCTTGCATTTTGGGATATCTAAAAATAAATCTTATAAGTGTTAGATTGTGAGATTATCACTCTTGTCTGCAAAAGAAGTTTTGCTAATAACCACTAGATGGCATTGCCAAAGCAGTATATAAAGCAGAACAAAAATCTCAAGTATCTTTACCAACAAGATGTCTGAGTTTAATCAAGATAATTATACTTTTTTTACATATTAGAATATTAGCAATAGCTCTTAAGTAAACATATCAAATGTAATAATTGAATTATCATACTGTGGTATATCCACAGGTCCTGCTAGTAAGTTTATAAGTTTCATACTTTAAAATTTAAAATCACTGAATCTTCTTTTGGCAGAACATCAGAATACTGCAAAATTCCAACCTTTATTGATTTGAGGACTGCAAATTTGAACATTAGAATACACCAACTGCACCTCTGCAGAGGGGTAAGACTCCCCCAATGGGGCCACCTGTTGGCCGTGGGTGGTGATCCATGATGCTTAGGATGGAACCCAGGTGGCTGAGCTGTCCATGACATGCAACACTCCACTATGACCCTTACTTGGGCTAGAAAGATGGTCAGAGAGGCCCCTTTCAATCAATCGGATGGTCATGTCAAGCCCTAGCACCTATATGATTGCCCCAACCCTATTTCCTTTATGGCAAGCCCAAACCCTTATTATCATATGGGTGCTAGAAGGCGCTGGCTGAGAGTCTTCATATCCTGGAAGACGTTAAACTCTATCTGATGGTGAGGTTCCAGTTTTGGAGGTCTGGGGAATGTGGAGTACCCCTTCATCACCATTGCTCTCTGGTCCACTCTGACCTGGAGTGGTAGTACCTGTTAGGGTTCCATGTAAGGGTTAAATAGAAAAACATGAGTTTATAAAAAAATTGAGTATCCATTAAAAATGAATTTATTTCAAAACTTTGTTGGCATTAAATGACCCACTGAGGTTGATATGCCATTAAACAAAACAAATCAAAATCAAACATCATTGATTAAGCAGAGCACAAGTCATTCTGCCACCAATTATTCAGACCAAGTTACCTTTAAATGCCCCAGGGTTGACCTGGATTCAGAGGGACATGTTTCGCTTTGCACCGTCAACATCCGGTTGTTTGTTAACAGACGATTTTAGGCAATTTTTAAAATTTATAAAACTAACCCCTAACCCCTAACCCTACAAACAACCGGATGTTGATGGCAAAGTGAGACATGTCCTTCTGAATCCAGGTCGCCCCTGGGGTGCTTAAAGGTAACTTGGTCCAATTATTCTACAATTCTCCATGCCCTCTTTGCTATCTAGTCGTGTAATGTTTGTGTTTACCAACCCCTCCACATGAGCAGGATATGAAACAAGATTAATTTTTAAGTGGATTTAACAGGTTTGAATTCAGTTTTCCTTCTTCTAGACTGGTTGCCATACCAAAGTTTAAGAGCTGAGTCAGCCCTACTATTTACCCATAGTTGAAAGGAGAATAGTTAAATTCATACCTTTCCCAAGAGTATTAGCATTATCCAGCCTTGTCCAGGATTTGAACTTTTGTCGCTGTTTCCATTTTCTATGACCGTAACCTTTACACCACAGGCGCATCCTCTAGTAGTCTAATGTGTCTGAACATTATATATAATATATATATATATATATATATATATTTACACACACACACATACACACACACATGTACATGCTAACACAAGTGCATTTTCTAATGCATTAAAAATAAAAAGTTAGAGCATGAATAAAATGTCACTTACCTTTCAAGTGATTTTGAAGCGTCGACTTTTGCTTCGTACTCTTTAATCATGGAGGTAATAACTTCCTCTCGCTCTGGTGCAATCTGAGCTAAATCCTGCCTCAAGTAACGCAGACCAGGAAGCATGGCTTCCTGCACCAGCTGATCATTGATGACTGAAAAAATGAGTCAAGGATTTGTTTTCCAACCAGTTAGAATCTAATTTAAAATAGCTTCATCGCTTCTATGCATGCTTCCTTATCCAGCCAATAATTTTCATCTTTTTTATTAGTCTCTTTTTTTATTGTACCTTTAAGATAAGTAATTGCTAATAAAGTTTAAGTTTTTAGTTAATAACTTAGTCTAGATTTAATTAATGAAGTGAGAAAATTTGTTAACCTTTTAATGACTTTCTTTTTTTAATTGCTTTTATTGATAAGCCTTGTGATATATAATTTTAATTGTTTTTTTAAATAGCTTCTATTGATAATGACCTGAGATGTCAGGTTCTAAAGTAGAGATAAATAATTTTAATGTTTTTTTCAAATAGCTTCTATTGATAATGCACTAGGATGTCAGGTTCTAAAGTGGAGATAAATAATTTTAATTGTTTTTTTAATAGCTTTTACTGATAAAGTATTGAGATATATAATTTTAATATCAACTGTAGATATCAATATATATATATATAATTGCTCAGATAAGCCTCAATTTTCTTCAACCATTTTCAATATCAAAACTCTCTCATGTCTACCCATAGAACAATGCAGCAAATTTTAAAACATTATTATTTATATTTTAAAAGCAATTACAATGCGTATAAAATAGTGGCCAATGTCTAATCAATTTCAAAGTATCTTCATCTTCAGAGACCGTTTTTGAAAAGATACTTCGAAATTAATTAGACATTGGACACTGAACCTGCAAGTTCCTGAGTTTGAAAAGAAAGTTCCCAAGTCCGAGAAGGTTCCTGAGTCTGACAAGAAATACCTGAAGAAGGCCGGAGGGCATATCGGCCAAAACGTTGTACAGATAACAATGAAGATGAGGACAATAGTCCGAATAACACAGATAATACTAACATTGGACACTATTTTATACGGATTGTAATTGCCTTTAAAATATAAATAATAATATACTTTACTTAACAATGCTTCAATCAAATTACAAAATATTTTAAAAAACATTGTTTATTTTTTTTTTTTTTTTTTTTCATCATTATTGGAATGTTTAAAATAAATAAGTATAATCATATTGATATATAGACATTTTAAAAAGAAATACAGAGTAATTGTTGGAGAAAATTTCCTTTTTTCCCCCCATATCTGTTTGAATATAACTGTTTGATATAAAACTGCTTTCATGGTGATGCATTTTATAGTTTTGTACTGAAGTGAGCATATCTTTTTTTTCTTCTTTTTAATGTTTTGGTAACTGAGTAATAGGTATCTTAGATTGAATACCTAGAGTTCAAAGCTAAAGGCAGACAGCCAAAAAGATAGACTCCAGAAGGAAAGAACACTTACAGAAATTGCTGAGAATCCCCCCTAAAATCAGAGAGAATGATACCCAAAACATTGTATATAACAAACTAGACCTCAAGCTAGGAGTCTTTATGATGGATGAACTTAATGTCCTAAAAAATAGAAAAACTGTTCAGTGAAATACTCCCTGAGAAGATGGAAGATAGGGATATTTGATGACATACTTGTTTGACTATGCAATGCATTGTTTTTTTTTCCATCATTGGAATGTCCCAAGTGCAGCAATGCTGATAAGAAATAGGTCATGTGCAGCGATAATCAATTCAGTAAGAATGGTGGTCATCACGGGCCAACATCGAACTATTCCAGAAATGTATCAATTCTTTCACCACTGCTCATAACTTTATTGACTCATGGGATGAAAATACAAAGTGATTTCAGCTAGATGCTTCCAGGCTTTGGCATTATTGCATTGGTCAGTGGATATAAAAATAGAGACAACAGATTTGAAAATAGGGTGGGGCAAAAATGAGTCATTCATTCACTGGTTTTATTTTAGCACCATTCAGCTCTTATGGTTATTTACTAAGCTTAGCATAGCCTGGCACATTAAATATCACCAGTTCTTGCTTTCTGTACAAAAATTATTGTTATAGGTGATATAACCTATGGACAATAATGGAATGCGCCGACGGCTACTATAAGTAACAGGAACAATTGTAGCTTGACAGGAAGCAAATGCGAGTCAGCTCGTAATTATATTGGTCGGACACAATCCCCACTTTCTTTGCTGTAAATTTCTACTCTTTTGTTAAATACATTTGTCTACATTGTTACCTGTCGTGTTTGTCTTATTTTGACCCCTTAAAACCTCACAACAATTATGAAAATCTGTTTTATATTCGAAGATATCAAAAAATTAAAATATACATAGAAATAGCACTGAAATTCTACTTAAAAATGTTCAGCATTTGTAAATCTCAAAAGCAAACAAATCAATACACCAGAGTTCTTCCCTTGCCTCTACTCAGTTGATGCTGGGTAGCTGCTTCTAGTTTTTCATAAAGGATACAGCAACAAGACATGGCGCTATAAGCTTCAAACAGCTGCAGGGCAATGTCGGTCTTCTTAGTCTCGTTACTCACGCTGTTATTGGCCAATGCCATTCCTGCAAGTCGAGGTATCACAACTGAAAAGAAAGAAAAAAAAATTATGCAAATTAAATAAATATATCCATATTCATTAGACAAAATTGTAAAAATAAAAGAAATTAAATTATATTAAACAATGAGAAGATGTTTTGGGAGGGGAGAGATAGAACATTTGGTTAAATCCTACTTAACGGACATAAATTCCACCATCATATGTCACCCCGCCAAAAGAAAAAAAATACTAAAATTCAAGGAATTAACCGAATTTAATGAAATTTTCAGTGTTGATATATTAATGAATAAAAGATATAATATAAATGAAAATATGTAATATTCTTGTGGACACTGATAAGTATTAAACAAAACAAAGAGGTAATTAAGATTTATTGTAAAAGATATGATCTACATAATGTTCAAAGAGAAACATTCAAACTATTTACAGGTCTCACTGAACCTTATATTCAAATGATAAATGATCTTCCAAATGTAAGGAAAATTTTCTTAGATTTTTTTTAGCCAACAACATGCCCTGCTTTCATTGGATCAAGGAACGTTTAAAATTGACCTCCAGTTCTGTCTCTCAATTGTGCCATGAGCAGGCTTGGAGTATAGTACACCATGATAATGATACAAGTAGATTTGGTTTGTTTTGTGGCATATCAACCTCAGTGGGTCATTTAATGCCGATAAAGTTTGGAAATAAATTCATTTTTAATGGATACTCAATTTTTTTATAAATACATTTTCCTATTTAACCCATAGATGGGGCCCTAACATGTACTACCACTCCAGGCCATAGTGTAACAGGGAGCAAGGGTGATGAAGGGGTGCTCCACATTCCCCAAACCTCCAAAACTGGAACCTCACTATCAGATAGAGTTTAACGTCATTCCCAGGACATATAGACCCTCAGCTACTGCCTTCTAGTACCCATATGATAAAAAGTGTTGGGGCTTGCCATAAGAGCAATAGGGTTGGGGCAAGCATATAGGTGCTAGGGCTTGACGTGATCAGCCGATTGATCGGAGGGGGTCTCTCCAACCGCCCAAAGTAGATTTGATTTTGTCAAGGTTGTGCTGATCTATGCTTGAACACTCACTCATCTGCATCAACTTGGGACTTTTATTAACTCATCATTTCCATACACAACTTCCTGACACAAGTGTTTCAACCTGGCCTATGCATCATCATCAGGTCATGCTAGCAGCACAGACATCCATGACTCTCTCTCTCTCTCTCTCTCTCTCTCTCTCTCTCTCTCTCTCTCTCTCTCTCTCTCCCAACCAATCCTATCAATCATAATTCCTGAGCTGCATCCAGAATCTGCATAGAGATGATTGATGTAGGTTTCTGCTGGTCACCCTACACTGATGTGTCTAATATGTCCACAGGAGAACATCACATATGAGTTTGTCCTTGCTTCTCCAATAGTGTCCAGCATATATTGTTTATTTTACTCAGATGCTTTGTGTGATAGCAGGTAAGTGACTGTATAGTTGCTATCTTGTGGGGTGCTGCTTCCAAGATTTGCTCAAGACAGCACACAGCATCCTTGTGTAGCTCTCATCTAGCTTTTCAAGTGGTGCAACCATACAGTAGCACTGATACAGTTCATGGCTTGGAAGAATTTTTGCTTTAACTTTACACCATGAGTACCTCCATATGTGTTCATTGTATATGTATGTTAGAGATGGTAGGTATGTGGCCAAGGATTTAAAGAAATTGCAACCCAACCAAGGTGAGAAAACTCTTATTTAATTATGATAAATAAATTTATTTCTACTATTAAGTTCCTCTACATACAAGTTGTTTTATAGACCAATAAATATTTATGTTCTTTTTTTTACATTTATTTACTTATAAAATCTATGATATTGATTCTTAACACTTTGCATTGTCACAGACTGCAATAAGTCGTTGCTTATATCAAGAGTTAAAACAATATCCAAATACAGAAAGGTTTAATTTGGGGGAAAATGTCAATTACCCACATTGCTTTATATTCCATTGGCCAGAGATCTTTACACAATATGTAAATGTCATGGTTTATGGCTTATTCATTGGTGATAACAATCACAGTATATCCTGTATTATTATTATTGTCATCCAATAGAAAATAGGCAATAGGTTTTGTAGCAAAGACAAGTGGAACTCATTAAAAATTAATAGAGCCCACAGAACAGTTCCCATAACTCAACTCAGTGAATTGGATGATAAAACAACCAGAATTCTGTGTCTGAAAAGAAAAAGTAATCCTGAAGCTTCAGTAGTAGATTCTGACTAAACAATAAGACAGTGAAACCAAAGTTGCCAAAAATGTTGCAAGATTTATCAGTAAGTATTAATATTTTATTGTATTGATATGATATTTTTAATGAAATGCTAAGAGAAATAGTTTTATCTTTTATAACAAAATGGCTGCTCAGATAGACACCATTTTGTCATAACAGATTTGTTCAAATGCAGAGAAGTTCTGAAAATTAAAAAAACATTAAACAGAAATTTTAGTTATTTCTACACATGTTGTTAAAATTTGAGATCATTTGAACAAAAATTGGTCAAGTTATTAGATTACAAAAAATCATTAAATGTTCTGAATCACCCTGTAAATATAAACTTGATTTTACCCAAAAGTTATAGTGAGAGAAACAACATAAGAAAGAATTAAAGATGTGAGAGAGAAAGGGAAATGATTGTAAAAGAAAGAGTGTTTGAGTGAGTGATATAGAGAGAATGATCCAATTAGCCACCCTAAGCTGTACACTTAAAGGATTCTATAAACTTATTTAGCTTTTATTAAATAGATCAATTGTGATTTTAAAATTAGCATCATAAAATTTTATAATTTATTCATAACTATTATCAACATAGTATACAAGTTTGTCTTGGATCAGAAATTCTCCAGCCATTGTCAGATGATACATTGTAGAATATATCTGGAATAAACCAACATAAATTTATTACTATTTTGTTTTTAATCATCAAAGGGAACAAAATCAATTTGACAAGAAATCAGGATTATCCAAAAGATGTTGCCCAATAGTGAAGGGTGAATTTGGATTGCTCGGTGGAGCAGGGCGGTCCAAGTTATTGTTGCGGATAACAGATGGAATATGCTGATTTACTCTCATCCCGATCTTTGGGTAGTGCACCCAATGTAGCAAACATCACATTTGCATTTAAATTTATAAATGAGATAACTTTTTTGGTGAGGGGTCAAATTATCTTTAAGATTGGAGGGCAAGAGTGTATTGGATTTGAGAACAACTCACAACTTAACAGAATTGAAGCAATGGTGGACAAATATTAAGATATTATTTGTCTGAATTTTGAGATGAGGCTTGATAATGTGTATTATTTAGATTTTGTGGACTGTTGTCCTCATCTTTATTGTTTTGTTAACAATATTTCATATTTCAGCTGATTTGCCCTCCTTGCTTGGGAACCTTCACAGAACTTTGAACCAAACTTTTTATTCAATACATTTAATCAACAAGAAACACCTGAAAGAGACTGAAGGATACATTGGCTGAAGCATTGTGTATATAACAATAAAGATGAGGAAAACAGTCCAAAAAATCTAAATAATACGAAGAAATAAAGATGGTTGCCAAATTTGTTTTCTATTTTTTTTTTTTACTTTCTAGAAATTTAAAACTATGTAATTTTCTAACATTCTCCTTTTTGCAGAGAACTTCAGTTGTATTTATTTGCTTTTGTGAAGACATAAACCAATTGATTTCAAAACCAACAAAGCTAATGTAAAATGAAAGAGTTTAATAGAATGAAAAATTCATTAGATGGTAAAAAAAAAAAAAATATATTTCATCTAATTGTTAATAAAAAAATTGTCAGGGTGGCCTAAAGTCGGTATCAGCCAATCAGCAAGGGAGTCTATCCCCTTTTCACTAGCGCTAGACCAAGGAGATTGTTTTTGCAGCTGAGGTGGAGCGCCACACCTACCATCAGCTCCTTACTTTACCGCACAAATCCCTGTGCTACTCATACGCTGAGTGAGCGAGGGCCGGTATCAAACTAGGAACCTCGTGGTTTCTAGCCGAACGCTCTACCGACTGAGCTAACCTGGCCCCAATTGTTAATAAACTCATTTATTACCAAAGAAAAGAGTTTTATTTTTATCAAGTTTCAAGTTTGTGTCAAATAGTAAAAAAATTTTAAAAAAAATCAAAATGACTGACTATTCAATCCAAAAATGAATTTGATTATATTAAGGCAAAATTTATCTGATCTTAGATCTTATTTTTAAAAATAGTTAATTTAATCTTGAATACATTTAAAACAAAACTGAATAATCAAATATGTTCTTAATAGTTTTTGTTATATCTTTAAAAAATCTGAGGTATAATTTTCATAAAGTAAGTTTTCTTATATACAAACTCCCTTCATATAAATATGATGTAACATGCACATAAATATGGCAAAAATAGCAAACAAAATTAAGCATATGAGAGATGTACATGTATTTTGGCTGAATATTGAAATATATAAGTGATTCTTAGCTAGTTATTTAATATATCCTCTTAATTAGGTTACATCTGAAATTAATTTTTGTTCTTAAAAAAAAAAAAAAATTGGTCTGTCATATTTCCTGCATTAGTTATTAATAATAAACTTAGTTTAGTAAACTAGTTCACAGTTGCTATAATTAACAGTAATGATTGATTGAAATATGTAATTTACTACTTAAATGTTGTAAGCACAAAAATTAAAAAAAATTTTTTTTTATTTTAGATACAGTATTATCCGTAGTAAAATAAAAAAGTAACTTCGGCATAAATGTCTATTGTCGGTATCAGCCAGACAGGGAAAGAATCTATCCCCTTTTCACTAGCACTAGACCAGGGAGATTGTTTTTGTGTTTGAGGTGGAGCGTCACACCTTTCATCAGCTCCCCACTTTACTGCACAGATCCAAACTGTGCTACTCAAGTGCAGATGCTCTACAGACTGAGCTAAGCATGATAATATTAACAATTAAATGTTTTTTTCTTTTTTAGATATTTTAATTCATTGTGATTGTAAATTTATATTTTTTCCAATCAAGAAAAGTTATGCATTCATTGTCTTATTTTCTTTCTCTCATTTTTTTTTCCAGCTTCGAATTTCTTATTTACAATCCAACAGGTTGGTTTACTGCCAACAACTGTTGCAGTTTTTAAGAATTTGGTGTTGGCAAGAAACCCTGACGAGTGGACAATGTGATTTGGAACCTTACAATACAACAGCTACATGCCATGTTTCAGGTAATTAATCAGCATGATTAATGAATAAATTTTTTATTTGCTATATAGTGTGTGTGTGGGAGGGAGAAGTAGGGCATGTCTTTGGTAGAAAACTAATTTGACATTTCTATAGTTTTGATTATAACAAAAAAGTCACGAGTCAAAACTGCATGTAATTAGATTTTAATTGTTCCAAATGATTCAGCTATCAATAAAATTACATTTAAATTTTTAAAAAAAGATTCAAGGGAAGTAACACAGCATGATATAAAATTGAATTACCTCCCTTGTTTAAAAAAAAAGAAAAAAAGAGCAATAAGGTTGATGCATGAATTGATATAAATAAATAAAAAAGGTATGCTGGACTATTGTCTAAAAAAAAAAAAAAAGAAAAGAAAAAAAGAAAAAAAAAAGAAAAAAAGAAAAAAAGAAAAAGAAAAAAAAATGTGCACGACTCAATATGAATAAAAAAAAGATATGCTGGACTATTCTATGATTTTATTTCATTACAACTTTTGCATTTGTCGTATTTTGTGCTGAAATAAGCTCTCCCCCTCCCCTATTTGACGTTTGTAGGAGAAATAGATGAAAGAATTGGAAAAGTTTGTTTTTATTAATGTCTCTCACTGACTCAAACAAGTTGTTCTTCCAACTAAAATGTATATGCACTTCGTTAATAGCAGTTATGTTTATTAAATGAAAGTTAATTATCAATTTCATAGAGAATAAATGTTCAACTAACGATTCTATTGTAACTGTGTAATACATAAAAATGTCTCCAGGTTAAATTTGAAAGATTTCCAATTATATATAATATATAACTTTATGTAGTTAAATCCTAAGACCATTTATTAGTTTTGCTTTTAGTAAATAATTTTCCCAATTACATTCTAATCAAAATCCATTAACTTAAAAAAAAAGTTTTTTTTTCAATATCAGCTACCATATTTTTTTAACCAGAAGTCAGCAACTGACTAGTTGCTATATAAATCTTGAATTGATACACAATTGGTCTAGATGAAATCAGTAAGTCAACTCTTTTTCTTTGGTATTAATCCATTTGAATTATTAGTTGCACCATTCTCTCATCCTTCAAAAAACTCCAGTACATTTACTTTTTATAACCTTGATGTATATATATATGTATATATATATATATATATAAACCTTCACTGTAGCTACTTTTAACACCTACCCATCTAAGAGTGCATTAACACAAAACACAAAGTCACAGGAATGTAACATGAGGTTCATTTATAGTATTGTTTTTTTTAAACCATCTCTGCCATTTTTTGGCAGAGAGCAAGCCTTTTCATAACAGGTTGTTCCTCAAAAAGTTATTGTTTATAATTATCATATTATGTATGTATGTATGTATATACACACATGTGTGTGATGTAAAAGCATTGCTAATAATCTTCTTTTTTTTATAAATGAATGATAAATAATTTTACTGAAAGAATGCATTAAATATGAGGAAAAAAAAGTAATTGCTAGTGATCAAGCATTACTGATAGAAAAAAATAGGTCATTATATATATATATATATATATATATATATATAATATATATATGGTGTGTGGTGTAATGGTTAGAGTCATGGGAAATGGACTTGTTGACTCGAGTTCAAATCTTGGACGAGGCTGTTTGCATTTCACATACCGCTAATATCCTTGGGAAAGGTATGCATCCAACTACTCCTTCTCCAGCTATGGGTAAATAGTAGGGCAGACTAGGCTCTTTAACCTTGGCTAAGTAACCAGTTTAGGAGAAGGAAAACTCTGGATTCAAACTGTTAAACTCTGCTTAAGAAATTGACCATGTGTCACATCCTACTTGTGTGGAGGGTTTGGTAAATATATATATATATATATATATATATATATATATATGATAATCCCCTTGCTGCTACTATAGTCAATATCACTATAGAAATCATTAATAATAACTAAGTAAAGGACTGTCAGTGGTCATATATGAATGTAAGCATTACTAACTGGCTGAATAGAGAAATTAAATCTTTTTTTTTCATTTTTATAAGAGAAGTGCTTAATTGACTTTCAGGTAAAAACTGTAGCGGTTGTTAACAAAGAAATTATGTCAGGATTTTTAGAGACATCATAAATACAAATAAGGCTGTTGCCTTTTAAACAAACTCTGCATGGGATTGCCCATTTCTTGTAACAAAAAAAAAAAAAAATTATCGACAGTACAATATGCAAATTAGGTTAAATATGCAAAGTTGCCTCCTGGGAAATATAATTAGCTGTAAAAAAAAAAAAAATTTTTTTTAAATGGAGTGAATGGTGATACACACCATTTTTTGCTGAGAATAGCAATGACTGTTGATAACTGTTGCGGACAATAATGGCTGTTGCTCTTACAACTATGGTCTGCTGTCAAGGTTAAAATAATTATTTTGTCTGACATAATGTCAGACATTTTAACAAAGGTTAACATGAATATTTATTTCTGAAAATTAATATTTCTGATGGATAATATTTTTTTTTATCAGTTAGTGAGAGATAAATCTAGAAAATAGAAAAACACAAAGTATTCCAAAATATGAGTTTTATTCTTGATGGTAAAGTCAATGCTATAATGTTTCAGTTTTTGGAACCTTCATCAGGACTTGTGGTAGGTGAAATGCTGAGTGGTGATTGTGGATGACTTCTGAAGTCATCTACAATGAATAATGAAAGGGACCATATGACCTTAAGGCACACCTTTTTGATCTCGATTAAGAAAGGATATGTTTTTCATTTACACCATCAATATCCAGTTGTTTTAATAGATGATTTTTAGATTTTTTTTTTAAATTATAAAACTAACCCCTAACCCTAACCCTTAACAAACAACCGGATATTGACGGTGTAAATGGAAAACATGTCCTTTCTTAATTGAGATCAAAAAGGGGTGCCTTAAGGTCATATGGTCCAATGAAAGTAAGTGTATCTGTAGTTTTAGAAGACTGGAGATTTTAATAATATATCCAACAACTTATAAAAATGCTTTTGCCTTATTCACAGGTTTATCAAGATTCGACCCCCCCACCAAAAAAAAAACCAACCCTGAAAATTATATATAAAATCAAATGGATAATGAAAGTATCTTCAATGATGTAATGTTGGGTTTGGCATAGTTATGTCACAATTGTGGACGTTTAACAGCAGTTGCTTTAGTCACACGAGACAAATGAATTAAGATTGAGCAGTTCACAGTAAACAATGACCAAATCTTACCAACTATAGCTTATACATGATGTTGAAGAGAGATGACATTTATTTTCCTATTGGCAAATATGAGTATCAGAGTTAACAGAGAAATAACAGAAAGAAACACAAGTATCAGAGTTAACAGAGAAATGACAGAAAGAAACACAACGAGTATTAAAGATAGAGGAAAAAGATTTACTAAATAAAGATACAAGGTGGACAAAGTAATTAGAAATTGCTAGGTTGAATTAACATGTCCTATGAGATGTTTCTCTCTTCTGAGGTTTCATCAGACATTATCTATAAAAAAAACAAATGATTCCATTCTCATTATTTAGGTACTATATAACAAATACAAATTTTTTTTGTTTCTTTTTCATCATTTGTAACAATGATATCCAGTCATGTAGATGTGTGTTTTCAATAAATTATTGAGGAGTCAGTGTGTAAAGCTGATTTGGTTATTGCCAAATGCAGAACTCAATTTCTGAGATTTTGCCAATGGCATCCAAAAGATTCCAGATGGCAAAACCAATGTAATTAGACTGTTATAGTTTTTCCAAATTGGTCAACTAGGAATTGGCTCCCAGAACCTGGTGTAATTCATCCTGATTCAACAACTACAAAATAAGTTCTAGGTCTGACCAAGAGCCATGAAATTACATATCATTCCACATATTCATCCCAAAGTTTAAGACACATGGCACAGAGTTTCACAATTTCTTTAAACTTTATAACAAAAAGTGAAGGATCATTCTTTTCTTGGTTGGGCAGAGAACTTTTCTGCATCCCCTTGTATGTGTGAGTACTTTTGTATATATGCATCATCATCCTCACCATGTTGCACAATTAGCACGGATATCCATGATAATCTCTCGCCAACCTTCCCTATCATTTATTGTCCCAGGGAGGTCCTCTGCACAGTATCCAGCATCTTGCATGCATATAGATACATATATTTATATATAGCCATACTTTGACTTATAAGCTTAATTTGTTCTATTCGTAACTCAATTTCCTTATATATCAAATCAATTTTCCCCATTAAAATAAACTGAAATACCATTAATCCATCCCTCCCTCCACTGCAAAAAAATAAAAAAAAATAAGAATCAATAAGTAAAATAGTACCGTATTATATAAAAACATAATAAAGTGTAATGAATCATGTGCTGTGTTATGTTTTAATGTTGATTTATAAATATATTTTAGTTAAGGTAGTGTAGACATGGAGTCAGTGGTGCCTGATTATTTACAGTTTCTCACCTATGCAATCTTCATTGGTCTGAAGGTGAGAAACTGTCTGTAACCAGGCGCTTGTTGGCTCCATGTCCACACTACCTTAACTCAAATATAAATGATGCCATTTTATTTCAAACAGAAAATCTATTTAGTATAATTTTGGGAAAAGTCATTTTCATTCCACAAGTTGTTGAAATTATTGATATTAATATTTGCATCTATTCAAATTCTTAGTTTATACTATTGAAAATAGAGACCTTCCCATCCTACTTGTGTAGAGGGGTTGGTAAATATATATATATATATATATATATATATATATATATATGTGTGTGTGTAATATCATCATAGGAAAGAACTAGGTGACCCGAGTTCAAATCCTGGACAAGGCTGTTTGCATTTCAAGTAGCTCTAATACCCTTGGAAAAGGTATGAATACAACTATTCTCTCTCCAGCTATGGCAAACTGAGCTCTTTAACATTGGTTAAGCAACCAGTCTAGGAAAAGGATAACTCTGAATTGAAACCTGTTAAACTCTGCTAAAAAATTGACCTTGTGTCACATCCTATTCATGTGGAGGATTCAGTAAATATATATATATTGAAATATACATATATATTGAAAAATTAATAAAATATGTAATTATCAAGAGGTTCTTGATTTATATAATTAGAAAAAAGTTGAATAAAAGATAATAAAGTAATGAATTTGATTTATTTAACAAAGTTTTAACAAAAGAAAACCTTCTAGAAAAACTGAACTTTACTTCATGTGTTATCAATGTTCTATCTTTACACATTTCATATATTTAGCTATTTTAGGATTTTCCTGATACTTAACATGTTTCTTTACATATAACAGACATGTTTCATGTTAGGAATTCACAGGAAACCATATGCTTGGAGACTAAAATGTCAAATGGTTCCCAATACACAGAAGTGAGTTAAATTATTCACAACTCAATTCTCAAACTTAATTTGTAGATGATTTACATTAAAATAATCTAAAAATATTAAAAAAGATATTCACTAAATAGCACAGAGTTATTCATTAAAAGGGCATAAAGGTAATCTGTACTTATGAACTTTCAATATAAACATTTGCTAAAAAAAAGAAAAAGAAAAATGAAAATAGGTTTTTATCCTGATATTTCAATATTGATTTTTCTTCAACTGTTTTTATATATATATATATATATATATATACGGTCATAATATTTTTTATAAAAAGCAATCCAGTAGCCAAGGGAATTTTAAAATCAGATAAACAGACATTCTGACTCATTTTAGTCAATAAGATAAAAGTATATATTATCAGCAGGGCTGGTTTAGCTCAATTGGAAGAGCATCTGCCTAGAAATCACAAGGTTCCAGGTTTGATACCAGTTCTCGTCAACTCAGTACAGCTTTGGCAATCTGATCTGTGTGGTAAAGTGGAGAGCTGATGGTAGATTTGGTTTGGTTTGTTCATTTTACGGCATATCAACCTCAGTGGGCCATTTAATGCCAACAAAGTTTTAAAATAAATTCATTCTTAATAGATACTCAATTTTTTTTATAAACACATTTTTCTATTTAACCCATAGATAGGACCCTAACAGGTACTACCACTCTGGGCCAGAGTGGACCAGGGAGCAATGGTGATGAAAAGGGTTTCCTAAATGTTATTCTAGGTAAGATTCATGAGGTACAATGGCTGGAATGTTATGATAAAGATAATAATAATATGTATGTATGGGGTGGCCTATAAAAGTCTGATACATACAAAAATTTAATCATATACTCTTTTAAGTCAGAAAATATATTCTTAGCTTTTTGCAAAAAAATGATATCTTGTAGATTGATCCACTTTCACAGATACAATGTTTGCACCTTAATTCAAGCAGTTTGTATGACTTTGCTCAAGGTTTCTAGCATCAATCCTCTTATCTCTGCAGGGGTATTATTCTTGGGCAGTAGCAATGTGTTAAGCCTATTCAAATATACACACTCCTTTAAATAAACCCGCAAAAAGAAGTCAGGTAGACAAAGCAGGTGAATGGGAAAGCCATTTGAATTCTGAATGTCTTGAAATTATTTTGCAAACAAAATATTTTTTTTTTGAAATTATAAAAAAAGTAAAAAGTAAAGCCGACGGGGCGGCCTAAAGTCGGTATCAGCCAGTCAGCGAGGGAGTCTATCCCCTTTTCAATAGCGCTAGACCAAGGAGATTGTTTTAGCATCTGAGGTGGAGCGCCACACCTACCATCAGCTCCTTACTTTACCGCACAGATCCCTGTGCTACTCATACGCTGAGTTGGCGAGGACCGATATCGAACTAGGAACCTTGTGGTTTCTAGCCGAACACTCTACCGACTGACCTAAGCCCATATATAAACCTCGACCTAAGCCCCATATATAAACCTCTGAATTGAGTGATAAATTCTATTATTTTTATTTTCTTTCACATTGTAACTTGACATTTTCAATTTGCTTAGGTTACTTATGATATCTGAAAAATAATATAAAAATTAAATTAAAAACAAGAAATTATGAATTTTTAAAATGTCTCAGTATTTTGTGGGCCACCCTGTATTTACCCAACCCTTCCACCACAGGCAGGATGTGACACAAGGTAAATTATTAAGCAGAGTAAAGCTGGCTTGAATCCAGAATTTTCTGATGCAGAGTTTTCCTTCTTCTAGACTGGTTACCTAACCAAGGCTAAATAACCCAGTCTGCCCTACTATTCAGTCATAGCTGGAGACAGAAGAGATGTATTTATTAATTTCCCAAGGGCATTAGTGCAAAGTGAATTATAAACAACCTCATCTAGGAATTGAACTTGAGTGGCTGATTCCATGACCAAGTATATATAAGACTCCACAGTGTCATGCAAATCAACCAGTCAAGCAGCCAATCAGAACTCAAGGAATGGAATGACCCAAATCACCTTGATTCATGAATGGATCATTCTTGATTCCTATTTATACCAGCTGTATTGGACACTGCTGGGGTCCTACTTAGCTGCTGTTATTAAAACCAACAGTAGGCTAACTGACTTCAATACCTTTGACAATAACCATTACGCTAAGTACACCTCCTCAATGTAAGTATAATAGATAGATTCCAGATTTTAGGTTTTTGATTCTTAGAATTGGCAATGATTGCTCATTTACATCTGTTGCCGGAAACACATGTGGTTGTTATGGAACTAAGAGTAAGTCATATTATCAAGTACCGTGACTAGCATAGGACCACAAAAGTAATCTGGTAGATTTTGAGTCACAAAATGGCAGATTTTAAAGACATCAATATGAAAAAGTATAACACATAAAAATTGAAAACTCCATTTTCTCCTCTAGAGAATTAAAAAGTCAAAATTATTTTCTCATTTTGAATTTTAATAACTGTTTAATATTTATAAATGCAGAGCCAAGACTTTTATTGATAACTTACAAGTTGGATTGGAAATTACTCTTTAAAAAACTTAGTGTGTCTAGAATTATATATCTAATTATTTCAGAAATAACTTTAAGATTTTTATGACTATATATTTACCCAAGGCATGGTGTAATGATTACCGTTGTAGGAAATGGACATGAGTTCAAATCCTAGACAAGGCTGATTGCATTTCACATAGCGCTAATACCCTTGGGAAAGGTATGAATCCTACTATTCTCCCTCCAGCTATAGTCAAATAGTAGGGCAGACTAGACTCTTTAATATTGGTTAGGCAACCTGTCCAGGAGAGGAAAACTCTAAATTCAAACCTGTTAAACTCCACTTAAGAAATTGACATTGTGTCTCATCTTACTTGTGTGGAAATATGTATATTTACCCAACTCCTCTACCCCAGGCAGGATGTGACACAAGACCAATTCTTAAGTATAGCTGATTTGAATCAGTTCTTATACCATGGCAAAAGAACCCAATCTGCCCTACTATTTATCAGAGCTGGGGGTGGGGTGGGAGGGAGAAGAGATGGATTCCTGCTTTTTTAAAGGGCATTAGTGCAAATTTAAATGCAAACAGCTTTACCCATGATTTGAATTTGGCTTGTCCATTCCATTTAGTAAGATGAAAACCATTATACTATGAATGTATGTAGGATTTCTATAGATACATCTACTACACTCTGATCCTTGGGAGAAATGCTGATTCATACATAAATAATCCCATAGTTTTCAACAGGAACTGTGCTAGTATAGATAATAAATATTATATAGAAATGTAGCTGGCTTAATGGTTACGAGCATGCTGATTTCAGATGAGGTTGTTTGTGCTTCGTTTCATATTAATGCATTTGGTAAATGCATGAATGTATCTGTTTTCTTCTAAGTTATGGAGAAAAGAGTCTGGGTTCTCTTGCCATGGTAAGGCAACCAGTTATGGAAAAGACATTATTCCCCATGTCTTAGAGACCTTGGGGAAGGGCTGAATCCTGCAATGGACTGAAAAAAAAGATTGGTTGGTTGGTTGGTTTTATGGCATGTCAAATCTTGCTGGGTTATTTAAAGCCAATTTTGCAAATAATTATATGGTTCCAGGTAACTAATAATAATGATAATAATTATCATTATTATTACTATTATTTGTAAACAGTTATAAAGTAAAGTCGTCGGGGCGGCCTAATGTCGGTATCAGCCAGACAGCGAGGGAGTCTATCCCCTTTTCACTAGCGCTGGACAAGGAGATTATTTTAGCATCTGAGGTGGACCGCCACACCTACCATCAGCTCCTTACTTTACCACACAGATCCCTGTGCTACACATACGCTGAGTTGGCAAGGGCCGGTATCGAACCAGGAACCTTGTGATTCCTAGCTGAACGCTCTACTGACTGAGCTAAACCAGCCCTATAAACAGTTATAGCTTCAAGTGACTATTCTTAATACAAATAATTTGCACAATTATACGGTTCCAAGTATTGCTATCTAATACTAATATTTTTTAAACAGATCTATTTGACCAATAGATAGGACTCTAACAGGTACTACCACTCCGAGTAAGAGTGGACCTGGGAGTAATGGCAATGAAGAGGTGATACCACACTCTCCAGAGCTCTAAAACTAGTATCACTAATAGAGGCAGTTTAGTGTTATAATCAGGACATGAGAAAGATACTGATTGGATAGGGTGAGGAAATATAATAATGAAAGTTGCCTGTGTCCGTTGTAGGCTGCTGAAACACTGCATCTTTCAAAGCCTCCATGCTTCCTGTAGTCCATCAACACTATACCTGATACCCCTCTACACACATGTGCACACACATACATGTATATTATTACTGTAAACTGTTCATGTTCCTGTCACTAATACATTACTCTGTGTACTAGACATGAGACTTTGATGATTTGTGGTGCACCTGAGCACTGTACACAATAAATTTCATTATTATTTATCAAGAAAGAAAACTTAGAATTGGCAAATACAACTAATATTGATAATATAATAAATGAGTAAATAATAATGAGCACAAATGTCTTTGAAAAAGGCATTTCTGCACTTGTCTAGATATCTCAACAAAAGATGACTTTTCATTGGCATGTCACAAAAATTTGTGAGAACTTAGGCAAACCACTATGTGACCCCCAGATAGAAGTCTATAGAAGGGGGGAAAATATATGGGGCGAAATAGACCTTCGAATCAACAAGCTCCCACCGAGGGGGAACCAAAAATAAGCGAGTTCTCCTTCTTCTCACAACCATCTGTTGGTCAACACATTCTTTGTCTAGCAGCTGAAAAATCTGTCGTCGTAGTCGAAATAATCTTTAGCAGTTCAAAATCACATTTCCTATTTAGTTTTGTTTCTGTTCGACTAAAATCCATTTCTTTACTGAAAAGCGCTTCGTCGTCGTCGACTGCTTCTCCTACTGCCGACTGCCCAGCGCTTGACTCATTTGTTATTTTATGGGCATATTAGCCAAACATCCGGGAACGTCAGTCAAACTTGCGTCCTTCCAGTTCCTACATCGCATCTGTTTTCACATGCGGGAGGATGCGGATTTGATCCCAGCAGGAAAGACAATGTCTTGCTCCCTTTCCTTTCTTGTTCTTAGTCTTGCACCCTTTCCTTTCTCGTTCTCCATCATAGTAAAATCAGTTAGGCCCACTATAAATGTTGACAAGTGGTGAAGGCAGTTGGAAAGAAAAGGGTAAGAAGTTGAGCTGTACATTGATTTGCTGATCCCAGAATGACTAGATTGTTTTAAGTATTAAATTCTTTAAGGTAAAAATAAATAACTAAATAAAGTTTCTCAAGTTTCTTTTGCTAGGATTGAGATTCTTCAGACTGAAATAAATATTTGCCAGGCACCCCACTGCTAGGACAGGATATAACAAAAGGTCATGTTTATTGCAGGAAGTCTTCCGCAGGAGTGGTGCCAAAAATAGCTCAGATTTCTTATCTCCCACTTAGGGGTGCTTTGGAAATCAAAGATTGACCGTGACACTCTCTCTCTCTCCCTCTAAAGGATGCTTCGAGCATCAGAACTTTCTCTCTCCTTCTTAGGGGTGCACCAGGCATCAGAGCTTGACTGTGACACTGTCTTTCTCCCTCTTAGGGGTGCACCAGGCACCAGAGATCGACCATGACTCTCTCTCTCTCTCTCTCTCTCTCTTAGGGGTGCACCAAGCATCAGAGATCAACTGTAACACTTTCTCTCTCTCCCTCCTAAGAGTGCACCATGCATCAGAGATCAACCGTGACACTCTTTCTCTCCCTCTTAGGGATGCACCAGGCAGAGATTGGACACAGGGATTCTCTTTCTCATCAGAGATTGAGGGGTGCATCATCAGAGATTGACCGTGACTTTCTCACTTCACCTGACACTCTCTGTCACAATGGAGGAGATTCCACCTTTTATATGATCACCTGAAGCTGAGCCAGTTAATTCATTCCCAGTCATGGATGACCAGTTAAGCATCCCTCAAGATGAATTAGGTGGATGAATGAATTTCCAGTTTCATATTTAGTTGTTCGATTAGTTTGGCACAAGGCCAGCAGTATGAAGCATCCAATGAGAATCTAACTCAGTAATGACTGACTAGTTTTCTTGCTAATAGTCCTTTAAGATTTATTTGGAGTTTTAACTGAAAATCATCATCATCATGTTGCAATGACAGCATGGATTTCCATAACTCTTTCTCTCAGTCTGTTTTGGTCATTGCGCCTAGCAGGTCTTCTGCATGGTATAGAGAATCAGCACAAATCTGATTGATGTAAGTTTTTGATGGTTAGCCTACATTGGTATGTCCATGTGAAGGTGCCCATATATATATATATATATATATATATATATACACACACAGACAGAAGCAATAGGCTATGTAAGAATTGGAAAATTTGTAATAAACAAAACAAAGACAATAGTGAGTTGTCAAAATTTATATTATTCATTTCCTTATTATTTCTGCCTCTCATATATATATATATATATATATAGCAGGGGACAGAAGTAAAATTATATAATATAAATATATATATATATATATATATATAATATAACAAATGCACAATGCTTTTTCGATACAAACACTTACACATTCTAATACTCACACCGCAAAAAAGAATATTTGACGTCATATTTCAAACCGTTCATTTTTTCAACGTTCTTTTTTCTCAGACTTCAAATTTTAAACAGACCGATAAACAAGGACTATTACTCGCCTTTCTCCTTATTCTGAGATAAAAATTTTTATCACCTTCCACATACCAACAAAAGCCCTGAAGATGATCTAATTAATAGATCGAAACACTGCAGCGTCGGCCAATAAACTCACCACTTAACTCATTTAAACCTGTGTTTTTTCAATTTTTTTATTATACTACATACCGTCGGATTCGCTTCCTTTTATTCACATTATATATATATATATATATATATATATATATATATATATATATATACCCCAATATATATCTATTTACTATTCTGATAATATTAGAATATATTTTTGAAAAGAATGAAACATGCAAAATTTCTTGATTCAATATGGATTAGACTTAAATCTTTAAAACATGTTGTTCATCAGGACATATTATCAATGAAAAACAATCAGAGAAACTGATTGGATATAAAAAACAAATATTTCTCTGTCTGTAGTCGTAAAATTACTAATAAAATTCTAAAGGTCTCTCAATAAAAAAAAAAAAGAAAGAAAGAAAAGAAAAAAAAAAAAGAAAAAAAAAAGTAATGATGCAACCATGAATAATGTTAATTATGCAAAGAATCCCTTCCCTTGAAATGTGTAGCCTGGATTATTACATATTCAAATCCCTAACAAAGGACTTACTTAATAATAATCACATTATTCCAAGAAGGAAAGTTGGATTTTCTTTTCTATACTCAGAAAATTCTTTCTGTCAAGGACACAGAATTTCACTTTGAAATAAACTCAATCCACCTTTCTTTTTTAGAATCCTAAAATTATGAAAATTATAACTATTTCTATGTTTTTTTTTTATTTCCTTTCTAGTAAACTAAAGATGTCCAAACACTTCCTTTGTGTGGGGCTGTCATCTTTGGCTGATAAGTACCTCAATATAGAAGGCACTTATTTTTTACCTATTTTTATGTATCGATTAAATTGATTGCTCTTATTAGGAGCTGATCACTTATCATCTATATACATTAAATTTTTAGTAGTTTCTTATTATATTTATATATTTATATATATCCTATCTCTGTACTTATGTAAGTCACATGCTATTGCGAGACTGTGCAAGGAATACAGCGGTTAATGCTACTTGATTATTTATTATCTATATCTGTTAGATTTATGTATATTAAAGGTTTTCTTATGTTTTTGTACTCCCAGATTTTCACATAAGTATCTGACAGTTTTCAAACGGGATCAAGTGACAACAAGACCTCTCAATACTACAGCACCTTCCTCAGTATTATCATAATATTCAGTTATATTTATCACCTGAATATCTAAGTAAAACAGACTATTTTGAGACTGCACAGAGGGATATTACCTCATCACAGACATTTGCAATTGCAGAATTCCTTAAATTTAAAAACAAAGCACATAATTTATTCAAGTCCTCTCGGGTCCATAACAGACAGATAACAATATTTTCGACAGAAATATTAGCAAAATCTTTTAATAATTTATGGGTATGAAGTATTTTTATGAATATTTTTTTCTTTATTTTCTTTTTACTTGAAAAGAAACAAACAAATAAGGCTTTAATACATTTATTCAAATGCAGTGGTCCTCACTCTACTTCTGAACAACAGAAAGAGAAAACTAAAAAAAACACTGTAACAAAGAAGATATATTAAGAAAACAAGAGAAATATCTAAGAAGAAAAAATTATTAAGAAAAGCCATTACTTTAAAGACGAGAATATATAAGACTAAGTATTGCTTGATTGAATTTCTTTTTATTTAGATATATTTTTTTCAGAAAAGAAAAAATTAAAGACAAAAGGTATGAAACTTAAAGAAAGAAAAAAAAAAGAAAGATCGTCTCTATTTAAAAGTGTAAATAAATAATGAAGATGAATCCAGCTTTGGATTATTTCCAAAAATATCTTCTGACAACTTCCGATAATTTTCTGCATAAATGAAAAGGAAAAGGAAAGAAATAAAGAAACGTACATTCTTTGTGTTTTCCCCAAACTGTTTTCTCTTTTTTTTTTCTTCTTCCTTTTCCTTTTCCCTTAACTTCTCCATTTTATTCATATTTCTTTCTTGTTTTGAAATTTTAAAAGTAGCTAAGAAGAGGAGAATCACCTATTAAACACCAGTTACATTAGTACTACCATCACACTCAACAAGAAAGATTTTTCATCAATTCCTTGACATATTGGTTAAGTAATTGTAAGAAGTTTCTAAGATGGACAAACTCCTGTTACACATGCACACACACACACAAAAGAAATTATTTAATTAATGAATGAGCAAATGTTGCCTTTTTTAAACTAAAAAAAAAAAAAAAAAAAAAAAAAACAGTGAGTCATTTGATTTTCATCAATGACTCTCCAAAGAAATATTTTTACTTTTATTTTGTTTTTTAGAAAAAAATATTAAAGAAACTATTTCTAGTAATAAATACAGAGAATGGCATGCGGTAATGGGAAAATTTGGCATTGAAGGACAAGGAGGAAGAGGGTAGAGGAGCTGATACTGAAGTTAGAAAAAGAGAAATGGTGATTTTAGCTTTTTTTTTTTCCTTTTTTAAAAAATGTAAACTGGGAAGTAATTACAACTTTGGATAAATGAATGAAAAAAGAAAAAAAGAAATATTATTTTTATAGATGGATGTGAGGGAGAGCCTAAAATGCTTTATTCTGATGTTGAGTAACAAGGGAATTCTCAAGTATTTTGTTGATGAGGTAACTATGCATAATTTAAGATGAGATAATTCTAGAGGTCTTTCTTATAGTCTCATTTTATTTACTTTTACTTTTACTTTCACTTTCTCATTACAGAAATTAAACACACAAGAAAAATTATATAATGAAAGTGAAAGAAAAGAAAAAATATATGAAAAATACAAACAAAAGAAGTAAAAAATCTATGGCTCCATTTATCTTTTTCTTCTTAATTCTCTCCTTATTATATTTATAGATTATCATAATTTAAAAAAAAAAAGTGTATCCCATTTAAAAAAATTAATTATATTAGAAAGTCTCTTAAAAAAAAAAAAAATTTTTTTTAGAAATTTAACTCTATTCCGCATCTATGGGAAAATGAAAGTGAAAGTAAAAGAATCTTATCAGAGGAATGTATTGTCAAATTTAATGCACGCACACGGTGTTGCTAACTGCTGCATTTTGCCTGTTCCCCTACCAGTGCAACAAAATGCTTGCAACAGTAGCAGCAGTTATCGGCATTCCAAAAAGTGGAATCATCATGCCATATTCCTCGACATCTCCACAGACAATTGGCCTGTTGTAACCAACCATATGGCAAAAAAGGTGGGAGGGGTAAAGAGTAAAACAGACAACCGGCAAGCCTCTCATTGAGAACGGTAAACTGCGACGCACAAAATATGTTGAAGAATTCTACTTACCATCTTGCAGGAACTGAAAAGAACAAGCTGCTCCACCATTTAGACAAATAATGGTTTATCAGTACTTAGTAGTGCATCTTAGAAAATAAATAAAAGAGGGATACTGAGGTGGATCATAACAGTTTAAGGCAGAAGTCTGTGGTGGTGATGTTGGCGCGATCGTATTATGGTGGTAATGGTTGTTGAAACGATGGTAGTATCGGCAATGGCAACATTGGTAAAAGTGTTGGATAGACACTCTTAGAATGGCCTCTCTGTCTTTTAATTCCCCTTGTGGAATGGCCAACTTAGCAGTGGAACTTGGAATGAAGTTGACACTCCACAACCAGGGGAAAAAGACAGGGGAGGCAGAGGAGCCAAAAATGTTTCCCTAGCGCACACTAGCTCGATACAAGAATGAAGATGCCATTGCTGAAACTACTGGAGAAGTGAGTGGGAGGAGTGTAGGAGAGAGGGGGAGAAAGGAATGCGAACTGTGATGAAGAGAGAGGAGGAAAAGGTGTAGAGAGAAAGAGTGGAGGAGAGTAAAGAGTCAGAGGAAGAGGAAGAACAGGAAAATGTTACAGTGAGGAGAGTGAATGGAGAGTAGTGATCTATACCAGGGGAAACTAAGGCAAAAGAAATGTGAAAAGAGGAGATTTAAAAAAAAAGGAAGAGGAGCAAAACAATGGAGAGCAAAGATGTAGGGGAAGAAAATGAGGATGATGTTATGGAAGAAAAAACAAGGAGTGAAATAATGGAGAGTAATGTAAGGATGAAAGAGAGAGGGAGAGTAAGCTGAAAAGAGAGAGGGAGAGTAAGGCTGAGAAAGAGAGAAGGAGAGTAGGGCTGAGAAAGAGAGAGAAGGATAGTAAGGCTGAAAAGAGAGAGGGAGAGTAAGGATGAAAGAGAAGAGTAAGAAAAGGAGAGTAGAAACAAAAAGAAAGATAAGGAGAGCAAAGATGAAAATAGAGAGTAATGAAGGGAGAGCAATAATGGAAAGGGGAAGTAAGGAAGGGATAGCGTAAGAAAGAGAGGAAATGATAAAGAGTGAGAAGCAAAAGAGAGTACAAATACAAAGAAGAAAAGGGAAATAACCGGTAAAAAAGAAAAGAAATTCCAAATCAGTTCAGACTTTTGCAGGCATTTTTAAACTGTCTTTTTCTTCCTTTTTTTTTTCTTCTTTTTTGTTTGGTGATTTTTCTACGAGCAAGTGCATTTTTCTCATTAGATTAGAATGAACCAAATAATGATGGTGTTTTTTTTTTTTTTCTTTTTTAAATTTATTTTTGAATGTTGAGAAATGTACTTGGATAGTTATTGCCAAGTGATTGTTATCAATTTAGTATGCAATGTCACATGTTTGCCAGTGAGTAGGGGGGTGTCGTAGAAAGAGGGGTGTGTGGAGGTTATGAGAGGGAGGGAGGGAGAGGAAAAAAATTGATTCTTTGCAAAGAAAACTGACAGATGAATTGGATGGTGAAGCTCTGACAAATAATGATAAGTTGCGTGACACTGTGGCATTGATGCACGAACATCAGCAGTGATATTAGATTCTTTTGACCTTCAACAAATACTTGACAAAGCACTTGCAGGCCGCGGCTCAGTAGTTAGAGGAATGAACTGGTAACGGGTGGGTGTGAATTTCTGTCTCAAGTTGCCCTATCAGTCACCACAAAACTTGCACAGAAAAAGTTGTTTCAAAGTTTTAGAAAGTAATTAGTCTGGAGATTTTTGTAATGAACAGCGCATAAAGGTGTCAGAAATTTGTGACTGAATCTTATCTTCTTTATTTCAACCAAAGAATAATAAGCTGCACTTTTAAACATATATAATATTATATATATATATATATATTATATATATACATACATATATATATATATATTTCTAAGTCCTGCCAACGGGGTTACAATACACCTGTGACTTTCATTAAATCTTAGTAAATACAGTGGTACCTTGACTTACAATTTAATTCATTACACTTGTAACTCAATTTCCTTGTATATCAAATCAATTTTCACCATTGAAATGAACTGAAATGCCATTAATCTGTTCCAGAACCCTTGACTTACAAGTTTAATTCATTCCACTTGTAACCCTCAATTTCCTTGTATATGATAATCAATGCAAAATTCCCCAATTGAATAAGCTGAAATGCCATTAATCCATTCCAGTCCCACCCAACAACAAGAATTTAATATTTTGTTATGTTTTTTTTTTAATTAGAAAAATAGAGCTGTATTTGTATTAAAAAACATAATAAAATAGAATGTAAGGAATTATGTGCTGTAATATGTTTTAATGTTTATTCTTTTGATAAATGATATTTTTTCTTGGTGTAATGAATTTGGAACTTAAATATTTAGTGTATCTGAAGCTCGCTTGCACCTCAAATCTTAGTTGACACTCATAAGTTGGGGCAGTTCATAAGTCAAGTACCATTATATAATATATATATATATTATATATATATATATGATATAAGAATAAGATAAAATGAAAAAACATAACGATGTTTACAACTGAAATAGGCTCATCAGAAGAGAAGTGTGCAAACCGTTTCGGGCCAATTCTCTTGACGGTTTTAAAAAAGCAAACACTCGGCCCATCCTCAACTAATATGAGGACCCTATTCATTATAATGTCAAACAGCACGTGGGTCGGTCATCAAAAAAACAAGACGGGAAAAGACCGTTAGTAAAAACAGAACGCTGCTAGTCAAACGTTGGAATTAAGGTGTTCTGACTTTTTTAAAATCCGTCAAATTGGCCCGTAATCGGTTTGCACACACTTTCTGCTTCTGTGAGCGCTATATTCAGTTGTAAACATACGATGTTTAACACATGAAACTTGCTATCAGAAGAGAAAGTGTGCCAAACCGTTACGGGGCCATTCATAGCATGACGGTTATTAAAAAAGCAACACTCCATTAAATCCAACGTTTGACTAGCAGGCGTTCTGTTTGTTACTAACGGCCTTTTTCGCCATGTCTTGTTTTTGTTGAATTGACTCGCAACCACACGGCAGTTGATACATTATAATGACAAAATGAGGAGTCTCTCATATTTAGTATGCACGTGATGGCCCACAGAGATAGTTAGCTATATTTTAAAACCGTCAAGAGTAATTGGCCCCGAGAACGGTTTATGCACACTATTCTTCTGATGAGCCTTTTCAGTTGTACTACACATCGTATGTTTTTTTCATTATCTCTTATTCATATATATATTATATATATATCTATATATATAATATATAGTATATATATAATAATGTACCTTGACTTATGAAATGCCACACTCACACTTAGTGAAGTATGTTACAACTAAGATCTTGAGGTGCAAGCGAGCATTCAGAATACACTAGAATATTTAAGTAATACCAATTCAATTACACCAAGAAACATATCATTTAGTATCAAACATGAATACAGCGATTTAAAACTAATACAACAGCCACATAATTACCTTACATATTCTATTTAGTTCTGTTTTTATAATAAATACAATACAGCTCCATTACTTTAGCTACTACGATTTCAAAAAAAACCTAACAAGAATACATAATAGTTTTCGTTGATATGGTGTTGGGGTTGGAGAACTGGAATGGATTAATGGCATTTATCAGCTTAAGTTTCAATTGGGGAAATTGAGAGAATTGAGTAATATCGAAGGAAATTGAGTTACCAAGTGGCATGAATTATAACTTGTAGATCAGGGTCGGAACAGAAATTAATGGCATTTTCAGTCCATTTCAATGGTGAAAATTGAATTTGATTATACAAGGAAATTGAGTTACAAGTAGGAAAATGAAATTAGAAATTTGATAATGTCAAGAGTACACTACTGTAAATTTTACCATTAAGTTTAATGAAAGTCCAGGTGTACTATTGTAACCCCGTTGGCAGGACTTAGAATATATATATATAATCCATATGATATGTTATCATATATATATATATATATAAATATATTATAATATAATATTATATTCTGGTTTAAAAGTGCAGCTTTATTATTCTTTGGTTGAATAAGAAGATAGATTGCGTCACAAATTTCTGACACCTTATGCGCTGTTCATTACCAAAATCTCCTACGACTATTACTTTCCTTAAAACTTTGAAACAACTTTCTGTGGCAAGTTTTTGTGGTGACTGATTAGGGCACTTGAGACAGAATTTCACACCACAGTTACCACAGTTACTTCTCTAACTACTGAGCGCCGGCGCTGCCAAGTGCCATGTATTGTCCCAAGCTATTTTGTCTAGAACGGTCCAAAGGCATAAGATCACACTCGCTGATCAGTTGTCGCATCAATGCACAGTGATCCTACGACAACTTATACCAATTATTTCGTCAGAAAGACTTTCACGCATACCACTTAGAATTCCATGCATGTCTAGTATGTCTCGTTTGGGCAAAGAATCAATTTTCTATTTACACCTCACTCAGCTCCATCTCCAATCTCATAACCTCCCGACCACCCGACCATCTTATTCTACGAGACACCGCCCACCATACTCAACCTGGCAACATGTGACATTGATCCCATCTAAATTGAATAAAGCACAACATTGGCATATAACTATGTCATCAAGTTACTTTCTCAACATATTCTACAAGAATAATAATTATCATATAAAAAAGAAAAAAACACCATCATTATTGGTTCGATTCTAATTAATGAGAGAAAATGCACTTGCTCGTAGAAAAAAAATCACCACAAAAAGAAAAAAAAAAGGAAGAAATAAAAGACAGTTTAAAAAATATGCATGCAAAGTCTGAACGTGAATTGGAATTTTCTTTTCTTTTATACCGGTTATTTCCCTATTATTTCTCTTTGAGTATTTTGTGACTAACATCATTATGCTTCTCACTCTTTATCATTTCCTGCTCTTTCTTACGGGCTATCCTTCTTAGCTTCCTTTCATTATTGCTCTCCCTTCATTACTCTCTATATTTTCATCTTCATGCTCTCCACTTTACTCTTTATCTTTTGCTCGTTCTTGACTCTCCTTTTGCTTAACTCACTCTCTTTCATGTCCTTACTCCTCCTCATCTCTTATTCAGCACTGACTATCCCTACTCTTCTTCTCGAACCTTAGCTACTCCTTCTCTCTTCTCAGCCTTGACTCTCAGCCATCTCTCTTTTTTCAGGCCTACTGCTCACTTCTCTTTCCATCCTTTGACATACTACTCCATTTTATGTCTCACTCTTGTTTTTTCTTCCAATAGACATTCATCCCTCATTTTCTTCCCTACATCTTTGGCTTCTCCATTGTTTTTGAGCTCCTCTTCCTTTTTTTTTAAATCTCCTTTTTTCACATTTCTTTGCCTTAAGTTTCCCCTGGTATAGATGACTACTCTCCCATTCAATCGTTCTCCTCACTGTCAACATTCTACTCCTGTTCTATATAACCTCTTACACTTGACTCTTTAGCTCTCTGCGCTCCACTCTTTCTACTCTACACCTTTTTCCTACCCTCGATAACTGTATCGATCACGAGTTGTCGGCATTCCTTTTCCCCCTCTCCTCCTACAAGCTCCTCCACTCACTCTCGCCAGTAGTTTTCAGCAATGCATGCTCATTCTTGTATCGAGCTAGTGTGCGCTAGGAAAACATTTTTTGGCTCCTGCCTGCCTCCCCTGAGTCTATTTTCCGCCTGGTTGTGGAGTGTCAACTTCATCCAAGTTCCACTGGCTAATGTTGGCCATATCCACAAGGGGAATTAAAAAGACAGAGGAGAGCCATTCTAAGAGTGTGCTAATCCAACACTTTTACCAATGTTGCATTGCCTGATACTAAACCATCGCTTTCAAACCAACCATTTACAACCATAATACGATCGCCGCCAACATCACGCACGGACAGGAGCTTCTAGCCCTTAAACTGTTATGATCCAACCTCATATCCTCTTTTATTTATGTTCTGAAGATGCCTCTAAGTACTGATAAACCATTATTTTCCTAAAATGGTGGAGGCAGACTTGTGTCGTTTCTCAGTTCCTGGCAAGATGGTAAGTTAGAATGTCTTACACATATTTTGTGCGTCGCAAGTTTACGCGTTACTCAATGAGAGCCTATGCCGTTGTCTGTTTGTACCCTATTACCCCCTCACCACCTTTTTGCCATATGTTGGTTGTAGCAACAGGCCAGATTGTGCATTGGAGATGTCGAGGAATATGGCAAGATTCACTTTTGGAATGCGATAAAACTGCTGCTACTATTGTTGCAAGCCATTTTTTGTTGCACATGGTAGGGGGAACAGGCAAAAATGGCAGCAGATAGGCCACACCGTGTGCGTGCATATATATAGATTTGACAAATACATTCATCTGAAATGATATCATTATTTACTTTTCACTTTCATTTTCCATAGGATGCCGGTTAAGTTAAAATTTCATATTTTTTGTTTTTCTTAAGAGCTTCTGAAGTAATATATGTATTTTTTTAATGGGGATACAACTTTTTTTTTTTTTTAAATGATGATAATCTATAATATCAATAGAGAGAATTAAGAGAAAGATAAATGGAGCCATAGTATTTTTTTTCTTCTTTGATTTGTTTACTTTCATATACTTCTTTTCCTATATTCTTTCACTTCCCATTATATGATTTCTTGAATATGTCGTTTTTAATTTCTGTAATGAGAAAGGATAAGTACAGTAATAAGTACTATGAGACTATAAGACGCACTCTAAAATATATCCTCATCTAAATGTATGCATGCTTACTCATCCACTCACTTGAGGAATTTCCCTTGTATACTCACATCAGAATAAAACATTTTACGGCCTGCTTCCTGCACATTCCATCTATTCAAGAATAATATTATCCATTTTTTTCTTTTTTCATTCATATTTATCCAATAGGTGTAATGTACTATCACCAGTTTACATTTTTAAAAAGGAACAAGAAAAAAGCTAATCACATTTCATCCTTTGTTCTAAGCTATGTCAGTATCAGCTCCTACGTACCCTCTCTCTCACTTAGTCCTTTCAATGCCAATTTTACCATTACCGCATGCCCATTCCTCTGCTATTTATTACTAGAAAATAGTTTTTTACCTATTTTTTCTTAGACAAAAAAACAAAATTAAAAGTTAAAAAATATTTCTTTGGGGATGACGGTCCATTGAATGTAAAATCAAATGACTCACCTGTTTTTTCTTTTTGTTGTTTTTTTTTTTTAGTTTTAAAAAGGCAACAGAATTTGCTCCATTCATAGTATATAAGTTAATCTTCTTTTGAGTGTGTGTGTGCAATGTGTAACAGGAGATTTGTCCTCTTAGAAACTTCTTGCAATTACTTAACAACTATGTTCAAGGAATTGATGAAAAATCTTTCTGTTGAGTGTGATGGTAGTACTAATGTAACTGGTGTTTAATAGGGTGATTCTCCTCTTCTAGCTACTGTTTAAATTTCAAAACCAGAAAGAATATGATAAATATGGAGAAGTTAATGGAGAGAGGAACTACAAGGAAAACAGTTACAGGAAGAAGAAAAAAAAAGAGAAAACAGTTTGGGGGAAACAACAAAGAATGTACGTTTCTTTATTTGCTTTCCTTTTCCTTTTCAATTTAGCAGAGATACAGGTTATCGAGCAGTTGTCAGAAGATATTTTTGAAATAATCAAAGCTGGATTCATCTTCCATTATTTATTACAACTTTTTAATAGAGACGATCTTTCCATTTTTTTTTTTTCTTTTCTTTTAAGTTTCAATACCTTTTGTCTTTATTAATTTTAACTTTCTAGTAAAATCACTATCTAGACATTAAAAAGATAAATTTACGAACTCAGCACAGTACTTGTTAGTCTTATAAATTCTCGTACTGACTTAAACGTAAACTTGGACTTTCATTCTCTTATAATATTTCTTATCTTATATTTCTCTTGTCTTTTCACTTAAATAATATATCTTCTTTGTTAGCAGTGTTTTAGTTATCTCTTTTCTGTTGTTTGCAGAGTAGAGTGAGGACCACTGGCATTTGATAAATGTATTAAAGCCTTATTTTTGGTTTGGTTTCTTTTCAAGTAAAACAGAAAATAAAGAAAAAAATATTCATAAAAATACTAATCATAGCCCTTAAGATTAATTAAAGATTTTTGCTAAATATTTCTTGTCGAAAATACTTGTTTATCTGTCCCTGTTATGGCCCGAGAGAACTTGAATAAATTATGTGCTTTGTTTTAAATTTAAAAGGAATTCTGCAAATTTGCACATGTCTGTGATGAGGTAATATCCTTCTGTGCAGTACTCAAAATAGTCCTGTTTAAATAGAATTCAGAGTGATAAATATATACTGATAATTATATTAATACTGAGGAAGGTGCCTGTAGTATTTAGAAAGGTCTTGGTTTGTCACTTGATCCCGTTTGAAAACTGTCAGATACTTATGTGAAGAGATTGGGAGTACACAAAACATAAGACACAACCTTTATAATATACATAAATCTAACAGATATAGAGTAATAAATATCAGACGTCTAGCGGATAACGCGCTTTATTCTGTGCACAGTCTCGCAATAGAATGGGACTTACATAAGTACAGAGATAGGATTTATATAACAATATAAATTATAATAAAAGAAAACTAGCTAAAAATATTAATGTATATAGATGGATAGTGATTCAAGCTCTAATAAGAGCAATCACAAATTTAATCGATACATAAAAATAGGTATAAAAATAGTGCACTTCTTATTGAAGGTACTATTCAGCCAACGAAGTACAGCCACCACACAAAGGAAGTGTTGTGGTAACGCG
>CM042143.1:59521835-59554897 GCA_023376005.1 Doryteuthis pealeii | reverse complement strand
CAAAACCACTTGTGACCCCAGATGAAAGTCTATAGAAGGGGGGAAATATATGGGGCGAAATAGACCTTCGAATCAAACAAGCTCCCACCGAGGGGGAACCAAAAAATAAGCGAGTTCTCCTTTCTTTTTCACAACCATCTGTTGGTTCAACACATTCTTTGTCTAGTGTACTTTAAAAATCTAAGATTCGCTAGTCGAAATATCTTTAGCAGTTCAAAATTCACATTTTCCTATTTAGTTTTTTTTTCTGTTCGACTAAAATCCATTTCTTTACCTGAAAAGCTTCGTCGTCGTCGGACTGGCTTCTCCCCCATACCTGCCGACTTGCCCAGCGCTTGACTCATTTTGTTATTTTATGGGCTATTAGCCAAACATCCGCGGAACGTCAGTCAACTTTGCGTCTTCCGCTTCTACATCGCATCGTTTTCACATGCGGAGGATGCGGATTTTCCCAGCAGGAAAGACAATGTCTTGCTCCCTTTACCTTTCCTTGTTCTTAGTCTTGCACCCTTTCCTTTTCTCGTTCTCCATCATAGTAAAATCAGTTAGGCCCACTATAAATGTTGACAAGTGGTGAAGAGCAGTTTTGGAAAGAAAAAGGGGTAAGAAGTTGAGCTTACATTGATTGCTGATCCCAAATACTAGATTGTTTTTAAGTGATTAATTCTTTAAGGTAAAAATAAATAACTAAATTAAAGTTTCCAAGTTTCTTTGCTAAGGATTGAGATTCTTCAGACTGAAATGAAATATTTGCCAGCCACCCCACTGCTAGGACAGGATATAACAAAAGGGTTCATGTTTATTTGCAGTAAGTCTTCCGCAGGGAGTGGTTGCCAAAAATAGCTCAGATTCTTATCTCCCACTTAGGTGGTGCTTTGGAAATCAAAGATTGACCGTGACACTCTCTCTTCTCTCCCTCTAAAGGATGCTTTCGGCATCAGAATTTCTCTCTCCTTTCTTAGGTGCACCAGATCAGAGCTTGACTTCCGTGACACTTGTGCTTTCTCCCTCTTAGGGGTGCACCAAGGCACCAGAGATCGACCATGACTCTCTTCTCTCTCTCTCTCTCTCTCTTAGGGGTGCAACTAAGCATCAGAGATCAAACTGTAACACTTTTCTTCTCTCCTCCTAAGAGGTGCACCATGCAATCAAGATCAACCGTGACACTCTTTCTCTCCCTCTTAGGGATGCACCAGGTATCAGAGATTGTCCCTGACACTGTCTTCGCTCTTAGGGCGGCACCAGGCTAGAGATTGGACCGTTGACACTCTTTCTTCTCCCTCTTAGGGGTGCACTAGGCATCAGAGAATTTACCCTGACACTCTTCATTTCCCTTTAGGGGTGCACCGGCCATCAGAGATTGTCCCTGACACTCTCTTTCCCTCTTTAGAGTGCACCAGGCATCAGAGATTGACCGTGACACTCTTCTCTCCATCTTAGGGTGCACCAGGGCAACCAGAGATCGACCATACTCTCTTCTCTCTGTCTCTCTCTCTCTTAGGGGTCAACCAAGCATCAGAGATCAAACTGGACACTTTCCTCTCTCTCCCTCCTAAGAGTGCACCATGCATCAGAGATCAACCGTGACACTCTTTCTCTCCTCTTAGGGGTGCAGCAGTCATTCAGAATGACCGTGAACACGCTTTCTCTCCCTCTTAGGGGTGCACTAGCATTCAGAGATTGACCCTGACACTCTCTTTCCCTCTTAGGGGTGCCACCAGACATCAGAGATTGACCATGGACACTCTCTTTCCCTCTTAGGGGTGCACCAGGCATCAGAGATTGTCACCTGACACTCTCTTTCCCTCTTAGGGGTGCACCAAGCATCAGAGATTGACCGTGACACCCTTTCTCTCCATCTTAGGGGTGCACCAGGCATCAGAGATTGACCATGACACTCTCCCTTTTAGTACAATGGAGGAGATTCCACCTTTTATATGATCACCTGAAGCTGAGCCAGTTAATTCATTCCCAGTCATGGATGACCAGTTAAGCATCCCTCAAGATGAATTAGGTGGATGAATGAATTTCCAGTTTCATATTTAGTTGTTTCGATTAGTTTGCACAAGGCCAGCAGTATGAAGCATCCAATGAGAATCTAACTCAGTAATGACTGACTAGTTTTCTTGCTAATAGTCCTTTAAGATTTATTTGGAGTTTTAACTGAAAATCATCATCATCATGTTGCAATGACAGCATGGATTTCCATAACTCTTTCTCTCAGTCTGTATTGGTCATTGCGCCTTAGCAGGTCTTCTGCATGGTATAGAGAATCAGCACAAATCTGATTGATGTAAGTTTTGATGGTTAGCCTACATTGGTATGTCCATTGAAGGTGCCCATATATATATATATATATATATATTATATGACACACACACCCCAAAAGGACAGAAGGCAAATAGGCTATTGTAAAGAATTGGAAAATTTGTAATAAACAAAACAAAAGACAATAGTTGAGTTGTCCAAATTTTATATTATTCATTTCCTTATTATTTCTGCCTCTCATATAATATATATATATATATAGCAGGGGACAGAAGTAAAATTATATAATATAAATATATATATATATATATATATATAATATAACAAATGCACAATGCTTTTTCGATACAAACACTTACACATTCTATTACTCACACCGCAAAAAAGAATATTGACGTCATATTTCAAACCGTTCATTTTTTCAACGTTCTTTTTCTCAGACTTCAAATTTTAAACAGACCGATAAACAAGGACTATTACTCGCCTTTCTCCTTATTCTGAGATAAAAATTTTTATCACCTTCCACATACCAACAAAAGCCCTGAAGATGATCTAATTAATAGATCGAAACACTGCAGCGTCGGCCAATAAACTCACCACTTAACATTTAAACCTGTGTTTTTTCAATTTTTTTATTATACTACATACCGTCGGATTTCGCTTTACTTTTATTCACATATATATATATATATATATATATATATATATATATATATATACCCCAATATATATCTATTTACTATTCTGATAATATTAGAATATATTTTGAAAAGAATGAAACATGCAAAATTTCTTGATTCAATATGGATAGACTTAAATCTTTAAAAACATGTTGTTCATCAGGACATATTATCAATGAAAAACAATCAGAGAAACTGATTGGATATAAAAAAAAATATTTCTCTGTCTGTAGTCGTAAAAAATTACTAATAAAATTCTAAAGGTCTCTCAATAAAAAAAAAAAAAGAAAGAAAGAAAAGAAAAAAAAAGAAAAGAAAAAAAAAAAAGTAATGATGCAACCATGAATAATGTTAATTATGCAAAGAATCCCTTCCCTTGAAATGTGTAGCCTGGATTATTACATATTCAAATCCCTAACAAAGGACTTACTTAATAATAATCACATTATTCCAAGAAGGAAAGTTGGATTTTCTTTTCTATACTCAGAAAATTCTTTCTGTCAAGGACACAGAATTTCACTTTGAAATAAACTCAATCCACCTTTCTTTTTTAGAATCCTAAAATTATGAAAATTATAACTATTTCTATGTTTTTTTTTATTTCCTTTCTAGTAAACTAAAGATGTCCAAACACTTCCTTTGTGTGGGGCTGTCATCTTTGGCTGATAAGTACCTCAATATAGAAGGCACTTATTTTTACCTATTTTTATGTATCGATTAAATTGATTGCTCTTATTAGGAGCTGATCACTTATCATCTATATACATTAAATTTTTAGTAGTTTCTTATTATATTTATATATTTATATATATCCTATCTCTGTACTTATGTAAGTCACATGCTATTGCGAGACTGTGCAAGGAATACAGCGGTTAATGCTACTTGATTATTTATTATCTATATCTGTTAGATTTATGTATATTAAAAGGTTTTCTTATGTTTTTGTACTCCCAGATTTTCACATAAGTATCTGACAGTTTTCAAACGGGATCAAGTGACAACAAGACCTCTCAATACTACAGCACCTTCCTCAGTATTATCATAATATTCAGTTATATTTATCACCTGAATATCTAAGTAAAACAGACTATTTTGAGACTGCACAGAGGGATATTACCTCATCACAGACATTTGCAATTGCAGAATTCCTTAAATTTAAAACAAAGCACATAATTTATTCAAGTCCTCTCGGGTCCATAACAGACAGATAACAATATTTTCGACAGAAATATTAGCAAAAATCTTTTAATAATTTATGGGTATGAAGTATTTTTATGAATATTTTTTTCTTTATTTTCTTTTTACTTGAAAAGAAACCAAACAAAATAAGGCTTTAATACATTTATTCAAATGCAGTGGTCCTCACTCTACTTCTGAACAACATAAAGAGAAAACTAAAAAAAACACTGTAACAAAGAAGATATATTAAGGAAAACAAGAGAAATATCTAAGAAGAAAAATTATTAAGAAAAGCCATTACTTTAAAGACGAGAATATAAGACTAAGTATTGCTTGATTGAATTTCTTTTTATTTAGATATATTTTTCAGAAAAGAAAAAATTAAAGACAAAAAGGTATGAAACTTAAAAGAAAGAAAAAAAAAAAAGAAAGATCGTCTCTATTTAAAAGTGTAATAAATAATGAAGATGAATCCAGCTTTGGATTATTTCCAAAAATATCTTCTGACAACTTCCGATAATTTTCTGCATAAATGAAAAGGAAAAGGAAAGAAATAAAGAAACGTACATTCTTTGTGTTTTCCCCAAACTGTTTTCTCTTTTTTTTTCTTCTTCCTTTTCCTTTTCCCTTAACTTCTCCATTTTATTCATATTTCTTTCTTGGTTTGAAATTTTAAAAGTAGCTAAGAAGAGGAGAATCACCTATTAAACACCAGTTACATTAGTACTACCATCACACTCAACAAGAAAGATTTTTCATCAATTCCTTGACATATTGGTTAAGTAATTGTAAGAAGTTTCTAAGATGGACAAACTCCTGTTACACATGCACACACACACACAAAGAAATTATTTAATTAATGAATGAGCAAATGTTGCCTTTTTTAAACTAAAAAAAAAAAAAAAAAAAAAAAAAAACAGTGAGTCATTTGATTTTCATCAATGACTCTCCAAAGAAATATTTTTACTTTTATTTTGTTTTTTAAGAAAAAATATTAAAGAAACTATTTCTAGTAATAAATACAGAGAATGGCATGCGGTAATGGGAAAATTTGGCATTGAAGGACAAGGAGGAAGAGGGTAGAGGAGCTGATACTGAAGTTAGAACAAAAGAAATGGTGATTTTAGCTTTTTTTTTTCCTTTTTTAAAAAATGTAAACTGGGAAGTAATTACAACTTTGGATAAATGAATGAAAAAAGAAAAAAAAGAAATATTATTTTTATAGATGGATGTGAGGGAGAGCCTAAAATGCTTTTATTCTGATGTTGAGTAACAAGGGAATTCTCAAGTATTTTGTTGATGAGGTAACTATGCATAATTTAAGATGAGATAATTCTAGAGGTCTTTCTTATAGTCTCATTTTATTTACTTTTACTTTTACTTTCACTTTCTCATTACAGAAATTAAACACACAAGAAAAATTATATAATGAAAGTGAAAGAAAAGAAAAAATATATGAAAATACAAACAAAAGAAGTAAAAAAATCTATGGCTCCATTTATCTTTTTCTTCTTAATTCTCTCCTTATTATATTTATAGATTATCATAATTTAAAAAAAAGTGTATCCCATTTAAAAAAATTAATTATATTAGAAAGTCTCTTAAAAAAAAAAAAATTTTTTTTAGAAATTTAACTCTATACCGCATCTATGGGAAAATGAAAGTGAAAGTAAAAGAATCTTATCAGAGGAATGTATTGTCAAATTTAATGCACGCACACGGTGTTGCTAACTGCTGCATTTTGCCTGTTCCCCTACCAGTGCAACAAAATGCTTGCAACAGTAGCAGCAGTTATCGGCATTCCAAAAAGTGGAATCATCATGCCATATTCCTCGACATCTCCACAGACAATTGGCCTGTTGTAACCAACCATATGGCAAAAAAGGTGGGAGGGGGTAAAGAGTAAAACAGACAACCGGCAAGCCTCTCATTGAGAACGGTAAACTGCGACGCACAAAATATGTTGAAGAATTCTACTTACCATCTTGCAGGAACTGAAAAGAACAAGCTGCTCCACCATTTAGACAAATAATGGTTTATCAGTACTTAGTAGTGCATCTTAGAAAATAAATAAAAGAGGGATACTGAGGTGGATCATAACAGTTTAAGGCAGAAGTCTGTGGTGGTGATGTTGGCGGCGATCGTATTATGGTGGTAATGGTTGTTGAAACGATGGTAGTATCGGCAATGGCAACATTGGTAAAAGTGTTGGATAGACACTCTTAGAATGGCCTCCTCTGTCTTTTAATTCCCCTTGTGGAATGGCCAACTTAGCAGTGGAACTTGGAATGAAGTTGACACTCCACAACCAGGGGAAAAAGACAGGGGAGGCAGAGGAGCCAAAAATGTTTCCCTAGCGCACACTAGCTCGATACAAGAATGAAGATGCCATTGCTGAAACTACTGGAGAAGTGAGTGGGAGGAGTGTAGGAGGAGAGGGGGAGAAAGGAATGCGAACTGTGATGAAGAGAGAGGAGGAAAAGGTGTAGAGAGAAAGAGTGGAGGAGAGTAAAGAGTCAGAGGAAGAGGAAGAACAGGAAAATGTTACAGTGAGGAGAGTGAATGGGAGAGTAGTGATCTATACCAGGGGAAACTAAGGCAAAAGAAATGTGAAAAGAGGAGATTTAAAAAAAAGGAAGAGGAGCAAAAACAATGGAGAGCAAAGATGTAGGGGGAAGAAAATGAGGATGATGTTATGGAAGAAAAAAACAAGGAGTGAAATAAATGGAGAGTAATGTAAAGGATGGAAAGAGAGAGGGAGAGTAAGGCTGAAAAGAGAGAGGGAGAGTAAGGCTGAGAAAGAGAGAAGGAGAGTAAGGCTGAGAAAGAGAGAGGGATAGTAAGGCTGAAAAGAGAGAGGGAGAGTAAGGATGAAAGAGAGAGTAAGAAAAGGAGAGTAAGAACAAAAAGAAAGAGTAAAGGAGAGCAAAGATGAAAATAGAGAGTAATGAAGGGAGAGCAATAATGGAAAGGGGAAGTAAGGAAGGGATAGCGTAAGAAAGAGAGGAAATGATAAAGAGTGAGAAGCAAAGAGAGTACAAATACAAAGAAGAAAAAGGGAAATAACCGGGTAAAAAAGAAAAGAAAATTCCAAATCAGTTCAGACTTTTGCAGGCATTTTTAAACTGTCTTTTTTTCTTCCTTTTTTTTTTCTTCTTTTTTGTGGTGATTTTTCTACGAGCAAGTGCATTTTTCTCTCATTAGATTAGAATGAACCAAATAATGATGGTGTTTTTTTTTTTCTTTTTAAATTTATTTTTGAATGTTGAGAAATGTACTTGGATAGTTATTGCCAAGTGATTGTTATCAATTTAGTATGCAATGTCACATGTTTGCCAGTGAGTAGGGGGGGGTGTCGTAGAAAGAGGGGGTGTGTGGAGGTTATGAGAGGGAGGGAGGGAGAGGAAAAAAATTGATTCTTTGCAAAGAAAACTGACAGATGAATTGGATGGTGAAGCTCTGACAAATAATGATAAGTTGCGTGACACTGTGCATTGATGCACGAACATCAGCAGTGATATTAGATTCTTTTGACCTTCAACAAATACTTGACAAAGCACTTGCAGGCCCGGCTCAGTAGTTAGAGGAATGAACTGGTAACTGGGTGGGTGTGAATTTCTGTCTCAAGTGCCCTATCAGTCACCACAAAACTTGCACAGAAAAAGTTGTTTCAAAGTTTTAAGAAAGTAATTAGTCTGGAGATTTTTGTAATGAACAGCGCATAAAGGTGTCAGAAATTTGTGACTGAATCTTATCTTCTTTATTCAACCAAAGAATAATAAGCTGCACTTTTAAACCATATATATATATATATATATATATATATATATATATATATATATACATATATATATATATATATTCTAAGTCCTGCCAACGGGGTTACAATACACCTGTGACTTTCATTAAATCTTAGTAAATACAGTGGTACCTTGACTTACAAATTTAATTCATTCCACTTGTAACTCAATTTCCTTGTATATCAAATCAATTTTCACCATTGAAATGGACTGAAATGCCATTAATCTGTTCCAGACCCTTGACTTACAAGTTTAATTCATTCCACTTGTAACTCAATTTCCTTGTATATCAAATCAATTTCCCCAATTGAAATAAGCTGAAATGCCATTAATCCATTCCAGTCCCACCCAACAACAAGAATTTAATATTTTGTTATGTTTTTTTAAATTAGAAAAATAGAGCTGTATTGTATTAAAAAAACATAATAAAATAGAATGTAAGGAATTATGTGCTGTAATATGTTTTAATGTTTATTCTTTTGATAAATGATATTTTTCTTTGGTGTAATGAATTTGGGAACTTAAATATTTAGTGTATCTGAAGCTCGCTTGCACCTCAAATCTTAGTTGACAACTCATAAGTTGGGGCATTCATAAGTCAAGGTACCATTATTATATATATATATATATATATATATATATATATATATATATATATATGAATAAGATATAATGAAAAAACATACGATGTTTACAACTGAAATAGGCTCATCAGAAGAGAAAGTGTGCAAACCGTTTCGGGGCCAATTCTCTTGACGGTTTTAAAAAAGCAACACTCGGCCCATCCTCAACTAATATGAGGACCCTATTGCATTATAATGTATCAACTGCACGTGGGTCGGTCATCAACAAAAACAAGACGGGAAAAAGACCGTTAGTAAAAACAGAACGCTGCTAGTCAAACGTTGGAATTAATGAGTGTTGCTTTTTTAAAACCGTCAAGAGAATTGGCCCCGTAACGGTTTGCACACTTTCTCTTCTGATGAGCCTATTTCAGTTGTAAACATCGTATGTTTTTTTCATTATATCTTATTCATACTGTCGGATTAATTTCCATTTTATTTTCACATATATATATATATATATATATATGAATGGTTACTTTGGGTTTAGGTCTTTTCAGGCTCAGCCTGAAGAACTATTCTCTCAAGTCTCTGAGAACAAATGATTTGTCCTTGACTTTAGTTGGACTCAACATCTTGACTAAGACTTGATAAATAAGTATTTTAAACTCACTAACTTTAATTACCTTTATTTTATTTTCATCTCTTAAAAAGTTGATTTTTGCAGACAGTGTTCATGATAATGTTAGACAAAGAAAACAAAAATAACAAGGCTAGTTAGTTGGAGTTAATGAAAATCAGCCCTAAAAAACAAACAAAATCTTTCTAACGATTCAGATGAATAGAATTCTGGTTGAAATAATAAAAATAATCTTTTAAAATCTCAAGTGTGTTTTACTCCCAGTTTTTCCAACTTAACAGCTAAAAAAGCTCAGGGAATAAAGGGGTTCATTTCAAATGGGTCTTAATCTGAAAGGGAATTTAATAGCATGACTTGAATTTGAACTTCCTTACTACAATATCACAGTCCAGCATGTTAGCCATTATACCACTGGGGTCTCCCCTTATTTATTTTATGTATACACCTAAAGATTATGACTCCAGTATGTTCTCTTATTATAATAAAAGATTGTGTTTTTCTGTCTGTAACTGAAAGTATATTACTACTCAAGTCATAATTCCCTTTGTTATTTACATCAAATTCTCCACGATTTTATTTTTTATTTAAACCTCAATTATTAATAACATTGTTTTACATTATGTACATACTAATAGCATGCAATTGTATTTATATATACAACAAAATAGTGGTTTACAGTGTGAATGGGAAGACTAATTTGTATATTGATATTAAAAATTTGATTTTAATAAATGTGTGCTTAGTATTATTGATTTTTAATTGTTTGGTTTTATCTTAATGAATATGAGCAAAAATCTTTTCAATAAATCTTAAAATAAATCCATTAACAAGAAGAAATAACTGTAATTTTATTCTTTACTTCCTATCTAAACTAAATTTAGCAATGAAAGATGTTAATGATGGAAGAGTAAGTTCCAGTTGTTCTATTTTTTCGATTATACCCCCTCTGTTTCAAATCTTTTTATCTGCATTCTTATTTAGTTTCATTAGCCTTTCTAATTTAATATAATATTTTATTACATTAAAACTTAAATACTTGCACCTGAAGGGAGCATATATTTGCTAGTTAAGATTATTATAATTATTTATATTCAGTGCACAAAAGATACTTTGATTTTTATTGACCTTTACACCAAAGGTCATTTCATGTCCACATCTAATGACTATCTGTGACTCAATTGGTTGAGCATCTGCCTTGGAACCAAAAGGTTCCAGCTATGATACTAACCCTTGCCAACTCAGCACATGAGTAGCACAGAGTGGATTTGTGCAATAAAGTGAGGAGTTGATGGTAGGTGTGGCACTCAACCTCAGATGAAAAAGAAAATCTCCCTGGTCTAGCACAAGTAAGTTGGTTAGTTTGTTGGTTGGTTTTGTTTTGTTTTACGGTATATCAACTGCAGTGGGTTATTTAATGCCGACAAAGTTTTGAAATAAATTCATTCTTAATGGATACTCAATTTTTTTATAAACACATTTTTTTTATTTAACCCATAGATGGGACCCTAACAGGTACTACCATTCAGGGTCAAAAAGGGGATAGACTTCCTCACTGTCCGGCTGATACTGACAACAAGCCACTCCACCAATTTTACTTTATTATTCGGGTGCACAAAAAGTAAGATAAGTGTAAAATCTGGATGAAGAAATGGTTCTTCCTGGTTTTCTAAATTTTCTCTGTTGACAGAATTCAGTATGGAAGAATTCTTGTGATTGAAGCAACTCATGACAACAACAACAACAACTGGAAGGCAGGAAAATAATCAATAAATTCACAGTTGAGAATTTCTTCAAAATTTTTAACAGCACTAAATTGAAATATCAGGTAGAAATGGACAGGAACAAAATTTGTTGATTTCAGCAATATTCAAGAAAAGCTAAAGAGAAATATAACAATCATGAAAACTAGTGGAAGTCATGGATATACAATAGTATGATAATTTGATTATTAGAATGTTTGGTATGTTTAGTTGGTTGGTTGGATTTTATGGCATGTCAACCTTGGGTTATTTTATGTTGAGGTTTTATTCAATCTTGATAGGTATTTAAGTTTTTTTTCTTAAACTCTTTTTTTTTCTATTTAAGCCATAGATGGGACCCTCAACAGGTACTACCACTCTGGGTCAGTTGTAGGGCTGGGAGTAATGGCAATGAAGAGGTACTCCACACTCCCCAGAGCTCAAAAATAGATATGTTTACTTAAGAGCTATTGCGTATAGTTCAATATGTAAAAAGTATAGTAATCTCTGGCAAATTTTTTCCCCTTCTTTTTTTTCCTCTCCATTTCATTGAAACAGACAATAAGTGCTATCACTTCATATCTCTCACCTTCCTCTTTTTTCTTTCTTTCTTTCAATATTTGCTTTTTTTTCCTCTGATGTGTAGCATGTTCTTTTTCTTCCCTTTCTTTCCTCACAATTACAATGGTATGGTGAATTATTCATCTGAGGTGATAACAAGGCCTAACATTTAAACACATGCATTCATATCTTATGAATCAAAACAGAATGGTCCATTATTTATCTGACAGGGCATGACACACATAGGTAAGTACTAGCGTATTAATATATAGATGATGCAAGTTGAAGGTTTTGGTAAAAACTATTAAATCTACTATATGTCTCGTTACTTTGGCCTTGTGCCAGGCTGCCAAGGCTTTCTTTGCTAAGCAAGGATGCATGTTGCTTCCTTCAATTTTCTCTGCACTTAGCAATGCTCCTTATCTATTATTTGGATTTCATTTTTACAGATAATCCTTTTTAAATCCAAATGCTGTATAGTCTGCCATATTAGACTTTGCTACTTTCATTTTTAATATGGCTTTCCACATTTCTGTGGGGTGTTAGATATAGGAAGGTAATCCCGAAAGTAAGGCTTCCAAAGCACTGGGTGGACAGGGGAACTATTTGTACATCTATCAGCAACTGTGTGTTGTACATGTGCTTGCATGCACCTTACTACTACACTCAATCTTGACTTAGCAGTCATTTCTGATAGAGGACTTGATTGAAACTTGATTCTGCCAAAGACAACGTAACACTTGGTCTAAATAAGTTCTACTGCCAACGCCCAAGCTTCACCTCTGTATTCTACAAGAAACATGTCAAATTTACTTTTCGCAACCTTGAGAAGAATTCTGACAAACTAATTCCATCGTGTTCGCTCTTTGTCACTGTCCTCTGCTCTGTCCAACTGTCTCCTTTTATACTAGGTCTGCCCAAGACACATCACAACTCTCGTCTCGCAAGCCATGAGACTTGCAAACTACAAATCGTGGCCTCAAGGACACTCACACTTTTACCTCTTTCACAACTTGTTTCATGCTCACCTCAAACTCATCACATTTCACCTTCTCTGCTCCCACCCACACACACAACATGCCACTTGCTGTCTCTTCGACCGACGAACCGTTGTTGGCTCATCACAGGTTTGTGGGTTTTGCCGTTCGATCTCGCTACTGCCAAGTGTGATGTTTGTGCAGTTTTTGAATGCCAAATGCATTAAAGCAATGGAAATTCATCATCAATTAACTGGAGTGTATGGCAAGTCATGCATGGATGTCAAAAATGTCCACAAGTAGTGTAGGGAGTTTGCAACAATGACGAAATTCAACACTTCCTCATGTCTGACCACCAGATACAGTTTAGTGTTATACACAGGACACCCTCATTGGGTCTTACCCCCTCTGCAAGAGATGAAATTGTTGCATTCTTGACTCTGCTGTCTGGGCAATAGCTATTATAGAAATAATGATCTAAATGAAGATGAAAAAAAAAAATACTATCAATATTTTATTTGACATGTAGTGTAGTTGGTCTAAAAGATAATTAAAATGGTTGCAGAAACCATTGGTTCAGATAAGTGTAACTGACAGGTGATGACCCCAAGATCGCTTGATTAGTTGGCTATAATTTGATATCTCAGTCAGGTGAGTGAGATTGAAATTTTACTATGGTCAGCAGGAAAACAACCGAGAGCACGGTCGTCTATTTTCCATCTCTGGCTTGCCAATTCACAAACTGGGTGATGTGTGTAAAAATCATTGAAGAAATAAAAAAAAATATAATTTTGTGGTTATTTCCTCTAAGTCTAACATAAACAAAGGGGAACCACTCTTGACTGATAAATTATTTATTTATTTATTGATCTACTAGGAAAAAAGAAGACAGGTTTAGGGTTAGGGTTTAGTGTTAGTTTAATGGGAAAATAAATAAATAATTTATCAGTCAAGAGTGGTTCCCCTTTGTTTATGTTAGACTTATAGGAAATAACCCATTTTGTAATCTAATAACATGAGAAAATGTATAGAATATCATGTTGTAAACTGTTAAAATATAGAAATTTGTTCTGGAAATTAAGTTAAATCAGAATAATATTTGTTTAATCCTCATCTAAAAGATTGAAATAAAAAAATAAACTAAAATATTCTCTGAATTTGTTCTGCTGCTTCTTTCGTATTTGATTTAGCTCAGTTGGTAGAGCGTTGGTCTAGAAACCACAAGGTTCCTAGTTTGATACCAGCACCTCGCCAACTCAGCGTATGAGTAGCACAGGGATCTGTGTGGTAAAGTAAGGAACTGATGGTAGGTGTGGCGCTCCACCCCAGATGCTAAAATAATCTCCTTGGTCTAGCGCAAGTGAAAAGGGGATAGACTCCCTCACTGATTGGCTGATACCGACTTTAGGCCACCCCAATGACTTTTTTTTTACTTACTGTATTCCAAGGGTTCCTCCTCCTCCTCTTCCTAAACCACCTCCTTCTCCTCGTTTTCCAACAATAAAAGAAAAATAGACTGAAACATTCTTGGAATGATAATGCCTCTTCTCAAAATTACTGAAGGTATCAAATCTTTCTGTTGAAAGAATCTAAATTATCCTCCCTACACACCTTCAGATTAGGATTCATTTAGATCACTGGTTTTCAACTTTTTTTTTTTTTACACTTATGGACCCCTTTGATTCCTACTTTACTCTGGTGGACCCCCAATCCCCGCCCATAGCCATTTGATGTTAAAAACAATCCCATTGTATTTTTTATAATTAGATCTGATCTATGAATGTTTTGGGAACTTCCCGTGGTATAATGGTTAGCGGATGACTGTTAATGAGTTTGATTCTCACTGAGGCAACATGCGGCTGAGTTTGTGCAAAGTTAAGCAACAATGAACTTGTTCAGTACTTAAGACCTGTGTGCCTGTGTGTATTTTATAAAATCTTCAATATTTGGTAATGATAGGACAACACAGCAAACATGTAAAGAAAAGATTCATAGACATTATACTTTAGAGGTCCTGAAATCGTGTTAAACCTATACTTTATTGAAGGTATCAAATCTTTCTATTGAAAGAGTCTAGATAGGATTCTCAATTTCTTTTTTTTTTACACTTATGGACCCCTTTGATTCCTATTTTACTCTGGTAGAGCCCCCCCCCCCATCCAGCCATTCAATGTTAAAAGAAATCCTATTGTATTTTTTTGTAATTAAATATTTTTTGCTTGCTTGGCCCCCCAAAAATATTATATGGTACCCGGGGCACCCTATAGCCCCTGGTTGAGAACCACTGATTTAAATCCACAGTACAACTTTTTAGAGATAAAAACTTAAGAAATAAAAGATCCATTCAGCAGTCTCCATATCCTTCACATCCAGAATCTCAGACAATTTTTCAACAAAGAATAGAAAAATGACTTTAGCTGTGGGGCTTCTCTCATTACTGATGATAATGATTATTTTGTCATTATAAATAATTACTTTTTTGATGACAGAAAATTGGGTTCTTAACAAATAAATCATTACCCTTAGACAGGTTATTATTCTGTTTTCAAAAAAAAAAAATATTACTGTATTTGCAATTAACTTTAAAATAATTCTATGCAAATATCACAGTGTCCTGTTCACTGGTATTATAGCTAAAGGGTTATCTATACTGGTTCTCACAAACTCAGTACATGAGTAGCACAGCTTAGGTAATCTAATCTGTGTGATAAAACATCTGAGAGCTGACTGTAGGTGTGGTACCCCAACTCAGTAAAATAATCTCCCTACTCTAGTGAAAGTTAAAAGGGGATAGATTTCCTCGCTGTTTGGCTGATACCGACAATAGGCCACTCTGCAGACTTTACTTACTTACAATTTGAGAATAGTTACCTTGAAGAGTGTTTTCATTTAAACTATTGCCAAAAAATTATCTTTTCCAAAATCCATTCTCTACTAAAAAAAAAAAAAAAAATCTTGGTCTGAAGAATATTTAAAGTTCCAATTACCATCGAACTGGGAAGACAAGGCAACAAACAGTTGTAACTGAAATACAAACTCGAATGCCACAAAGTCCACTGCAAAATGACAAAGTATATATAAGACTCCACAATGTCATTGAAATCAAGCAGTCAAGCAGCCAATCAGAACTCAAGGAATGGAATCACCCAAATCACCCAGATTCATGGATGGATCATTCTTGGTTCCTATTTATACCAATTGTCTTGGACACTGCTTGAGTTGGACTTAGTAAGCTGCTGTTATTAAAACCAACAGTAGACTAACTGACATCAATAGGGTCCTGTCTTTGTTAGAGAGAACATCTAATTGGTTAATGTCTTCCATGAAAAGATGATAAAAATGTTAATGTGAGGAAAAAATCATAGAACTGAAATCATCAAGAAGTCATCTCTGACAGCACGGATTCCCTTGACTTTCTCTCCCCATCTCTATCAGTCCCTGCTCCTGGCAGGTCTTCAACTTGGCACCCAGTGTCTGCACATAGCTGTTTTATGTAAATCTTGGCTAGCGGGTCAACACTGGTGTGTCCATGTGTAGAAGTCCACAGGAGAGTGTCATTTATGAGTTCATCCTTGCTTCTCCAGTTGTGTCCAACATGTCTTGTTTGTCTTACCCAGATGGTTTGTGTGATAGAGGGTAAGTGACCGTACAGATGCTCTTTTGTAGGATGCTGCTTCCAGGATTTATTCAAAACAACATGCAGCATCCTTGTGTAGTTCCCATCTAGCTTTTTCTCTAAGCCATTTGTCAAAGTCCAAGTGGTGCAGCTATACAGTAGTACTGATATGGGCACAGACTGGAAGAATTCATGCTTTATTTTATCAGTGAGATCAGATTTTCATATGATCAATAAACTGTCAATAACAGTTCATGCTTTTCATATATGTATATTGACATTGCTTTCTGTAGATGAGATATTGCTACCTGGGTATGTGAAATGGTCTACTAATTTGAGAGGTTTACCATTTAATGTGGAGACTCTGCTTTATCTGAGTTCATGTAGAGGCCAATGCCTCTTGCTGCCTGCTCCAGACTATGCAGCAGAGATTTGTCTTGGGTAAGTGTATGTGCAAAAAGAGCAGTACTGAAATAGAATAATCTTATTCATTTAGGGCCAGTTTAGCTCAATCGGTAGAGCGTCTGCCTGGGAACCACAAGGTTCCTGGTTTGATAACGACCCTCTCCAACTCAGAATATGAGTAGCACAGGAATCTGTGTGGTAAAGTAAGGAGATGATGGTAGGTGTGGCGCTCCACCTCAAAATAATCTCTTTGGTCTAGCACTAGTGAAATGGGGATAGACTCTCTCGCTGTCTGACCGACACTGACATTAGGCCACCCTGCCGACTTTTACTATTACTGGCTTTTCTCCATCATTGCTTTTGGGTAAATACATTCTTTATTATTATGAGTATTTTATTATTAATTGTAGTCTTTTTTTGTTGTTATTTATACAATCCATATGAATAGCAATGAGAAAGATGAAACGCAATAACATAATAGAAATAATGAAGAGTATATGAACCCAGAGAATTGTGATAAGAGGGTGACAAATCCTTGGTGTAGGATTCCACCTGCTGTGATATATTCTCTAGTAGCAATCTTATCATATCAGCCCTGGACCCTGAATTGGTTACCTGAGATGCCGAGGATTGCAAATTACCTAAATATATACATTTGCCACAAGGTTTGTCATAACACTTGTCATTATTTCACAATATTGATAATAAGGTTTCTCATCAAAAATAGAAATTTTGGAAAGTGGAGTGTTCTGATGCAATGTATCTCATGGGCCATTGTTATTTTTCAGCTGATGAACATCAGTTGAAAAATGATCTTCTTTTGGGTTTTTAAAAACTTTTGATGAAGAATTTTTTGGTTAATTAAACAGATATATAATAACAAAAATAGAATAAAACTAGTAATCATCCTCATCATCATGTCGCGCATGCAAGGGTATTAGTGCAATGTGAAATAAAAACAGACACATCCAGGATTTGAATTTATCTCACTGTGTTTATTGCCTATGACGATAACTATTAAACTACAAATGTGTATGGGAAAAGCACCATAGTGTTATTGGAGCCATCTTGTTTGAGGTCAATCATTACCAAAAGTGAAATCTGTTTTCCTGAATAAGGAACTTCATTATCTCAGTACAACTTCTGTTTAACAGAATCATAAAAAACACAACATCTACCAACAGAGGCACAACAGTAGTTAATCTTCATTGAGAAACTGAGTAAGTTAGCTATAACAAACTTCCATATATAACAGGAATCATTTGGTATGTGTATATACATGTGTGAGATTTTAATCTCATGTTGGTCTTGACAAATAAATATGAGGCATTGCGGGGTCTCAAGGAAATTTGGCAGAGACAAACACAAGATAAGGAAAGGAAAAAGTCAGACATGTGGTCACAGAAAATTTACACTCACTTTATTGTCGATGTTACAATTTTCCTCTTGACTCGTCTCAAAAACAGGAGTATGTGAATGTTGTATTTTCAAGTCAATCAAGGAGAGATCTATTCTTTGATGATTCAAAGCTCACCCCCCAAAGAGGGTAATGGTTTTGCTAACTCCAAAAATTTGGTTGTTACTTATTGCTCTCCTGGTAACAAACGAATTGCATAAAAATATCCAACTCTTGAGTGTGACCATCTCTTGGATCTACCATGAGAGTTCTCAGGTTTGACCTTTGGTTGTCAGCCACAGAGGTGGCCACTACATTACATATAAGAGAGCTGTCTGGAAAGAAACCATATTTGTTGGTTGGTTACTTGGATTTTATGGCATGTCAACACCTTGTTGGGTTATTTTATGCTGAAGATATTTTGTTTTATTCATTCTTGATGGGTACACAAATTTTTTTAAACACATTTTTTTAAAACTCATTTTTTTCAATGTAACCCATAGATAGGACCCTAACAGGTACTACCACTCCGGGTCTAAGTGGAACTGGAAGTAATGGTGATGAAGGATTATTCCACATTCCTCAAAAGCTCCAGAATTGGAACTTCTTGAGTGATCTTGGTGTAACTTGGAAATCAATTGGAGAAGATCTTAATGCACATACATGAACAGATACTCTTCTTGAGGGTTATTCAGTTCAAAGTGGGGTGCTATTGACTAAGTTAGAGAAGTGTGAGCATTGTATTCTTGTGTAGGTTTAAAAAAACAAAAAAAACAAAAGAAAAAGCCCAATCATATCACCATATATATATATATATATATATATATATATATATTTTTTTTTTATTGGCAGAAAATAAAATAGTAACATCTTTATGAATGATGCTGATTTTGACCTGAGTACAGTACATACATAGAGTTTGAGTATTTTTAGAACCTGCGCATGTATTGATCTGTTCATATGATTATTGTAATCTAACTATGGTTAATCTTGAGTAAATTGAAACATGTTTATGGTGTTGCAATTTTATTTTCTGTCTGAATATATATATATATATATATATATATATATATATATATAATGCTGTATTGAATATTTTAGTGTGAACACTGCATGAAACTTAAAAGTTGAGAGTTTTGATTTAATTTATAGATTTCTTTTTTTACATTAACATTTCTGTTTTGGTTTTGGGGCATAGAATACTTTTTTTTGAAAATAACTGTTAGATTTTCCTAATAGATTCTCATATATATATATATATATATATATATATATATATATATAAGAGAGAGAGAGAGATACAAAGGCACTAGTTATTTTCTGTCCATTTGTGTGTGTGTGTATAGATATATATGGAGAGCAATACACATACATAAGTGCATTAATTTTATTTTCTGTGTGTGTGTGTGTGTGTGTGTGTGTATATATATATATATATATATTATATATAGAGAGAGAGAGAGAGAGAGAGAGAGAGAGAGAGAGAGTGAAAGACATATACAAGTGCACTAATGTTATTTTCTATCCATGGAGTGTGATACACATATATAAGTGCATTAATTTTATTTCCTGTGTGTATGTATATATAAAGAGAGACACAAATGCGCACAAATAAAATGTACTATCTGTTTCGAAAGCTTCTCTGGATTAACAATTTTAATGTATTAACTGAAATCAATTCTAAGTTAGTATCAGACAAATTCCATTATCATTGATCGACCGCTGATATTTTTGCAATAATCCAACTTGTTAGAATGATATGGATTGGTGTTGGCAATTTACACCCACCACGAAGAACCTCTTCATGTTTAAAGGACACATTTAAATTTATTGTTTGTTCAAATAGCTGCTCTCATCAAATCAGATTTAGTCCAAATTCAATTAACAGATACTAGTTAAAAGATATGAAAAATATTTTCAAACCTTTTACAGACTTTTTTGAGTTTGAGATATCAGCTTCTCAATTAGAGGCGCACAGTTTTACTAAAATCATATATGTGTAGTAAAATGAGGAACTGAGGGTAGGTGTTGCGCTCCACCTCAGCAAAAGAACAATTTCGCTAGTGAAAAGAAGATAGACTCCCTCACTGTCCAGCTGATACTGACAACAGGCCACTCCACCAACGTTACTACTACTTGAAATAAATATATATATATATATATATATGTATATTGAAGGGGCCGGTATAGTTCAGTTGGTAGGATATCCACCTAAGAATCACAAGGTTTTGAGTTTGATATTGGCCCTTGCCAACACAGTACATGAGTAGCACACCTTGAATCTGTGTGCTAAAGTGGGGAGCACATGGAAGGTGTGGCGCCCCACTTCAGATGCAAAAATATCTCTCTGGACTAGCAAGGTGAAAAGGGATAGACTCTCTCACTGTTCAGCTGACTGTGCAATAGGCATCTCTGCCGGCTTTACTTATATTGAAGGTGTACATATTTTTGTACTGCTAAATATTCATATTTTTGGTTACAGTGTTTCAGTGTTGTAGAGTTTGGTAATAAATAATACCTAATAATGTTCTTATTGAAAATTCCAAGTTGATTACATTTCCAGGCGGTTAAGAACACTATTTGGCTTCTTTTTTTTTTTCGAAGAATTTCTTTTGATTATTTTTAGAAAGTTTTCTTTTGATTTTAACATTTTCTGGTTGGTTGGATTATATGGCCTGTCAACCTTTGTAGGGTTATTTTATGCCGAAGATGTTTTGTTTTATTCATTCTTGTTAGGTATTCAATTTTTTTAAAACACATTTTTTAAAAAGACGTTTTTTTTAAACTCATTTTTTTTCTATTTAACCCATAGAGGTGACCCTAAAAGGTACTACTACTCTGGGTCAGAGTGGACCTGGGAGTAATGGTGATAAAGGGGTAATCCACACTTCCCAGAGCTCCAATATTGGAACTTAATCATTAGATGCAGTTTAAAACATTTTCTGGAATCTAATACAATCAAATAACAATGATCATGCTGTGCCAACTGGTGACCAAAGTTGAGCTAATGCCCAACTGGCTCTATTGGCAGGCAAAAAGGAAGTAAATCTAAACTGAATGTGGCCTTGAATGGGGAAGGCTGGAAGGTAGCTGCAGTGTTGTAAAAGCATAAATGTATAGGCATGGGTAGCAGGCAGGGGTGATTAGGTCTCACTAAGTTTTGTCTATCTATCCCTTCATCCCTTATCAGCAGTCATATCCATGACATCCCTGTCTGTCTTCCTACCCTCTTATATATATATATATATATATATATATATATATATATATATATGTGTGTGTGTGAAAGTGTGACACACACTCAATCAATAGATATGTAGATAGGTACATAATTACAAAAAAGCATATTGATACTGTAATATTTATAGCAGTATTTTCCAACTCCTGTTGAAAACAGCCATACACTGAAAAATATTTGCAGTTCCAAAAATAAGCATGAAGCTGTCGTTGTTGTCATCGATTAAAAACAAAAAAAAAAAACTAAAATCTGAAATAACACAGTATTCTAAGAAGGTCATAGGTGATAGGAAAAATTGATTTTTGGTGCAATTGCAGATGCACATTGATGCACAACTACAGATATTAGTTGCGCTGGTCGTCAGACAAAATAGGCAGAATAATTTAAGAATAGAAAAACCATTTAAGAGTCAACGTTTAGGTTTGTAGCCTGTTTTTGACATGATGTTAAGAACGATTCCGTGGATCACATTTCACTAAATTAATTTTTGTTTATATAATATAAGCACAAAATGTTTGGTTTATCATAACTGGGGACCTGGAATTTCACTTTGTCATCTTTTTTTTTTTTATAAAGGAACCCGAAAAACTCTTTGACTAACCAAGGAGGAGATTATCAAAAAACATGTACAGGGTGATTGTAAAGTAACTTCCTTCCCTATTTCAAAAAAATCTATAAATTCATTTCTAAATCATTATTTTTACAAAAATGAATATAAGAACAACACATATAACATGGAGTTTTATTTTAAATTCTATACGGGTACCAACATTTGCCTCAGTCTCTCTCGCTAATCACATGAACTGATCTTCCCAGGAACTCTTGTGGAATGGTAGAAATAAATTCTTTTATTTGTCCTTTAAGTTCTTCCAAAGTCATTGGTTTCCGTAGAATAGACTTGTTCCTTCAACCAACCCCAAAGAAAAATGTCATAGGGTGTTAAATCGGCTTCTGGTCAGCCACTCATGCAAACCATGTGTACCCACCGATCTCCCAGGAAAATGGTGATTCAGCTATTTATGAACAACAATAATAAAATGTAGAGGAGCACCACCACCAACAACAACACAGTTTTTAAATACCATATATTAAGGAACATACATTAAAGAATTGAGAAAAATGTAGCTGCATATCAAAAAATTATAAATAGTTTAAAATAGGGAGTTACTTTTCAATCATCCTGTATATTAAGGAACATACATTAAAGAATTGAGAAAAATGTAACTGTATATAAAAAAAAGATAGTTTAATAAATAGTTTAAAATAAGGAGTTACTTTTCAATCATCCTGTATATTAAGGAACATATGTTAAAGAATTGAGAAAAATGTAGCTGCATATAAAAAAATTATAAATATCTTAAAATAGAGAGTTACTTTTTAATCACCCTGTATAACATTGTGGGTTTCTCACAACATAGCTGCCACTTAATTTCAGTAATAAAAGAAATGGACATAGACACATTTACAGTTTGGTTTACACATTTATTTTTGTGTTAATAATTCAGCCTGGCCATCTCCATAAGTTTCCAAACCAAGGTGGAAACTCTGTGCATCTTGGAAAGTTACTACTCGAGAAGAAAGGACAAACTCATAAGCGACATTCTCCTGTGGAAACCAGCACATGGACATGCTAATGTGGGCCGCCCAGCAAGGACCTATATTGACCAGCTCTGCACGGATACAGTATACTGCTCAGAGGACCTCCCAGGGACAATGAATGATAGAGAAGGTTGGCAAGAGATTGTCATAGATATCCGTGCTAAATGCACAACATGATAATGATGAAGGTCTTAAAAAGGGTTTTCTATAATTTTAAAACCAAAAAAAATAATACACTTACACACACACAAACACACACATAAACAAGCACCCCCACACACAAACACACACACAGAATTTGGAAGACATGAGACAGAACAAATGAACAGCCACTAGCAACAACTTCAGTTCTAGTAATCTTCTGTAGATGGGATTTTTATCCCGAAATATTAAGGATTGAGAATAAATCACAGGTTAACAAACAACACCACAGTTACCTTCTTTTTTCTTTACACTTGCATTGTGATAGCCTTCAAAACCAACCAGCAAACTAAACATACACTTTGTATGAATTTACCAACACCTCCACACAAGAAGGTGACAAAGACAATTTTTAAAGCACATTTTAAGAGGCTTGAATTCAGTTTTTCTTCTTCTAGACCAATTGCCATACCAAAGTTAAAGAGCTCAGTCTACCCTACTATTTACCCATAGCTGGAAGGAGAACAGTTTGATTCAAACCTTTCCCAAAGGTATTAGTGCCATGTCCATTTCCTACAATGATAAACATTACATCATGAGTACCTATGTAATAGCAAAATTTCCCATCACTAGCTTCAATTTAAAATTACCTCCAATCTCACCGTTTTATCAATTGCCTCCACTCTGTCACTTGGTGTGGGTGGTGGAAGAACATCATATAACTGTTGGAATATTTTGTATATATATATATTTACCAACCCCTCCGCACGAGCAGGATGTGACACAAGGTCAATTTCTTAAGCGGAGTTTAACAGGTTTGAATTCAGAGTTTCCCTTCTCCTAGACTGGTTACCTAGCCAGGGTTAAAGAGCCCAGTCTACCCTGCTATATGTCCATAGCTGGAGGGAGAATTGGATTCATACCTTTCCAAAGCGCTATGTGAAATTCAAACAGCTTCGTCCAGGAATTGAACTCGGGTCGACGAGTCCATTTCCTATGACTCTAACCATTAGACCACGTGCCAATATTTTGTATATAAGATGTCCTACAATACACACCTAAATTTATAGACTGGACAAGTTATGTGGTTTATTACTCTGCCAATCAACAGCCATAATGTGTGGCTGATTGACTACTTAATCATTGATACAATGATGCAATCATTGATGAAGGAACTTACAACCAAAGGATTCTTTACCAAGGATTTCCACTGGACAAGCACTCTTGCTTAAAGCCTAAAGGATGGCCCATAAAAACGTAACGTGAAACATACATGCTATTCCACATATATATCTATAGTTGAATACACTTGCAACATAAAGTTCATTTTAACCCTTTAAAAAATCAATAAAAAGACAGAAAAAGTCATTCACTCCTTGGTTGGGTTGAGAACTGTTAATTGTTATTCTGTGTTAACTGTTGGACAGTGGAACAGTCAAATACCCCCTCAGCTTATTGGACTCTTCCTGGCAGTAGTGACAGTAATTATTTAAGCTGGTTATAGTGGGTTCATTGGAGAACTAGTAACTGCATGGTTAGGCTGCAACATTTGAACTTATCAGTGGTAGCAGAGCGTAGTACATTAGCTAGTGAAACACTTGCTCTATCAGAAGGGATTGACAATGCATTCAATACCTCAATGCTCTTTGCTGAATTATTAAACAATAATCACCAAAAGACTTTTCCCATCCAATGTTTTGTAGATAACAAGGATTTGGTCGAAGCAATTAAATCGACTAAACTTGTGGCAGATAAAAGATTAAGGATTGAAATAGCAAGGATCAAAGAAATGTTAGACAAGAAAGAAATCACTTCAATAACATGGATAAAATCTAATGATCAAATTGCTAACTGTCTAACTAAAAGAGGCGCTTCACCTTACAACATGATAGACTGTTTAAATAATGGAGAGATGACATACTTTTGAATAGAAAAGGAATTAGATTGTTAATTGTTATTCTGTGTTACTCTCACCCTTAGCCTGGATTGAACCAGCAGTCTGGAAATGACTGTTACAGATTGTTAACTGTTGGACAGTGGAACAGTCAAATACCCCCTCAGCTTATTGGACTCTTCCTGGCAGTAGTGACAGTAATTATTTAAGTTGGTTATAGTGGATTCATTGGAGAACTAGTAACTGCATGGTTAGGCTGCAACATTTGAACTTATCAAGAACTTTTCAGCATCTCTTTGCATTAATCATAAACACAGAAATAAGACAAGTAAAACAAGAAGTATATAAATCAAAACAAGTATGTATTTACCCAACTCATCCACCACGGACAGGATGTGACACAAGGTCAATTTTTAAGCAGAGTACAGCTGTTTTGAATTCACAATTTTCATTCTCCTAGACTGGTTGCCTAACCAAGGCAAAACAACCCTGTCTACTCTACTATCTACCCATAGCTGGGGAGAACACATGGATTCATGCCTTTCCTAAGGGCATTAGCACAAAGTGAAATACAAACAGCCTTGTCCAGGATTTGAACTTGGGCTACTGATTCCATTTCCTATGATGATAACCATTACGCTAAGCAAACCACCTAATCAAAACAAGTATAGACTTTAATTAAATCTGATTCTGAAATTAAATTGAAATGCATAGTACAGGTTGTCTATAAAGTCCTGTAACATATCTAAAATGTAACAACAAATATGACAGTCCTGTTGAAATAAAGCAATAAAAACATACAAAGAAATAAAACTACAAGAGTTGAACTTTGATATGTTTTTTACTAAATGATTCTATCATTTATACAACATTAGTTATTAAGTGTTCAATGTTAACATTGCTGCAAGACTTTAACACTCTGTATCTATTAATAATGGAGATTCACTTCTGGTTTTTGTCTGTACAAAAATTACGTCACTGCTTACATCACATTACCCCAAATCGTCATAACATAGAATAAATACACTAAAAATCTGAACATGCAACATTAGACAGTCCTCACTGTTTTTTAAAACAAGTTTTAATAAATACATGACTGGTATTATATATCTATATATAGTTTGTTTTTATTTTAATACATATTTAAAGTTTACATTTCAAATTGTTTTATTTTTTAATCCTTTAATGAATTTGATGATTTTACTTAGGGTACAAACTCACTGACATTGAAGTTTTTACTCCCACCACTCAGGCAATATGTTTCAAAAATCTATTTTTATATCGCCCGGAGGGTGTTTTTTTTTATTTTGTACTAGTATATAGAATGATATTTTATGAAATTTGGCTGGAGAGTGTAATAACTTAAACTTTGGGAAAATGGCAAAGATGAAGAAAATAGTCTGAAATAATCATTGGATAAAAGCAACAATAATTTCTTTCAGATATTCAGATTAAAAAAAATGGCTCCAAGGGTAGAGCATCTGAAGTATTGTGGAAGGTAGGGGAAGAAATAAACAAAAACGTCAACAAAGATAAGAAAACTGGTCGAAAGCAATCATAGTAACACCTTATCTGAGTAATTCTGACTGAACAAGGTTGGAACATATTGGTCAATATATAGTGATAAAGGCAACAAAGATAAAGAAATTGGTTTTGAAAAACTCAATATGTAATAATAATTCTTCATCTCAGACATTTTGACTGAGAGCGTCATTTACAAAAATTCAGATAACTTGTAGTTCTTCAAGATTATAAATTATACAGTCAGGATACATCATATATGTCCTAACACCAAAACATTATATGTTTTTGTATATAAGTGTAACCCGGCTAAAACAGCATCTCATAAAGAGGGGTCAGTCTAGCTCAGTCGGTAGAGCATTCATCTAGGAATCGCAAGGTTCTGGGTTTGATACCAGTCTTGCCAACTCAGCACATGAGTAGCACAGTTTGGGTAATCTTATCTGTGCGGTAAAGTAGTGTGGTGCTTTAATTCAACAAAAATAATTTCCCTGGTCAAGCACTAGTGAAAAGGGGATAAATTGCTTTGCTGTCGGGCTGACAAAGTCAATTTTTAAAGCACATTTTAAGAAGTTTGAATTCAGTTTTTCTTCTTCTAGACCAATTGCTATACCAAAGTTAAAGAGCTCAGTCTATCCTACTATTTACCCATAGCTGGAAGAAGAACAGTTTGATTCAAACCTTTCCCAAAGGTATTAGTGCCATGTCCATTTCCTTCAATGATAAACATTACATCATGAGTACCTATGTAATAGCAAAACTTTCCCATCACTAGCTTTAATAATAAAAGGCCACTCCACTGATTTTTTTTTTTTTTTTTTTTTTTACTATTCTCGAGAAAAACATAAACTGCTCTTAGAGAATAAAGAAATTTCATCTAATTTACAAAATGATAATTTGGTTGTGTCTGTTTGCTATTTTAAATTATCATTGTCAAATATAAAATAATAAGTATTTACCCAACCCATTCATCATAGGTAGGATGTGACACAAGGTTGCAAGTATGAAGCATACAGTAAGGATTGAACTTGCTATTTAATGGATCTGTAAAACTAGCTTGTAAACCATTATACCATAATGGGAAGTATACTAAAACAATTTTTTTTTTATCAAAACTTAATTTTCTTCTAAGCCAAAAATACAGAATTTAAAAAAAATAAGATTTATTTTATTTTTTATTTTAAGATGAGTGATGATGATATTTTAATCAAAGAGACCAAATCCCATGTCTTCATCGGATTCATCAGATTGAAACAGTTTTGTTACTAAAAATAATATTGCATGCATTTATGTAAGAGGTGTACTAATTGTTGGACTGCGAGATATTCATATTTTTAAATACAAATTTCAGAGCTGCAGAGTTTGGTAATAAATGGTAACTAATAATATCAGTTTTGATTGTTTAATATTATACTTTGCTTTAGTAGAAAATTAACCTCAAACATTGTTAGAAACTGTACTTATTTACGGGTGATACTGTGCATATATATATGAGGGTGGGCAGAAAATTTCATATGATGATGCCATATCTGCTGTTGATGGGATCCAATCCAAGCACAGCAACACTGATCGAAGCAGTATGTGGACCATGATGTGACCTATGTTGAAAAATAAATCTCATTTGGTCACATTCCACGAAAGTATATTTATCAGCCTATGAACTTTTCAACTGACCCTTGTATATATAAACACACACACACACACACACACACACACACACACATGTATATATATATATATATGTATAAAATCTATGCATAAGCTGAGTGTATATGTACGTAGGTGCTAGCATATTTGTATGAGTATATAGAAGCATAGGTATAGTGTATATGTATGTATATGCATTTACATTGATGTGTGTGCGTGATAATATTAAAGGAATGGTCAAATAAATTGGATCAACTGTTGGACTATGTAGGTATAAGATGTACACAAAATTCCCACTCATATTTATGACCTTTCCCAGAATGCATTCCTGGTAAAATTCAGCCAATCAGAAATGATATAGAATGCATTTAAGGTCGTTAGTATTTGTCCTAAAATCAATTGAAAATTGGACTTTCTTAAATCAAAATCTACAGAGGAAGATTTCAAGGAATACTACAGACTTTTTACTGTCAGGAGTATCTACTGAAACTACACTCTTTTCTAACTAGGATTACAAGGAATTTTGCACACTTTCTGCCACAAAGTAACTGAACTAGGGATTTACCATCAGGGAAACTAAATGCCTAAGATTTACCAACAAGGGAACTGAACGCCTAAAATGGTGACTAGAATCATAACTTTGGCAGATTTTAAAAGATAATAATTTAATTTAATTTTAAATAATAATATAATATTTAAATATTCTTATAATACATTATTCATTTTAACCCAGTTAAATATTGATAAACAATAATTCTTATACAATATTTAATATGCTTTTATTTAAATATATAATATTTATTATATAATATATAATTTAATAATATATAATATATATAATTATAATTATAATGGTTAATTGTAAATGATATTATTAAAAATAATATATAATATATATAATTATAATTATAATTTAATAATATATTATATATATATTTAAATATATAATATCATAATATTTAAATATTCTTTAATACATTATTCATTTAACCTAGTTAATATTGATAAACAATAATTCTTATACAATATAATTCATTTTGAGAATAATAATATTAGAAGAAAAAAATTTCTTGATGTGAATTGAAGGTTTATTTTTTATTTTTTTAATGTTATAGTAAACTGAAATCTTGGCGGCTAGAACAGTGAAAGGTCAGCAGACAATAATCTAATTTCTTTTATGTCTTTTAGTATTTCATAGTTGAAGTGGAAAGCAGTTTTCTTTTCTGGAAGTCCAAATCTATATGTTTCAAGCAGGTAGTTTTGTCTAGGGCGATAGTGAGCAGTTGGCTGGTGATTGGGTTGTCTGACTAAGTTGGGGCCCTTAGCAGTTCAAGTTGCAGCAAGCTAAAGCTAGACAGGGTGGGGAAGGCAACTGACACAGCAACCCAAGTTCATCTGCCATCCATATAGTTAGGATCTGCTTGACTAAGTCTGAAGAGCTAGAATGACACATGTACACCCCTCCCTCGGATTGTTTCAAAGACAAATAAAGATGAAATATGATTATATCTTGGTTTCTTTTCTTTTCTTTTCCTTTATGAACCTGACCATGGTTTCTATTTTTTAACCCAAACCACTAAAACATGGAGAGAGGTTGGTTAGCAGGTGAGAACTTGACAGGCTGTGTATATATTATATATAATGGACTCTCTTGTTGATATTGACACATGAGGGTTCATCCAATGAACAACCTACACAGTGTTTTGTTATAGTGTGATGGCTTGAGTTGGACAATCCACACTTTTGTGGCAGTTGATAGAAAAGAATTGGTGCAGCAAAAAATGCCACAAACCCAATCAATGACTGACCTCAGGTTTTTCAAATTCATTTCCCTCTTCCTAGACTGGTTACCTATCAAGGTTAAGAGCCTCTGCCCTACTGTTACCATAGCTGGGAGGAGAATATATGGATTCATACCTTTCCACAGGGTATTAGCGCAATGTGAAATGCAAAGCCCTTGTCTAGGATTTTTATTTACATTTCTACTTGATGATAATATCTTATTATAATGGAGATTGTGTGGTATTTCTGTTGTAACGAAACTATATAACTACACAAATCACAAATTCCATAGTTTATTTACGTAACATTTTCCATGACTTAATTTCTTTTTAAAACTCAGTGATTAATAATATTTACATTATCAATGTGGTTGAACCATGTCTACAAACTAATAACATGCCAGTTGTATTATATATACAACAAAATAGAGTTTACAGTGTGAACGGGATAAGGCTAATTTGCCATATTGATCTTAAACTTGATTTTAATAGATTATGTAACTTAGTATTATTGATTTCTAATTGTTTGCTTTTATCTAAAGAATTGAGCATAAAAATCTCTTCAATAATCTTAAAAGAAATTTATTAACGAGAAGAATTAACTGTAATTTTATTCTTTACTTCCTATTTTAACTAATAGTTAATTAGGAAAATTTAGCAATAAAGGCGGAGTGATTGCAGAGTAAGTTTCACTTGTTCTGTTCTTTTTATATACGCTCCTATGTTTCAAATTGTTTATCTGCATTCTATTTAGTTTCATTAGTCTTTCTAATTTAATAATATTTTATTGCATGAAAACTTAAATACGTGCACCGCGGAGGTGCATATATTAGCTAGTATATATAATGTAGAAATGTAAATGAAAAAAAGCAAAGTATTTTAATAGATGAAAAGTTAGTCAATGTTAAAATTTTTTGTTTTTTTATAAAAAACCTTCAATAGGACAATTGGATGAATTAGATGTTGTTTTATGATCTTTGAGAATTTGCTAATGGATAAAGAATGTTTTACTTTAATATTTTCTCATTTTTCGTCTTCATTTTGAAAAAGATTAACTCAGGTTAGAACCAATTGTCTTGATGAATATTTTATATAAAAAAAATGTTTTAATGTTGACTATCAATAAATTAATCTATGAAATACTTTGCTTTTTCTTATTTACATTTTACATACCGTCGAGATTATTTACATTTTTCATATTATATATATATATATATATATATATAAGTAAGTAAAGTTGTCAGGGCGGCCTAATATCGGTATCAGCCAGACAGCAAGGGAGTCTATCCCCTTTTCCACTGCTAGACCAAGGAATTATTTTAGCATCTGAGGTGGAGTACCACACCTACCATGCTCCTCATACTGCACAGATCCTGTTGCTACTCATGTTTTGGCGAAGGCTGGTATTGAACTAGGAACCTTGTGATTCTAGCCAAACGCTTCTACCGATTGAGTGTGTATTATATATATATATTATATCCTCATGTAGAAAACACTTAAGGTTTGAGGTTTTTAAAAGATTATATGATATCCTAATTCATAAACTCATTTAAATTATATTTTTTTTTTTTCAGTGACAGAATACATATGAAACATTATTACAACTCTATATACCTTTTGATTCCGTAAAAAAAACTCTCGCTTTGAATATTCTAATATGACGCAGGAAATTTATTCAGGTAATTTACAAAAATATTGATAGTTTCTTTGTGTTTATGACAACCTTTTTTTTTTTTTTTTTTTTGAAATCTCTATATATCAAATTATTACAAAAAGAAAAAGTGACAAATTAGAGAGAAAGAAAATGTTCAAGGGAAGTAATTAGTAGATATTTTTTACGAGTTATCTCCCTTGCAGAAATTCAATTTGTTCTGAGATGTCCATTATTGTTTAAAAATAGAACATTTCTGCATTGCCATAAAAGGCGAATTTTCTTTTCTTTTTTAATTTCTTATTTACTTTACTTTTCTCCTTTTTTTAAAATATAAATCATTAGTTGGAAATCAGAAACGAGTCTAATAAAAAAAAAGTCTTATCAAATGATATCTAATATAATTATGTTAATAGAATTTGGGTTTCTGAAGATTTTAGTCAACCATTTTGCACTTCAAATACTACAGAAAACAAATAAACACACACACACACACACACACACACACACACACACACAGTGTTTTCTTTCCAAATTCTGTATCTGTTTAAAAAAAGACATTATTAAATGGAGATTATGTAAACTGCCTGTCTGTAAACAAAACTGCGTCATTACTAACATCACAAAACTACGTCATTACTAACATCACAATTCCTTAGTTATATTCTCAATGATTATGAAATAGTCATTATTTAATCTTAATTAGCATCTTATTATTAACAATGTTTCTATTAAAATCTAGCTGAGGTTAGATTTGCTGCAAAACTACCATATTATTAATGCATTAGAATCCTGAAATATGTTTTATATATCTCTAAGAAATAAATATTTACATAGTATATGGTGGGAATAATTTGCATAATGATTTTAACAACTGGGTTTAATAAATGATTATGTTGCTGTGTAGTTATTTCTAATACCATCATGTTATTCTCAAATGTGTTATAAGCAACCTTATATATTTTTTATATAGAAATCAATCAAAATAATATTAAAAGAAGTAATATTTTAAAAATTAAAAAAAAAATTGAAATAGATCATTAAGTAGGCCTGAGCCTATTCTAGTAGTGACCAGGTTTGAATTCAAAGTTTTCCTTCTCTAGAACTAGTTGCCTAAACAATAGTTAAAGAGCCTAGTCTGTCCTACTCCATAGCTGGAAGGAGAATAGTTGGATTCATACCTTCCCAAGAGTATTAGTGCTATGTGAATGTGGCTTTGTCCAGGAATTGAACTCAGGTTGAGAGTCCATTTCCTGTGATTCTAACTAGTACACCACCTTGCTTCCAATACACCACGGTGCTTCAAAAGTACTTTATATTTGTTCTTATTTAGTTTTGTAGTTTTTTCTTATTTAATATGATATTTATACCATTAAAACTTAAATACTTGTGTCCAGAGGGCGCATACTTTGCTAGTTATATAAATTTGACTTTAAATCTACTTGGGTAATTTTTCATGACCTTTAAAAATACTTGTTACCACAAGATCACTGAAATTAAGCACCAATGAACCTGCTCAGTAGTCAGATGCCTAGGAATTGCAAGGTTTCGGGTTCAATACCAGTCCCTGCCAACTCAGCAGATGAGAGCACAGTTTGGGCAAATCTGATCTGTATAGTAAGCATTGACAGTAGGTGTGATGCTAGTAAAACAGTATCCCTTCTAATGAGCCTGCTCATCTAAGTGTCAAAAAGAGGATAGACTCCCTCAATGTTTGGCATTATCAACAATAGGGCACACTGCAGATTTCTTTATTTATCTTATAT
>CM042143.1:59424335-59516835 GCA_023376005.1 Doryteuthis pealeii | reverse complement strand
ATTTAGCCAATAGTAATTAAAAACAACCTTAATCCCCTAAAACCCTAACCCATTCACACAAATGTTAATTCATAGACTGTAGTTAACTGTTATTGGGTACCACCAAAAAAACTTCCTTATTAATTTTCCGAACTAAATCAGAAGTCAGCCATTTCTTTCTTTCTTTTTGCTCTCTTTTTTCTTTTCTTTATTCTAAACTTAATTTTTCTTTTCTTTTCTATTTCTATACCATTGGAAATAAATAAACTGCTATTACTTCCAATCACTACACCATTCTTTCTTTCTTCTCTGCTGCAGCATGTTTTTTCTCTTTCCCTTGTCTTTTTCCCACAATTATAAGTGATATGGGTCATCTATTTACCCTGAGGTGATGACAGGGCATAACATTTGAACACTGCATTCATATCTTATGAACTCAAAAATGGTACAGTCCATTATTTACCTGAGTGATGACGAGGGCAATGACACAAGTAGGTAAATGTGCTAGCATATTATCGTAGAAATTAATTTACTTTGTGGATTACAAATTGGATATCTTCATTGGTTTTGAACCATATTTCATGCGGTCTTTTCTCCAGCCTCTCTCTTGTGTAACAGCATCCACGTTGAATGGATTTTAATGCTGATGATCTGGTGGACTACAGGAAGCAATGGAGGCTTTGAAGCAGCCGTGTTTGGCTGCCTACAACGGACAAGAGCCAGCTTATTCCATGCTCGCAATTCTGAGCCGTGAAAAAGTGTTTCGAAAGTCATGTGAGCATGCTGTTTCTGACTTTGTAGCATGCCCACGTGTGTTAAGAATAACATGGAGATCAAAAAGGTGGCTCTAAGGTTGCTGTTGTTAGATGATTAATAACGCACACTTTACTTCACATTCATCTGATGCTAATGCTCAAGTTCGTAAAGGCTTTCCTTTGCTTTGAGTCTTCATCTTTATAATGTTTCAAACACCTTCATTAAACTCCATTTGATAATCTCTGCAAAGCTCCATTTGATAGTTCCAGGTGTAGACAGTTCCCTTACTCAATAACATTATTTTACATTTTTTTCAGCATTTGTGTTAGATCCTTCCGCTTTCCTCGTGTGTTCAACATAATATTTTGAATAAAAAAGAAAAATATTTTTGTATTATACGAGGTCTTAAGCTAATACTTAGTTTATCTGCATACTAAATCAGTGTCCATTTCATAATTCCCAAATACTCGTCAAAATTAATGATTGAAAAGATAGAAAATTTGTTTAAATATCGTTATTCAGGGTTGAAATGGGCGCGTTTAAATTTGAACAAATTTGTTCCAGACTTTTCTGAATTATTGAGGTTTTATTTGATTTGTAATAATTTCAGAACAGGCTGTTGGTAATGTATATATATATATAATATATATATATGTATTTCAAAATAACCTTATTGTATAGATATGTTTATAATATGATATAATATATATATATACAAAAAGTACTTAATATGTATAATATATTATAGATATTTAGTAATACTTAGTGATTATATACACGAAATACTTATAATGTATAGTATGTTTTATAATATATATATATACAAAATACTTATATGTATATGTTTTTAATATAATATATATATATATACAAACATACTTATATGTATATATGGTGTTATATATATATACTATATAATACATAGTAAAATACTTATATAATGTGTGTAGGAATATATATAGTATATATCTATATATATAGCTGCATACAAAAATACTTTATATGTGTGTATATATATACTATTATAATTATATAATTAGTATATATATATATAATACCTCAAAATACTTTGTATATATGTATGATTATGTTTATTGATATATATATAGTTTACTATACTCAAAATACTTGGTATATATGTTCTAATAGTATATGATATACATGTATAGTACAACAAAAATACTCATATATATTATATAATAAATATATATAATGTGTACACAAATAACCTTATATATATATATAATAATACTACACACAAATACTTATATCTCTCCTCTCTCTATAGTATTAGTAATATATATAGTATATGAACACACACATCGCCACAGCAACACCGCATATATATATTTGGATTACAATGTATACCAGACATATATTGAATGTGTAACACTATCATAGTTTGCATACACTAAATAACATATACATATATAGTTAACTAGCATGCAAGCATAAATAGCATAATATATATACACGACACACATAAATACATACATACATACACACACTACACACAAATATATACTATGTTATATGTATTACTAAAAAATTTAGGGTCCTTGCTTTCCTGAAAGATAAAGAAAATATAATATTGATGATTATCAACACATATGTTTAGAAACGGCAAAGAAACAAATAAATTTCAATTACGCACTCTGTATTCCCCAACCCCGTATACCACCCCAGTACCTACTCAAGGTAATTTACAGGTGGAATTTCAGTAAATTAAATCAAGGTGAATTGCCGTTCTCGTGATTTATTTAAATATTTTGTGAACATTTATTAGCCAAATCTGAATATTTTACTAACATGAGACATTTAGGAATTTGAAGCTTTTACGAATCATTAACCTACAATCTGATTTTAAATCAACGAAATTATCTTAATGAAGGATCTGGCTCAACTAATCTTAATTTATCTGACCAAGCAGAGAAGAAATAAATAATAAGTATTCTGATTGAGATTTTGGACATATGACTTAAGGCACCCTTTTTGATCTCGATTTAAGAAAGGACATGTTTTTCATTTACACGTCAGTATTCCGGTTGTTTTAAAACAGACATTTTAGATGTTTTTTTAATTATAAACTACCCCTAATAAACACTGATATTGACGGTGTAAATGAAAATTGTCCTTTCTTAATCGAGATTCAAAAAGGTCATATGGTCCTGAGATTTTTAATGATTTTCCTACTTTGATCTTTTCAAGGCATTAACTTATATATATATAGTATATAAGTGGGCGAGGGGATAAGAATCGACTACCATGCGGTCAGTCTGATTCGACCTACCCAAGGATAGTTGTGTCTAGCCAACTGAGAGGCATGATATTGCCGAACACGTGTCTGTGGATGACTTATTATTATATATATATATATATATATATATAAATATGGTAATCCGCAAATAAGGTCTCCAAATATTTTTAAAATCACAAACCATTTATTGTTAATGATGTTTACATCATTTTGTAATTCAGTGGTAGAATGCTCGCCTGACCATTGTGTCCAGCCCGGGTTCAATTCCCGGCCAATGCAGTCTGAATTTTAGGACTGGTTAGCTCAGTCGGTAGTATGCGTTCGACTGGAAACACAGGTTTCCTAAACAGTATAAGTAATTAGCTGATGGTAGGTGTGGTGCTCCACTGTCAGATGCAAGAACAATCTCCTTGGTCTAGCGCTAGTGAAAGGCGATAGACTCCTCGCTGATTGTTGATAGCCGACCTTTAAGCTGCCCCAACGACTTTACTTTTTTTTTTTTACATCCTATTTTAAAGTTTCAACATATATATTTTTCTATATAATCGCATTTTCAGTTGATGCATTTTTGTAGATCCTGTAGCAGTTTTTTGTAATGCCCATGTCTACCCGCTTCTGTCATGTTGTTTGTAGAAGTGTTGAACTTCATCATCAATCGCAAATTCAACAGCATGAGATGTTTTTTGAAATCTAGGCACAACTTGCCATACTTCCAGTAGTTTGGGATGAAATTTCATCGGTTTACTGTCTTTTAACATTAAAAACAGAATAACTAGATAAAGCTTCAACACTCGGGCTAGCGTCATTTGAGAGCTCCATCAGAAACAACTGTCAGCCCAAGACTGAAACTTGGAGTGAGAGTATGTGTGCAGGCGATATATCAAACACAATGTTTCGTCGTAGCCGCACAAACAGTTTCCTTCTATACACCCACATATTGGAGAGACTTACTTTTGGGATATACAGCTTCTATATATCAATCATCATCGAATTCATGTTGCGCGCTTTCACATGGATCATACATGACAACTCTCTCCATCCGTCATAATTGCTGCATCATTCTCGGAGGTCCTCTACTGCAACATTCTGCATCCGCCACAGAGCTCATCAACGTACGTTCTTTGGAGCTGTCGGCCCGACAGATGGCTTGTCATTGTGCTGGCTTCCACGGGAGGACGTCGCTATAGTTCGCCTTGGTTCTCCAGCAGTGTCCCACGTGTTTTGTCCGTCTTACTTAGATGGGTTTGGGTGATAATGTGGTAGGGATGGCCGACAGCTGTATATCCTCGTCTTGTTCATGATCAGCCTAACGCATTCTTGTGCAGTTCACCCATCTAGTTTATTCTTAGTCCGCTTAGGTTTATGTCAGGTGGTGCAGCCATACAGCAGTACCTGACATGACAACGGCCTGGAAGAACTGTCTCTTTAACTTATGTATATATAATATAGTAATATATAGGGTTGATTTGCTCAGTCAGNAAAAAGGAAGTAAATCTAAACTGAGTGTGGTCTTGAATGGGGAAGGCTAGAAGGTAGCTGCAGTGTTGTAAAAGCATAAATGTATAGGCAGGGGTAGCAGGCAGGGGTGATTAGGTCTCACTAAGTTTTGTCTATTATCCCTTCATCCCTTATCAGCAGACATATCCATGACATCCCTGTCTGTCTTCCTACCCTCTTATATATATATATATATATATATATATATATATATATATATGTGTGTGTGTGAAAGTGTGACACACACTCAATCAATAGATATGTAGATAGGTACATAATTACAAAAAAAGCATATTGATACTGTAATATTTATAGCAGTATTTTCCAACTCCTGTTGAAAACAGCCATACACTGAAAAATATTTGCAGTTCCAAAAATAAGCATGAAGCTGTCGTTGTTGTCATCGATTAAAAACAAAAAAAAACAAACTAAAATCTGAAATAACACAGTATTCTAAGAAGGTCATAGGTGATAGGAAAAATTGATTTTTGGTGCAATTGCAGATGCACATTGATGCACAACTACAGATATTAGTTGCGCTGGTCGTCAGACAAAATAGGCAGAATAATTTAAGAATAGAAAAACCATTTAAGAGTCAACGTTTAGGTTTGTAGCCTGTTTTTGACATGATGTTAAGAACGATTCCGTGGATCGCATTTCACTAAATTAATTTTTGTTTATATAATATAAGCACAAAATGTTTGGTTTATCATAACTGGGGACCTGGAATTTCACTTTGTCATCTTTTTTTTTTTTTATAAAGAAACCCGAAAAACTCTTTGACTAACCAAGGAGGAGATTATCAAAAAACATGTACAGGGTGATTGTAAAGTAACTTCCTTCCCTATTTCAAAAAAATCTTATAATTTATTTCTAAATCATTATTTTTACAAAAAATGAATATAAGAACAACACATATAACATGGAGTTTTATTTTAAATTCTATACGGGTACCAACATTTGCCCTCAGTCTCTCTCGCTAATCACATGAACTGATCTTCCCAGTAACTCTTGTGGAATGGCAGAAATAAATTCTTTTATTTGTCCTTTAAGTTCTTCCAAAGTCATTGGTTTCCGTAGAATAGACTTGTTCCTTCAACCAACCCCAAAGAAAAATGTCATAGGGTGTTAAATCGGCTTCTGGCCAGCCACTCATGCAAACCATGTGTACCCATCCATCTCCCAGGAAAATGGTGATTCAGCTATTTATGAACAACAATAATAAAATGTAGAGGAGCACCACCACCAACAACAACACAAATTTTTAAATACCATATATTAAGGAACATACATTAAAGAATTGAGAAAAATGTAGCTGCATATCAAAAATTATAAATAGTTTAAAATAAGGAGTTACTTTTCAATCATCCTGTATATTAAGGAACATATTAAAGAATTGAGAAAAATGTAGCTGCATATAAAAAAAGATAGTTTAATAAATAGTTTAAAATAAGGAGTTACTTTTCAATCATCCTGTATATTAAGGAACATATGTTAAAGAATTGAGAAAAATGTAGCTGCATATAAAAAATTATAAATATCTTAAAATAGAGAGTTACTTTTTAATCACCCTGTATAACATTGTGGGTTTCTCACAAAGTAGCTGCCACTTAATCTCAGTAATAAAAGAAATGGACATAGACACATTTACAGTTTGGTTTACACATTTATTTTTGTGTTAATAATTCAGCCTGGCCATCTCCATACGTTTCCAAACCAAGGTGGAAACTCTGTGCATCTTGGAAAGTTACTACTCGAGAAGAAAGGACAAACTCATAAGCAACATTCTCCTGTGGAAACCAGCACATGGACATGCTAATGTGTCGCCCAGCAAGGACCTATATTGACCAGCTCTGCACGGATACAGTATACTGCTCAGAGGACCTCCCAGGGAAAATGAATGATAGAGAAGGTTGGCAAGAGATTGTCATAGATATCCGTGCTAAATGCACGACATGATAATGATGAAGGTCTTAAAAAGGGTTTCCCAAAGGTATTAGTGGTGCCCAATGATTTACATCCATAGTGTAGCAATGCATCATCATCCTATTTCCCATCACTAGCTTCAATTTAAAATTACCTCCAATCTCACCGTTTTATCAATTGCCTCCACTCTGTCACTTGGTGTGGGTGGTGGAAGAACATCATATAACTGTTGGAATATTTTGTATATATATATATTTACCAACCCCTCCGCACGAGCAGGATGTGACACAAGGTCAATTTCTTAAGCGGAGTTTAACAGGTTTGAATTCAGAGTTTCCCTTCTCCTAGACTGGTTACCTAGCCAGGGTTAAAGAGCCCAGTCTACCCTGCTATATGCCAATAGCTGGAGGGAGAATTGGATTCATACCTTTCCAAAGGTATTAGCGCTATGTGAAATTTAAACAGCTTCTCCAGGAATTGAACTCGGTTCGACGAGTCCATTTCCTATGACTCTAACCATTAGACCACACGCCAATATTTTGTATATAAGATGTCCTACAATACACCACCTAAATTTATAGACTGGACAAGGTTATGTGGTTTATTACTCTGCCAATCAACAGCCATAATGTGTGGCTGATTGACTACTTAATCATTGATACAATGATGCAATCATTGATGAAGGAACTTACAACCAAAGGATTCTTTACCAAGGATTTCCACTGGACAAGCACTCTTGCTTAAAGCCTAAAGGATGGCCCATAAAAACGTAACGTGAAACATACATGCTATTCCACATATATATCTATAGTTGAATACACTTGCAACATAAAGTTCCTTTTAACCCTTTAAAAAATCAATAAAAAGACAGAAAAAGTCATTCACTCCTTGGTTGGGTTGAGAACTTTCTTTTTTCCAACCATCCATTAAGCAAAACAATAGTGACTCTATTCGTACAGGATTGACCACTCAAAATGCCAGATGTTACAGGGGCAGATGTTCATTGTTTTGAATTCATTCTCCTAGACTGGTTGCCTAACCAAGGCAAAACAACCCGTCTACTCTACTATCTACCCATAGCTGGGGAGAACACATGGATTCATGCCTTTCCTAAGGGCATTAGCACAAAGTGAAATACAAACAGCCTTGTCCAGGATTTGAACTTGGGCTACTGATTCCATTTCCTATGATGATAACCATTACGCTAAGCAAACCACCTAATCAAAACAAGTATAGACTTTAATCAAATCTGATTCTGAAATTAAATTGAAATGCATAGTACAGGTTGTCTATAAAGTCCTGTAACATATCTAAAATGTAACAACAAATATGACAGTCCTGTTGAAATAAAGCAATAAAAACATACATAAAAAATAAAACTACAAGAGTTGAACTTTGATATGTTTTTTTACTAAATGATTCTATCATTTATACAACATTAGTTATTAAGTGTTCAATGTTAACATTGCTGCAAGACTTTAACACTCTGTATCTATTAATAATGGAGATTCACTTCTGGTTTTTGTCTGTAACAAAAATTACGTCACTGCTTACGTCACATTACCCCAAATCGTCATAACATAGAATAAATACACTAAAAATCTGAACATGCAACATTAGACAGTCCTCATTGTTTTTTAAAACAAGTTTTAATAAATACATGACTGGTATTATATATCTATATATAGTTTGTTTTATTTTAATACATATTTAAAGTTTACATTTCAAATTGTTTTATTTTTTAATCCTTTAATGAATTTGATGATTTTACTTAGGGTACAAACTCACTGGCATTGAATTTTTTACTCCCACCACTCAGGCAATATGTTTCAAAAATCTATTTTTATATCGCCCGGAAGGTGTTTTTTTTATTTTGTACTAGTATATAGAATGATATTTTATGAAATTTGGCTGGAGAGTGTAATAACTTAAACTTTGGGAAAATGGCAAAGATGAAGAAAATAGTCTGAAATAATCATTGGATAAAAGCAACAATAATTTCTTTCAGATATTCAGATTAAAAAAATGGCTCCAAGGGTAGAGCATCTGAAGTATTGTGGAAGGTAGGGGAAGAAATAAACAAAAACGTCAACAAAGATAAGAAAACTGGTCGAAAGCAATCATAGTAACACCTTATCTGAGTAATTCTGACTGAACAATGTTGGAACATATTGGTCAATATATAGTGATAAAGGCAAGAAAGATAAAGAAATTGGTTTTGAAAAACTCAATATGTAATAATAATTCTTCATCTCAGACATTTTGACTGAGAGCGTCATCTACAAAAATTCAGATAACTTGTAGTTCTTCAAGATTATAAATTATACAGTCAGGATACATCATATATGTCCTAACACCAAGACATTATATATTTATGTATATAAGTGTAACCTGGCTAAAACAGCATCTCATAAAGAGGGGTCGGTTTAGCTCAGTCAGTAGAGCATTCGTCTAGGAATCACAAGGTTCTGGGTTTGATACCAGTCTTGCCAACTCAGCACATGAGTAGCACAGTTTGGGTAATTTTATCTGTGCAGTAAAGTAGTGTGGTGCTCAAATTCAGCAAAAATAATCTCCCTGGTCAAGCACTAGTGAAAAGGGGATAAATTGCTTTGCTGTCGGGCTGACAAAGTCAATTTTTAAAGCACATTTTAAGAAGTTTGAATACAGTTTTTCTTCTTCTAGACCAATTGCCATACCAAAGTTAAAGAGCTCAGTCTACCCTACTATTTACCCATAGCTGGAAGGAGAACAGTTTGATTCAAACCTTTCCCAAAGGTATTAGTGCCATGTCCATTTCCTACAATAATAAACCTTACATCATGAGTACCTATGTAATAGCAAAACTTTCCCATCACTAGCTTTAATAATAAAAGGCCACTCCACTGATTTTTCTTTTCTTTTTGTTTTTACTATTCTCAAGAAAAATACATAAAATGCTCTTAGAGAATAAAGAAATTTCATATAATTTACAAAATGATAATTTGGTTACGTCTGTTTGCATTGAAAACTATTTTAAATTATCATTGTCAAATATAAAATAATAAGTATTTACCCAACCCATTCATCATAGGTAGGATGTGACACAAGGTTGCAAGTATGAAGCATACAGTAAGGATTGAACTTGCTATTTAATGGATCTGTAAAACTAGCTTGCAAACCATTATACCATAATGGGAAGTATACTAAAACAATTTTTTTTTTATCAAAACTTAATTTTTTCTAAGCCAAAAATACAGAATTAAAAAAAAATAAGATTTATTTTATTTTTTATTTTAAGATGAGTGATGATGATATTTTAATCAAAGAGACCAAATCCCATGTCTTCATCGGATTCATCAGATTGAAACAGTTTTGTTACTAAAAATAATATTGCATGAATTTATGTAAGAGGTGTACTAATTGTTGGACTGCTAGATATTCATATCTTTATATACAAATTTCAGAGCTGCAGAGTTTGGTAATAAATGGTAACTAATAATATCAGTTTTAATTGTTTAATATCATACTTTGCTTTAGTAGAAAATTAACCTGAAACATTGTTAGGAACTGTTATTATTTACGGGTGATACTGTTCATATATATATATATATGAGGGTGGGCAGAAAATTTCATATGATGATGCCATATCTGCTGTTGATGGGATCCAATCCAAGCACAGCAACACTGATCGAAGCAGTATGTGGACCATGAAGGGACCTATGTTGAAAAATAAACCTCATTTAGTCACATTCCACGAAAGTATATTCATCAGTCTATGAACTTTTCAATTGACCCTTGTATATATAAACACACACACACACACACACACACACATATATATATATATATATATATATATATAAAATCTATGCATAAGCTGAGTGTATATGTACGTAGGTGCTACCATATTTGTATGAGTATATAGAAGCATAGGTATAGTGTATATGTATGTATATGCATTTACATTGATGTGTGTGCGTGATAGTATTAAAGGAATGGTCAAATAAATTGGATCAACTGTTGGACTATGTAGGTATAAGATGTACACAAAATTCCCACTCATATTTATGACCTTTCCCAAAAAGCATTTCTGGTAAAATTCAGCCAATCAGAAATGATATAGAATGCATTTAAGGTCGTTAGTATTTGTCCTAAAATCAATTGAAAATTGGACTTTCTTAAATCAAAATCTACAGAGGAAGATTTCAAGGAATACTACAGACTTTTTACTGCCAGGAGTGTCTACTGAGACTACACTCTTTTCTAACTAGGATTACAAGGAATTTTACACACTTTCTGCCACTAAGTAACTGAACTAGGGATTTACCAGCAGGGAAACTAAATGCCTAAGATTTACCAACAAGGGAACTGAACGCCTAAAATGGTGACTAGAATCATAACATCGGCAGATTTTAAAAGATAATAACATAGAAAGAAAAAAATTTCTTGATGTGAATTGAAGGTTTATTTTTTAATTTTTTAATGTTCATAGTAAACTGAAATCTTGGCTCTAGAACAGTGAAAGGTCAGCAGACAATAATCTGATTTCTTTTATGTCTTTTAGTATTTCATAGTTGAAGTGGGAAAAGCATTTTTCTTTTCTGGAAGTCAAATCTTATATGTTCAAGCAGGTAGTTTTAGTCTAGGGCGATAGTGAGCAGTTGGCTGGTCATTGGTTGTCAGACTAAGTTGGGGCCCCTTAGCAGTTCAAGTTGCAGCAAGCTAAAGCTAGACAGAGTGGGGAAGGCAACTGACCAGCACCCAAGTTCATCTGCCATCCATATAGTTAGGATCTGCTTGACTAAATCTGAAGAGATAAATGACACATGTACCCCTCCCTCGGATTGTTTCAAAGACCAAATAAAGATGAAAATATGATTAAATCCTTGGATTTCTTTTCTTTTCTTTTTCCTTTATGAACCTGACCCATGGTTTCTATATTTTTAACCCAAACCACTAAAACATGGAGAGAGGTTGGTTAGCAGGTGAGACTTGACAGGCTGTGTATATATATATATAAAATGGACTCTCTTGTTGATATCGACACATGAGGGTTCATCCAATGAACAACCTACACAGTGTTTTGTTTATAGTGGTGATGGCTTGAGTTGGACAATCCACACTTTTTGGCACAGTTGATAGAAAAGAATTGGTGCACAAAAAATGCCACAAACCCAATCAATGACTGACCTCAGGTTTTTCAAATTCAGTTTCCCTTCTCCTAGACTGGTTACCTATCCAAAGTTAAAGAGCCCAGTCTGCCCTACTGTTACCCATAGCTGGAGGGAGAATATATGGATTCATACCTTTCCCAAGGGTATTAGCGCAATGTGAAATGCAAAGAGCCTTGTCTAGGATTTTTATTTACATTTCTACTTGATGATATATATATATCATGTAGAAATGTAAATGAAAAGAAAAGCAAAGTATTTTAATAGATGAATTAGTCAATGTTAAAATGTTTTTGTTTTTTTATAAAAAACCTTCAATAGGACAATTGGATGAATTAGATGTTTTTTTTGAGAATGTTGCTAATGGATAAAGAATGTTTTACTTTAATATTTTCTCATTTTTCGTCTTCATTTTGAAAAAGATTAACTCAGGTTAGACCACCAATTGTCTTGATGAATATTTTGATATAAAAAAAATGTTTTAATGTTGACTATCAATAAATTAATCTTATGAAATACTTTGCTTTTTCTTATTTACATTTCTACATACCGTCGGATTTATTTACATTTTTCCATCCATATATATATATATATATATAAGTAAGTAAAGTTGTCAGGGCGGCCTAATATCGGTATCAGCCAGACAGCAAGGGAGTCTATCCCCTTTTCACTAGCCAAGGAGATTATTTTAGCATCTGAGGTGGAGTACCACACCTACCATTGGCTCCTCACTTTACTGCACAGATCCCTGTGCTACTCATACGTTGAGTTGGCGAAGGCTGGTATCGAACTAGGAACCTTGTGATTCCTAGCCAAACGCTCTACCGATTGAGTGTGTATATATATATATATATATATATCCTCATGTAGAAAACACTTAAGGTTTGAAGGTTTTTAAAAAGATTAATATGATATCCTAATTCATAAACTCATTTAAAATTATATTTTTGTTTTTTCAGTGACAGAATACATATGAAACATTATTACAACTCTATATACCTTTTGATTCCGTAAAAAAAAACTATCGCTTTGAATATTCTAATATGACGCTAGGAAATTTATTCAGGTAATTTACAAAAATATTGATAGTTTCTTTGTGTTTATGACAACCTTTTTTTTTTTTTTTTTTGAAATCTCTATTATCAAATTATTACAAAAAGAAATAAGTGACAAATTAGAGAGAAAGAAAATGTTCAAGGGAAGTAATTGAGTAGATATTTTTTACGAGTTATCTCCCTTGCAGAAATTCAATTTGTTCTGAGATGTCCATTATTGTTTAAAAATAGAACATTTCTGCATTGCCATAAAAGGCGAATTTTCTTTTCTTTTTTAATTTCTTATTTACTTTACTTTTCTCCTTTTTTTTAAATATAAATCATTAGTTGGAAATCAGAAACGAGTCTAATAAAAAAAAAAAGTCTTATCAAAATGATATCTAATATAATTATGTTAATAGAATTTGGGTTTCTGAAGATTTAAGTAAACCATTTTTGCACTTCAAATACTACAGAAAACAAATAAACACACACACACACACACACACACACACACACACAGTGTTTTCTTTCCAAATTCTGTATCTGTTTAAAAAAAGACATTATTATAATGGAGATTATGTAACTGCCTGTCTGTAAACAAAACTGCGTCATTACTAACATCACAAAACTACGTCATTACTAACATCACAATTTCCTTAGTTATATTCTCAATGATTATGAAATAGTCATTATTTAATCTTAATTAGCATCTTATTCATTAACAATGTTTCTATTAAAATCTAGCTGAGTTAGATTTGCTGCAAAACTACCATATTATTAATGCATTTAGAATCCTGAAATATGTTTTATATATCTCTAAGAAATAAATATTTACATAGTATATGGTGGGAATAATTTGCATAATGATTTTAACAAAACTGGGTTTAATAAATGATTATTTGCTGTTAGTTATTTCTAATACCATCATGTTATTCTCAAATGTGTTAATAGCAATCCTATATATTTTTTTTATATAGAAATCAATCAAAATAATATTAAAAGAAGTAATATTTTAAAAAATTAAAAAAAAAATTGAAATAGATCATTAAGTAGGCCTGAGCCTATTCTAGTAGTGACCAGGTTTGAATTCAAAGTTTTCCTTCTCATAGACTAGTTGCCTAACCAATGTTAAAGAGCCTAGTCTGTCCTACTCATAGCTGGAAGGAGAATAGTTGGATTCATACCTTTCCCAAGAGTATTAGTGCTATGTGAACTGTGGCTTTGTCCAGGAATTGAACTCAGGTTGATGAGTCCATTTCCTGTGATTCTAACTAGTACACCACCTTGCTTCCAATACACCACGGTGCTTCAAAAGTACTTTATATTTGTTCTTATTTAGTTTTGTTAGTTTTTCTTATTTAATATGATATTTTATACCATTAAAACTTAAATACTTGTGTCCAGAGGGCGCATACTTTCGCTAGTTATATAAATCTTGACTTTAAATCTACTTGGGTAATTTTTCATGACCTTAAAAATACCTGTTACCACAAGATCACTGAAATTAAGCACCAATGAACCTGCTCAGTAGTCAGATGCCTAGGAATTGCAAGGTTTCGGGTTCAATACCAGCCCTTGCCAACTCAGCAGATGAGCAGCACAGTTTGGGCAATCTGATCTGTATAGTAAAGCATCTGACAGTAGGTGTGATGCTAGTAAAACAGTATCCCTCATCTAATGAGCCTGCTCATCTAAGTGTCAAAAAGAGGATAGACTCCCTCAATGTTTGGCATTATCAACAATAGGGCACACTGCAGACTTTATTTACTTTATATATATATATATATACTTTTTGAAGATAAAAGTAGGAAAGCATTCACTTTGACATTAAGTGAATTCATCAGACAGAATCTTTCCATTATATCATAATGGGAAGGATGAAGGCATTTCCTGAAGTCTGCAGTTTTTAAATAGTTGTCTAATTGTATCATTAGATCAGCTTTAAGTTATATTCTTAAAGTGCAGCTGGTATAACAGAAAAATAAAAATAATATATAAGTCTTTACGTATCCTCAGAAACACAGACATTTAAAAGATCATTATTTTTTAATGTTATGCTGAGAGAAAAGTTAATTCCTTTGTTTGTACGAATGTCAACACTAGAAAGTAAAAAGACGTTCTTTTTATTTTTTATTTTTTTTATTCTTCCAGAAATTAAAGAAAAAAAGTTTTTAAATGTCTCTAAGTGTGAGTAGCAAGGAAAAAAGCAATCATCACTTCACCCATTTAAAAATCTCTTTTTCGCTTTCTCTTTTAAGACAATCAATATCAGTGACAAGATAATTTTCTAAAAGTAAATTATATAAAAGCAAAGTCGGCGGAGTCGCCTACTGTCAGGATCAGCCAGACAGTAAGGGAGTCTAGCCCCTTTTCACTAGTACTAGACTTTTTTTCCCATCTGAGGTGAAACAGCACACCTACCATTAGGTCACACTTGACTGCACAGGTCCAACCTGTGCTACTTATCTGCTGAGTTCGTGAAGGCCGGTATGAAACCTGGAACCTAGTGGTTCCTAAGTGGATGCTCTCCTGACTGAGCAAAATCAACCCCAAAATATATATATATATATATATATATATATACATAAATTAAAGAGACAGTTCTTCCAGGCTGTTGTCGTGTCAGTACTGCTGTATGGCTGCACCACCTGGACCCTAACTAAGCGACTAGAGAATAAACTAGATGGGAACTGCACAAGAATGCTGCGGGTGATCCTGAACAAGACGTGGAAACAACACCCTACGAGAAAACAGCTGTACGGCCACCTACCACATATCACACAAATCATCCGAGTAAGACGGACAAGATACGCAGGACACTGCTGGAGAAGCAAGGATGAACTCATAAGTGACGTCCTCCTGTGGAAGCCAGCACATGGACAAGCCAGTGTGGGCCGACCAGCAAAAACGTATGTTGATCAGCTTTGTGCGGATGCAGGATGCTGCATAGAGGACCTCCTGAGAATGATGAGCAATAGGGACGGATGGAGAGAGATTGTCATGGATATCCACGCTGAAAGCGCGACATGATGATGATGATGATGATATGAGTGTAATCCCAAAAGTAAGTTCTCCAAATTGCTGGGTATGCAGGGAATCTGTTTGTGCGGCTATTGACAACATTGTGTTGTGTATATGCCTGCACATATGTGATTTACTGCCAAGTTCAGTCTTGGGCTGACAGTTGTTTCTGATGGAGCTAACACCAAGTGTGAAGTTTATCTAGTTATTCTGTTTTTGAATGTAAAAAGCATTAAACCGATTGAAATTCATCGCCAACTACTGGAAGTGTATGGCAAGTTGTGCATAGATTTCAAAAACATCTGTCAGTCCTGTTGGGAGTTTGCAATGATGATGAAGTTCAACACTTCTTCAACAACATGACAGAAGCTGGTATGACATGGGCATACAAAAACTGCTACAGGATCTACAAAAATGCATCAACTGAAATGGCGATTATATAGAAAAATACATATGTTGAAACTTTAAAATGATGTAAAAAAAAAAAAAGTAAAGTCGTGGGGCAGCTTAAAATTGGTATCAGCAATCAGCGAGGGAGTCTATCTCCTTTTCACTAGCGCTAGACCAAGGAGATTGTTTTTGCATCTGAAGTGGAGCACCACACCTACCATCAGCTAATTATTTTACTGTTTAGGAACCTTGTGATTTCCAGTCGAACGCTCTACCGACTGAGCTAACCCAGCCCTAAAATTCAGATTGCATTGGCCGGGAATTGAACCCGGGCTGACACATGGCAGGCGAGCATTCTACCACTGAATTACCAAAATGATGTAAACATCATTAACAATAAACGTTCCTGTGATTTTTTAAATATTTTGGAGACCTTACTTTTGGGATTACCTATATATATATATATATATATATATATATATATATAAGTTAATACCTTGAGAAGATCAAAGTAGGGAAAAATCATTAAAAATCTCAGACCATATGACCTTAAGGCACCCCTTTTTGATCTCAATTAAGAAAGGACATTTTTCATTTACACCGTCAATATCCGGTTGTTGGTTAGGGGTTAGGATTAGGGTTAGTTTTATAATTAAAAAAAAAATCTAAAAATTGTGTGTTAAAACAGCCAGATACTGACGGTGTAAATGAAAAACATGTCCTTTCTTAATCGAGATCAAAAAGGGGTGCCTTAAGGTCATATGGTCCAAAATCTCAATCAGAATACTTATTATTTATTTTTCTTCTCTGCTTAGATAAATTAAGATTAGTTGAGCAGATCTCATTAAATAATTGTCGTTTGATTTTAAAATCAGATTGTCAGGTTAATGATTCGTAAAAGCTTTCAAATTCCTAAATGTTCTCATGTTAGTAAATATTCAGATTTTGGCTAATAAATGTTTCACAAAATATTAAATAAATCAGAGAACGGCAATTCACCTTGATTTAATTTACTTGAAATTCCACCTGTAATTACCTTGAGTAGGTACTGGGGTGGTATACGGGGTGGGGGAATACAGAGTGCGTAATTGAAATTTATTTTGTTTCTTTGGCCTTTTCTAAACATATGTTGATATCAATCAATATTATATTTCTTTATCTTTCAGAAAGGCAAGGACCCTAAATTTTTTAGTAATAATTATATACATATATATATTTGTGCGTGTGTGTGTGTGTGTATGTATGTATGTATTTATGTGTGTGTGTATATATATATGTCTATTTATGCTTGCATGTATATATATGTATATGTGTATTTATGTATGCAAACATGATATGTACATTTATATGTCTGTATACATGTATAAATATATATATGTGTGTGTGTGTGTGTGTGTGTATATATATATATATATAGAGAGAGAGAGATATATAAGTATTTTTGTGTGTATATATATATATATATATATATATATATATATATATATATATATATATAGGTATTTTGTGTATACATATATATATATATATATATATATATGAGTATTTTTGTGTGTATATACATGTATATATATATATAAACATATATACAAGTATTTTTTGAGTATGTATATATATATATATATACATATATACAAGTATTTTTGAGTATATATATATATATATATACATATATACACACATATAAGTATTTTTGTATGTATATATATACATATATATATATATATATATATATATATACACACATATATAAGTAATTTTATATGTATATATATATATATATAAACATATATACATATAAGTATTTTTGTATATATATATATATATAAAACATATATACATATAAGTATTTTTGTATATATATATATATATATATATATATATATATATATATACATATATACATATAAGTATTTGTATATATATATATATATATATAAACATATAAGTATTTTGTATATATATATATATATATATATATATACATACACAGCCTGTCTGAAATTATACAAATCAAATAAACCTCAATAATTCAAAAAGTTCTGAACCAATATTTGTCAAATTTAAACTCGCCCATTTCAACCCTGAGTAAAATATTTAACAAAATTTTCTATCATTTTCAATCATTAATTTTTGAGATATTTGGAATTTATGAAAATGGACACTGAATTTAGTATGCAGATTAAACTAATATTAGCTTAAGACCTCTGAAATCTAATAAAAAATATTTTTTCTTTTTATCCAAATATATGTTGAAACACGAGGAAAGGGAAGGATCTAACAAATGCTGAAAAAAAGAAAATAATGTTATTGAGTAAGGGAATGTCTACACTGGAGATATCAAAGGAGCTTTGCAGAGATTATCAAATGATAAAGAAGGTTGTTGAAAATATAAAGATGAAGACTCAAAATAAAGGAAAAGCCTTTACGAACTTGCTTACTCAAGATGAATGTGAAGTAAAGTGTGGTTATTAATCATTTTAACAACAGCAACCTTGAGCACCTTTTTGATCTCCATGTTTCTAACACACGTGGGCATGCCTACAAAGTCAGAAAACAGCATTGCTCACATGACTTTCGGAAACATTTTTTCACGCTCAGAATTGCCGAGGCATGGAATAAGCTGGCTGTGTCCGTTGTAGGCAGCCAAAACACTGCATCTTTCAAAGCCTCCATGCTTCCTGTAGTCCACAGATCAGTCAGCATTAAAATCCATTCACTGGATGCTGTTACACAAGAGGAAGGCTGGAGAAAAGACCAGCTGAAATATTGTGTTCAAAACCAATGAAGATACCAATTTGTAATCCACAAAGTAAATTAATTTTCTACGATAATATGCTAGCACATACCTACTTGTGTCATGCCCTGTCATCACCTCAGGTAAATAATGGACTGTACCATTTTGATTCATAAGATATGAATATAAATGTTATGCCCTGTCATCACCTCAGGTAAATAATGAACCATATCATTATAATTGTGGAAAAAAGAAAGGGAAGAAAAAAACATGCTGCACAGAGAAAGAAAGAAAGAATGGTGAGTGATTGGAAGTAATAGCAGTTATTTATTTCAATGGAATAGAAAGAAAAGAAAAAAAATAAGTTAGAATAAAGAAAAGAAAAAAGAGAAAAAGAAAGAAAGAATGGCTGACTTCTGATTTAGGTCGAAAAATTAAAACGGAAAGTTTTTTGGTGGTACCCAATAACAGTTTAACTACAGTCTCTGAATTAACATTTTGTGAATTGGGTTAGGGTTTTAGGGGATTAAGGTTGTTTTTAATTACGTATTGCTTAAAAAAAACCCCAAATTACTATACATTCAATGTTGAAAAATATTTTTTTAAACTAAGTTTAATTGAAATTATACATTGCAATACTAAAACAAACAACTGTCTCAATAATAGATTCAATAATTAATTTCAATGGTTAATCAAATGTATAGTAATTTGGGTTTTTTGTTTATTTTTTTAAGCAATACGTAATTAAAAACAACCTTAATCCCCTAAAACCGTAACCCAATTCACAAAATATTAATTCATAGACTGTAGTTAAACTGTCATTGGGTACCACCAAAAAACTTTCCATTTTAATTTTCCGACCTAAATCAGAAGTCAGCCGAAAGAATTTTGGCAGAGATTATTATACTTTTTACATATTGATCTATTTTGCAATAGCTCTGAAAATATACATATAAAATATTGTAATAGTTAAATTATCATGCTGTGGTATATCCACATGCTCTGCTAGTTTTCAATAATTGCATTATAAGATTACACACAAAATTCAAACATTTCTGGCCATGTAAACAGTTGTTTCTCTGCCTGACCACTTAAAGGAAGACAGTGATTTGTTTTGTAACAAAAAGAAAAAAAAAAGAAAAAGAAAAAAAGAAATCTTCATTGTTTAATCATAATCAATCTATGATTACTGATTATAATTAAGAAGAAAATCATTTGAAAGAAAGAAAAATAACATAAAAATCTAATTACAACACAGTATGACCAATACACATTGTCAGCCACTAGAAAGATAATAATTGAAATTAATTGGCTTTTATAAACTTAAAACAGTTTGTTCTAAAGGAAAGTTAAAGCCAGTCTGTCTGTTTACATAATCTAAAATCATTAATGATCTTTCATAAAATGACTAGAAACAGAAATGCTTTTAATCTTTCACCTTTTTTCATAATTATGGATTGAAATTTTTCAAAGTGCTCTTTAAAAATAAATATTGTTTTTTTTTTATTTTTATTTTTTAGGTAAATAAAAAAAAAGAATGATTATTTTATAAGTTAGTTGACTTTATAACTTGGATAATACTTGTTTGAATTTTTGAGATGAGTTTGATAATTATGTATCATTTTCATTTTTCATATCGTGAAAGAAAGAAAGATGTTTATTTTCACACATATTTTTTTTTTACAAAAAACACAACAAATGATTATTGTGTGGAGGATGATCACTAATTAGGACTGAGCCTATTCTAGTAGTGACCACTCTGCTATTTCATAGGTTTTCAGGTTTAAGATATTTTAACAGATATAATTTTTTAAAGAAGAACAAAGGGTATTAATTTTAAATATATAGCAGAGACTGTCTCTTTTTTTGTTGGTATTTGATTACTTATCTATCTTTTAAACCATCTTTTAAAAACTTTTTGCTCAATTACCTTTTTTTATGATAGTGTTATTGTCATCAAACCAGTCTTGGTGTTTTTGTCTATGTGTCCCACTATGTCAAGTGAAGCATTATAAAGCTTTGATATAAAGCTGAACCAAACATTATTTGGATCCAGAAGTTCAAAATTATTAATCCTGTCAATGAATAGTTGATTAAATTCAGGATTTTTTTTTTTTTTTTAGTTTGGAAATGTTTATGTGCTTTGGTAAACGAGTGACCAGATGTTTGCTTTTAGTTTTGATTTTCATCTTAGAATTTGCCCTCAAGAGACAATGGTCAGTCCAGCACTCAATTCCTCCATTAAAGTGAGACAAGACTCTTTTGAGTTTGTTTTTCAGTCCTGGCTTGTGGAGTGAAATTACTCACACACAATGTTTCAGCATACTCAATATGAAACACACAGGTAATATAGATGGATTATAGTGAACAATCACATATAGATATCAATAGGTGTAGAGGTTCCAAAATAAGGGGAGGGGGATCAACAATACTCAGACCCACATATTATTACACAGTATATCTTCTTTGGATGTTAACACAAGTTCGTATATCTATTTACCAACCCCTCCGCACGAGCAGGATGTGACACAAGGTCAATTTCTTAAGCGGAGTTCAATAGGTTTGAATTTAGAGTTTTCCTTCTCCTAGACTGGTTACCTAGCCATGAGTTAAAGAACCCAGTCTGTCCTGCTATTTACCCATAGCTGGAGGGAGAGTAGGATTCATACCTTTCCCAAGGGTATTAGCACTAAGTGAAATGCAATTACCACGTCCAGGATTTGAACTCGGGGCGACGAGTCCATTACACCACGCGCTTCCTACAACACAAGTTCATATATGCTGTGTTGCAGACAGTACACTTGCATGAATGTTAATGCATCACCAGATGACTAAAGACTTTTGAAATTATTATCAGAATGTATACTACCCTCAAGCATTCACATATTGTACCCACGTTTTAAGTTGTAAAAAAAAGTTTTTTTCATCAGTATATAAATTGTGTTAAAAACGTATGATGTAAACACCTCAGCTGCCTGCACACTTTGTTAGTTGCAGATGCAAATCCAAATGCACAAACACAAAGACAAAGAGAAGACTTTGATGATAACTTGCTGAACAGAGGAGGTATATGTGACACCATCACCAACTGCCCTGAAGGCTAATATTGGAATATGGCTGGCTTGCACGATTCTACTTCAAACTCTGCATGACTAGAGTGAACAAGAAAGCAGGGAATCGCCCTGGGCTCAATCCTTTGGCTTTTGGTCTGGTCTGTCTTCAAGTGCGTGTCCAGGTCCCAACTTTTAACTGGTCACTCAAAGTATTATACCCAGTATATATGGAGTGCTTGCCTTCTCACAAACGCAAACCCCAATATGCTTGGTACTTAAAATGGCTAATCTTTTATCTACTGGGTAGCACCAAAAAGTCGTTGGCTGGTAGGTTGTATTTTATGGCATATTAACTCTTGGTTTAATTTATGCTAAAGGTGTTTTTGATTTATGCATTCAAAACAGGTACTACTACTCTGGGTCAGAGTGGACTTGGGAAAAATGCCAATGAATGAATACTCCACATTCCCCAGAGCTCCAGCATTGGAATCTCACCACTAGATACAGTTTAACATCATACCATAGACACCTAAACAGTAGTGTTTAATAAAGGAGATAAAAAATGCATCTTTTTCATCCAGAGTTTTTAAAAAACTTTGGACCAGTTTATCCATTCTCCCAATATCATGACACACCTACTGTGTACATTCACACACACATACACACCTGCATATATACACTAACCCCACACTAATATACATACATATCTGCATAGATATGACCCCACCCCACATAGATATACTTATATACCTATTCATCTAGCCATGCCTGCAACAATACACACATCTTTCAGTACACTTGTTTGCACCCAAGAGTAGAAGAATTTATAGTGTCACACTTAGTGGTTGTTTTAAAAAAATCAACTTTTTACCCCCTCTGAACATTGCATAAAACCCAGGGTCACAGAAATCCCCATGTAATATATATGTATAATTGCATTGATGTCATTCCTTAATTATATAAGTTACTCCGTTGCACATACAAGATGTGTAAAAAAAGTATCAAAATTTGTTGTACTTTTTGACACACCTTGTATTCTGAAAAAAATTCATGTTCCATTCATTGTTCATTTCTATCTTGGGAAATACAGCTTCCAACTTGGCACTTTTAGGACACATCTTGTATCAAAAAAAGTATCAAAATTTGTTGTACTTTTTGACACACCTTTTATTCTGAAAAAAATTAATGTTCCATTCATTGTTCATTTCTATCTTGGTAAATACAGCTTCCAACTTGTCACTTTTAGGACACATCTTGTATCCAGAAAAAAAATAACATTCCATTCATTGTTCATTTCTACCTTGGGAAATACAGCTTCAAACTCGTCACTTTTATGACACACCTTGTATTCTGAAAAAAAAAATGAACTTTCCATTCATTTTTCATTTCTATCTTGGTAAATACAGTTTCAATCTTGATACTTTTATGACACACCTTATACATCTTCATTTAAATTTTGATAAATATGAAAAAAAAAAAAAAAATTAAGTTTCAGTCTAGATACTTCTTGGTCACACTTTGGGTTATTTTTATTTAAAAGAAGCAGATACTAGTTTTCTGCAAAGCTGCAGAAAAAAAAAACAAAAAAAAACGAAGTTTCTGTAGTGTTATGATGAACATTTCTGATATCACGTTAACAGATCTTCATTTTAACAGGAATTATCTCTTGATTTCTGCGATCAAAAATGTCAATAAAATAAAATACTAATAACTGTCAAAAGAACTTTTACTAAAAACTCTTTTCCTATGAATTCAACATGTAAACGTATCATAAAGAAGAAAAATAGAATTCATTAGCAAAAATGCAGCAACATGTGGGTCAATTCTTGGTTATGTTGATATGTCTGGGAAAAAAAAATCTGAGATTTACATATCGGGACTCTTTTTTGTTTTGTTCTGTCTCATAATGCTGTTTACAATATAGCTATCTAGGAATGAACACTTAAAGATTTATAGATTTAAAAATTTTTGTTTATTATTCTGAACTAGCAGGACCTGTGGATATACCACAGTATCATAATTTAATTATCACAATGTTTGATATATTTACTTAAGAGCTATTGCTTATATAGTTCAATATGTAAAAAGTATAAAAATCTTCATTTAACTCTCTCTCACTATTTTTTTTCTTTTTTTCCTTCTTTTCATATTTTTTCTGTGTCGCATGCCCTTTTTCTTCCCTATATTTCTTTATAATAAAAACTGAATGGTTCATTATTTAGCTGAGGTGACAGCACTCTTAAGAAATAAGAATTCAGTGGATAAGCAACACCAGATAATCAGGATTAACATTTTTGCATTTCCTCTTGAAAGATTTATGGATGGTCTCATTTTTAACCAGAGGGTGTTGCAAGATGATAATGGTTATACTTTTAAGGAACAGGAGTATTAATATAATCATAATGTAGGTATGTGATTTTCTATATTTATAAGCAAAAAGAGCTCAGTATCAGTGGCAATGAAGGGGGTGAATCCATACACACCTGAGTTCCATAACTGGTACCTCACTATCCCATTGCAATTTACTGCCAACCCAGGACACCCTTTGTTTCAGGGGCATCTTACCCCACCTCCCCTTCTGCAAGGGATCCACTCAGTGTCTTATAAGTCAGGAATGGTATTCACTTGGGCATGCATGCAAGACACAATTATACTGGCAAATGTAAGCTGAGATTCAATAAGATATAAAAAAAATGCAAGCACAAACATTTTGGTAATTTTCACTTCTTTACAATTTAACTCAATTAGTATCAATATATAGATTGTTAGTCCTAATAATAATGCTATGTAATTATTTTGTATCTCCAGCTTTAAGAACAACAAATAAACAATGTTTAATTTTCACTAGGTGCTCCACAGTTGTAACCCTGTGCCAGACTAAGTTAAGCTTAGTAAATATCACTAAAGGTGCATACCATGATGCAGTAGTTAGCAATTTAGTTTCACAAAACATTAACAATGGAGTTCAATCCTCAGTGGGTGCTCTACACTTGTGACCTTGTGCCAGACAAAGCTAAGCTCAGTAAATAATAATCTATTAATAATGGAGATTGTCTGTATTTCTGTCTGTAACAAAAACTACTTCATAGCTCTACGTCGCAGCTTACGTCACAATATTCTTATGCTATATACACCCAAAATTTGAGTAATCAATTTTAAGAATTGTTTTTTACTCTCGTTCTTTTTTTTTTTCACAGTAACAAGAAGTTAACTAAAAAGTTTACAAATAAATAAATACCTATGATTTTGTGGAAAATTGATATGGAAAATATTCAAAATAATTGTTTGATTATTACATGCATGCAACATTTTATTTGAGAGGGATGGGCTCAGTTTTCATTTCAAATTGTTTCATTTATTTTACTCCTTTAATTGAATTTTTAACTCCCACCCTCTCAGGAAATGTCTTTCAAAAATTAATTTTTACGATGCCCGGAGGGTGTTTTCTGTTGCTAGTGTAAGGGCAGTCTCCCTTTTCTGAGGGTTTTGGTAAATCTCCTGTCTGGAGACCCTAGTGTGGTCACGTGACACAGGAACCCAAGGAGGGAACCCTCTTCTTCTGATGCCACTGAACAAGCCTGGACGTGCTTGTGACTTCTCCCCAGCAGACACCTATGGTGCATGCCAGACGCCACAGACACGACACTGCTCACAGTAAGTGGTTTCCACCTATTTTGTACATGAACATTACTGTGTATGTTGGGACTCATGTGACATTTTATAGTCTGGGGAACTTCGTTCCTCTATACATGTTATATTAAAGCTTTATAAACGTAACTAACGTGTTTGTCGTTTTTCCTAACCGAAGTGTTCAACATTGGGTATTTATCCTTTAGGTAACCCAATGTTTTATAAGAACCTGAGTTAATACTCGGTGAACCCCTTATACTAGTAATAGTAATAATGATAATGATATTTAAGTAGAATTAATACTAGCTACTCCTAAAAAATAATTACAAATAAATATATTTGACTTTCAAACAGGTAGAAAAGTCAGTGAAGTTTGCCTATAGTCAGTATCAGCTGGACAGTAAGGGAGTCTATCCTCTTTTTACTACCACTAGACCAGGGAGATTATTTTTGCGACTGTGGTGGAGCACTACACCTACCATCAGCACCTCACTTTACCGCACCAATCCAAGCTGTGCTACTCATGCACTGAGTAGGCGAGGTCGGGTCTCGCAACCCGGAACCTTGCGTCACCTAGTCAGATACTCTACCAACTGAGCAAAAAAAAAAAGTAAGAGGATTTAATATTTATTGATATTTTGAAGTAAATATATTTACATCATCCATTGAACAAACTCAATTACAATTTTTGGTCGTTAATTGATTATTGATCATCTAAAAGTAATTTTTCATAATTACTTTCCACATTTATATCTTAGAAATTGATGGACAAGATTAGTCAAGTGATAGGGAGGAAAAAAACAAACAAACAAACATTACATAGTTTGACAAATTCACCTCCCACTAATCTCCACTTATGAGAAACATCGTCTGGTATAAAGGCTGACCTCCTCCTCCTCCTCCTCCTCCTCCTCCTCCTGAAAGCAGTGATAAAATTTAAACAGCAATTAACTAAATTTTAATAGGATAAAATTTGAAAAAACCTGGACTCCGCTTTATCGGAGTTCACATAGAGGTTGATATTCCATGCTGCTGTTACATAGTGCCTTTTCTTTGACGGTACCAAATAGATATATGTTGTATACCCTTTCTTTACCGGCCCTAAATATCTATATGTTATATACTTCTCTTACTTCTTATTCTTACTCTGGTCGTCTATTCTTCTGGCCGGCTTGGTTCTTCTATCATCTATCTTGGTCTGGTCTTGTCGTGGTGTTTCTTGGGGACTTCGGGTCTGGTTTCTGTTGCTAGGGATTTCTTGTTATCAGAAGCCTTGTGTCATTGTTAGCTTTTAGTAATAACCACAAGACTTCGATTTACGATGATGTTACTTTATTCGTAGAACCCCAGACCAGACAATCACGCAGTGAGACTCACATCTTGCTAGCTTTGCTTCTAAGTTCTAACTCTAACTAACTGAGTTGCTTACTCCTTAAACCGGAAGGGGCTTCTATTGCCTTCTGTTCTCACATTCCATCCCCAGAACGCAAGGTGAGATCGAGGTCAAGCGCCGTCACTCACCCTCAAGACCATCAGCTGCACTAATATGATTTCTACACTATTGTCATAATCATAAGGTATCTAATGATTATGTAACACTGCCTTCTTCAGGCTATGTAAGCAGGGATTTGACTTCTCCACACTTGACGGTAAGCCTCTAAAAGCCAATAGAACAATTCATGTACCTAGGTAGTAATATCTCATCCACAGAAAGCGATGTTAATGCACACATTTGGGAAGGCATGGTCTGCTATAACCAGATTATCAGTCATATGGTAATTCAATTTCCATTCATTCCCAAATCAATTAATTGCGTATTAAATTAAAAATATAACTAATTTACCAGTGTTTAATTTACATTAAAGCTGAATCAGTAAATTGTAAATTCAAATGCACCTTTAATTCTTGAATCATGTTTTAATAGGATAAATGGGTTTTGGTGTGCACTGAGGAGATCACATATTAGGTTTCAGGTTTGTGAGTTTGAGCCGCAAATCACCACATTCTATGTTCAAAGTGTTTCTCTGCTTTGTAAATGATGCACATGGCTAAACCCAGATTGCATCATATATGAACTTGGAAAAGCTAATAAAATGGGTGCAACAATTGCACAAAGCTTGGAATGTTTTGCCACAGTTTTTGATATGTAGTTTACATGATCCAGCAATTGTGTTCTATTGTTATAAAGGAATTCATAAATGCAAACTAGTAAATCCCCCCCCTGTGGATCCCTATACATTTATTTACCCTGCCAAAATTTTATTCACCCCCCCCCCCGTTCTATATGGACCACTTTGACAACCCTGCTTTAACTAATAATATTTACAATTTTATTACAAGAGTTTTACTTGATATATTTGTTGATTATTGTTCAGTAGATTCTGTGGAGAATGGATAAAAATTTTTGATATTTCAAAATTCACAGCAATTTAAGAGGAATTTTTAAAGATTGGCAAATGCAATTAAAAAAAAATATCTAAGTAAATTTTAAATCTTTTTCTGACTGTTTAATTTCACTAATAATAATGAGAAAACTATGAATATGTTATATTTGTGTATGTTAATGTAGGGGAGTAGAGAAGGATAGAGAGAGTAGAAGAAGGCCAATTTGCTGACCAGGAATGTTGTACTGTCTGCTTATTAGCAGGGGTTGCAGAAATGGTAAGAAACAACAATCACCATCAGGTTGTGCTGGCAGCATGGATGTCCATAACAATGTCTCACAAACTGTCTGTACTGGTCATTGCCTTCAGAATACGCACAGAGCTGATCGTTGTAGGCCCTGACTGGATGACCCACATTAGCATACCTATGTATAAGGTTTCCATAGAAGAACATCACATTGGTTCTTCCTTGCTTCTACCCATAGCTTTTAAGAATGTTTTTTATGAGTTCGTCCTTACTTCTCCAGCAGTGTCTAGCATGTCTTGTTCTTCTTACTCGATTCAAATGTGTGTGATGGAGGCAGGTGGTCATATAGTTGCTTTCTAGTGAGGTGTTGTTTCCATGATTCGTTTAAGACTGCACGCAGCATTCTTGTGCAACTCCCATCTAGTTTATTCTCTCGGTGACTTGTTTGGGTCCAAGTGGTACAGTAACACTGACACAACTACAACTTGGAAGAATCGTTGCTTATCAGAGAGAAGATCAACAATAATTAACTAATGGGGTGGAATTTATATACAGAAATATACAAGAGGGTTCATTTTTCTTATATCAGTTCAGAGGGCTTACAAAAAGCTACATTGTTCAATAACCATTTTATGGTATTGAGTTCTTAGTAAGTTCACAGATGATTTGTTTTGGGCTATCCTTGATACGTATGTGAGGAAAGGGGGCTCAGTCCCAAAAGGATATGTTCTGAGTATTATACGTGCCTGGCCATTGGGGGTGAGTGAGCGATTGTCCATCAAAGATGTGCAGGGGTTGTGAGAATGAGAACTACCAATTGTGGAATCCAGGTGTTATTTATGTTTTTGATGGGAGCAAGAAAGCATCTACAGTTTCAGTCTTCTGTGGTGTCTACTGATTGGCTAAAAAAGGCTTAATTCTTTGTCCTTTGATTGCTCAACGGCTATAACCACAGGTCAGATAATGACCTCAAATAACTTACACACCTTTGTGTAATGGTTATTTTTGTAGGTTACTGACATGGCAAACAGAGTTTAAATCATGGAAAAGGCTGTTTGCATTTCACATAGTGCTAATACCCTTGGGAAAGCTATGAATTCAATTTTTCTCCCTCCAGCTATGAGTAAATATTAGGGCAGTCTGGATTCTTTAACCTTAGTTAGGCAAACGGTCTAGAAGGAAAACTTTGAATTCGAACCAGTTAAACTCCGCTCAAGAAATTGACCATGTGTCACATTCTACTCGTGCATAGGTTTTTATATATATATATATATATATATATATATATATAGATGACCCAAGTTTAAATCGCGGACAAGGCTGTTTGCATTTCACATAGCGCTAATACCCTTGGGAAAGGTATTAATCCATATATTTTCCCTCCAGCTATGGTTAAATAGTAGGACAGACTAAGCTCTTTAACCTTAGTATGGCAATCAGGCTAGGAGAAGGCAAACTCTAAATTAAAACCAGTTAAACTGCTTAAAAATGACATTGTGTCACATCCTGCTCATGCGGAGGGGTTGGTAAATACATACAGGCTGTTCAATTTTTTGACCAAGAATTTAGGAATCCTAATGAGAGTGTAAAAAATATAACACCAAGTCCCATTACTAGGCATTTTGTAGTGTTTTATCACTTGTATGTCATAAAGAGCTAGTGAGTACAATCAGTATCTATTCTGTTATAATTAACTGTTCAGACAACAGAAACAAAATAGTTGCTGTATCTCTGGTAAAACATAACATATATTCCCTCCCACCATTGAACTGGTATTAAAAAAAAAAAGAATTATAATTCTAAGAATGATTTTTTTGATATCAAGTAACAATTTCATACAACATGCCATAAATCCTAATTCATTTATTGAATTAAAGATTATCTTGTGTCTGTTTTAATTGTGGACTATCTTGAAATAACCAAACAGAGATTAGGTTGCTTGAAATATTTCACTCCCAAGAGAAGTCTGTTTTTACTTGAAATTAAATAATTACTCAAGCTGGAATTCAAGCATTTTCACATGTTATTTAAAAAAACAACAACAACAAAAAACTGCTTCCAGCTTCAAAGAATGTGTAAATTGATATTTTTAGCAAGAAAACCAAACCCAATTCAATTTGCACAGTCGGTGTCCACAGGCTTAAAAAAAGATGTATCTCCTAAGTGAAAGTAAAGATCGTGCTAATTAGAATGCAAAGGAAATACTTGCTTAAGACTCAGACAAAATGGTTATCAACATGCTGATCGTCATTTATAGGTTATATATTTATGAGGGTGGCTGAAAGGTTCATATGATGATGTCACATTTGCTGTTGATGACTGTTTTTTGATGCTTCTACCAATGGAAAACTCACTGGAATAATGAATGCCAAGATGACTATTTTTTAAATTTTTTAAAGAATTAGTGTTTCATGTTGTTTATTTCTGTCTTTGTAAATATGAGAATAGGTTCATATTGAGTTCTGGTCGAAATAAATTTATAATAGCCAAATGACGGTTTAAGTGTTTCTTTCTTTTTTCACCATGGTGATCATACTATAAACAGCTGTGTTACTTTTTACCCTGAAAAATTACTACGTGGATACCCCTGTCATCTTTTGTTTTGTCTGGGGTAAACAGATAGTAAACTTTTAAATATCAAATCATATAGGTAAAAAATACAAAGGCAATTTGGTTATAGCCGTACAAGGTAGGCAAAGAGTTAGATCTAACTTTCACTGTATCAAAAACTAACTTAAATAATTAAAAAAAAAATCTACTTAGCCAGTCCTGATTCTAAATATGAGCTTAACAAAGTGTAAAGTTTCATGATTATCAGATCACTGGAATAGGTACCAACTTGTTTTTTTAAAAAATATTTTGTGTAACATTTGGTGATTGATTGACTGACTTGATCAGCAAAAAGCAAAGACAGAAAAATAGTTCAAAAGAAAAACAAAACAAAAAATAAAAAGAGGAAAAAAAGAGAAAAAAATTAAAATAAAGATCGAATCTCTGTCTTTGTAAATACGGCTTTAGTCTCAATACTTTCTGAACACATTTCTTACCTATATAGTCAGGAAGAAAAGATGTAAATCCCATCTGTGGCCTCATTTTATTTCCAAGTTGGATGTCAAGAGTGAAAATTGAAAGGTAGAAAGTAATGAAAAGATGTCAAAATTTAAATATATTAAAATTCTGCAGTTTGGCTCAGTCAGTAGAACCATTAGACCACACGTCCTCACTAACTTAGTGCATGAGTAGCACAGCTTGGTTAATCAGATCTGTGTGGTAAAGTGGGGTGCTGAAGGTAAGTGCAGCACTCCACCTCAGCAAAAAACAAAAAAAACAAACAACATCTCTCTGGTCTAGTGCTAGTGAAAAGAAAATAGACTTCCTCACTGTTCGGCTGATACCAACAAGAGGCCATTCTGCCGACTTTACTTTTTATTATATAGGAAAAGATATAAAGCAAAGATATATTTACCAACCCCTCCACATGAGCAGGATGTGACACAAGGTCAATTTTTTTGTGGATTTTAACAGGTTTGAATTCAGAGTTTTCCTAGACTGGTTACCTAGACATGGTTAAAGAGCCCAGACTGCCCTGCTATATGCCCATAGCTGGAGGGAGATTTGGATTCATACCTTTCCCAAGAGTATTAGTGATAAGTGAAATGCAAACAGCTTTGTCCAGGAATTGAACTCGGATTGACGAGCCCATTTCATATGACTCTAACCATTAGACCACATGTCCTCAGCATTCCACCTCAGCAAAAAAAAAAAAAAAAAACATCTCTCTGGTCTAGTGCTAGTAAAAAGAGAATAGACTCCCTCACTGTTGGGCTGATACTGACAATAGGCCACTCTACCAAATTTATTATTTTGGAAAAGATATAAACCAAAAGAAAGATAAAAAGACAGATGTAGTTGAAAGTGTTTGCGCATTTCTTATTGTCTTTTTGCATATGAAACTAATCAATATCATTTGGAGTATTTGGACTATAGTCCTCATCTTTATTGTTGTCCGTACAACGTTTCAGCCAATGTGCCCTCCTGCTTTCTTCAGGTATTTCTTGTTGAATTCGGGAAACTTCTTGGCATAATCGGGAGCCATCACAGAACTTTAACCCCAACCCTTTATTCAATCCACAGGGGTATCCTGTTCTCATTCCGCTAACCATAGCTGGGGTACTGGTGTTAAGCTGTGTTAATTATTATTCTATGTTACTGCTGCCATTGATCAGGATTGAACCTGCAATCTAGAGATAACTGTCAATTATAATTGTCTTAACCCAACACTTTTATCCACTATGCTATGTGTCCATAATCCAAATAATACTAATTATCAAGCCTCATCTCAAAAATTCAGAGAAAAACTAATCAATGTTTGTATAAGAAAAAAAACCTGGACAAACAATGAAGATTAGAAGTGATAAAAGAGAGAATGAAAAGATGGAGATATCAAATAATGGATGTTCTTAATTGTCAACAGCCATGGAATTTCCACAGATCAGAAGACAGAAGGGAAAATAAAAAGTAATAGAGAAGGAGGTAGAAAAGAAAGGAGAGAGAGAAATATGTAAAGATACAGAGAAGAGAGAGAGAGAGAGAGAGAGAGAGAGAGAGAGAGAGGTCATAGAGGGAGGCACATAAAAAAAGGAAAGAGAGGAACAACAACTACAATTGTGAAGAATGATTTTATGAATTTGGTTTTGGTTTTTCAGGATTAAATTAAAAATTCATGAAAATGTTATTCATTTGTATTTTTAAATTTATTTTCATTAATAAACCTATGATTTTAAAATTTTCAAAGTGACAATTTGAAGGAAAAAAAAATTAAAAAATTAAAAGCCTATTTGCATAGACTCGGTCAGATGAAGCCAAATAATGACTGAAAACTTTTGTTGACATTTTTCTTTGTATGGATGACCCATTACACCACATTTCCTGGCTACCTATGAGCAACAGCTTGTGAATCTTTTAAGTTTTTTTTACTTTTTTTTATACACTTTGCTGTTATCATAGAAAGTTCTACTCTTTGATGTTTGCTTCAAAGATAAAATTAATACTGATTTCACTTTTTAATGGCCAGAAAGAAAAAAAACAAAAGGAGGTAGTGAAGAAGGGAGAGAGGAGGAGAAAGGGGACGGGAAGAAGGGAGAGAGGAGGAGAAAATGGGGTTGTAAAGAAGGGAGAGGGGAGGAGAAAGGGGGTGTGAAGAAGGAAGAGAGGAGGAGAAAGGGGTGTGAAGAAGGAGAGAGGAGGAAGAAGATAGAGAGAAAGATTGAATAGAGGAGAAAGAAATGAAGAAAGATTGAAGGGAGGAGAAGAGAAGAGAAAGAGCAAATGGAGGAGAAAAAAAGAGAGAAAGAAGCAGAAATAAAATTGAGGTCAGAGAGCAAGAGAAAGGAAGGAAGGAAAGTGTAAAAAGAGACAGAGAGAGGGAATAAAGGTAATAGAAGAGATAGAAAAGAAATAGATAGAGAAATATGTAGAGATACAGAGGGAAAAGAGAAAGAATAAAGGTCATAGAGGGAGGGGGTATAAAGAAGAAAGAGAAGAACAAGAATTGAGAAGAATGAATTTATAGAGTTGATTTTTTTTTTTCAGAATGAAATTAAAAATTCACAAATGAAGTGGAATGACGACAAATGTAAAACTGAATTTTTACATTTGATTATTTTTCTTTTCTTTTGAGCAAACTTTCCAATGGTCAGTATCAGAATTCTTATATTATCAATGTCAAAACTGTGAAATCTGAATTTTTATGTTTCAATATCATTTTTTTTTTCATAAAATCTGAGAATATTTTATCATTAAAGAGCAGAGATACCTGAAATCACCTGAGATTAAAAAGTTAAAAATAAATCTCTTATCTATATTTATATATAGATCAATAAAAATTATTTTTCGATATATTTGTTTTATTATCTTTTATTCTTTATATAATGTTTTTAAGTTGTTTATTTTTATCATTCTTCTTGATTGTATTTTTGTATTTTATTTTCCTTTTTATTATTTTATCCTTTATTAATATTATTTTCTCTTTTAATCATTTTTTAAATTACTTTTTAATATATCATTAATTCATACCCTTATTATATTTTTATTTAGCTTTTCTTATAGAAAATTAGGGGTCAAAATTTATTTTTATTATTCTCCATAGTCTTTTTTGGCTTTTTATTATATTTTATCCTTTATCAAATTGTTTTATTTTTTTGATCATTTTTAAAATTGATTTTTTAATATATTATCATTTTTGAATTGATTTTTTAATATGTTATTGATTATACCCTTATATTTTCATTTAGCTTTTCTTAAGGAAACTGAGGGGTAAAAATATATTTTTTAACCCCTTCTCAGACAAAAATAGGGTGCGGATTTTATTGAAATTTGGTCTTTGCTGGTCTTTACAAATTTTCCTTTATAAAAGTACATGCACTCAGTTTTTGTACAAACAGACATACAGAATCTTTCTTTTATATATATAAGATAGGAAAGATTTTCAAAATCAAGTTATAGCCTTTGTTTTTTTAAAATCCAAGCTAAATTTAAATCTTTAAATTTTATTGGCTAACATTCAAACATTCTTCAGACAGTTAATTAGATGCATAGAAGTTGTTAGCACGGATATATATATATATATATATATATATATTATATTATATATATATATATATATGACAGAAATTGAGATACTCTATCAAAAGATTACACAGCTGGTATGTGAAAAATAAATTACAGGGATATTTTGAAAGCCAAATGCATAAAAAGTAGGTACAATAATAATATACAATCCTCACTCCCAAAAAGCACATTAAGACAAACAAAAGACCTCAGCAAAAATCCTGGAATTGTAATTAGAAAGCACGATAAAACTAATATGTTAGTCATTTTAAATAGGTCCAATTATAATTCCAAATTACAATCTGCCTTAGATGATCACACTAAATTGAAACTAAGAATACCACAGATCTGTATAAGAAACCAGCAAATAAGCTCATTACAACCGCCCCTCTCTCTCTCTCTCTCTCTCTCTATATATATATATATATATATATATATATATATATATATAGTAGTATTTTGATTTATATCATGAATTGGTTCCTTGGGGTTACTCTTAGGCAAAGCCAATGCAAGTCTCCCATTTAAATTAACAAATTTCAATTAATTTCTGATTTATATAATAAAAGAAAATGAAAATAATTTATAAGAAATTAAATGCCTCAAACCAGCAATATAACTTGAAAACAATAATCAGAAGCAATAAAAGTCAAGGTTCCTCACTCACACACACACACACACAGAGATATATATATAACTTTGAATAGTATATACGAGTGCATGGTGACTGTGTCTATGTTATTTAAAATTAGATCTACATATGCCCTGTCACTGATATTGAACACTCTTTCTTTATAAATATAGCAAACCACATAACTATATTATTAATATATATAAATGTGTGTGTGTGTGTGTGTGTGTGTGTACAAGGTATGTTGGGAATATATCCAGACATTTTGAATCTAAGAGTCAGATCTTCAGCCTTAGTATAACTTAAGAAGCAATTGGAGAATACCTTACTGCATATGAGTTAACAGATACTCTCCAAAAAGGTTACTCAGTGAATAAAAAGATGTATTAAGTGAAGAGGAAAAAAAAGATCATTTATGCTTTTATTGATGAAATTTAAAAGCAATACATAGAGAAGGAAAGCTTTTCAGTCACTGAAAAATCCCGCTCTACTCCATAATTAATATTAGCATGTTACTAACTGGGCTGGACTGACCAATGTTGTGTCTTCAAAAGTTAACTTTTAAGGCTATGTATTTACCAACTCCTTTGCTAAGCAGAATGTGACACAAGGTCAATTTTTAAGCAAATCTAAAAGGTTTGAATTAAGAGTTTTCCTTCTCCTAGACTGGTTGTCCCACCAATGTTAAAGAGTCTAGTCTGCTCTACTATTTATCCATAATTGGAAGGAGAATAGTTAGATATATACCTTTCCCAAATGTATTAGCACTATGTGAAATACTAACGGCCTAGTCCAGGATTTGAACTTGAGTCCATTTCCTATGATGGTAACTTTTACACAAGAGTACATGTAGGGCTGAGGGTAATATTGTAAGTGAATGCTAAAGTGAAGTGGTTGCAGGATTGAGAATGGATGAGTAAAGGAAAAGAAGTTAGCAGCCAGAAGAGAAATGGGTTGATGAGGTTAAGATTCAGACCAGTGAGCTAAATGCAATAAAAGATTCTATACCTGACATTTAAGTGGGAAAATAGCAATTAGCCTCTAGTTGCCAAAATCAAGTGGTGGGTTTAACCATACCAAACACACAGGTGAAAGTTGAGGTCACTTATCTGAGAATCCTCATAAAAGAAGCCCAGGTTTTTTTTCCCTTAAGTTGCTCTCCTTTTGTGGGTGGAGACAAGAGTGAAAGATGTCACAGTGTGGGTTAAGAGAGAAAAGAATCTAAAGATTAAAAAAGTGTTGGTTCCTCCCCCCAAAAAAGAAAGACAAATCTACCCCACCCCACCCACATGAACATTCAATGTTAGTCACAGGTTTCCACATACCTTTTACTTATGAGTTTTCCAAGTTATGACCTGTCATTCAGTCTATTTTGTGTTGGGAGCTAAAATTTGACCTATGAGTGAGCTTCAGGTACGCTTATGTTAATTAATGATAACATTTACGTTTCCTAAATCATTATGCCAAAGAAAAATATAATTTATAAAAAAATCAGCATTAAAATCTATGACATCTTTTCCCCCTAAAAATAGACAAATGGTCAAAATGAGAAGACAGTCTTAGTCCCCCTCCACCCCCACACATACACATCACGGACCATATGATCTTTAGGCACCCCTTTTGCTTTGCTGATTCATAAGTACATTTTTTTATTTACACCGTCAACGTCCCGTTGTTTGTTAACAGACAATTTTTAGAGTTTTTTTTTTTAATTATAAAACTAACCCCTAACCCTAACCCCTAACCCACAACCGGATGTTGATGGTATAAATGAAAAAAAATGTACTTATGAATCAGCAAAGCAAAAGGGGTGACTAAAGGTCATATGGTCCCACATCACAACTGAAACCACAATGATAAAACAGTCTTCAGCATTATCTATCTATCCAATAATTTATCTTTTAACAAATTAATACCACTGATCTAAATTTGAAAAATTCTACAACACTGACAAAACAAAAACAAGAAATAAAATCTATAAAATTTGGAAAAGGAATTAGCATTAAAGAAGCAGGACAGATCTTAATTGAGGTTTGATTACCAAAGCACCAACTATTTCGTGTTAGGCAAAAGTTTTGAAATAATATAAGCAGTTCGGAGGATAACGGTAAAGAATAAAACAAGAGGAAGCATTCTAAAAGTCTGCCATGATTTTTATCATTCTTGTGACAGCATTCAGTGTCCATTAGAATATGCACTTTCATACTTAATTGATACTGACAAGAAATACAGCCTTCATTGCGGCTGTCATTTCCATGGCTAATACAATTTGTCAGAAAAATATGTCTAACAAATGTAAATACCTTTGAGATTAATTTCAACTATTCTCAATATTTACATGGAGAAGTATCAGAGTTTTTCATTGATTTCGTCAAACAACTTTCTGTTGTTAGAATTTCTGAGATGAGGAAGTATCGTTGATATGTACTGATGTACTTGGATCTTTAGTTGTTCGTACATGGATTTAACCCTTGACTCTGTGGTGGCAAGATGAGATGTGACACATGGTTAGTTTAATGTGGAAAAACTCAGATGGGGACAAAAACTTGCCCAGACCCATTTGCTTTCCCCTTTTAAAAGGAAGTGTTTTCAGGTATCTCTCCAATAAACCCAACCCTTTCCCCATTGCAACAATGATGGAAGTTGCTGCCTGGAGAGACATATATAACAACAATGGTTGGTTGGTTGGTTTGTTTAGGGTTTGTCAACCCTCGGGTTATTCTATACTGGAGACATTTTGTTTTACTCATTCTTGTTGGGTATTCAATTCTTTAAAAAAATCTCGTTTCTTTTTAAAATACATTTTTAAAACTCATTTTTGAATAGATGGGACCCTAATGGGCACTACCACTACAGATCAGAGTGAACCTGAAAGTAATAGCAATTAAGGGGTACTCCACACTCCCCAAAGCTCCAGAATTGGAACTTCACCACTAGATGCAGTTTAGTGTCATACCTAGGACACTAAGACCCTCAGGTATCACCTTCTGGCACATATATGATAAAAACGGTTGGGGTTTTGCCATAAGAGCAATAGGTTTGGGATAAACATATAAGTTCTAGTGCTTAAAGTGACCAGCCAATTGATTGGAGGGGGCTTCTCCAACCACCCGTCTAGCCTAAGTAAGGGCCAAAGTGGAGTGTTGCAAGTCATAATAACATAATAACAACAATGTTTTGGACATTGTACCTTTAGGTTTCAATCATGTTTAGTTGGTAACCTTCTGTAAATTTTCAACAAATCCCTTTATTCAATCCACAGTGACAGATTGCTTTTCCTCTGACATTAAAAGGGTGTATAAAAAAGGAAGAATTAGCTGATGTAGGATATCCTGTAAGAATAATCAGTGGATTGAGAAGAATCTAAGACAGATTCTACGTTTGGTTTGGCTTATTTGTTTCACGTCATATCAACTCTGTTGATTCCCTTATAAATATTTGATTGTAATCATAGCTATATTTTCAATATTCACTGAAATCATTTTTTTTAAATCAAATCTTTTTATTTGTCAGTAATAATTATTTGCTTGCACACAGTTATATGGTTTCAAGTATTCCTATCCAATACTAATAATTTTCAAACAGATCTATTTGACCAATCGATAAAACTCTAACAGGTACTACCACTTTGGGTCAGAGGAAACCAGGGAGTAATGGCAATGAATGGGTACTACATACTCCATACACAGTAGTGAAAAAATAAGGTTTGGTTTCTTTGTTTAATGGCATATCAACCTTCCTGATTTATTAAATGCCAATGGCATCCTTGTAGAAGAACAGTAGTGGTACTATTTAACTGATTGCTGGGAGAGGATGAGGGATTTCATACCTTTCTCAAGCCAATCTTTTATGGGAAAAAAAGCTTATGATGAAATTTTAAATGAGTAAAAATATCAACCTGTCGGGGTTATTTAATGCCAAGAGGAAAGGAAATAATATGTTGTAAATATCTATATTTACTCTTTTGTAGTTAATGGTTTTAACCAAAAAAAAAGACTCTTGTCAATTTCGACACATGAGGGTTCATTCAATGAAAAACCCACATAGTGGTTTTGTTTATAGAGGTGAAGCCTTGTGTTGGACCATCCACACTTTTTGGCACAGTCAATAGGAAAGAATTGGTGCACAAGGAATTCCACAAACCCAATCAATAACTGACCTCAGATTTTTTAAAATTCAGAGTTTTCCTTCTGGTTACCTATAAAGATTAAAGAGCCCAGTCTGCCCTACTATTTTAAACTATAGCTGGAGGGAGAATATATGGATTCATACCTTTCCCAAGGGTATTAGCACTATGTGAAATGCAAACAGCCTTTGTGTAGGATTTGAACTCTGGTTGACAAGACCATTTCCTACAACTCTAACCATTATGCCACGTGCCTCCACAGTTTTAACAATATGTTAGCATTGTTGGGGATAATGTTAAGGGGTTTGTTTTGTATGGTATTAATCAGGTTTATGTTTATACTTGTTGGTATAATTTTATTTCCCCCAAAAAGAAAATAATGTCATCAATGTTGACTTTTTCAAATAGATCTTTCAATATTATTTACATTAATAAATCAGTTTTTGAAGTGAGCAAAAATCCCACATTCTCTGAGTAAATGTTTAACAGTGCAAAGTAGCCTAAAATTTCAAAGGTCACTAAGGATTTTCATTGGTGATATTAACTTATAATTTTGGCAACTCTTCCAAATCACAATTTTCAGACCTCTTCATTGATTCTGAACAAGATTTTAGAAAGATGAAAAAAAAAAAAAAATCTCTTCAAAACCAAAACAAATCCAAAAAAAAAAAAAAAAAATCCAAAAACAACAACATATTCTAGCAATGGAGGATTCAGAAATACAAAATATGACTAAATGTTGGCTTTGAGATGTTCATTGAAATAACATTTTTGTTTTATTTTGTGGTTTTGGATTGCTGTATTTATGGAATACTTTTTTTTCTTTTTAAACTTTCCTTCTCTTTTGTTTCTTTCAGTTGTTTATAGACCTTTTCTTTTTCTTAAGTTTCACCTCATCCTCTTGTGGTTGACAGAATATAAATGTGATTGAGATTCCTCTTTTCTCAGTTATGAATGACTACAAGATGCAGATTTTTTTTTTTATTGAGTGTCAGAATTGCCCAAATCATGTCATAGAATATGCATTTTTGTTTAGAGCAAAATTTCAAACATAATGTTTTTGTTTCATTTTTAAAATTTAAATGTACAAACTAAGGCACATTGACAAATAAATGAATAAAATTTAAAAAAATGAAAAAGATGAAAGTTAACAGGTTCTCAAAAATGAGTTATTCTTCATCTGTTGAAATCTGCACTGTTAGCAGGGTTTAACATATGTTGGCTGCATTCTCTGCACAGGGTCAAAACCCCATCCACACAAAAAGGTGTCTTCTAGGTATGACACTAAACTGCATCTGATGATGAGGTTCCAGTTGTGGACACCTACACATATAGGTTGACCAGCAAAAACCTATATCAATCAATATGAAGCGTGTGGTGTAATGGTTAAAGTCATTGGAAATGGACTCGTCGCCCCGAGTTCAAATCCTGGATGTGGTAATTGTATTTCACTTAGTGCTAATACCCTTGGGAAAGGTATGAATCCTACTCTCCCTCCAACTATGAGTAAATAGTAGGGAAGACTGGGCTCTTTAACCTTGGTTAGGCAACTGGTCTAGGAGAAGGAAAACTCTGAATTCAAACCTGTTGAACTCCGTTTAAGAAATTGACCTTGTGTCACACCCTGCTCGTGCAGAGGGGTTGGTAAATATGTATATCAATCAATCTGTGTGGAATCGAGATTCTTTGTGGAAGACCTGCCAGGAGTGATGACTGATAGGGACAGGTCTTGAGGGATAGACATGGGAATCCATGCTGTCAGTGTGACATGATGATGATTTAAATAAGAGATTTTTCTTGACACATTTTACTGACTACTAGGCAAACTGTGAAACCATTAAGTTCCCATTGAAACAGCAGTCCATGATGATATTGATGCTTCTATTCAGAAAGGAGAGAAGGATTCTAATTAGCATTTAATGATTATCTCCATTTTATTACGGATTTTAATAATTAGAAATGATGATCAGTATAAAAACAGTCTAAAAATTATCATTCATTTGCAAATTGGGCTGGAAATTGCTTTATTTACTTAGAATATTTTAAGTAGATTGCTCTAAAAGAAAAAAAATCTGTCTTTAAGTTATACTTATATACAAACATATTGAGAATTTTAGTAATATATAGCAAGATGAGCAATATTTTATAAAATTAAATGGACCATATTACCTTTACCCTTTTTGATCTTGATTAAGAAAGGACATGTTTTTTCATTTACACCGTCAATATCTGGTTGTTTTAACAGATGATTTTTAGATTTTTAAAAAAATTTTATAAAACTAATCCTTAACCTTAACCCCTAACCCTAACAAACAACCGGATATTGACGGTATAAATGAAAAACATGTCCTTTCTTAATCGAGATCAAAAAGGGGTGCCTAAAGGTAATATGGTCCAATTAAATTAATAAAATCATGAGTGTATTTCATAGCTGAAGGGTAAAGAGGCAACTGGATTTCGTTTACTTAAAAGGATGTTCTTCTGAATCACTTTTAGAATTTTGTTTTCTTCTGAATTACTTTTAGGATTTTGTTTAATCCAAAAAAAAAAAATTCTTCTGAATCACTTTTAAAAACATTATTCTCTGTCTGTTCCACATTCTAATCTATATCATTTTCTTCTGTCCGCTGCATTTATTGTAATAAATGTATAAAATGTATCATTAAATTTATTAGTAATGGCTTATTGTTTGTTGTATATCAAAGTATTTATGACTATAGACTTATAAATTTGTATCTGGGAAACCACCATGTTTATTTTAGCAAAGTTATAGTTCAATAAGGAACCAGACTTTGGATCTTAATTCAATCACAGAAAGAAAGACTGAACTACCAAAGAGACAGAAAAACAATCAATGTAAAACCTACTCTTTAATGACATAATCAATATGTGGTCAACTCTTTAAATGACACTGGTTTAATAACAGTGCCTGAGTTACAGATGCTAAAGAAAAGAAGAAAAAAAAAATAGAAAAGAAAAGTAAATAAAAAAAAAAATAGCTTTTGAAAAATGATCTTCTGTGAATATTGACCACAACCAATGATTTCAAAGTAGGTTGTCCTTAAATAATCAATATATTGATTGTCTGATATCTGATCAAGCAAAAGTTGCACAATTGTCAAGGGAGAAATAGAAGAAAAAAGAAAAAGAAAAAGAAAAAAAAAAATTACCCATGATGCCACTGAGAGAAAACATTCTTATTGGATGTAAAAGTGAAACAACTTATATAGGCACAGTTCATAGAAACTTTGTACATTTAAATAAATTGCAATGAAATTTAATAACTTCGCATATTTCTATCATTTCAATGTGACAAACTCATTTTAGTCTCTTGTATCGATGCGGAATTTTGATGAGAATTAATTATTTCTTCAGGTTATTCTTGGAATCATTTTGTTGATCACTGGATTTAGATGAAAATTCCACTACATTAACACTCTTGCTGCTGCTGCTGCATTTTCAAATTTTTGGTGTCTCACAGGGTCACGGTATGCAGGCTCATGGCTTGCAAAATGTATTGTAGTGACTATGTGGAAAAAAACATTTGTAGTTGAAAACTTGCTCTATTCAACAGTGTTAGCATGCTCTATACACCTATTATATTTTCTGATTGGTTTGGTTTATTGGATTTACGGCATGTCAACCCTTATTGGGTTATTTTATACTAAAGACTTTTTGCTTTATTCATGCTTGATGGATATTCAGAATTTTTTTTAAAACTCAATTTTTTAAAACTCATTTCTTTCTATTTAGTCCATAGATGGGATCCTAACAGGTACTACCACTCCGGATCAGAGTGGACCTGGGAGTAATGGCAATGAAGGTGTACACCATACAATAAAGGCATTAGATACACAATATCAATACACATGCCAGACATTATCCATTGAAAAAAAAAAAACTTGAGTATATACTGTTTCAGAAAACGTTATTTTAAAACCTTTAAAACACCATTTATAATAATCTATGAAAATTTTATGAACTGACGTGATAAAAAATAAATAAAAGATCTTCAGTTTCATTCATTCTGAGCCGACATTGGATGCCATGTGCAGGACATGCCAGGAGTAATGACTGATAGGGAGGTGGCAAGAGAGAGTCATGAGAACCCCTGCTGTCAGCACTAAGGGAGTAATATCCCATCCACAGATAGCGATGTTAATACACGAATAGGAAAGGCGTGGATGGCCACAAACAAATTATCTGTCATATGGAAATCTGATCTCACTGACAAGCTAAAGCGACATCTCTTCCAGGTTGTAGTCATATCAGTACTGCTGTATGGCTGCACCACCTGGACCCTAACGAGGCGCCTTGAGAATAAGCTGGATGGGAGCTGCACAAGAATGCTGCGAGCAGTATTGAACAAGTCGTGGAGACAGCACCCCACAAGGGAGCAGCTGTATGGTCACCTGCCCCCTATCTCACAGACCATCCGAGTGAGATGGACTAGGCATGCGGGGCACTGCTGGAGAAGCAAGGACGAACTCATAAGCGATGTTCTCCTGTGCAAGCCAACACACGGACATGCCAGTGTGGGCCGCCCAGCAAGGACCTACATTGACCAGCTATGTAAAGATGCTGGCTGCAGAGAGGAAGAACTCCTTGGGGCGATGAATGATAGGAAAGGTTGGCGAGAGATTGTCAAGGATATCCGTGCTGCCAGCGCGACATGATGATGATGATGGGACATAGTTCAAGGGATGTGGATTCGGAAGGAGATTAATAGAAAGTGAAGAGAAACAGATACAGACAGAATTTACATTTGGTTTATTGATTTCATTTTCTAAATTGTTGTGTCGCCTTCCAGTTCTGCGTCGCAAACAAATTATTTTATTAAATATGTGGATTACTCAGACCAATTCCACATGATGAATCGATTGTGAATTATGAAGAAAGGTTAAAGTTGCTGAAATGAACAATGATAATCTAATTTCCTGAATCCACAGGATTTTATTCAATTTTCTCCCTTAATCTCTGAGAGACATATCTAAGTGTGAATCATAAGTTATCTCCCTTGAATGATTTCTGGATTTTTAAGGATTGGCATAACCAGGAGAGAACTCTTCGGTCGCAATAAGTAAAGTAAAGTCATCGGGGTGGCCTAAAGTTGGTATCAGCCATACAGTGGAGTTTATCCCCTTTTCACTAGCGCTAGACCAAGGAGATTGTTTTAGCATCTGAGGTGGAGCGCCACACCTACCATCAGCTCCCCACTTTATCACACAGATCCTAGTACTACTCATACACTGAGTTGACAAGGGCTGGTATCGCACCAGGAACCTTGAGGTTCCCAGTCAGACACTCTACCGACTGAGCTAAACCAGCCCTTTTTGACAAGAGACACAACAAACGTCAAATACATGGACACTGAGAAGTACTTGCTGGGAAGCTAGAAGAAATAGCTTTATATACCAACAGAGATAAGCTTGGCCGAATTGGTAGACTGGAGTAGTGGTCAGTGTTCAAGCTTAGGTAAAAGCCCAAATTCTGAATACTGATTTTAAAGGCAGGCAGACATTTTCTACTTGAAAGATTAATAAAACAAACTCTTCCTTCTACTCTATGTATTTCTGTAGACACTACTTTGTTGAGTAATGATTAGGAAGCTAGTCTCAGAAATTAATTATTTTAAGTAGTGAGGTTGATCCTCACTAGCTTCCCCATACTTGTGGCCTTTAGTTAAATTTTGGGGTAATTTTTAGCAGATCATTTTAGTGAGTTTGATTCTCACTGGCTGCTCCATATTTCTGGCCTTGTAGTAAACTGAGCTTAATAAATGAGTTCCTGTATGAAAACTAAGTTAAGATTAATAAATACATGTCATTTGAAATTGTTATAGGTGATATAACCTATGTACATAAATGCAACATTAGTCAGCTCACAACTGTATGGTCGGACGCAATCTCCACTTTCTTTTCTGTAATTTCTACTCCTTTTTGTTCAATACATTTGTATCCATTTTTACCAGTCGTTTGTCTTACTTTTGACTTAAAAAACCCACAACAGAAATGAACCTACTTGATGGAGTAGATAGTTGTTTAAATATATCCAATAGTAAGTGTTCAAATCCAGCTAAATGCCAAGATTTTGAACGTTGATTTTCAAGACAGGTAAGCCTTCCCAACTTCCTTCAAGTTTTGTGACAGTGTCAGATTAGTTTAAACTTTGGAAATAGGAATTATTCAAATAAGCCTACCTGCTTGGATTTTTCAGTAGTTGCTTATTTTTTAGTGACAGCAGGTGGTGTTCAAGCTCAGTTAAAGGTCAGGATTTTAAGTGCAAATTTGTATTTGAAAAGTACTCTTCCTACCCCCTCATTTAATTTTGTTTGTGACGAAAAGCCAGCACTCAAAATGTTCAGGAAAATCTTCCAATAGGGCACAGTCTCTCAGCAATCACCATTTCCTTTCAAACTCTCGAACTTGATGTTCAAATCCTTGGTCAGATGAACAATAAACACCACTTCTCTCCATCACTGCTTGTTTTTTCTGTCCCGAACAACTGCCTGCTTTTATTAGGGCTCACACAGCCACCATACAAATTACATCTCGTGCCATTCGAGGCTTTCATGCATGGCACAGACGATACTTTGCTGCTTACATTGGGGGATTGGCTATGCCCATTACACTCCCCCCTGTTATCATCATCACAGATGTAGCAGCTTTTCAATTTTATGGCATGTCAACCCTTGTTGGGTAATTTCATGCTGAAAATGTTTTGTTTTATTCTTACTTTATGGGTATTCCAAATTTTTTAAACTTAATTTTTTAACACATTTTTTAAAACTCATTTTTTTTCTATTTAACCCAAAGATGGGACCCTAACAGGTACTACACTTCGGGTCTGGGTGTAATGGCAATGAAGGGGTGTACCACACTCCGTAGACCTCCAGAACTGAAACCTCACCATCAGATAAGTTTAATCATTTAATCTTGTCCCAAACTAAAACATTTTATTTAAGTTGCTTGTATGTCCTGGGTATGACACAAAATTGATGGTGAGGCTCAGTTTTTGAGATATGGGGAGTGTGGAGTATTCTTTCATAGCCATTACTACCAGGTCCATTCTGAACTGGAGTGGTAGTACCTGTTAGGGTCCCGTCTATGTGTCAAATAGATGTGTTTGAAGATTATTTGTATTAGATAGGAATACTTGATACCATATAGCTATGTGAAAACAAATTATCATAGACAAAAAGTGAAACTGAACATTAAAAATAGTTATGATTACAATCAAACATTTACTAATGTGTCAAATTTCAGCATTAAATAACCCATATAAAGATGATATGCCATTAAACAAATTGATCAAACCATTAAATTTCTTACTTCATAGTTGACATAGTTGGGTATTTTCCATTAATGCTACTAATTGGTAATTAAGGAAGACATGTTCTCTCCGCTTAGAAGATAGACGCAGCTCACTCTTTTCTCTATATGCATGATTTTGGCTGCCTTGTACCAGACTATGTGCCAGTAGATATTTGCTAACAATGGACCAATCATCTACTCAAACTGACACATTTTATACAGTATAATTTCTAAACTATTGATTCTTATCAGAGAGATTCACACGAGAGATTCAATAGACATGATTATTCAGATGTTAGTACATCATATTCCTATGAAGAACTATAGGTTGAAAGAAAGATTGAAAGAGCTACAGATGTAGTGCCATTATGGCTACCGATAATAAATTCATATATATATATATATATATATATATATATATATATAAAATGAGAATCTCTTTGCTCTATTCTCTGAAACTGAGCCAGTATATAACCTAAAATATTAATGTTAAAAAAGTCTGGAAAGGAAATCAAATGTCTTTATTAAAAGTTTCATGTAGTGAGAAAACTACAATCTTCAGACAACAAAAATAATTCTTTCTCTCTCTCTCTCTCTCTGTCTTTCTTTGTGTCTCTCTGTCTGTCTGTCTGTCTCCCTCCCTTCTTTTGCAGATGAATCCTTATCATTATTATTCAGTTTTGAGGAGGTTGGTTATTTGGTCATTTTGTTTAATGGCATATCAAACCCTTGTGGGCTATTTAATATCAAATCTTGTTTTTTGTATATATGATTTTTAAACAAATAATTGGTTGGTAAATATTTTTGTTTGGTTTAGTTTTTATAAACTGGTAGAAATAATTTTTGGTTTTATAAAATGGTGGAAATTGATTGCATGTGTATTAATAATTTGATTGAGTTAGCAAGATGGTGGTTGACCCTCAGCCACTGCTTTCTAGCACCCGTATGATAAAAAGTGTTGGGTGTTTGCTATTATAGTGATTTGAAGAATACAGTCAGGACAATCATATAGGTGCTAGAGTTTGACATAACCAGTCCAAGTAAGGGCTGAGGTGGAGTGTTGCTTAGTGTCTGGGTCATAGACCGCTCAAACACCACAATCATGTTCTCAGGCATTACAAATGGCCCCATTGCTGGGAGGGTCTTGTATCTCTGCAGAGGTGCAGTTGGCATATTCTACTGCCCCAATCAAAAGGGCAGGTATTTGATTAATATTTCTTTCATCATGTTTTTCTCCTTTTATTGCACTTCAGGCCACCCCGACGACTTTACTTACTTTATATATATAACATTATAAACAGTAACTACAACACACACACAAAACCAATAAAAACAATTGGGCAATAACATTTTTAAAAAAATACAGATGTATGAACTGGGTCAGTCGGTAGAGTATTCGGCTAGGAATCACAAGGTTCTTGGTTCAATACCGGCCCTCCCCAACTCAGCGTATGAGTAGCACAGGGATCTGATGGTAGGTGTGGTGCTCTATCTCAAATGCTAAAAAAATCACCTTGGTCTAGCACTAGTGAAAAAGGGATAGACTCCCTTGCTGTTTGGCTGATACCGACATTAGGCCGCCCCAACAATTTTACTGTTTTTTTTTATTGCAAGAGGTTGTTACAATAGATTAAAAAAATGTGTCATTTAGTACCTAAAAAAAAAGAAAATGGAATCATCTGTTTTTCCTATAAATACTCTCGGACGAAACATCGGAAGAGAGAAAAAAATGAGATCTGACAGACTTCTCAATTCAACCTAGCAACTGCTAATTACTCTGTTCACTTTGTATCTTTGCTTAGTAAACCTTTTTTCCTATCCTTAATAGTTGTTGTGTTTCTTCCTATTATTTAGTTGTTAATCCTGATACTTGAATTACAACACACTGAATATCTCACCAGAAATATATTCTTTATTTCCTTCAACAACTTAATACTTATAGAATGAATATGAAAAAAAACAATGACTTGACAGTAGCAATAAATGGTGTCCTTGTCTTCAGGATGAATTTTCCAAATGATCTTGAGGAGGTGATATAAGCAGCACTTGCCATAGTGACAAAGAAAAAAAAAATGCAAAGATAGATATCTTCTCTGTCAGTGTGGAAGAAGACATTTTTTTATTTATCTGTGGATGTCCCCTGAGGGAACCAGAGCACTTGTGTCATTGACACAATCAAAATGCCACTTTGAATGGTTGGCATATTACATAAGCTGAACACAGCATATAGACAAATGTTAATCTCAAATAAACATAACTAAAGGAACATTATTGCCAAGTAGGTAAAATGGACTACGTTTTATTACACACACACACACACACACACACACTTTCCATTTAAAAAAAATCTTTATTTATTTAACTGCATATCAACTTACAGGTTATTTAATACTGAAATTTGATTCATTTCTAAATGTTTGATTGTAACCATAACTATTTATAATTTTGACATTCCATTGCAATTCTTAAAGAAAAGTATTTTATCTGTCGATCATCATTTGTTTGCACAAGTATAGAGTGAGAGAGAAAGGTGACAGGTATTAATTGAATTATTAATACACGCACTGACACACACATATACAGAAGGAGAGATGAATTAAAATGAGAATATTAATAAACACTAACAGAAAAATAAAATTATGACACCCTAAGTATGCATTCTAATTTACTCAAGATTAAATATACAGCATTTATGTGTGAATTACAGTGAATGATATACATAGATCAATATGTGAGAAGGTTCCAAACAGGACTTAGACGCAGTATGCATTTGTATTCTGTTCAAAATTAGTATCATCCTTCATTGCAATTTTATTTTCTATCAGAATGTATATATATATACATTGATGACAGGTGCCTAATGGTTAGCAAGCCAGCTTAGCAGACCATTGTTCATGAGTTTAATATTCACTGGGTGCCCCATACTTCTGGCCTTGTGCCACATCTAATCTAAGCTTAGTAAATAACTGGGCACCTCACATGGTGTAATGGTTAGCAAGCTAGATTTGCAGACCAATGTTAGTGAGTTCAATTCTCACTGGGTGCCATATACTTCTGGCCTTGTGCCACATCTAAGCTAAGCTTAGTAAATAACTATATACATTGATGATATAGTTTGCTATACTTATAGATAATATCATTGATAGATCATGCATTTCAAAATTAATGACCCCAAAAAATAAAATAAATTCTTAAAAACTTAAGAATCTATAAAAAAAAATGAAAATAATAAAAATAAAGGAAATAAACAAAAAAACACCAAAATAAATTAAATACAATAATAGAAATAAAATACCAAATAGCAAAATCAATACAACAATAGACAAGAACTTCCTCCCTTAAATCCTACACAAAGAAAACCAACCTTCCCACCATGTCCCACAAACTAAACTAGCCCTACCACCATAATCCAGGTATTTGACCCTTCCCATGATGCATTATACAACAGCATATAAGGGAAAACATGAACACAAATAATTCACTTGGTTTGAGAAACTATCAGTTACCAAGTGCCATTGAGTTCATGTCTTCACTACCCAAATTTATGTATATATATTGATTAAACATTTTGATAATCTTTACATTCTCTGATTCAATCCTAACATGGACCTGGCAACCTGAGTTTTTGTTGTATGTAAATAAAGTAGTTGCGCTAAATGTACAGTCATGATCAGGGGTCAGCAATCTTTTGGAGAGAGAGGGCCAAACAGCTATGCAGAGTCTTGAAGGAGGGTTATGACATTAACTCTTTATACAATAAAATTGGACTTATTTGAATAGAATGAGTTCTGAGGTGAATAGATTGTGGACTTTGAAATATCCCATCATACAGGTAAAAAATACCATGAAAATTTGGTACAGCCGTGGAGGTAATTTGGTAGGCAAAGTTAAATGACTTTTAGCATATTTCATTCTCAGAAACAATTGTTCCCAAGCATATATATTTTCAAATAATGCATTCAATACTAATTGGATAATTAGAGTCCATGTGTTAAGTTGGTGGGTCGATGAAATAACTCAAGGGCCACATGCAGCCCCCGGGCCAGGGTTACCAACCCAGGCCTGGGATGATAGCACCAGTTCCTGATAGAACACTAAAGTTAAGCAACAGCAAGTCTGCTTAGTATTTGAATAAATGACTACTTAGGAACAACAGGGAGGCGTTCATGCTGTAATGGTTATTATCATAGAAAATGGGTCTGGCGACCTGAGTTCAAATCCTGGATGAAGCTGCTTTGCATTTCCCATAGTGAAAGGTATGAATTCAACTATTCTGCCTCCAAGTATAGATAAACAAAAGGTATACTTTAGCCTTGGTGTGGCAACCAATCTAGGAGAAGGAAAACTCTGAATTTTGTGTCACATCCTGCTTGTGATAGAGGGGCTGGGTAAATACATACCTCGAAGAAACAGGTACTGTAAGCAACCTGAGGCTTACTTGCCAAACTAAGCAAAGATTAGTAATTTGGATTATTTGGATTTTTCAAACTGTTGTCCTCATCTTTATAGTTATATTCACAACATTTTAGCTGATGTGCCCTCCAGCCTTATTCAGGTGTTTCTTATTGAATTCAGGAACCTTCTTGTTGTAATCAAAAGCCTTCACAGAACATCGAACTGAATCCTTTATTCAGTCCACCGGGGTAGACTGTTCTCATTCCATTAACTATAATCAGGTACAAGTGTTAAGCTATGTTGAGTATTCTATGTTATTATTGCCCGTAGTCAGGATTGAATCTATAGACCATAGATGATTGTCACTTAAAACTGTATTTACTCAACCCCTATATCCACCCTCATGTATGGAAGTGAAACATGGACCTTATACTCCCACCAAGAGCGGCGGCTAAATACCTTCTACCTTCGCTGCCTTAGACGTGTACTGGGCATCACCTGGAGGGACAGGATCACTAACACAGCAGTCCTAGAGAGCTCAACTCCCCAGCCTGTACTCTCTACTGATACAACGTCGTCTTCCGATGGTTGGGTCATGCACGTCGGATGGATGATGGACGAATCTCGAAAGACATCCTGTATGGAGAGCTAACATCTGGTAAAAGACAGATTGGTCGCCCCCTACTGCGATTCAAGGATGTCTACAAAAATGATCTCAGGTGCTTTGGCATTGTCCCTTCCAGCTGAGAGAATTTGGCTCAAGACCGCCCTCGGTGGCGACAGAATCTCCATAGAGGACTGTATATGTCAGAAGTCACCCTGATATAACAACATGAAGCTAAGAGGTCCATAAGAAAGCAACGACAACAAAGCATCAGAACATCGTCATCTACAGGGACAACCTACAAATGCAAAATCTGTGGTCGAGAATGTTTCTCAAACACCGGACTTCATAGTCACAGGAGGCGCTGCAACTTCAGGGGCACACAAAAACTTTTATCAGTCTTTCGAGACTGAATTGCCAATGATGATATCCATTGCACCATGTGTTCAACTGGACAAAAATTCAGACAAACACTAGTAAATAACTTGCAAACTCTTAAGTTCCTGTGGATGAATTTGAAAATAAGAAGGATTTTATGGATGATGACTGTAATAATCTTCTATTCATCTTTAGGATGTCTACAGATTAACTCTTCAGGCTCATTCAATAACATGTGTAAACCACAGGATGGCAGATCTGATATTAATATTTATTATAACTATCATACAAAAGGCGGTGCTCATTTCTGCCAGTGTCTTCAGGATAAATGTCCTGTATCAATATTATATCAAGTTACTATAATGACAATAATAGATATGTATTTACCAACCCCTCCGCACGAGCAGAATGTGACACAAGATCAATTTTTAAGCAGTGTTTAACAGATTTCAATTCAGTTTTCTTTCTCCTAGAGTAGTTGCCTAACCAAGATTAAAAAGCACAGTCTGTCCCCTATTTACCCATAGCTGGAGGGAAAATAGTTATAGGAATACGTTTCCCAAGGGTATTAGTTTTATGTGAAATTTAAACAGGCTTTCCAGGATTTGAACATGGTTCACCATGTGCATATCTTACAATGGTAACCATTACACCACAAGCATCACCTGAAAAATAAGTAGGTTATTTAAAACTGTGTATAATGCTATGATTATTATAAAATAGTATGATGCAGAATCTTACAATGGATATGTGATCCTGGGGTCAAAGACCTGCAGATATGATAGAAACTTTGAGTGACAAGTGAAAGGTCACGGATCATTCTCTTCCAGTGTAGGAACTTGGAAACGAAGATGAAATAAGTTTCTGCAAGAGAACTACACTTTGATTGTATTCAGAAAGACAGTTGGAATCCAGACTCAAACTGAAGATTAACATCTAGACTCCCCACTCAACAAAAGGGGCTTTGAAACCTTAGGATCCACTGTGAAATGGCTTTGTTAAAGAATTGCTTTAAATGTCTGTTGAGGGAATTATTCAAAAACAAAGAAAAGGTACACCCTAATAAACAAAGGAATCTAAAATATAAAACATGATTGTGAACAACTGACAGTTTTTGACGGACTGATTTATTTTAATAGCATGTCAACCTGTTTAGGATTATTTTATGCCTAGGGGTTAGAGAATCACATTCATTGTACATGTAGTTTTTTTGTTATGTAGTAGTTTCTTGGGATTTGATTTTTTTTTAGTACACAGTCCTATTAAATATGAATAATTTTCAGACAGATTTGTTTGACCTATAGATGGAACCCTAATAGGTACTACCACTTCAGGTTAGAGTGGATTTGGAAGTAATAGCAATAAAGGGGTACTCCACACTCCCCAGGACTCCAGAACTGGAGCCTCACAATCAGATGCAGTTTCATGTCATACCTAGAACACTTATTTTTGGGGAGGGGGGTTTCTTATCTCTCTGCAGGGGATACAGTCAGCATATTCTAAGCCCCACTGACAGGGCTACTGATGGGTTTTGAATTCTATCTGGGAGCAAGCACCAACAAGAATCACCTAACAATCCAACATTATTATTATTATTATTATTATTATCTATATATTAATATATTAGTACCTACCTACGTGTGTCACACATTGACACCACCAAATCCTGTTTGGTTTGGTTTGTTTTACAGCATATCAACCTCAGTGGGTCATTTAATGCTGATTAAGTTTTGAAATAAATTCATTCAATTTTTTTATAAACTTATTTTTTTCTATTTAACCCATAGATGGGACCCTACCTTAGAAGCTTCATAGTTGGTCAGTTGATAGGAGGAAGGGTATCATAACCTCAGTTAAATGATATTATTGTGAAGAAAGAAAGGGAAGAAAAAGGACATGCTATACATCAGAAAAAATATGATAAGAAAGAAAAAGAAAAGAGTGGTGGGAAGATACAGAGAGGGGGAGTGATAAAGTTTTAACAATTTCAATGGAATAGAATGAAAAAATGAAAAAAAAGGGAAAAAGAAAGAAAGAAAGAGATAGTTAAATCAAGATTATTATAGTATTATTTGAATTATTTGGACTATTGTCCTCATCTTCATTGTTATCTGTACAATGTTTTGGCCGATGTGCCCTCCGGCCTTCTTCAGGTATTTCTTGTCGGACTTGGGAAAGATTACTATACTTTTTACTTATTGAACTATTTTACAATAGCTCTTAAAATATACATATCAAGCACTGTAATAGTTAAATTATCATGAACTGCTACTTGAACGATGTGCCCCCGACCTTCTTCAGGTATTTCTTGTCGGACTTGGGAAAGATTACTATACTTTTTACTTATTGAACTATTTTACAATAGCTCTTAAATATACATATCAAGCACTGTAATAGTTAAATTATCATGTCCCTCTAGTTATTATTATAATTATTATTTTAAAGAGATCAGTATGTAAACAGTATTAATCCTGCAAGATAACCGTAGTGAGAATGAAGTGTTCTGTTGTGTTGTACAAAAAGGAAAAGTCGATAATGAAGAACTGGTACTTGAACACACACATCCATATTTATTCATGGTGTGAGTGTGTTCTTAATGAGTTAACCAAACATGTGACAACAATTTATTAATGTTCTCTTTGGAATATTTCCAGTTCTGAAATGGTTTTTATGATTTTTGAGTGCTAGTATTTCGGTCTTCCAGATTTGTTTCTGGCAACCATTTGCCATTTATTCGACTGCTTTCCTTCTGGAGTTTAAAAAAAAAAGAAGAAAAAAAAAAAGAAAAGGTTGAGGATCTTCGATAAACAAAGTGGGTTGAAATAAAAACAAAAAACGAAGGAATGTAAATCTACAAGAAGTAACGTCGATCGTAATAAATGCCTGAATCATCAACACAAATGCTTTGGGCATTTGTTTTATTGCATTATAAACAAAGCTGAAAGCATATTTGAAGATTGGAAAAAAAAAAGAAGCCTTATTGCAATGTATTTTCAATCAAACATTTATAAAAGAAATGTTAGTACCCAAATATTTGCAGATATTTAGAATGCATCTAATTCTATGAAGTGGTTAGTATTTGTTTTGTTGTAAAGAAAATATTTCAAATAACTGAAATGATAGATTATACATTATTGGTTTTCCCTTATATATTTAGATAACATTAATATTTATGATAAATCTTATATGTTTATGTAAAGACAATATCATCATCATGTGCTGACAGAATAGATTTCCATGACTCCCTTTCACCACTCATCCCTATCAATCATTGCTCCTGGCAAGTATCTGCGCACGCTGAGCTGATCAATGTAGGTTGTTGCTGGTCAGTCCACTCTTATGTGTCCATGTGTAGGCATTCCCTGGAGAATGTCACTTATGAGTTTGTTCTTACTTCACTAGTAGTTTCTCTGAATTTTTTAGATGAGGCTTGATAATTAGTATTATTTGTATTATTTGGACTATTGTCCTCATCTTCATTGTTATTTGTACAACGTTTTGGCCGATGTTCCTTAAAGAAGGCCGGAGAGCATATCAGCCAAAGTGTTGTACAAATAACAATGAAGATGAGGACAATAGTCCGAATAATACAAATAATACAAATTCTCTAGCAGTATCCAGCATGTCTTGTTCATTTTGCTTGGATGGTTTGCATGATAGGAGGTAAGTGACTGTATAGCTGCTTTTTTTGTGGGGTACTGCTTCCAGGATTTGTTTAAGACAGTGTGCAGCATTCTTGTGTACTTCCCATGTAGCTTTTTGTTTAAGTGTTCATTAAGGTCCAAGTGGTGCAGCCATACAATAGCACTGATACAGATACAGCTTGGAAGAATTCTAGCTTTCTTTCTAAGTGTTTTAGCCATATAAAAAGTCTGCAGCGTGGCTTATTGTCAGTATCATCCAGACAGCAAGGGAGTTTATCCCCTTTTTTGCTATTCCTAGACCAGGAAGATTGTTTTGCTGCCGCCACACTTACCGTCAGCTACCAGATGCTTTAATGCACAGAGTAGGTTACACTAGCTGTGCTATTCTTGCACTGAGTTGGCAAAGACTGGTAGCTGAAAACTTCTATTATTGTGTTCTCCATAGATGAGGCTGTTTGCATTTCACACAGTACTGATACCCTTGGGAAAGGTATGAATCCAACTATTCTCCCTTCAACTATGGGTAAATATTAGGGTAGAATGGGTTCTTTAACCTTGCTTAGGCAACTAGTCTAGGAGAAGGAAAGCACTGAATTCAAACCTGTTAAACTCCACCTTGTGTCATATCCTGTTCATATGCAGAGATTGATAAATATATATATATATATAATATATATATATATTTGGAGGATATGTGCTTAATTGAAGTCATACTTAATTCTAAAAGTTAATTAGTTAATAATTAATGAATATAGGCAGGCATATATGTTCAAATTAATTAACTTTCAGAATTAGGTATGACTTCAATTAAGCACATATCCTCCAAAAATTGTCGGCTTAAAGCCATATAAAAAATAAACATATTTGTTTGTTTACTTAACCTCATATATATATATATATGTCTATATATGTAGGCAAGAAAAAGAAAGAAAAATGGATATGAATCCAACAATATGTTAAAAATGAGTATGAGTGAAAAATAAGAAAATGACAATGATTTAACCAAAACCAACACATGATATTTATTACCCTAAAGACGATTAGAGACACATACTAAATACATATTTATTTCAAATTTTTTAATACTGTGAATCCATTAATCAAAACATGCAGAGTCGGAATATTATACCAAATATCAATAAATCACCTTCATTTTCTTATTTTTCACTTTTGCTTATTTTTAACATGCACACACACACACACACATATATATATATATATATATATATATATATATATATATGATGGACTCTCCCGTCGATTTCGACGTACGAGTGTTCATACAATGAACGTCCACACAGTGATTTGTTTATAGTGGTGAAGGCTTGTGTTGGACCATCCACACTTTTTGGCACAGTCGATAGAAAAGAATTGGTGCATCAAAGGTTGCCACAAACCCAATTCAGAGTTATCCCTCTCCTAGACTGGTTACCTACCAAGGCTGAAGGGCCCAGTCTGCCCTACTATTTAACCCATAGCTGGAGGGAGAATATATGGATTCATACCTTTCCCAAGGGTATTAGCACTATGTGAAATGCCAACAGCTTCGTCTAGGAATTGAACTCGAATCAACGAGTCCATTTTCCACGACTCTAACCACTAGCCCACGCGCCTCCATATATATATATGTGATACACACACATACACATATTTAGCTAACCAATCCCCACAATCTAACACCTGTGGTACCACCATTCACCATTTCGGCACTCCCCATTCCAGAGAGAAGAAGAATCCACTAACCACCCCCAACTACACTTCCCCCTACTGACGACCTTCCGCTTTCAGCATTTTGAGAATTTCCATCATTGGAGTAAGAACTATATTCAAGTCCTGAAGATGGTCTAATAAGAGACCGAAACGTTGCACCGTCGACAATAAACATCAAGTTTCCACAACATCCCGTGTTTGTCTAGTTTTCTCCACATATATATATATATATATATATATACAAAATACCTCTATGTGCTTCAAAACAAAGTGCGTGCAAGTAATACTCAATTAAGTCTACTTACTTTACAGCCATCAATTGATGGTTAGAAAAGCAATGATATTCTTAAACTTTTTTTTTTTTATCTTGCAAACTCACAATATAACACATCTGCTACATTAGCATATTGTTTCTGAAGTGATTTTCTTTTTCTTTTTCTTTTCTTTTTTTGAACATGTCCAAAGCACAAAAGTAATATTTCGACTCTGCACTGGTGAGATTTCAGGATAGAATTATGGTAGGAGCATTCTGGGCTCACGTGCGCAGTGCAGTCAGTAAATTTCAAAGAATCTTGCACGTTTTGGAATTCCATCTATGAATTTGCTGGTACGACCATTCATGATATGAGTATTGTGTCCAAGAAAGAAGAAAAGAATGTTGGATAATTCCAGTTATGTGAAAATCAACTTTTTTATTTATCTATTTTTTTCTTTTTGCTGTGCTTCTCTAAAAGACATGTATATATATATATATATATATATATATATATATATATATATATATATATATATAGAGAGAGAGAGAGAGAGAGAGAGAGAGAGAGAAAATAAAAAGGAAATTTAAAATTATTTAAATGTGAAATGAATTTCCAGTTGGATAAGGGTAGCCGCTCCCTCTTTTTTTTTTCTGCAACATATTCCCTTGCCAGTTCCTTGGATAGAAAATAATATTGAAAAGCCTTAAGGGTTATTTCAAAGGACATTATGCAAGTTGTGTGTGTGTGTGTGTGTGTGTGTGTGTGTGTGAGTTGTGCCACAGAATTTGCTGATGCTTCTTAGAGATATAAATGGGAAGTATTGAATGTTCCAGAAAAAAAAAGAGAATTAAAAAAATAAAGACCAAAAAATAAAGAAAGAAAAACAAGTGAAGAATATATAATAGAAATGTGGGAAAGAAAGATGGAGTCTTATTGTTTAATTCTTTTTTTTTTTTTGTAAATTTTTCTAAGTTACATTGTACATAGAAAATTCTTGTCCATTTTTTGAGAATCATGAATTCTAAACACAGAAGCAGAGAAATAAATAGAAAATGTCTTGATGGGAAAAATCAGGAAAACAAGAAGCAAAATGGTAACTTTTATTTTTAATGACAATAATAACAATGATTTTACCTCACACAAATGAATAATGACCATGATGATGATAATTACAGGTTTCACAAATGAATAATGATGATGATTATGTCTCTCACAAATGAATATTCAAATTTCTATAATAATGATAAAATAAGACAGAAACATGTAGGTTTGAATGTTACAACCTGTCACCACTTCAGATTAATAATAAAACATTCTGTTTTGATTGTGAAGAAGGAAAGAGGGGAAATAGGTGACATTTTAGAAAATAAGAAATCAAATATAATAAGAAAAATGGAAGAGATAAAGGAAGCAATAATACTATGCATCAAATGCTTATTGTCTGCTTTAATGAAATAAAGGAAGGGAAAAAAAGAAAGAAGAGGAGATAAAGAGAAATTTATTAAAAAACTGAAGAAAGCTTATTTTCAAAAAACTTATTAGGAAAGTTTACTTTTAAACAATAAAAAAGCCGTGATATCTCATGATAAAATCTTTCAAAATCAACAAATCATACAATTTAAAAATAAAACATTTTGAAGGAAGGAGAGGAAAAATAAAGGAATAAAACTTAAAGTGAGAAAAAAAGAAGACACATAAAGATAGTGTGAAAAAGAAAACAATAGAGATAGAAAGAAAAGAAGAAAAAAATCCTTATTTTTAAAACTTGTTTTGGAAGTTGATTTTTAAACTAAAATTATTTTTTTACTAAATTTTAAACTAAAAATAATTTATAAATCATTCATTTATCACAGCTTGTTTTCTTGCTAACAAACAAACAAACAAACAAGGATAATTAGACAAGTTCAGATTTAATGATCAGTTTATTTTCATCTGTTAATGAATAAGTTCTGAAAATTTTAGAATTGAATAATTTGTTAATTTTTGGAAGATTTTACGAAAATAGTGTATTTAAAATCTTCCAAAAATTAACAAATTATTAAATTCTAATAAAATTTTCAGGACTTATTCATTAACAGATGAAAATAAACTGATCATCAAATCTGAACTTGTCTAATTACCCTTGTTTGTTTGTTAGTTTACTAGCAAGAAAACAAGCAATGATAAATAAATAATTTATAAACGTACAAATTATTCACAACTAATGTTTACAATGATTATCTTCTTGGTGTTATGTAAATTTGCCACAAAATGAATGAATAAAAAAAAAATTGTGGTAAGTGTTTTTCCTGCAGATGGGCAATCAGGAAAAACTCTGCACATAGACAAATTGAAGTGGAAGAAAAAAAAAGAAGAAAAATCTTTTCATAGATATTTACACGATGCAAAATAATAAAATAGAAAAAAAATATTAGTCAAAGTAAATTGTGATTCCATCCACAAAACCATCACTTTCAGATTTTTGGTAAATAAACAACAAGTAAAGGATAGAAAACAGCTTCAAGTAAGTAAAAAAAAAATCATCTTATGGTAGGTGTGGCACTCCACTTCAGCGCTAGTGAAAAGTGAGTAGACTTATATATAAGATGCAATGTAACTATGTGATGTAACTAGCAGAATATATGTATTTACCCAACCCCTTCACCATGATAGGAGGTGACGCAAGGACAATTTTTAAGTAGGGTAAAGCTGGTTTGAATTCAGAGTTTTTCTTCTAAACTGGTTGCTTTACTAAGGCTAAAAAACACAGCTTGTCATACTATTTACCAATAGCTGGAGGGAGAACAGATGGATTCATGTCTTTCTCAATTGGTTAATAGACTTAGTTTTGAATGAGCTTGAATACTGTGAGACTGCCTTATTCAAATGATATCTCATTCAGAGTCTTTTGGAAAAATATCAAATCATTCAAGTCTGCCAGTCCAGATTAGGCACACTGTGACTTTTGAATTTTTGTCAAGCTGAAATTGCTTTTAAAAGGTAAGAGGTTTCTGACCATGGATAGGATTAAGGAGAATGAGATAAGGCAACTGATCATGAAGTTTTTGCAGATTGTTTGAAAAATGGAAGTATAAATGTTTGAAATCCCCCCCAAAATACTTTGAAGGGGAGTAAGGAACATCTATAATTTTGTTAATATTAAATGGCTGTATCATTTGCTGGGAGACCACAGTTTATATCCACAGGAGGAGGGAGGAGGAGCTTTCAAAGTATTTTTTTTTGACTAATGAGAAAAGAGACCCTTTAGTTTGAATTCAGAGTTTTCCTTCCACAAGACCAATTGCCAGACCAAGGATAAATAGCCCTGTCTGCCCTACTATTTACCAATAGTTGGCTGTACAGTTTTTTAGATTGCGGTTTTAGTTCCTTCAATATTCATCACCTTTTCTTCCAGCTCTGAAGTTTGCATTCAAAAGTCCTGGTGCCATCCCTGATAGTGGTTCACCAGTGTGTTCTGTCTTTTGCCGCTGTCTCCCAGGTTTTGATTTCAATTTTGCATTTATTGAGTTTAGCTTTCACGATATCCTTAAAATGCTTCTTGGGTACACCTCTAGTCTGTTTTCCTTCTTTCAATTGGAAGTAGATCTGTTTGGGGAGATGGTTGTCAGACATTTGTACTGTAGAGACTAGAACTCTCCTGTGCCTTCGGGGACAGGAATTAGAAAAAGTAACGTCCCTTGTCAGTTTGGGGGAAGAAGCTTCTTTACGGTTTTGGTACCAACGTGTGAGCCTCGTTGAAACAAGCTCTTGTCTCAGTCTCTTGTGACTGAAGGAACTTTCCCCTCAGTGAGGGAGTAACAACTCAGACCCAACCTGACACCCCCCTCAATGAGGGAGATATATGAACTGTAAGTACTGCCCCTAAGTACTTTATTATATTGACTGTTGTTGAGTTTATATGTGAATAAATAAGGTTAAAAGTACATGTGCTTTCCCTTTCGTCTTTACATTCTGTGAACTTATCTTTTTCCTCATAGACTATAGGCAGCTATTCCTACAGTATCAAGTGGATCGGGAGTAGTTGGATTCATACCTTTCCCAAGGGTATCAGTGCTATGTGAAATGTAAACAGCCATGTCCAGGATTTGAACTCATCTCGCCATGTCCATTTCCCTAGGAACCATTACATCATGTGCCTCCTACAATTATGTTTTCTTTCAGCTCTTAATGATATTTGGCTTTTTCCTGATTCATCCTCTTGAGACTAAAACTGTAATATTTTGCATTTAATCTTGCATGCATAACTTGGCATTGATTACCGATTCCGCAACTTAATTCATTTTGATATCACTTATTCTGGCTCATTAAAACCCAAGAAACATGAGCACCAACTGAACTATTTGCAAAGGCAGTTAACTCTTAAGTAGTTTATTTTTATTGTAGCAGGCAGTTAACTCCCTTGTTTTTTTTTTGTTTTTTTTAATAAATTTATTTTATCCAATTCCATCAGATAAAGAGAGTGCACTGATAGTGAATCCTTTGAATGAGCAATGCATTTGAAACCTTTGTAAATGAAACAAAAACTGGAATTTAGAAACTCGAGAACATTGGTAAATTGCTTTATCGCGTCTAGTATTAATTCTTTGCATGACTTTGAAGTCATAAAAAGAGAAATTTACGGAGGAAAATGGTGTTTCCATTCCTCTGAGACAAATTAAGGATGTTGGCTATTGCTTTGAATTGTCCTCAGTATCTGAATGAAGAATTCTGGAATTACTGTCTTTATTGTCAATGCTAAAAGTAGATCTCGTGCACTTTAAGTCAGAATAAGTTAAGAGGTTTATAAGAGACTGGCATAATTCCTGTCCTAAATGATAGGATTATTTATATATGGATTGATGCTTCAGCTTATCTAGGGCATCAGTCATGCCTGTGAGCCAAGAACACAAGAGCATTGGTTGACTGAAATCTTTTCAAATTAGCTGAGCAATCAGAGGAAAGAAAGGAAGAACGCAGAAAGGGAACAAAAAAAAAAAAAATCAGAAGAAGGAAGAAAAAAGAGAATATGGTTGATTGGTTGTATTTATGGCATGTCAACACTTGTTGGGTTATTTTATACCAAAAATGTTTTCTTTTATTCATTCTAGATGGACATTCAATTTAAAAAAAATTTTAACTCAAATTTTTTTAACACATTTTTCTCTATTTAAACCATAGATGGGATCCTAACAGGTACTACCACTCTGGGTCAGAGTGAACCTAGGAATAATAGTGATGAAAGGGTACTCCACACTCCCCAGAGCTCCAGAATTGGAATCTCGCTACTAGATGCAGTTTAATGTCATACTCAGGACACAGAATTTGGAAGAAGAGAGAAGTTGAAAAAGAAAGAAACAACACTAAGAAGGGAGAAAACTGAAGTAGAGAGAGAGAAAGAAAAGAGAGAGAGAGAGAGAGAGAGAGATTTAGGCTTTATATTACTAAGGCCAGTTTAGCTCAATTGATAGAAAATTTGCCTAGGTATTACAAGGTTCCGGCTTCGATACAGGCCCTCACCAACTCAGTGCATGAGTAGCACAGCTTTTGGTAAAGTGGGAAGCTGATGGTAGGTGTGGGACTCTACATCAGATGCAAAAACAGTTTCCCTGATCTAGCACAAGTGAAAAGGGGATAGACTCTCTCATTGTCCAGTCGATACTGACAATAGGCTTCTCTACTGACTTTACTACAACTAGTTATTAATTTGAAGTGAGTACATGGACCCTTTCCTAAACCAAGCTCAACATATCAACAGTTCAGTTAAAGATGTGAATTGTTGGACCACCTACACAGGTAATTTATTGGGGTCAACTTTGTAGAGCCAGCCACACTTTTTGGATGAGCATGACTTGTGCCACAGATTTTCTAAATAATATAATAATGATTGTTTTGAAATTAAAGTTTTTTCCTTTACTTAGACTAGTTGCTCTGTGAAGGCGAGAAAGAGTTCAGTTAATCCTACATTCTACTATGAGACACTCATAGAATAATAGTTATTGTTGTTAGGAACTGAACTCAGCAACCCAAGTTCAAATCCTGCATGAGGATGTTTGCAATACCCTCAGGAAAGGCATAAATTCATCTCTTCTCCCTCCAGCTATGGGTAAATAGTAGAGTAGACTGAGTTTTTAAAAATTTTGGTTAGGCAACCAATCTACAAGAAGGAAAATTGAATTCAAACCAGCTGTACTCCACTTAAAAATTGACCTTATTCCACCCCCTATCATGGTAGAGCAGTTGGATAAATATATACATTCTGCTAGGTTGCATGACATAGTTACATTGTATTTTATATATAAGTATGTTAACATATACACAAAGACATATATAAGTGTATTATACATATTATATGCATCAGGGAGTGGTGTGCAATTAGGGCTTGTCTTAGCATAAAAGATTTGCCATAAAATTTCCTGCAGACAAGTTGAAAGCATATTCACTATTTCAAGTGACAAAAAGTGTGTATTATCATGTATCTTGTATTAATCCTAGAAGTAGGATTGTTGCTTAGAAGGTTCTAACTATTAACTAAGCTGCAATCAATTTTTTTTCTTTTTCTAAAACACAAGCTTTTTTTATGAATACACCTTTAGAATATGAAGCAATGGAAAAAAACAAACTTTCAATATATCATGGATATATCATTAACTTTCAGGTTGAAATCTGATTATGAACCATTTTATTCTTGGGGTATCTCTATTATAATTACCTGATTTCTCATGGGAAATAACCCCAGGTATATTAAATGCTAATTATAGAATAGTTTTCCTTATTTATTCATTTGTAAATAATTATACAAGTAGACCTCAACTAATCTGATTAGCCATAATCTGGTTCCTTCACTAATTTGGCACTGGTTTCAAATTTTCTGGGTCACAACCTCAAACTCTTACGCATGCTCGAATGCATATTAATCATCACCTTAAAAGCAGAGGTGTAAGATTCTCTTTTGTAAATTAATTCCTGTACATTTACCTGTTATAATATTAAATCTCTGCATCTGTTTGTTTGTAACAAATTATTGGGAAAAAAAGGATAAGTTTTCATGAACTTTTCTATAGATTTAGCCCATATACACAACATTTCAGCTGATGTGCCCTCCGGCCTTCTTCAGGTGTTTCTTGTCTAACTTTGGAGCCCTCACAGAAATTTGAACCAAAACCTTTATTCAATCCACGGGGCTAGACTCTTCTCATTCAGTTAACCATCAAGTTTGAGAAGGTTCCCGAGTTCAACGAAAAACACCTGATGAAGGCTGGAGGGTACATCGGCCAAAATGTTGTGTATATAACAATAAAGATGAGGACAACACTTCAAAAAATCTAAATAATGCAAATTATCAAGCCTCATCTAAAAAAATTCAGAGAAATAGATTTAGCCCAGCAATGAAAAGTGAAACTGGTTTTAAGTTTAAGACATACACACACATATACATGCGGACATACAACAGACATGCACATTAATACACGGAATCACACACACACACACATGCACATACACATGGGGATACACATGAACACACACACACGAACATACATACAGACACACACACACACACACGGACACTTGAACACGGAAACACACACACATACATGTGGACATACAACAGACATGCACATTAACACATGGAATCACACACACACATGGCATACACATTCACATACATACAGACATGCACATTAACACATGGAATCACACACTCATACACTCATACACTCACACAGGTACACACACTGGAACACAGGAACCCTCCCCTACCATTCAACGGTGCACCTGTATGCTCGCAGATAGATAGACTAAATGCCGTCCCCTTGCACAAACCGATCCTTTATCTTAATGACCCAAGTTTTTGGGGTTTCCCAATTTGGAAAATTTTTAGATCTTACACAATCTACAACAATCATCTCTCTTGTCTTTCACTCTTCTGACATCAAATTTTCGACTGAAAAATAATTCCTCAGAGAATTTAAATAGTTAAAAAGATTTTGAAAAGTGACAACCCCTTCTTGCAGAAAATCTGCCTCAAATCATAAAGTGAAAAATTAAAGCTAAAACATTTTTTAATTTGGAAAGCTCAGCTGGAAGAGCATCCACCAGGAACCACAAGGTTCTGGATTTGATACCAGCCATCACTAACTCAGCACAGCTTGGATCTGTGTGGTAAAGTGGGGAGCTGACAGGAGGTGTGGCATGCCACCTCTGACACAAAAACAATCTCCCTGGTCTAGCACTAGTGAAAAGGGGATAGACTCCCTTTCTGTCTGGCTGATACTGACAAAAGGTCACTCTGCCACATTTACTTTTTATTTTTTGTTTTATTTTGAAAAAAACCTTTGTGGAAATGTTTTTAATACTGTTATCCCTCACTTTTTAAATGTTCTACTTCCCACTCCCAATTTCTGGATGGGAAAATATTTACATTTTGTTTATTTTATAATGAGATGAAACCATTTTGTAGAAATCCCTAAACAAAAAGGATCTTTCTAATTTTATATATATATATATATATATATAAAATGTTGTTCTGGTTCCAACGGGAGAAAATTAAATATTTTATAAAAAAGAACGTCCGCAAAATGGATTATGTTTTTAGAAAAATTTTTTTATTATTTTTATCTTACATTTGCTACACGTGTTTCAGATCTTCTGATATCTGTAGCAAATGTAAGATAAAAATAATAAAATTTTTTCTAAAAACATAATCCATTTTTCTTTTTATAAAATATATATATATATATATATATATACACACATACACTATAGTCATCGTTGGGGTGGCCTAAAGACAGTATCAACCAGACAGTGAGGGAGTTTATTCTCTTTTCACTAGTGCTAGACCAAGGAGATTGTTTCTGCGCCTGAGGTGGAGCGCCACACCTACCATTAGCTCCTCACTTTACTGCACAGTTCCCTGTGCTACTCATATCAAACCAGGAACCGCATAGTTCCTAGTCGGACACTCTACCAACTGAGCTAAACTGGCCCTATACATACACTACAGCAGACATTAAAACTACATATTGCAACTAATAGTTTCACAGGTTCATAATCCATCTGGCAATATTACATTAAAAGGAAACCGGATTTATATTGCAGAATATTAGACATCGTATAGAACAATAGATGGTTGGTTAGTTTTGTTTTACGGCATATCAACCTCAGTGGGTCATTTAATGCTGGCAAAGTTTTTAAATAAATTCATTCTTAATGGATAATCAAATTTTGTTTATAAACTCATGTTTTTCTATTTAACGCATAGATGGGACCCTAACAGGTACTACCACTCCGGGTCAGAGTGGACCAAGGAGCAATGGTGATGAAGGGGTGCTCCACATTCTCCAAAACTGGAACCTCACCATCAGATAGAGTTTAACGTCATTCACAGGACATGTAGACCCTCAGCCACCGCCTTCTAGCACTCATATAATAAAAAGGGTTGGGGCTCGCCATAAGAGCAATAAGGTTGGGGCAATCATATAGGTGCTAGAGCTTGACGTGACTAGCCGATTGATAAGAGGGGGCCTCTCTGATCGCCCGTCTAGCCTAAGTAAGATTCTAAGTGGAATATTGCTGGTCATCGACTGCTCATCCACCAAGACTCCATCCTTAAGCATCATGGGTTGCCACCCACGGCCAACAGGTGGCCCCATTTGGGGGAAACTTACCCCTCTGCAGAGGTGCAGTCGGTGCATTCTAATGCCCTAGCCGACAGGGTGTAGGACAATAGATTTTATAAAGATATCTTCAAAATAATCATATAAATCCAATTCCACTTCATGCTCTATGCATTTCATGTATCAATCCCCTATAATATTCGTAATTCTTCATAACATACATTTATCTGATGAACGTGAAAGCATGAACCCTTTAGTTACAACATCCAGGTTTATTTTCTGCATTAGAGTGCTTATATATAATTTTTCCCCAGATATTAAGAACTCTCTTTCAATACTTAATTGGGTGACCATTTTAACAACAGCTTTCAACTTGTTTTTTTTATTCAGAGGTTGGGGTGCTCTTATATAACCACTGCAAAATTACAGTCATCAAATCAAACATGTTTTGTACTGTTGTGATGGATGAATAATCAAATGAACGCAAAGCTCACAAGTTGAAAGCAATCATTTTGGATATGGAAGCAAATTTGGTAAAAATTCCTTTATATAAAGAAATTCTTTAAAGCAACAAGGAAAGAATGGAAAGAAGGATTGCAACTGAAGAAATCTACACAGAATAACTGGACTGCAGAAATTTCATAAGATTGGAATAAAGAATAATCTGTAATGTCCATTAGAGAAAAGTCTGCGATGATTACTGAAAGGAAAAGCATTAGAATCTTGGCTAATTTTGAGAGAACGGTAAAATCAGATTATCAAGTAAGTTGTCAGTGTAGCAAAGAGCAGATGAATAAAAGGAAAAGTTAATTCGGATGTTTGTGCCAGGGTAAGAGTTACTTACAGATATTGAGCAAAAGAACAAAGCATAGAATATTCAGAGGTTTAATGACAAAGAATTGAGATTTGGCTGTCCATTAAGATCAGATGAAAATCTTTAGTCGTTTAGTTACATAAAAGGATAAACTAACAGAAAGGACTGTTCCTCATGAGGAGGATCCAAAATATTTAATGCATCATAGCTTGCCAGGGTACTTCACAAGGGTATTGTAGGGTACTTGAATCCTTAGTTATTGAGGTACTTAAAGGGATGAACCAATAGAACTGACTGCTATAAAATATTTTTGATCTTTCTCATGAGGAACAGAGATTCCCTAAGTGTGCAGCATGGCTTGTCAGGGTACTTTGCAGGGGTATTGCAGGGTACTTGAACCTTTAGTTATTGAGTTATTAAGAAAGGACATGTTTTTCATTTACACTGTCAAGATTGTTTTAACAGACGATTTTTAGATTTTTTAAAATTATAAAACTAACCCCTAATCCCTAACAAACAACCGGATATTGACGGTGTAAATGAAAAACATGTCCTTTCTTAATCAAGATAAAAAAGGGGTGCCTAAAGGTAATATGGTCCAATATTTTTAAGAGGAGCATCATTAACATACACAGGTGATATCTTCATACCATAAAAATAGTAGCCAAGACGCTTGGATTGCTCAGAATCTGTCACACCAAAACAATAAAAGAAATACTATTTTTATTCTCTGAACAAAAAAAAAAAAAACAAAAAAAAAAAAGTCAAATGATGTCTCCTGAGAAGCATTCTAATTTCAAACGGTTAAGACAGGATATTGAACACATATTGCCAAAGATGATAAGTCTGCCATTGTCCTGACAATAAACAAACAAAAAAAGGCTAATCTCATGAAGAGAACAAAAAAGATAGAAAAGAAAGAAAAAGAAACTTAATTCTTATAAATTACAAAACCAAGGATAAATTGGTTTGCCAATTCCAAGCCAAAGCATGGAACAGGATCACCAGAGTAAATCTCTTCTTGATTTCAGAAATGCCAATTTGGAATTTAGATGTGACTTATACTTCAAAATAAAACAATGTCTCAGTCCATTCAGATGTGCTTATTTAATCCTCTTGGTCTGTTCTGATCTATCTATTTATCCACACATCTTTCTCAGTCTATTCAGATCTATCAATCCAACCATCTGTCTTGATTTTTAAAAGACAATTTTTATGCCCTACTGGGTTTCTAGTCACCATTCTCAAAAGCCTGGTGTGGGGGTTGTATTATAAATGTTCCTCCTCCTAGACTGGTTACCATACCAGTGCTAGAGAACCCAGTCTGACCCACTGCTTTTTATTTATGGTGGGAAGGGGGGGGGAGAAAAGATGGATTAATGTCTTTCTAGAGGGCATGAGCAAAAAGAAAAATGCAAACAACCCTGTCCAGAATTTGAACATACTGTGTTTAATTCCTCTGATGATAACCATTCAAATTAGTGTATTAAATGCTCAGTGGACTTGTAGGGATGAAAATAGAATTAAAATTAAAAAAAAAAAAGTAAATATCCCAGGAGCCCTGAGACAGGAAGAACCCTCTGGGCATGCGCAGAGAGCATGCGCAGAGAAAAGGACCCCCCTCCTGATGCCAAGAAGATCCCTTGAATGGCAAAGGAAGAAATTTCATCTTCACTAAATACCTATGAACCTAGAATAAAAGTCTAACCCTAAAAGTATCTTTATCATTTCTTTTCTTTTCTTTTAATCTATTTTTAGCCTGACAACTCACAAAAAGAAAGAACCACATATAATTGGGTTTAAAAAAAAACAACCTGCAAACACACACCAAAGATGACCAAATTCTAAACCCACACAAAACAACAACCTTATCCCTACAAAATATTTTGAAGAAAATTAACATTTCATTCATTGTTCATTTCTGTCTTGTTTAATACAGCTTCAGTTTTGATATTTTTTGAGCACACCTCATACACCAATCATTTTTCTATTTAATACAACATTTATTTATGACTCAATCTGCCAATACAACTGTCTCAATGTATCTTTAATTTAAACAGGATAAGAATATTCATGACACCTTCTCAAAATCTGAGATGAATCATTATCACTCAAAGAGTTGTTCTTGTTTCTTTTATTGCTGCCATGATGTTATGGCTGATCCACTCTATGGCCTTCTTCAGGTGTACCATTCTTTTTTTTCTCATTATTATAAACCAGAAAATGTTAATCATCAGAAAGTGGCCAATATTGAATCCCTTGATAAAGTCAGACATTGCAATAACATGTTGAAAACAAAAGATTTTATATTATACAGATTTAGATTTGTTATCCAATGAAAAATGTAAGAGTTTATTGAAATGCAGTTTTGTTTATAAAGAAATTATAATTGGTAGGTTTAAAAGATAGAGAAGTAATCAAATACCAACAAAAAAGAGACCAAAAAAGGCTCTGCTGTATATTTAAAATTAATACCCTTTGTTCTTCTTTAAAGAATTACTTATATCTGTTAAAATATTTAAAACCTGAAAACCTATGAAATAGTAGAGGTGGTCATTACTTGAATAGGCTCAGTCCTAATTAGTGATCACCCTCCATGCATTAATCATTTGTTGTTTCTTTCTGTAAAAAATGTGTGAAAATAAACATCTTACTATTTACCCATAGCTGGAGGGAGAATTGTTAGATTCATACCTTTCCCAAGGTATTAATGCTATGTGAAATGCAAACAGCCTCATCCAAAATTTGAACTCATCACTCATTTCCTATGATGATAACCATTACACTAAATGCCTCCACAACTCACCCTTGTATATAGTATAAAGTTTGCCTTATTTTTGGAGTTGTAGATAATAACTTCACCAAGCTGGTATGGGAAAATAATTTCAGACCTTAGTTGCCACAAGTACTTTGCAAAGCAGATGCAGCAAGAATTGTGCCAAGGGGAATAACTCTTTAAGGGAAACTGACCAGCTGTTAAAATAATGTGTTTATTTGTTTTTGTCTTTGCCAGTGTTCACTTCAATACGCCAAGGAGACGTCAATCTTTTCCACTGCCACTGTCAAATGATTAATATTGACAATGTGATAGGAAAAAGCTTAAACATAATGCAACCAATTTCTATCTCATTACAGTGTGTTGTCCTCTGTCTAGCTACTTATCAATATGCAATAACAGTAAGACATTGTAATACGTACAATGTAAGTGTTTGATAAACATCTGCTTCCTCAAATTCAAAGGCGACATTAATGATTTATTTCTATTCAGTTTCAAATTATTTTCACTATTATTGTTATTGTAAGGATTTTATGGATTGTATTCACCCAACCCTTCTGCGACGAGCAGGATGTGACACAAGGTCAATTTTTAAGCAGAGCACATGACGGGTTTGAATTCACAGTTTTTACTTCTAAATCGGTTGCCATAACAAGATTAAAAAGTCCAGTCTGCCCTTATATTTACCTATAGCTGGGGAGAGAATATTTGGATGACTACTGTTGCCAAGGGCCATTCAAAATGCAAACTTAGGTTCATTTTTAACTATGATAAGAATTATGGCATGAGTGCCTCTATCCCCCCTTCCCCCATCCTCCACAGGATGTGAACTTCAGACGTTTATTACTTCGACTTTACTTACTTACATGAAATTGAAATAGTTAGTTGCTGAAACAGGATGCAAATTTAAATCCTCTCATATATATTTAAAAAAAAAAAAAAAAAATGGACTCTCTCTTCGATTTTCGATGGATGAGTGTTCATTTAATGAACAACCAACACAGGGATTTGTTTATAGTGGTGAAGGCTTGTGTAGGATCATTCCGCACTTTTTGGTACAGTCTATAGGAAAGAATTGGTGCATCAAGGAATGCCACGAACCCAATCAACGACCGACCTCAGGAATTTTGAATTCAGAGTTATCCTTCTCCTAGACTGGTTACCTACCCAAGGTTAAAGAGCCCAGTCTGCCCTACTATTTTACCCATAGCTGGGGGGAGAATATATGGATTCATACCTTTCCCAAGGGTATTAGCGCTATGTGAAATGCCAACAATTTCATCTAGGAATTGAACTCGAACCAATGAGACCATTTTCCACGACTCTAACCACTAGCCCACACGCCTTCATATATATATATATATATATATTATATATATAGTGTTCTTTATTTGTATGACTGTTATCACCTTGCAACACCTTCGGATTAAAAACGAGACCTTCCAAATCATCCAAAATGAAATGCAAAAATGTAAATCCTAATTATCTGGTGTTGCTTATCTGATGAATTTTTATTTCTTATGAGTGTCATCACCTTAGATAAATAATGGACCACTCAGTTTTTATTATAAAGAAAGGTAAGAAAAAGGACATGCTACACAGAAAAATTATAATAAGAAAGAAAGAAAGAGAGTAGGGGAAAACTAGAGACAGTGTTACAATTGGGAATAATGAAAAGATGAAAAAAAAAGGGAAAAAAAAAGACTGAGAGAGAGTTAAATCAAGATTATTATATTTTATACATATTGAACTATTTAGTAATAGCTCTTAAGTTAACATAAAATGTTGTAATAATTAAATTAACATACTGTGGTATATCCACATGTCCTGCTAGTAAAGAAATATTTTTTTATTGATAATTTTGACCTGTATTATCCTTCATCTTCTTAGATGTCTAGTTTCTTTTTATTGCGACTCATTCAGGTCGTCACTTCTATGACACCGAGAAACTGCACATGTTGGAAACATGAATAAAGGATAAACTCCCAGTGAGACTTATTTATTATTCTTCTTGATGCATGCCTTTTCTTGCTGTCATAGATGTAATATCCCAAATGAATTTGGACACAAAACACACAGAATTAGGAAGATAAAGGATAATATCAATCAAAATTATTATTGTTAATGATTGACAGAGCTCAATCTAAAAAAAAAAAAACCCCGAAAAACGAATGAATAAATAAAAAATTAATTTTATTATTTTGATTGGGTTGTAAAATGGATTGGTTTGTAATATCTTATTATAATGGAGATTGTGTGTTTTTCTGTCTGTAACCAAAACTATATTACTACTCAAGTCACAATTCCGTTAGTTATTGACATCACATTCTCAATGATTTTATTTTTACTTAAACCTCAATTATTGATAAAATTGTTTTACATTATTAATACTGTTAACCTTATCTACATACTAACAACATGCAATTATATTTATATATACAACAAAATAGCGGTTTACAATGTGAACGAGAAGGCTGATTTGCATATTGATATTAAAAATGTGATTTTAATAAATATCTGATTAATATTATTGATTTCTAACTTTGGTTTTATTTTAATGAATATAAGCAAAACTCTCTTCCATGAATCTTAAATGAAATCCATTAACAAGAACAAATAACTGTCATTTTATTTTTTACTTCCTCTTTTAACTAGATACTTAAATTAGAAAAAATAACAATGAAAGACGAGATTGATGGAAGAGTAAGTTTCAGTTGTTCTATTTTTCGATTATACTCCCTCTGTTTCAAAACTTTTTATCTGCATTTTTATTTAGTTTCATTAGCCTAATTTAATACAATATTTTGTTACATTAAAACTTAAATACTTGCACCCGGAGGGTGCATATATTTGCTAGTAAATATAAAAAAACATGAAGAATTCAGTCACCTGCATGTATTTACCCAACCCCTCTGCATTGAGCAAGATGCAATATACGATCATTTTTTTTAGTGGAGTTCAACTGGTTTGAATTCAGAGTTTTTCTTCTCCTTGACCAGTTGCATACCAAGGATAAAGCCCAGTATTAGTGCTATGGGAAATGCAAACCACCTCAAGGTTGGTTTAGCTCAGTCGGTAGAGCACCCGTTTAGGAATCGCCAGGTTCCTGGTTCGATACCAGTCCCCAGCAACTCAGCATATGAGTAGCACAAATTGGGTAATCTGATCTATGCAATAAAATGGTAGCTGGCGGTAGGTATGGTGCTCCACCTCAGCAAAAACAATCTCCCGGGTCTAACGCTAGTAAAAAGGGGATAAACTCCCTCGCTGTCTGGCTGATACCGACAATAGGCCACTCCGTCAACTTTACTTACTTACTTACTTACCCCAGGAGAATTGTTTTATATGGCAACTATTTTCATCTCATTCAAACTTTGGCAGAGAATCTATGCAGGCCTTAAACATTCTTAATTTCACAGAACTATTATGTTTCTAAGAATAAGTGTGTTTAAAAAATATTGAGATTGAAGCTATATTTATCAAGAGAGAAATGAACAATGACAAAGATGAATTTTCTTCAAAATAGTCCTCTTGGCATTCATCACACTTTCCTTTGTCAAAGCAATTCAGAACCCCCTCCCCACACACACACACTTTAAAAAAAAATATTATGTGAAGCTGTGTCATTGTATTTCTTTAATGTTCTCCAGATTATCAAATCTTAGCCTTGAGACGAATTCTCAGTTTAGCTTAGAAGTAAAAGTTATATGTTCAATCTGAAGAGTATGGAGGATTCTGCACCAGCAAAATTCTGGGTTTTGCTGTTCAAAAAGAATCAAGATTAGCTTCATAATTTTCTTTCAAATTGGCACTGATTTGTCTAGACAACAGTCTAGACATCCCCACCTTTTTTTGTATAAGTCACTCAGCTGGGTTTTAATCAGTGTTAGTCTTGAGAAACTTCTTTCACATGTGCATGGGACCCAATTTGAACAAATCCATCTGATTGGCTTAAAACTTGTATTTGTATTCTTGATATTTTACTTGAGAGTTTGTCAGGGAATTTTGTATTAAAAATATTCCTAACTTCTAAAGCTTTCCTGCTGCCCCTTAGCCACCTTTCTTTTTTTCCTCCCTCCCTTACTGCCCACTTGGATCTTTTCATCCTCTTAGAGTGAGGGCGGACATGACTTACTTTGGAGACCATTGTTCAAGATGCTTCATTTACTATTTGTTTATTACATTATTAACACATAAAATAAATATAGATAAAATAATGAATTCATAACATAAAAGCAAAATGAGACCAGTTAATTTGCATTTTTGCAATCTAAATTATTATTACTAGCAAAATAAAAAACACCCTCCAGGCGATGTAAAAATAGATTTTTGAAACATATTGCCTGAGGGGTGGGAGTTAAAAATTCAATGTCAGCGAATTTGTACCCTAAGTAAAATCATCAAATTCATTAAAGGATTAAAAAATAAAACAATTTGAAATGTAAACTTTAAATATATATTAAAATAAAACAAACTATATATAGATACATAATACCAGTCATGTATTTTTTAAAACTTGTTTTAAAAAACAATGAGGACTGTCTAATGTTGCATGTTCAAATTTTGAGTGTATTTATTCTATGTTATGATGATTTTGGGTAATGTGATGTAAGCAGTGACGTAACTTTTGTTACAGACAAAAACCGGAAGCGAATCTCCATTATTAATAGATATGCTGCATAGGTTTCAGTTTATACACTAAATTTCTTTTTTTTTTTAAACATCATTTTTTAGCCTATGTAACCTATTATACAATTTTAGTGGAGGCTCATGGTGTATTGGTTGGAAATGAACTCAATGACACACATTCAAATCTTGGAAGAGGCTGTTAGCATTTCACATAGCCCTTGTTGGGTCAGTAAAATGGTAATTCCTGTGTGTGGAGTTGAGTGAGGGAGAGGCTTTCTGTAATTAGATATACCAATCACGTGATGGACCCAGAAGTTTTGGCGCAAAATACCAAAATCACAGAAGACCCCAGACCAACTTTGATGAAAAGAAATCACCCTAAGATACCCGATATCTTCTCCAGTATGCCGGTAAGTCCCTCAAACTCAACTTTATACACAGGAAGGACTTTATATTGTTACTCATTGTTTTATTTGTCTTTAATAAATTGTTAGAATTTAAACTAAGTTTTTATTGGCAAAGGTATGCATCGTAATATGGGTAAATAATAAGGCAGAATGGGCTCTTTAACCTTGATTAGGCAACCAGTCTAGAAGGAAAACTCTGAATTCAAACCTTTTAAACCCAACTTGAGAAATTGACCTTGTGTCACATCCTACCCATGCGGATAGGGTTGGTAAATATCTATATGTAGTAGTAAAAATCAATGAAAGGGTCTATTGTTGGTATCACCTGGATAGCAAGGGACGCTATCCCCTTTTTGCTAGTTCTAGACCAGAGGAGATTGTTTTTGCTGAGGTGAAGTGCCACATCTACCATCAGCTCCTCATTTTACATAAAGATTAGATTACCCAAGCTGTGCTATTCATGTGCTGAGTTGGCAAGACCTGATACCTTGTGATTTCTTGGCAAATGCTCTTCCAGCTGAGCTGAACTGGCCCTTTATATACGTAATTTACTATACACATTAAATTTTAAAACAAAACATTTTAATGCTTTTGTCTCAGAACATTTTATATAAAACTTGTATCTATCTATATAAGGTTGGAAATGGACTTGTCAACCTGAATTCAAATCTTGGATGATACTGTTTGCATTTCACAGTGCTAATACTCTTGGGAAAGGTATGCATCCAGCTATGGATAAATAGTAGGGCAGACTGGGCTCTTTAACCATGACTCGGTAACCAGTCTAGGAGAAGGAAAATTTTGAATTTCAAACATGGTAAACTCAGCTTAAGAAATTTACCTTGTATCACATCCTGCTCCTGCAGAGGGGTGGTAAATATATATGATGGGTCAGAAGTTGTTGGGCAGTCAATAATATTATATTGTTATTGGCTGCTTTATTACTTCTGACCTACCTTGTATATGTAGATAGATATGTTGAAAGTACTTATATTTGTTGTGTGCAGGTGATGCAGCAATAGGCATGAATATCTATGTAGCCGATTTCTTTTTTTTCTTTATCACCCAATACGGAGGGAAAATCAGTTTATCAACTGATTGGAGATTGGCATCTTTTCCTCTCGCTGATCAACCTGCTTTTCTGAGTCCTTCAAGTTAGAATGTAATAATAAGAAACAGTGATGATAGAAAAACTCTTGGGCCCCAGGTTGGGTGGATTTTTTTCTTTGTTGTTGTTGTTTTCTTTAGGTGAGCAAGGTTAGAAAAAAGTGAATTACTTGAGCCCGATGCAGAAGGTCTTATCACGGGGTGGGAGGAGAGAAAAAAAAACAAGAGGAGAAAAAAACAAAAAAAACAATCCACCCCACAAAAAAAGTAGACAGAAAAATGACTCACACCTTTCAAAGATATAATGAGGTTTTCTTTTTCTTTTTAGATTATTATTATTATTATTATTATTATTATTATTATTATTATATTATATTATTATTATTATTATTCCTTAATCATTTTGTGAATATTTCTCTTACAAATATCTTTGCTATGTATGTTAATGCTTATTAGGATATGTTTCTTTTTCTTTGTTATTGAGGGGATTACTTTGAGTTGTGCATTACTTGTCATATCTTAATCATTATCAATACTGTAATCATTTCTAGTTATTATTTTTGCTCTTTATATATATATATATATATATATATATATATATAATGTGTGAATATATGTATGCATATATATATGTGCATGTATGTATGCATATACATATATATAATGTGTATGTATCCTGATGATCCATTAGGTGAAACATAGGTAGGTAGTTTCTGACCTTTGAGGATTTATTATAATTAATATTATATCATATATATATATATATATATATATATACATACATATAAATATGAATGAATGTTTGTCTATGTGTATATATATATATATATATATATATATATATATATATATATATATATATATATATGTGGGTGTATGTGAGTGTATATATATATATATATGTGTGTGTGTGTATTTTAATATATATAAAAAGTGTGTGTGTATATATGAAAATGTGTGTATGTGTATATATATATATATATTTATATATAATGTGTGTATACATGTAAATGTCTGTATATATAATGTGTGTATATATGTTTATGTATATCTAAGTTAAGATAGCTTGAACATGGAGTCCACGGCGCCTGGTTACTGACAATTTTCAGATAAGATTACATAGCCAAGAAACTGTCAATAGCCAGGTGCCGTTGACTCCATGTCCATGCTACCTTTACTTATATATAAATGCTTTATCCATGATATTGAGTACTACTTTACATATGAATATAACACCCATATTACCTATATAATATCAATATGTATATGTATATATTTAATGTGTATATATATGTTTATGTATCCTGATGATCCATTATGTTTATGTGTGTGTATATATTGATTATATTTATTGCTAGCAATGTTATCAGGTGTAAATCTTTGTTCCAATGATTGTCCTGATGGCTTTCAACATTTTTTTGGATTATTTCCCAATGTCAACTTTTCATATTGCAGAATAAAAAAAAAAGAAAAAACAATGATCAATAAAGAGGAGGAAAGACTCCATTTTAGTTGCTATTTTTTTTCTGTTTTTGTCTTACATTAAAATGTATATTCATTCTGATAAATAGAGGAAAAATGGAAGAATTCATTTAGAAACTCTCAAGATATTTAACTCTTTGCCTACTTATAGCAGCTCACCCACCACTGCTCAAACAAAGTACAAAAAATGATTGTTAGTTCATTATAAGTAAAATCGTTGGGGGCGGCCTAAAGTCAGTATCAGCCTGACAGTGAGGGAGTCTATCCCCTTTTCAATAGAGCTAGACCAAGAGGATTATTTTGGTGTCACACCTACCATCAGTTCCTCACTTTACTGCACAGATCCCTGTGCTAATCATATGCTGAGTTGGTGAGGGCTGGTATCAAACCTTGTGGTTGCTAGTCGACGCTCTACTGACTGAGTTATACCAGCCCCTTTGAGCAGAAGGACTCAGATTACAATAATAATAGGAATTTATTTGAATAGAATGAGTACTGAGGTGAATAGATAGTGAACTTTGAAATATACTATCATACAGGTAAAAATTACCAAGCAAATTTGGTAGGCAATGAGTTAAATTGTTGAAAATGTACTTTTATTTATTATTTATTTTTGTTTTGTTTTAATAATGAAAGTTATGTGATTATTTTAATTCTAAAATAATCATTAAAAAATTAATTATTTTTAGGAATTTTGGATGTAATAATTTGACACTAAAAAGAGTGAGCCTGGAAATCAAAGCCCCTTGTGACTATACAACTTGCGTGTATGTTGTTCTTGACCTAACGGCTACTAATAACGACGACTGCTACTACAACTTGAATTGACCATGTGTTCTGATACACATATCATTCTGGAGTTATGCTACAAAAGTCCAGAAAGGAAAAAGTCACTATATTTCAACTATGTATAAGTCACACAAAACTAACGTGTTTGCGTTTTTAAAAAAATATCTTATAGAATCTCAGCTTACATTTGCCAGTATAATTGTGTCTTGCACAGGACATATGCCAAGTGAATACCAGTCTTGACTTAGAAGACTCTGAGTGGATCCCTTGCAGAAGGGAGGTCGGGTAAGATGAGGGTGTCTTCGGTTGGCAGAAAATTGCAATGGGGTAGTGAGGTACCAGTTATGGAACTCAGGTGTGTATGAATTCACCCCTTCATTGCTACTGATATTGAGCTCTTTTTCTTTATAAATATAGCAAGTCACATACCTATATCATGATTATATTAATACTCCTGTTCCTTAAAAGTATAACTGTTATCATCTCACAAACACCCTCTGGTTAAAAATAAGCCCGTCTAAATCCTCCAAGATGAAATGCAGAAATGTAAATCCTGATTATCTGCTATTGCTTACCTACCGAATTCTTATTTCTTATGAATGTTGTCACCTCAACTAAATAATGGACCATTCCATTTTTATCATAAAGAAAGAAAGAAAAAGGACATGCTACACAGAAAAAATATAATAAGAAAGAAAGAGAGTAAGGGAAAGATAGAGAGAGGGTGAGTGCACAGAAGCAATAATGCTAATCTGTTTTAATCAAACATAAAGGAAAGAAAGAAAGAAAGAAAGAAAAAAGAGTGAGAGAGAGTTGAATCAAGATGATTATACATTTTATATATTGTTTGTTTGTTTTGTTTGATGGTGGGTCATGCCAACAAACTTTTGAAATAAATTCATTGTTGATAGGTACTCAATTTTTTTATAAACACATTTTTCTATTTAACCCATAGATGAGGCCCTAACAGGTACCACCATTACGGGTCAGAGTGGACTTGGGAGCAATGGTGATGAAAAGGTGCTCCACATTCCCCAGACCTCCAGAACTGGAACCTCACCATCAGATAGTTTAATATTCATATCCAGGACATGATGACTATCAGCCATCACCTTCTAGCACATATATGATAAAAAGGTAGGGATTGCCATAACGGAAATAGGATTGGGACAATCATATAGGTGCTAGGGCTTGACATGACCAGCTGATTGATCAGAGAGGCCCTCTCCAACCACCTGTCTAGCCTAATTAAAGAGCAAAGTAGAGTGTTGCATGTCATGGACTGCTCAGTCACCAGGATTCCATCCTTAAGCACTATAGGTTGCCACCCATGGCTAATGGGTGGCTCTATTGGGGGTGTTTTACCCCTCTGCAGAGATGCAGTCGGTGTATTCTAAAGCCCTAGCCGACAGGACTGCATTTTACATATTGAACTATTTAGCAATAGCTCTTAAGTAAACATTTCAAATGTAATAATTAAATTATCGTACTGTGGTATATCCACAAGACCTGCTAGTTATTATTGTTATTATTATTATTATTATTATTATACATACACTTTTTCTTTCTTTATTTCTGATGATCATTATTTTTCCCTTCCTCCTTATCCTCATCCTCTGTATCATCGTTTATCCCAAAGGCAATTACTTCTACCCTGACATTAAGAAATGTCCAGTCAGCAATTGTTATTCTGTCTGGTAAAACAGAAGCAATTAAATGCATATTAGCAGCAGAATGAAATAGTAGATGTTTATGATGTGTATGTGTATCAAGCAAGGAGACATTGCATTGGTGTTATGATTGTCGGTTTTCTTGATGTTCCTCAGCTGCATAGTGGCAAGAGTCAAAATTGCAAATACAGTGATGGAAGCAATAATGATATCCTTTAAATTTCTCAGTGAGAAAATCATTGTCAAATTACTTAATTAAAGAAGGTGATCGGAACAGTGCCAAACAGCTTGAATAAAATCTGTGTGCATTCAGGTGAACAACGGACATAGATTATATGGTCTGAAAATCTGAGTCTTTGTCAGAATTCCATGAATCATTCCAGCTCTTTTTATCATGTTCTGACCAGCGTTTTCTTCAGACATTCTTATTGTGGTGAATTCTAAGTAACTGTCATTATTCTATGAGACATTCAAACTAGTATTCCTGTCCTTGCCTCTTTTGGCTATGCTTCAGTCTATACATTCTTTGGGGTTAAGTTCTCAATTTAGAGAGAAAAATATACCAACATTTTATTACAATAGAAACTATACAAGGTGTATGTATCCATCCCTGCCCCCCCCCCCAAAAAAAAAAAAACACAAAGAAAAAAACAAACCCAAAACAAAAGAAAGCACACAAATCATACATTTTAACATCAAGAAAATTTAGCTAATGCACTTTTTAGCCTTTCCCAATTAACATTCTCATTGGTGGAAGATGTCATGTGATGACAAATAAATTTGTTTTTGAAAAGGTGCAGTTTCTTTTTGGATATGCATTGTATATTTAGGATCTTAGAAGTGTAGAATCATACTACTTAATTGGGATGGGAATATGTTATATGCATTGTGAAATGTTTTTCTATTGGGAGTTACATTAAATGCAAAGGTTAATTTGCGGTGCTGATACCACTTGTGTAAATATGGGCATTTCTGTGAAAAACCAAAAGGTGTTGTCTCATTACAAATTGCAGCTTTAATAACACAGGGATGAGATGAGTTGAGATGAAGGTCGAAAGAAAACTTTAGGGTTTATAGGATAATGAAGTCTTCAATTATTTCAATAGCATCTTATTATCTTGAGAAATCTGACTGATTAAAATAATATGAACTTCTTGAAAACAATCATTTCAATAGTGGTTATCTAGAAGCTGAACATAGTCTGGTGCAAGGCCACTGCAATGTGATACCAGGTGAGGATCAAACTCACTTCACAAAATCAATAGTCTTTAAAATCTTCTTATCTATTGCTCTATGGTCATGCTATTATTTATTAAGCTCATCAGAGTCTGGCACAAGGCCATAGTCATGTGATACCTTGTGGGATCAAACTCACTTCACAAAATGAATAGTCTTTAAAATGAGCTTGCTATATATTGTTCCATTCTGATGCAATCGTTTACTAAACTCAGTATAGTTTGGCACAAGGCCACGGTAATATGATACCAAGTGAGGATCAAACTCAATTCACAAAATCCATGGGCCTGCAGTCATTTACTAAGCTCATCATAGTCTGGCATAAGGCCATAGTAATGTGATACCTTGTGGGGATCAAACTCACTTCACAAAATGAATAGTCTTTAAATGAGCTTCCTCTATATTGCTCTATGATGATGCAATTATTTACTAAGCTCATCATAGTCTGGCACAAGGCCATAGTGATGTGATAGCTAGTGTGGATAGAAATCACTTTACAAAATCAATAGTCTTTAAAATCTTCTTATCTATTGCTCTATGGTAATGCTATTATCTACTAAGCTCATCATCGTCTGGCATAAGGCCATAGTAATGTGATACCTTGTGGGGATCAAACTCACTTCACAAAATGAATAGTCTTTAAAATGAGCTTCCTCTCTATTGCTCTATGGTGATGCAATTATTTACTAAGCTCATCATAGTCTGGCACAAGGCAAAGCATCTAGTGGGGATGAAACTCACTATATTAATATTCCTCAAGATGAAGATAATTAATGTAGTGAGTATAAAAGTTGGTGCAAAGTCATAGACGAAATAATGATGCCAATAATTTATATGATTTAAAAAAAAAAAAACAACCCAGTTTTTATTCAAAATGTGGGGAAACTTATCTCAATCTGAATATTGTTCAAAAAACAAAAACCTGAATATATAAGTAAAGCTCATTGGTAAGATTATGGAAATTGTGGGTTTTTTAATGTCTGTTTATTTGCAGACTTTTAACATTCCAAATTTCTGAAAGAAAGCAAAAGCAAGCTCGGCATTTGAGACCCACCTGTATCTCATAGGACTCATTTCAGAACTCATAAAATCTCCCAGAAGCCTTATAGATTAAGTGAATTTCAAATCTGTGAAATCTGGGAACATGAGAAATATTATCCCCTAGCTTCAAGGTAATCAAGCTTAATATTGTACACCTGGACAAAGATCTTTGGATGCCTACACATTTCCATTATAGTTTTGCATTACTGAGATCCAGATCTTTACCTATGGCCTTTCAGCTGCTATTTGATACTTCATGTTGATCCTTGAGTTATCTAATTTCACAGAGACAGAATCTAAAGATAGCCTTCACTCAATTTCTCAGAAAAATTCAAGACAGGGTGTAATCAAGAAACACATCAATATTTACTAAGTTTAGCTTTGTCTGACACAAGGTCATAATAGAGGGGCACCCAATGAGGATCAAAATCAGTTTACTTACAGATTCATAAGCTTGACAACGTTGCTAACCATTCACTATGGTGAGAACTCTGAATTATTTATTGAGCTTGGCTTACATTGACACAATACCATAATAATGGGGCACTCAGTGAGGCTCAAAATATATTTTCAAATTTATTTGTGAACTGTGTATGTATTTACACAACCACTATACCATGGAAAGAATGTGACACAAGGTTAATTTCTAAGCAGGGTATAGCTGATTTGAATTCAGGGTTTTCCTTCTCCTTAATTGGTTGGCTAACCAAAGCTAAAGAGACCAATCTGCTTTTCCAAAGGGCATTAGCACATAATGAAATACACACAACCTCAGTCAGGATTTGAACTTAGGTTGCCAATTCCATCTCCTACGATGATAACCATTAGACTAAGAGCACCTTCTGTGAATGTAAACCATTACTCTAAAGTTGGCACTTTTAAAGATTTATTGGTTTATCACAGTTGAAAGAACATTAGTCTAGGAATCACTAGGTTCTGGGTTCAATTCTGGTCCCCGACAACTCAGCGCATGAGTATCACAGCTTTGGTAATCTGATCTGTGTGGTAAAATGGGGAACTGACGGAAGGTGTGGCACTCCACCACAGCAAAAAAGCAATCTCCCTGGTCTAGCACTAGCAAAAAGGAGATAAACCCCCTCACTGTACAGCAGATACCGTTAATAGGCCACTCTACCAACTTTCCCTTTTTTTAGTTTAGAATGTGACCATATTATGTATGGCTTAAAGCCAAATATCAAATCCCAAAAGAAGAAGCAAGAAATTCCGTGGGTAACCACAGAAAGTTTCCTTGGCCCTCCAAGTTAATTTCATCTAAGTAAACAAAAAACTGTGCTTTATTGGAAGGTAATTTATCTGTTACTTAGTACGGTGACTCGGTACTACTCAGGATAAAAATAGGTTTGCCATATCTATCTATCTATCTATCTCAGTCTGTTCATATCTATCTATCTATCTATCTATCTCGGTCTTTTCATATCTATCTATCTATCTATCTATCTATATCTATCTATCTATCTATCTATCTATCTCGGTCTGTTCATATCTATCTATCTATCTATCTTTTGAATGTATTTGTGATTTTAGATGGTATCACAAACATCAGACATTTATCTTCCTTGCACCTCAAAAGATAGGTTACTTCAAGGAAATAATTTTCTGGACCAAAATGTTCCTCAATAGAAATAATTCATATATATATATATATATATATAAAGATAATCTACTGAGTCAGACGAACCTACTATTAGTTTCGCATAAAGCTCTTCAGGGCTAAAATCTGACAGATTTAACCCTGAAGAGCTTTATGCGAAACTAATAGTAGGTTCGTCTGACTCAGTAGATTATCTTTATTACTTGGCTCTACTTAGGTATCGAGCACTTTTTACAAATTAGCTTCTCCTAGCGGTTATATGAATAATATATATCTTATATACATATATATAAATATAAATTGTTTTTTCTTTTGGCCAAATACTATACCAATAGATTATTTTTTGTTGGTACGAATATCTTGGTCTTTTCTTTTTTTCAAAAATTTTTTTCTTCCTGGTTGATGTTTGGTAGTATATTTTTACAATCAAACTCTCTGCCGGGTTTTTTCTCTCCGCAGGGATCTACCAACACGCTTGGTATATTATATATATATATATATATATATCTTATTATAATGGAGATTGTGGGTTTGTTTGTCTGTAACCGAAACTATATTACTATACAAGTCACAATTCCCTTTGTTATTTACATCCCATTTACCATGATTTTATTTTTTATTTATACCTCAATTATTAATAAAATTGTTTTACATTACTTATACATTGACCATAACTACATACTATTAACATGCAATTGTATTTATATATACAACAAAATAGAGGTTTACAGTATGAATGGGAAGGCTTATTTGCATATTGATCTTAAAAATTTGATTTTAATAAATATATGCTTAGTATTATTGATTTCTAATTTTTTGGTTTTATCTTAATGAATATGAGCAAAAATCTCTTCAATAAATCTTAAAAGAAATCCCTTAACAAGAAGAAATAACTAATATTATTCTTTACTTCCTATTTTAACTAAACAGTTAAATTAGGAAAATTTACCAATGAAAGACGGGAGTAACAGAAAATGATGGAAGAGTTAGTTTCAAAGTTGTTCTATTTTTCAATCATACCCCCTCTGTTACAAATCTTTTTATCTACATTCTTATTCAGTTTCATTAGCCTTTAAAATTTAATATGATATTTTATTATATTAAACCCGGAGGGTGTATATATTTGCTAGTATATATAAAACATAATGTGTATCCAATATTTGGGTATGTATGTAATGCTTTTCACAGAGTGCACATAGACAACACTCTGATCCTAATATTCATTCACCTTCTGACAAGGATAACTTCCAAATAAAGTCAATTTAATAAGTGCTCCAATATGTGTACCAATATATGTGGGTCAGGCAAAAGAGACCATTTCTCTAAGGTGTTTCATTTAAGTAACAGACTTCTCTTGTTTTTAATGGCATATCAACCTTCATGGGTTATTTATTGCTAAAGCCACTTCTGTAGAAAAAACAATAGTGGCACTGTTCAACCCATAGATGGGAGGATCAGGGGGTTTCATACCTTTTCCAAGGGTATTAGTCAGAAAGTAAATGAAATAGCATGACTGTAGTTTTAACTTGCTTACTACAATGTCACAGTCCAGCATGCTAGCCCCTATGCCATGGGGACTACCCCAAGTGTGGTGGGAGGAATTAATGGACATTGTTTTTCTTTTAAATTTTTAATCAAAACTAGAAAATGAAACCAGATGCTTTTAAATGTGAATGACAACCATTCAGTTAAATTAATAAATCCAGAAATTTATATTGTATGACTCACAGATAAAAAAACAAAACAGGTGGAATGTCATTTTTTATAGAGAGAGATACTTAAAGATATCTGTGTTACAGGATTTTTACCACAAATACAGGGGGTTACATTTTTATTACTACAAAAGGAAAGCACATTCTGGAGGAAGGGTCCCCAATAACCAGGTTACAATTATTCTTTGATTCCTGATTTGAAGACAGAAAAAAATCCAATAGTCATTCTCAACAGAATAACATACATGATAATTCTTCTAGTATATACAGAAACACTGACAATGTTCTTTTTTTAGTTATGGAAGGTGCTAATAGCTTTCTTGTTTTGTTTTGTTACTCAGATCAAAGACCAAAACAAAATAAAACAGCGATATGAGGTGTGATTAACAAGTATTGAGAATTTTAAAATTTGACATTTAAATGAAGATGTGTACACACACCTAGGTAACTTATATTATAAAGTGATGGTGTCTAGATAAGCCAGTGTTAAATTAAAAAAAAAATGAAACTAGTCTTAATACTTTTATTATGCAAGTACAAAACCCTATGTACTTACAAGCTATTTTTCGTTTTGTTTTCTCTCCTAAACTGAAAATTTATTGAAGGCAACTTTTGGGATGTGAAAAACATTAAAAGAAATATTATTACATAATTGATAGGTTACCTATCAATTGTGTACGGTAGTGTAGTTAAATCAATAGTTTAATGGGAAAATACAGGCAATCTGATTGACAACATTTAACCCTATATTGATCCCTCTTCTCTGATTGGATGAGACAATGCGAGAAAGTTAGTTTAGAGAAATCAGATTTGGCTGGGTGACTGGACAAATCAGATGTACAATATGTGCTTCTCATCCAAATAGCCATTTCTCATGCACGTTTGATTTGGTCTGGGTTTTATAAACTAAAATATGAGCTCTAAGTAAAACAACAAAGTCTTGTGTTTGTTAATTAAAAACTAAACAATGACACAGGATATCCCAAGATCAAGTCAAGAATAATCGTAAGCCAGAACAGATACCCAGAGACAGATCCAGGCAACAGATCCAATTATACAAATAACAGATAACAGCTACTCAGATCCATAGAAGATTGGTTTAAAAGATAAATATGGTGATTGCCACTTCTTCACAGAATAAGGCCATTTTTACAAATTTGGCTGTGAGTGCGCAGTGCCCAGGCATTCAGCTTTGTTTTTATTCACTGTCATACATATAAACCTCTTCCCCGGTTTCCTCTCGTGTGCGACCGTACGTGACTGAGAAACCCAGCCTTTGACAGGCAGGCCCTGCCACATGCGTCACATATACAGTTCAATTTAAATGTAGGAAATGGGTCCATGATGTTCGTCATGTGCCATTTGCATAGAGATCACTTCAGGATGAAGTGTTCAAGCCGTTTTACCTCAAACCCCTTGCAGCTATCATAGACAAGTTTTCTCCATACTGCACGAATTGTAGCTATTCTCTCCCACTCATGAACGTTTATGTTGAGAGTTTTGAAGTTGTTTTAAGTATAAGTTGTTTTAGGTATAGTACTTGTATATTATATGAGTTACATCAATATGTTGATTTAAGTATGGCTATGCAACAACATGATGATCTGGCTTCACACCATGTCAAAAGGAAAGTTTCAATAGAATGGAATGTGTTGAATACCAAAGGGACTATCTTGAAAGAAAAATCAATGTTTTAGTCATTGTTCATTTCTTTCCAGGTTTACTTTTAACTCTTAACATCCTATACCACCTCATTCCACCCGGCCAGAAGTCATTCGTTTTCCTAATCTGCCCCAAACAATAGCCTTTATTTAAATATAATATTAAACATATTTAGAAGTCTTTGATTTAAGGAATATAACAGGTAACTTTTAATGAAAAGGCCATTTTTTGATAAATCCTTATAGAAATGGGGCTCTGAACTTGGAAAATTCTTAACAGGATGTTAAGAGTTAAATACTTTTGAACACACTTGTAGGTTGGTAGGTTTAATCTTATTGTATGTCAATTCTTGTGTTATTTTATGCCAAATACGTTTTTGCTTTATTTGTTCTTTGTGAAGTGTGGTTATTACTTGTGCAGTTATTTGTAAATTATTTTAGATGATACTTCTGTTGGTAATTGGACATCCGATATATTTATATGGGTTCAGATGTTGATATTTGGTGGAGTCAATATTTTTGATGAAGGTTTGAACATGTGTGAGTGTGTATCTATTTGTGGGTGAGGTTTTTAGTCTATGGACTTACATATTTTTCTTTCAGTAAGTTGATTATGTTATTAGGCTCAATTGTTGTACACACTTGTATATGTATAAACACCTGGTGAAGGTGTGCCTAATTTGATGTAATGATTCATAAGCTCAGGAAGCAGAATATTCCAAGTGATTTTGATTCTAAATGGTGCTCCGTGCTTCTGACCTCATACCAGACTTAGCTTGGGAAAGGCTGAAAAGTGCATTAGTTAAATTGTGATATAAAAGAAGACATCAAAGATGTACAAATGAAGATAAGACACTTAGACCGATTGTCTGGGATGGAATCTATTAGTTTTGTGCAAAAGTTTTCAGTGAAAATCTAGTTTTCAACTATGCATTCAGTCTTCAGGGGTTTTTTTTATTGTTGTTTTTAAAACAAAACAAATAAAGAAAAATCCACTGGCATAGGTGACAAAAATACTGCATTCATATTTGCGTTGTTTAAGGTATTGGAATCTGGTACTGATTAATGAAGAATGTTCTTTTACACTTTGAAGTGTTTCATAAAATACACAATCACCTGAGTTTTGTAGGGGGTGGCGGTAGCTAAATGAAACCTGCCTTTTTCATATTCTACAGTTCCAAATTTTGGCAGAAGTCACATGTTTCAAGCAAAAAAAAAAAAAAACAACATTTTAGATATGTTTACTCTGACTACTCACAAATATGTATTTACCTAATATCTCTGCCAAGGGCAGGATGTGACATAAGGCCAATTTTCAAACAGAATAAAGACTGGTTGCCAAACCATGGCCAAAGAACCCAGTCTTCTCTACTACTTGCCCATAGCTGTGAGGAGAACAGATGGGTTAATGCTGGTTGTTTGGATAAAATGGCACGTCAACCCTTGTTGGGTTATTTTACACCAAAGACATTTTGTTTTATTCATTCTTGATAGGTATTCAAATTTTTTTCAACTCATTTTTTTTAAATACATATTTTTTTTTATTTAACCCATAGATGGGACCCTAACAGGTACTATCACTCTGGGTTAGAGTGGATCCGTGTGTAATGGTGATGAAGGGGTACTCCACACTCCCCCAGAACTCCACAATTGAAACTTCACCATTAGATGCAGGTAAGCATCATACCCAGGACACAATGGGTTCATGCCTTTCCAAGGGCATTAGCATAAAGAGAAACATAAACAGTTTTACTGGAGGGAGATCCCTGTGGGGTAGTTGATAACATTCTAGACTGCAACATCATAGTAAGCAAGTTCGAATTCCAGTCACACAATTACATTCACTTTTGGACTGATACCTTTGGGAAGGATATTAACCATCTTATCCTGCCAGCTAGGAATTGAATAACCAATTTAGATTTTTCTCACAGCGTTTTTGTTAGAGTCCAAGCAGTGCAGCCATACAGTAGCACTGATACGGCTATAGATTGGAAGTATTCTCACTTGATCTTATCAGAGAGATCAGATTTCCATATGATTGACAATGTCTATTGCAGTCTTTCCTATGCATATATATATATATATATATATCACTTTCTGTAAATGAGATATTACTACCTAGGTATGTGAACTGGTCTACTAATTTCAGAAGCTTACCATCTAGTGTGGAGATGTCTCCATCTTGTTTAAAACACATTAGCTCTGTTTTATCTGAATTCACATAGAGGCCAATGCCCCTTGCTGCCTTCTCTAGGCTATGCAGCAGTGATTTGGCTTGTGCAGGTGTATTATTGTTAAGAATTAAAACCATCCAGATAAGATCATTATTAAAATCTGATAGAATACTGAGAAGAGTGCTGGAGGACTAAGGAGACTTGCAGTGAAAATACCCAGTGCATCAGTTGTACAGTTTGGATCTGTGTAGTAAAGTGAGGAGCTGATGGTAGATGTGGCGCTCCATATTAGACACAAAAAAACAATCCCTCTTGTCTAGTGAAAAGGGGATTGACTCCCTCGCTGGAGAGTTGATATTGACTATAGGCCACTCTGTCTAGTAAAGTAAAGTTGTCGGGGTGGCCTAAAGTCGGTATCAGCCAGATAGTTAGGGAGTCTATCCTCTTTTCACTAGTGCTAGACCAAGGAGATTGTTTTTTAGATGTGGCGCTCCATATTAGACACAAAAAAACAATCCCTCTTGTCTAGTGAAAAGGGGATTGACTCCCTCGCTGGACAGTTGATATTGACTATAGGCCACTCTGTCTAGTAAAGTAAAGTTGTCGGAGTGGCCTAAAGTCGGTATCAGCCAGATAGTTAGGGAGTCTATCCTCTTTTCACTAGTGCTAGATCAAGGAGATTGTTTTTTAGCATCTGAGATGGGGCGCCAAACCTACCATCAGCTCCTGACTTTACTGCACAGATCCCTGTGCTACTTATATGCTGAGTTGGCGAGGGCTGGTATTGAACCAGGAACCTTGAGGTTCCCAGCTAAACACTCTACCGATTGAGCTACTCTGTCTACTTTACTAGTGCTAGACCAAGGAGATTGTTTTTTAGTGTCTGAGACGGGGCGCCAAACCTACCATCAGCTCCTGACTTTACTGCACAGATCCCTGTGCTACTTATACGCTGAGTTGGCAAGGGCCAGTATTGAACCAGGAACCTTGAGGTTCCCAGCTGAACACTCTACCGATTGAGCTACTCTGTCTACTTTACTAGTGCTAGACCAAGGAGATTGTTTTTTAGTGTCTGAGACGGGGCGCCAAACCTACCATCAGCTCCTGACTTTACTGCACAGATCCTTGTGCTACTTATACACTGAGTTGGCAAGGGCCAGTATTGAACCAGGAACCTTGAGGTTCCCAGCTAAACACTCTACCGATTGAGCTACTCTGTCTACTTTACTATTACTTTTACTACTGGTGTAAAAACTTGAGATATGTAATAAGCAAATAGATAAAGCTGTATATCTGCCACTGCCATGAAAACCCTGATGCATTGCTTTTAACATTAATCTTATTTCTTTAGAGATATAAGACAGCAAATTTTGCTAAAATGTATCCTAACCTCTGTAACTTAGTCCAAAATGTCAACTTTCCTCATGGTTGGTGTTGGCCTCTAGTTCAGTCCAACACCAGACAGAGAGTTTCAGAGTCAGACACAAGTGACCCTGCATCTATTCTCCATATCAACCAGGAAGCTCTCCAAACAATCAGATTTCCCCTTATGGCATCTGAAAACTTATGTTTTCAATCCTCATGGAGATATTCTTTAATTCAATTTTCTTCCATCTTTGTGCCTTTAAAAATAAAAAACATTTTTTTTGCTTCACTCTTTTCCTATTTTATTTTTCCCTCTCTCTCTCTCTCTCTCTCTCTCTCTCTCTTACCATATTTTTTTTTTTCATATCTTCTCACTTCAGACATCCATTGCTGAAGGTTAAAACTGGTACAAGGCTACATTTTTTGAGCATTTGATAGGAGTTAACTACACTTGAAAAACCATACATAACCATAGCATGACTTGAAATCTTCTTTCTCTCTTATTGGTTTATTCTTACTTCTCATCACACTTGTACTGTTCCCATCTCTCTCTCTCTCTCTCTCTCTCTCTCTTTTAGTTCTTTCTCACTTTTTCCTCCTCTACTTTTTAATTTCTACCTCTTCCTTAATTTTCCTTTCCCTTTTCTTTCCTCTTCATTTAGTCTAACTGCTCATCACACTTTTCCTTTTCACATATA
>CM042143.1:59396835-59419335 GCA_023376005.1 Doryteuthis pealeii | reverse complement strand
AATACTAATGAGTTCATTTTTGAAGAGGTACTCTGTGACTGTGGCTTTGTGTTAGAGATGGATTTAGATAAACAAAAAAGTATTTTAATAGTATGATCAAAAAGTATTGAGACTGAGGCTTTAATTGTAAAATTTAAAAGAAGACATGCTTGGCTGAGTAACTTATATGATAAGATGAGGCATCATTATGGAGGTGTGTGGTGTAATGGGTAGAGTCGTAGGAAATGAACTTGTCGACCTGAGTTCAATTCCTGGACGAAGCTGTTTGCATTTCACATTGCGCTAATACCCTTGGGAAAGGTATGAATCCAATGATTCTCCTTCCAGCTATGGGCAAATAGTAGGACAGACTGGGCTCTTTAACCATGGTTAGGTAACCAGTATAGGAGAAGGAAAACTCTGAATTCAAACCTGTTAGAATCTGTTTAAGAAATTGACCTTGTGTCACATCCTGCTAGTGTGGAGGAGTGGTTAATATATATATATATATATATATATGATAACATCAGTTAGTATCAATTTTTTTTTAATCATGAAGCCAGTATGAATACTTGTTGTACCCCTTCATTGCCATTACACCTCTCTCCCTCTGACCCAGAGTGGTAGGGTCCTTTTTATGGGTCAAATAGGTCTGTTTAAAGATTACTAATATTCAATAGCAATATTTGATACCATACAATTATAGATTATTTGTATTAAGAATAGTTACTTGAAGCTAGGATTATTTACTTTAAACCATATGACTGTGAAGACAAATGACTATTATTAAGTAGAAATAATTATGTGAAACTGTACAACTGTATGCAAATTCTTTGTATTTGAGAAAATTACTTGATATCATATAACTTCAAAACTTCATCCTTCAAAACCATTTATCTCAGCGTCTCATAAATTTTGAATCTATTCTAAGAGCGCTAACTTTCCATTCAAAACATTGTAAACAAACTGATCAACAACAACTATCACAGTCTCCTTATTATTCTGTGATAAAATTTCCTTTTTCTTATATCAACAAAAGCCCTGAAGAAGATCTACTAAACAGATTGAAACACTGCAGCGTTGGCTGAATAAATATCACTCATTTTATTTGAACCTGAGTTTTTTCAAAATTTGTTCACTATTTTACATACCGTCGGATTCACTTCCATTTTTCTCTTCACATATCATATAACTGCATGCAAAAAAAAAAAAAACTCAAAAGAAACAACTACACAAAAATATGTAAATATATGTGTACAATGAATGCAATTCCTTAACCTCAAGGCATAAAATAACCCTAAAAGAGTTGAAAGTCAAGTTTATTTGCTCTTTTTATGAGTTAAGGATTCTGCTTGGTTATTAGTATTAGTGAATTCATTTCTCACTGGTACTCAAGTAGCCTGACTTTGTGTGACAGTTATTAGTTTGATGATTATTGCATTTATTCCTCATTAGGCGCTTAGTGAGTTTGGCCTTGTGTCATAACTGACACGCTAAGTAAACTATATGATTAATATATGATACACCTCAATTTCACTCATCTTTATTACACAATCCAAGAATTTTGTCACAGATCTAGATCAGCTCATCTATTAAGAAAAGTCTCTTCACATTAAAATGCTTTCAGCTTCTTTTTCATTGCTTTCTTCTCTCACACATTTTTATTTACTTAATACACTGAACATTAATCTATCATAAATATTGAAAACTTTTACATATCTAATGGCTGGTCTCGTTTGGAAAAGGAAATCCATCATTATCAAATAAAGCTTTATGCCTTAAAACAAATGCAATTATGAACAAACATACCACATTTGATAGCATAAAAGCTTCTATTCACATTATATTTGCTTTTATATATTAAAGTATATAAGGAGGTGTTTGTGGTGTAATGGTTATGATCATAGGAAATGGATGCAGTGAACCGAGTTTAAATTTTGTACAAGACTGTTTGCATTTCACAGTGGTGATACTCTTGGGTTAAGTATGAATCCAATTATTCTCCCTCCAGTTATGGGTAAATAGTAGGACTGACTGGATATTTTAACCTTGACTAACATGGAAACAAGGTGCACACAGGCATATGCACAACAAAAACAACAGTGTTCCCAATAGCTTCATGAACAATTTTCCTGCATCCCAGTGCTTTGTAGACCTTACTTTTGGGATTACTCTTGTACGAGTTACACAATCAACTAGTATAGAAATAAAATCACGACTTCTCCTGATTCGATGAAGACCATATAAACTGACGGACCCCCATCTTGTTGCTTTACATGCAATTCAAGTTGACAATGCAACACCAATCAGTCAATTAAGAACATTTTAGCAGTAATCTGATGCTGGTGATCGAGGTGCACAGCAAAAACGTGACAGGATTGTAGAGCAGAAAGGTTAATGGAGACATATTACATTTTGATTTAAGTTAAAAGGACATTAATAATTGGGGAATGACTCTTTCTAAATTTCTTATCTCAAAGAGGTTTTAACACTTTCCCTTTCTGAATGAGATTAGAATCAGCTGAGAAAAGAATAAGTTGAATAAGGATAAATGTTTTTAAGTTTTTCTTTACAAAGGTTTTTAATTATTTCAAAGGTAAGAGTGGATTCAGATGCAGAGGTGAAAGAGTCATTATTATTTCATTACTAGTTTTACTTCATCTTATCATTGGTTGGATTTTACAGTATGTCAACCCTTGGATTATTTTATGCAAAAGATGTTTTTGTTTTATTCATTTTTGTTGGGTATTCAATTATCTTTAACTCAGTTTTTTTAAACAAATAATATATCTCTTAACCCGGATATATCACTTAGAAATTAATGGTCAAGTTTCACAAAAGTATAATTTCACCCATTATTTTCCTAACAAGCTAATTTATCCAATATTAGTATTAATTGAATATGTTTTCAGATATTATACAACTTAGTTGGTTGGATTTTACAGTATGTCAACCCTTGGATTTTTTTTTGATAAAAACATTTTTGTTTTATTCATTCTTGTTGGGTATTCAAGTTTTTTTTAAAAACTCTTTATTTGATATATTTAATGCATAGATGGGACCCAGACAGGTACTACCAGTCTGAGGTAGAGTGGACCTGGGAGTAATGGCAATAAAGGGGGATTAAGCTCATTAATAGCAATGAAGGGGCACTTTGCACTCTCCAGAACTTCAGAATTGAAACCTCATCACTAGATGCAGTTTAACATCACACTCAGCATCCCAAGATCCTCAGCCACCACTTTCTAGCACATATAGGATAAAAAAGTGAAGGCGCATGGTTAGAATTGTCAGAAATTGACTTGTTGACCCAAGTTCTATAGAATAATTAAGCTAAGTTCCAATTACCGTCGAATTGGTAAGACATGGCAACAAGCAGTCATAACTGAATACGAACCTGTCTTGCTGCAACCCTACTGCAGAATGACAGGCTATTTATGAAACTCCACAACATCATAGCAACCAAGCAGCCAATCAGAACTCAAGGAATGGAATCACCCAAATACATGAATGGACTATTCTTGATTTCCATTAATACCAACTGTCTTGGACACTGCTTGAGTTGTGCTTAGCCAGTTGCTGTTGTTCAAACGAACAGTAGACTGACTGACTCAATAAGTTCAAGTTCTGGGTAAGACAGTTTACATTTCACATAGTGCTAATACCCTTGGGAAAGGTATGCCTCAAACTACTCTCCCTCCAGCTGTAGATAAATAGTAGTGCAGAATTTACTCTTTAACCTTGGCTAGGTAACCAGTCTAGAAGAAGGAAAACTCTGAATTCAAACCTGTCAGACTTCACTTAAGAAATTGACCTTTTGTCACATCCTGCTTGTGTGGAAGGGTTAGTGAATATATATATATATATATATATATATATATATATATATATCATGAAAATGTTTAGGGGTTTGCCATACAAACAAATAAACAAATTATACAGCTGTAGTAGTTCATAGCAAGCCTCCAGCCAACAGCTTCTTCAATCAGAAATATTTATAACCTGCAGAATCCACTCTTGCTTGTAATTGCACCATCACATCAGCTAATATCTGGGTCTGTCAATGAGGTTACAGGTTTCATTCTTTATATTTTGTGTCCATTAGGCTACAAATTTGACCCCCTTAAAGATGGATATATCTACAGAATATAGAAGATATATAATGCTCTATGATTTAGAAATGGTAATTGTGTTCCAGAATCAATCTGAAATATTAATGGTGTTCATTGGATAGAGTATTTACATAAAAAGAAATTCCTGAAAATGGTATTAATATTAACCTAATGGAAACAGCAGTGCTACAATTGAACAATTAGTTGAAAAACTGAATTCAATCCATTCAACATTTCAACATCTCATGGATAAACTTGAAAATGTGTCTACATGATTTGAGAGAAGTCATCTGTAATGCAAGAATGGATATTACACTTTCTATCTAAGGATCTCACTATAGTGTACAGCTGCACCACCTGGACCCTAAGAAAGTGATTAGAGAAAAAGCTAGTTGGGAGCTACATGAGGATGCTGCATGCTGTCTTGAAAAAAGTCTTTGAAGCAGCATCCCACAAGAAAACTGCTGTATGGTCACCTGCCTTCTATTACAAAACTATTCAGGTGAAATGAACAAGACATGCTGGACACTGTTGGAGATGCATGGATGAACTCATAAGGGATGTCCTCGCATGGTGACACCAGTGTAGGCCGACTAGCAAAAACCTACATCAATCAGCTCTGTGTGGATTCTGGATGCCACACGGAAGACCTGCCAGGGGCGATGACCAATAAGGACACAAGAAAACAACTGTATGGCCACCTGCCTCCTATTACACAAACCATTCAGGTGAGATGAACAAGATAGGCTGGACACTGCTGGAGAAGCAAAGACAAACTCATAAGTGACATTCTCCTAGGGACACCAACACATGGACATATCAATCAGCTCTTTGTGGATTCTGGATGCTGCTCAGAAGACCCATCAATAAAAATAGTGAGAAAGAATCATGAAAATCTGTGTTGACAGCACAACTTGATGGTGATGATGATGATGGTGATGATGATTAAACAAATGGATATTTTACAAGAATATTAAGTAATATAGACAATGGCTTAGCAAAGAAAATTAGGCTAAAGAAAAAATCAAAATTACCCCTCCCCCCAAAAAAATGTCTGAGTAAGTATTTTATGAGCATGTATGGGCGTGGTTTCCTTTGGGTTATTACTAGTCAATGTTATAATTGCAGTTAGAGTATTTAAATGCAATTTTCAATGATTTATTCCAAATGTGCAATGTTCCATCATGATAATAAAATACAGTCCCTATACAGCCAAGATCACATCTAAAAAAAAAAAACTGGAAAAAAATTCCACACCTTCTTTGGATCTTGCTCAATCTGATTCCAAAGTTGACAGAACTATCTTGATGAACTAGTTCTGAAAACACATGAAGAGATGGAAGTTACCCTCCCTACATTCTTTTTCTCAGAACAAAAATGACATGATGAAGTTAATGAATGATTAGCGGGAGGTTATTGAGAATGAAAGAAAGAATGTTAATGGATAAATTCAAATGAGTTAAGTGTGCCAAGTTCAAATTATGGTCGAGGCTGTTTGAATTTCTTTGGAAAAGGTATAGATCTTTTCCCTGACCCATCTATCGCTAAAGAGTTTGGCAGATTGGGTCCTTTAACCTTGGTACAGCAACAAGTCTAGAAAGTGAACCTCAAAATTAAAACCAACTGTACTTCACTTAAAGGCTATGTATATAAATACACATATAAAAGTGTAGTTGAGAATAGATTGGTTTGGTTTGGTTTGGTTTTGTTTTACGGCATATCAACCTCAGTGGGTCATTTAATGCCAATAAAGTTTTGAAATAAATCAATTCTTAATGGATAATACAATTTTTTATAAATACATTTTTCTATTTAACCCATAGATGGGACCCTAACAGGTACTACCACTCCGGGTCAGAGTGGACCACAGAGAAATGGTGATGAAGGGGTGCTCCACATTCCCCAAACCTCCAAAACTTATTAAATGATGCATATTTTTGGTGCAAAGACATGGTTATTTCCTATAACTCCAACCTAAAAAAAGGGGAACCACTCTGATTGACTGATAAATTATTTATCTATTTATTGATCTACTAGGAAAAAAGAAGATGGGGTTAGGGTTAGTTTAATGTGAAAATAATGGGTAGATTAATTAACAGATAAAATTAATTCAGAGTGAACTTTTTTATGTTGGAGTTATAGAAAATAACCAAAGAAATAATAGGAGCATATTTGGTTGAATAAACAGACCAGTTTATATAAAGATAAGCTAAGATGTTTGAAGTTTTGTAGTTATTAATAACATCCTGTCAAGAATGATAACGGTGGAAACAGATTTGTATTATATTAGAATAAATATCTTCAGCTGTTTACTTATTCAATATAACCAGCTTTAAGAAATTCTAATGTTGTTTTTTTATATTAAAGGAAATTCTATCTCTAATTTCAATTCCAGGATTTCAAACTTTTCTTAACTTTCTTAATATAAGTTTCAATACTAAGTTGCTGATAATATTATATACACATGTTGTTGCTGTTGCAAAAAAGAAAAGCTTTCATCAGATGATGACCTTAAGTCTGGCTTGTGTTAAGATTTCTTATGGCTTGCAGCTTTGGTCTTATAATGTATTATTTATGGCCCACTAGAGCAGTGTCAAAAAGAATATGGTGCTGATTCATGCCATGTGATTTGGAAAAGAATATGTAAAATATTTTTGCTTTTTTTCCAGTTGATTTGTAAACATAAACAATATCTTATGGAAATAAATAATTACTAGTGATTTTGATTCTCACTGAGTGCCCCACATAACTAGTCTGTAAAACTAACCTAAACTTAGTAAATGACTTATCTAAAGTATATATATATATCTTATATTCTGCATGTCACAAAATTTATATCATATAATTGCATAAATGACAAATTCTAAGTTCTTTATAATATCCATGAAATCTTATATATATATGTATGGATAATTCATCATGTTTTAATTTTGGCAAGTTAGTTTGCAGACCAATAACTGAATCCTCACTAGATGCCCTATACTTGTGGCTAAATCTAAGGTAAACTTAGTCTTTTGGACCTCTTATGTCAGGCATTTGGTCCACAGTAAGATTTCTTATGGCCAGCAGCTTTGGTCATATAATATATTATTTATGGCCCACTAGAGCAGTGTCAAATAGAATATGGTGTTTATTCATGCCATGTGATTTGGAAAAAAATATGTAAAATATTTTTGCTTTTTTTCCAGTTGATTTGTAAACACAAACAATATTTTATGGAGATTTTCGCTTCTGATAAATAAGAGTTCTTATGGCCAGCAGCTTTGGTCTTATAATGTATTATTTATGGCCCGCTAGATAACCATTGGCTCTTGGGCATCTTCACTTTATCAAATTTGTACCTCTATGCAAAAGATTTGGACACCCCTGCTCTAGGGTCTGGTTTTGGGACCAAAGCATTAATACCACTAACCCAGAACACCCAAGCAGAATCTTACAATACCACCAGGCTTTGTTGGTTTTCAATCACATCATGGAAATGCCAGATCAAGTTGTAGTCTCTTTGTATAATCCTTTTCTTACCTTTCTTAAAATTAGTTTTAATATGAAGCTGCTGATATAAGTTATACAATGTTATTGCTTAGATAAATCTAGAATCTACAATCGTTATTAATTTTTATTAATTAAATCGGTCTGATTAAATATCATAACACTTGATTAAATTCTTGTATCTCTGAAATTCTTCAAATTGATAATTAAGATAATTAATTCTTATGCAGTCAAGTCAGGGGTTCTTCCTTGATACTGTGCAATTGATATTATACAGAATGGTGATGGTCACTGGTAAGTACCAACTTTTGTACTGGAGATACTGTGGAGGACAATTCTCAAAATAAGCCAAAAATAAGGGATGCAAATTCAAACCTTGCTGGAATCCTATCTCAATACAGCTTTTTTTGGGGGTGGGTGGGTGGCGGGCTAATACAATTTAGAATTTGGCCATAATAAAAACAGTAATGCTTTGAAATAATGGAGAACTGTTTGTGTTACAAATTAAAAAGACTTTTCATCTTTTTTCATGTCTTTAAAATAAAACTCTGTGAAAATATTACAAGTGGTAAAAATTTTTGTGGTGTGTCAGGCCCCAGTGGTTATTACAGCCCTGTTAATATAAGAAAGTCTTCCAATGATTGAGATTGTTAATATGCTGTTTTATCTTCAGCTATATAAAAATTATCCTTATTTCATTTGTTTTTATCTTTTTTAAATAGACAAAAAAAGGGGAGGAATGTTGAAAAGCATGTAATGAAAAGATTTTATTTTAACCTTTGACTGCAAGAAAATATATTGTTAAAAAATATTCAAATTCAATTATCAAATCTCATTTATGGAAAAGATAGTTTGGAGGAATTATCAATTTCTTTTTCCCCCCTTTTTTTCTTTCTTTAGTTTTATCCTCTTCTCTCTTTTTATTTGTCTTTTTATTCTTTTCTTTTTTCTAATAATTTCTTTGTTGTTTTTCTCTTTTGACTTTTTCTTTCCTAAATTTGTTTCTCCTCATTCTTCTTCTTCTATATTTCTTCTTATTATTATTATTTCATATTTCTTTTTATATTCAATTATCAAATTTCATTTATGGAAAAGATGGTTTGGAGAAATGATCAATTTATTCCCCCCCCTTTTTTTTCTTTCTTTAGTTTTTTCCTCTTTTTTCTTTTTATTTGATTTTATTCTTTTTCCTTTCCTTTTTTTTTAATAAGGTATAATTGTAAAAACTCCAAGAGAAAAAACCAACAAAAAACGTTAAAAAATACATGTCTTTCCTCTCCTGGGTAAAAACAAAAAACTCAATGGCACAGGAAAAATGGTCATATTAATACGAAACTAGCAGGACCTGTGGATATACAACAGTATAATAATTCAATTATTACAACATTTGATATTTTTTACTTAAGACCTATTGCAAAATAGTTCAATATTTAAAAAATAATAATCTGGATTTAACTCTCTCTCTTTTTTTTTTCTTTTTTTAATCTTTTCACTATGTTCAATTGAAACAGATTAGCATTATTGCTTCTTTGCACTCTCCCCTCTCTCTATCTTCTGCCTACCCTCTTTCTTTCTTTTTCTTATTATATTTTTCTGTATAGCATGTCCTTTTTCTTCCATTTCTTTCTTTATAATAAAAACGGAATGGTCCATGAGGTGATGAAACTCATAAGAATTCAGCAGATAAGCAACAGCAGATAATCAGGATTTACATTTTTGCATTTCATCTTGGATGATTTGGGTGATCTCATTTTTAACCAGAGGGTGTTGCAAGATGATAAGTCAAAAGATTAAGGAACAAGTGTATTAATATATAGATGGATCAATCCAATATCTAAATACCAGATACGTTAAGTCCCTGGCTGACATGAATCCATTACTACCGTGCAGTCGGATAGCAAATTATACCAGGCAAGGGCTAAAGTATGGGTTGGCTGAAACGTTTTCTTAACTACACCGTGAAGACTAAGAAAGGATTCAATTATGTGAAATATGACTCAGCTCAAAGTTATTGTCCATGGAATCTTATTCTATATTTCCTATACATATTGCTTGCTTAACAGTCTCCTCAGGACAAAACACTTTGTCTTGAGGACAAGTGGCTAATATACTGCTTTGAAACCAATGGTAATAAATGCCTTTTTATTGTATAGTGTACCATAACAAATAAATATAGGTCTTATACCTGTAATCAACAACTTTCTTTTTCTTTTTCTAATACAATATATATATATATATATATATATATATATATATATATATAGAGAGAGAGAGAGAGAGAGAGAGGAGAGGGGGAGAGGGAGAGGGGGGATAATGCTATTGTGCTTCTCTGTTAAATATAATTTATCTTGTCTATCTAAACAGAACCCTTACCAAAAAAAACTGACAACAGAAAAACTAAAAAAAACCCAACAATTTTATCATTCTCTCTAGCCTTGTTTCATACTTTGCTTAATAAGCTGTACCTGAGATAAGATTTTATATATATATATATATTATATATATATTAAAAAAAAAGATATCGTGTTTCTCTGGTAAATATAATTTATCTTGTTTATTCTCAAGAGTACCTACCACCACCCCACAAAAAAAATAAAAACAACAAAACAAAACAAAAAAAATGCTAAAAAAAAACTTGGAGATTTTTAAAATCTAAAAACAAGAACCAAAAAAAAGAATAATCTATCTTTGCTTGAGTTTCTAATCCTTTTCTTTAGTTTCCTTGGAAAACAGAAGTTATTTCTTTTTAATTTTAAGTTTATTCATCAAGCAATCCTATCAGCACACAAGTCAAATTATTATTATTATCATTATTATTATTATTATTATTATTATCATTAATAATAATAATAATAATAATAATAATTAGATGAAAAACAAATATATAAAATTCATATATAGCTGTAGCCCCACCTAAAGAAAAAAAAAAAATAACAAGCAAAACAAATTTTTTGGCAGAAACTAATTCAATGATCTGACCCTAATTCTTTAAATATTGATTTCTTGGAGAAAGATAACGAAATAAAATGTTCATTATAACTGAATCAGAAGGAAATCCTTGTCATAGTTTAAAGGTTAGTACGCAAGTCACATAGATTAATTACTACAGAGTAGTGAGTTTGATCCTCACTGGGTGCCCATACTTTCAAGCCCTGTGACTAATCTAAATTATACTTAATTTTTGTGAGACAAGATCAGGTTGTGCTTAAAACTGCAAATCCCACTAGATCACTTGAGCTAAACAGTGATGAACCTGTTCAGTACCTGGTGTTGTTAGTTGGCTGGCTGGTTGGCTGGATTTTATGGCATGTCAACCCTTGTTGGGCTATGTTATGCTGAAGATATTTTGTCTTATACATTCTTGATGAATACTAAATTTATTTCAAACTCAATTTTTTTCAAAACATTTCTTTTTCAAGACTCATTTTTTTCTATTTAATCCAGAGATGGAACCCTAACAGGTACTACCACTCTGGGTCAGGGTGAATCTGAGAGTAATGGCGATGAAGGGGTACTCCCCAGAGGTCCGAGTGGTCCTAGGTGTAATGGTGATGAAGAGATACTCAACATTTCCCAGACCTCCAAATTGGAACTTCACCACTAATGAAGATCATACCCAGGACAAGTACTTGGTGTAATGGTTATCATCATAGGAAATCGACACACCTACTGGTGTTTCGAATCCTCATTGAGGTTGTTTGCATTTCAATTTGTACTTTATACCTCGGGAAAGCTGAACCCATCTCTTCTATCTTTAGCTATGGGGTAAATAGTAGGATAGACTGGTATAGCAACTAGTCTAGAAAAAGAAAACCTCTGAATTCAAACCAGCTGTACTTCACTTAAAAATAGACCTTGTCTCAAATCCTGAGTGTGGCAGGATGGTTGGTTGGATTTTACAGCATGTCAACCCTTATTGCATTATTTTATGCCAAAGACATTTTATTTTATTTGTTCTTGTTAGGTATTCAATCTCATGTTTTTCAAATTCAATATTTTTTTAAAACCCTTTTTGATACTCATTTTTTAAAATCTATTTAAGCCATAGATAGGACCCTAACAGGTATTACCACTCAGGATCAGGGTGAAACTGGGAGTAACTGCGATAAAGGGTACTCTCCAGAGTTCAGAGTGGTTGGGTAAATACATACTAGATTGGGTAAACACTTAGGAACAGGAGGTTGTGTAAGCAATCTGAGGCCTTTATGCTTAGTAAATTCTAACAAATGGTTTGGTTTCTTTGTTTAATGGCATATCAAGTTAGTAGTAAAATCGTCGGGGTGGCCTAAAGTCGGTATCAGCCAATTAGCGAGGGAGTCAATCCCCTTTTCACTAGCGCTAGACCAAGGAGATTGTTTTTGCATCTGAGGTGGAGCGCCACACCTACCATCAGCTCCTTACTTTACCGCACAGATCTCTGTGCTACTCATATGCTGAGTTGGCGAGGGCTGGTATCGAACTAGGAACCTTGTGGTTTCTAGCCGAACGCTCTACCAACCAAGCTAACCCGCAAACCTAATTCAAACTCATTTACTATGATGTTACAGTCCATCACATTAGTCCCTACACCACCGGGATTTCCCCTCTAACAAATTGTAAGAAATAAACAGCATGATAATGGCAAAACATTAAAGCAATTATGTACTGATCAAATTATCATATAGAAAAAAAATTAAAATTCTCTTCTTTCCCCGTGGTGTCAAAAGATCAAACAACATGATCAGATTATATCATTATAAATATATCTAACAACCCCTCCATACCTGTGACCTTGTGTCATATCCTAACCATGGCAAATGGGTATAAGGGCCTCATCAAGCTAGTCTTGCAGAACCATGACTACTGAATAGGTGTCTACCCTGTACATTCAATGTTTTTTTTTTTCATATTAATGCTTTATGAAGAAAAATTGCATAAAGATGTTAAATGCTTCAGACTTGAATGTTTCTTAATCTCTCCCTAGTTAAAGGAGATTATATTTAACTTTGTCCAGCATCTCAAAAGGATGGAAGCAATTCAAAACCAATTTGTACAGGGTGGTTCGAAAGTCTTGTCATATTTTCTTAGAGGTAAAATAATTACATAATACAACCCAAAATTCTAGAAAATAATCTAATTTTTAAAGATTTTTTTTTTAGAGGTAAAATAATTACATAACTTATTATTATTATATATAGTGCTCATGATGTAATGGATATCATCATTGGAAATGAACATGAGACAAATTCAAATCCTGGATGAGACTGTTTGCATTTCAGATAGTGTTAATAACATTTGGAAAGGTATGCATCCAACTATTCTCCCTCTAGCTATGGGTAAATAGTAAGGCAGATTCAGCTCTTTAACCTTGGTTAGGGAACAAGTCTAGGGGAAGGAAAACTCTGAATTCAAAGCTGTTATATTCTGCTTAAGAAATTGACCTTGTGTCCATTTCCTTCTTATGCAGCAGGGTTGGTAAAGATGTATGTAGTATATCATTAACAACAAAAAATATTATAGTTAAAACAATATGTATGGGTGACAAGATTTTCGGACCACCCTTCAGAGTAGTGCCACAATATCTTATCTGTCACCACCAACACCCCCAGAAGCACTGTCACTTCAGGAGGGACCACCAACACTTAAGGCATTAAGTTGAATAGCCTACTTTTCTTATCTGCAGTTAAGTAATTGATTGTTTTTGTTGGGAATTTGCTAATGTTTGACTTTTTTAAAGATTCATTAAGTATCCTCCTTTATGCCTGAATTGTTTCTTTGTTACTGTCACATTTCTCTTTTGTTTAAAAATTTTGGCGATTAAAAAATAAAAAGCATTCTTTCAATTTTCTTTGGTTATAAATAGACAGTCTTAGAATTAAAAAAAAAATTGAAATATTGAAAAATAATTAAAAAAGCTTCTTGAGTTTTCATGATATTTGTACAATAATCACTGTCTTATATATATATATATTTAATTAATGGTTTTACCTACTTTAAACTGTACTCAGGCAGTTTTTCCACCACTACAATCCTACCATAACACTTGCAGTGGCTCTTACATGTATCACTTATTTACACTGAAAATCATTATGTATACATCCCTGCAATCTTTTACTTTGTCTGAGGTGAATAGATAGTGAACATTGAAATATTCATCATACAGGTAAAAATACCAAGAAAATTTGTACAGCCGTGGGGGAAATTTGATGGGCAAAAGAGTTAAGAAATAATCATAAAATGCAGTATTCCTATGAAGGCCTTTTTGGCTAGTTTATAGACAATGATTTTTCATATCTCATCTTACACCTAACAACAGCCAACATATGGACTACAAATATGTCTGTTCTTTGAAATATAAAAATGAAAGCTAGGTCTTCTCGAACAGACATTCAAACATCTAAATAAAAGATTGTCTTATATAATTCCATATATAAATACAACCTTTTTTTTTATCATTAATTTTTACTATTTCTTCCTGTCACCTATCTCACAGCAAGTAGTACAATTGTTGTTCTTGTCATATCAGTCTTCCTAAATCTGTCTACTTTTCTTTCCTTCCTTGTATTACCATTCATGAACTTAAATTATAGTACCTCTGTTGAGTCAAACTCACTATTAGTGTTCTACTAGCCTAGCTTCATAACCATTACAAACCGAGGCACCTATTTCACTATATATTTGATACCAAGAGTGAATAAAATTTTTGTTGTATCTATTTAATGCATAGTTATTACGATATCATGGGTTACATAAAACAAGTTGATGAATATATCAACAAAGACATTATTTATAAATTCTTTAAAACATCTTGTTAAAAGAAACCATCATTTTTACTGGAGATATAAATATTAAGAAATAAAACAGATATAGAAAAAATAAAGTAATAAAGAAAATGATATCCAGAATTAAACATAATAATGGTGTTAAGAAGAAAGAAAAAAGAAAGAAAAAAAAATTGTTGAGCAAGAAAAGAAAAAAAGAAGAAATATTTTTTTAAAAACAAAAGAAGAAAAATATGGAGAAGAAAGAAAAAAGAAAATAAAAGAATAAAAAAATATATCAAGAAAAAGAAAAAAAGAAAAGGAAAGAATGAAATATACCTCTTCCTTTTAGAACTATCACAAGAGAAATTCATTTAAAAAAAATCTAAAATTTTATATTTGTTTGAATCTTCCAGATGTATCAAAGAAATAATGTTGTATAATGAAATTTTCATTTTTTTAACCTCTTTAAATAAAGAGCTCCAATTCTCCTCTACTTCAAACTTTCTGAGAAGAGATTTATGAACAAATCCGAATTCTTCTGAAACGATTCAGCCAATTATATATTCAGAAATTGCCAAATCAGTCCAAGTTTCTCTTATGCATACAGATTTCAATAACACTCGACCATTTTACTTCCAATATTTAATTTCCTTCAGATAAATATATATACGAGGTCTGTGCAGGAGTAATTTTTTGATATTAACAAAAATAGCCTCCCTAGGGCAATGTAAATTGGTTCCTTTCAAGTTAGGTCCTCACACCTTATATAACATGCTTTGCATTTTTGTTAGAATACGATCAGCTGATATGCCCTGTTGGCTGGGGCTATAGAACACCACACTTGCACTTTTGTAGAGGAGAAAGGCCCTCCCAATTATGCCACTGTTGGCTGTGGGTGGAACCTGTGATGTTAAGGATGGATTCCTGGAGGCTGAGCAATCCATTACACGCAACACTCCACTTTGGCCCTTATTTATCTGATCAATCAGTCGGTCATGTCAACCTAAAATGATTTGTTCCAACCCTATTGGCTTATGGCAACCTCAGCTTTTTTATTATATATGTATAGAAGGCAGTGGCTGAGGGTCTTAGTGTCTGGTTAATGTTAAACTGCATTTGATAGTGAAGTTCCAATTCTGGATCTCTCTGGTGAGTGTGCAGAACCTCTTCATCACATTTACTCCCAGGTGCCCTGCTGACCTGAAGTGGTAGTACCTGCTAGGGTCCCATCTATAGGTTAATAGATCAAAAGAGGAGTTTACAAAAAATGTGTTTAAAAAAGATTTGAATACTCAACAAGATGAATTAAACAACATAGTCACATACCATCTGAGTGAGATGGACAAGGCATGCTGGACACTGCTGGAGAAGCAAGGACGAGCTTAAGCAACTTTGCCTATGGAAGCCAACACTGGACATGCCACCCACAAGGCCTACATTTGACCAACTCTGCGAGGATAAAGGATGCTGCGTAGAGGACCTCCTGGGACAATGAATGATAGAGAAGGTTAGCGAGAGATTGTCATGGATATCGTGCTAATAGTGTACATGATGATGATGATGATATGCTTGTAAAATCCAACCATCAGCAGCCAATTGTTCCTTCTTAATCTTATACATGTTTGAGATTTCCTTTTTATCAATGATAACCAGAATTAGGTCTGTAGTGGGTGGAGTATAGTAGACAGGTGATGAGAAAGAAAGAATTAGAAAATGAGTGGTGAAAAAATTTGGTCGTTAGAAATTTGAGAGATTTGAATCTCAATTTGGTCCAGTTTTGCTCAGTTGTAGACTTAAGAATACAAGGTTCTTATGTTTGATTATGGTCCTACCAAACTCAGCACATGTGTAGCATGGCTTGGGTAAACTGGATTGTTGCAGTGAGACTGAGAGCTGATGGTAGATGTGGTGCTCCACCTAAAAAAAACAAAACTCTAGGGTCTGTCAGCTATTGAAAAGGGGGATATGACTTACTCGCTGTTTTAGCTGATCAACATAGGCTATTCTAGGCAGCTTTACAGCTTATAATAACATTTTCTACTTTTTAGAAATAGTAAAGTTGGGAAGTAGTACTGTTGGTATGTGGCCACAGCAAGGGAGTCTATCCGTCTTTGCTAGGCACTAAACCAGGAAATGAAGTAGAGTGGCAACCTACATTAGTCCGCCACTTTAACACAACAGATTTAAGCTGTGTTACTCATGGTGTGAGTTTGGTGAGGCAGTACAAATTGGAACCCTGTGATCCTAGGTGGATGTCTAACCAATTGAGATAAATAGCGCTTAGTTTTTCTATGGAATTCCATTAATTCTTATCCTTTTCATTTCATAGTTTTTTTCCATACGGCTAATTGTGTGGGCTGATTTTGCATAGACAGAACAAATGTTACTTGGGTCCATCGCTCCAGATTACTATTTTGATTTGGTTGATTCTATCGACAAATTTTTTCCGCAAACTTGAAAAACATTTATATTACCCATTAATGCTGGATATTGATGAGTTGTCATTATGATTAATTCTGCTTTGTGAAGGAGAATTTTTCTGCAGCGAATACATTGTCTGAAAAACGGCTAATGAAGAAAATGGAATGTCTTGGAGATTAATTAAGTCTAAGTAACTCACAAAGCATAAGTATTCAAACAGACACGAAATGTTCGCTTGTTTTGCCAACTGAAAAATAGACTTATGATTAAGATTGGGGTGCCGTTTGCACATGCCCCCAGGAAGAATTATCAGGCAGAAATATCCATTCATTTGAAGTCAATCAATATTTCTTTTTGAATTTATACTGATTAAGTATCTTAAAAAATATAGATATACTTGCTTTTTTGTTTTTAAAAAATTATTTTTTGAAAAAATGTTACTATTTTATGGTCACTCATTACATGGTGTAATGCTTTTGTTAGAGAAACGGATACACTGATCAAGGTTTCAAATCCTGGACAGTGTTTTTGGCATTTACATAGTGTTATGCCCCTTAAAATATATTTATCAAGTATTCTCTTCTGCAGCTATGAGTAAATACTTAATAAAGAAATAAGTTAAATATTTAATTTAAAAGGTAAATGGGTTTTTTGAAATAGGTCCAATGTCAATTTAATAAAATTCTCTAAAGTAGTCTTAGAATCAGTTGGTTAAGTACACAGAGACTATAGAACAGTCAGATCAAAAAATTATAGCAAGGGCCAGTCTAATAAGGTGAATTTTGCCTAAGGAGTGTGGTATAGAACACTGTTTAAGTTACACCATTTTCAAGGGTTGAAGATCAATAGTGCTGGTTTTTCAGCATGATCTTTACGAATGCTGCAACCCGGACTTTTCTCACCAGAGAGAAGTGTGTTTTCTATTATTATGGAATTGTCTTTGCGCAACTTGGCTCATAGTGGCACTCATGTTATAACCAATTGTAAATTTTTTTTTTACTAAACATACTTCTCCATACCATTCTTCTGTAGATTTAATTGGTTTGCATTCTCAACATCAAATTTGATGAAGACTCTGTTTAATTGGTCTGCTGTGGTGTGTAACTGTGGATATAACACTGGATAAATATTAATAGGTATTTAACTTACTTCTACAGAGGTAGTATTACACATGGAGAAAACAGAAAGATCTTTAACCTTGTATGGCAATTGTCTAGGAGAAGGAAAGCTCTAATTTCAAACCTGTTTAAAACTCTACTTAAAATTTGACTTGCGTGACATCTCTGCTGTGGTGGAAGGGTTGGGTAAATATATACCAGTGCTTTTACTATCTAATCTAACAAAACAAATGCTATAGAAAAGTTGCAAATAACAATATAAAAACAATTACAAACTTTTATGATTTTGTTGAATTCTTGACAATAAGATAGACTTGAATATTTGATGTTCATTTTTGCAAAATGTGGCAAACTCGTTTGAAATACCTGAAGTTTTCTATTTGCATATATTTAAATAGCATACAAACTTAATATAATGAAATGTAGGGTGGGGTAGCGTTTATTGGTTTGGAAAATGAGGAGAAGCTAGAACCCATAAAAAATGACCTGATATGGAAACTCTAATGCGCCGCTATGTCACAGGGAATCTCAGAAAGCAATGGAAAGAAATGATGATTATATTATTCCATAAGTTGAACCTGGTGGAAATTACCTGGTTTCATTAGAACAGCCCAGGATAAAAGATCAATATGTCTTTTTTTAATGCTTTATTTTATTCTTCCTATATATAATATTATTTACATATTCTACTATATTTTTTTGGTGGTTCTGTTGTTTCATAACTGTCCAAGGATGCAATTCAACTAAGCCTTTATTATTCTAAATTTTCTCAGGTATTTCTATTGTATACTATTTTGTGGTGTTCTGTTGTTCATTGTCCAAGGATGATTAAATAAACCTCTGTGCTAATTTTAAACAAAATTTTCTGGAGTATTTACATATTATATACTATATTTGTGGTGTCTGTTGTTTATCTGTCAGGTGATTCAAAATACGCTGTTCAAGTTTAACAACTCTTTTAGGTAATTTAAAGGACTTCCACTAGTGGTATTTATATTTTTCTTGAATTCATTTGGGATACTAAAGGACAAAATTACCGGTGTGGTATAAAATAGGTAAGAAAGTAGGCTAAAGGGGAATAACTCTCATAAATTTGCAAATTTAATCAATTTATCTTAGCATTCTGTTCATTGGATCTTGAATTAAATGTCCTAAATGTTCATATGCTCTATCCTTTCAATAGTATTATGCTTGGGGTTATTGGTAAATGGAGGGTTAAGCATGCACAATTTCTGTTGTACTTTACTAATCGGCATAGGTACTGCTACCAATGGTGAGCAATTGAGATTTAAAAAGTTATACTTAAATTTAGTGGATATACTATAATAACCAAGATTAAGGCAGGTAATATAGCTTGTATACATTTAACAAGATATTTGATATATGAAACTCGATTAAATTTCTCTGAATGTTTGAGATGAGGCTTGATGATTACTATTATCTGCGTTAAGATAATAGATAGGGAAAAATTGGAAGAAGTAGACGCTGCTCAAAGAATCAGCTCATATGGTGGGCTGTTAAGGTAGCAACCATAGAAATGAAAAAGCTAGACCGATGATAAATAAAAAACAAAAGAAAAAAAAAAATATGTGCTAGGTAAAAAAATCATACGGCCAAGTGAATAGGTAAATTATTTCTAGCCAAAAAAGTTTATAAGTTTCCCCAAATTCCAACTGGATTGTCCAATTGGAACACATGGCTAGTGGATAAAGGAGTTAATTAAGACGTTCTAAGCGACAGTTATTCTAGATTGCAGTTCAATCTGATACAAGGGAGCAGTACATAGAATAATAATTAAACGCTTACACTATACCCGAGCTATGGTTAGCAGAATGGAACAGGATACCCCGTGGACTGATAAAAAGGTTAGGTTTCAAGTTCCCGTGAATGGCTCCCGCTTATGAAAAGAAGGTTCCTGAGTCCGAGAAGGTCCCAGTTCGATTAACGAATACTGAGGAAGGCGGAGGGGTATTGGCCGATGTTGTAGCAGTATAACAATAAGAAGATGAGGAAATAGTCATATAGGAGATATGAATTCGATTAATTTTTACATTAAATTCAAGTAACAAAATATTGTTTATATATGTTATATACTATTTATTAAGGTGAGAATTCTGAAGTGGAAGAAACTTCCAAAGTTTGTTTGGAAACACTCCAAAAATCACAGATGATAATACAAAATTTCATTTTAGTCATGAGACATCAAGATTAGGACACTTTTACAGAAGGGTGAACTTGACAAAGTCTAAAAAAATCAAAGGTAAAAAAGCTGCAGACCTGGGAATAATTCAAAAGTATGGAACAGCGAAGGAAATTTGATGACGATACTTCTTTGATTTGCAATGCAGTATTAACAAAACCAGTAGCGGAGAATGGACGAAAAGCTGCATCTCCCATTCTAAAGATAGGAAAACTTGAAATATCACAAGAACTATAGAAGTATAATTCTTACTGCGATAGCTGCTAAGGTTTGAATGGTTTCTTTTTCACTTGCATTAAACTGAAGTAGGAAACTCAGGAATTGGTTTTGCAGAAAATCAATCCATCAGATTCTGACTATTCGTCGATCTAGCGAGGTTCAAGCCAAATTCAAGGCAATACTTTTGTGCCTTTGTAGAGCTATGCATAGCAGTAACCAGTTTTATATGGGGAGACATATTCTAGTAGTATTTTCTCATCTTTTCTTCTGTGGCATTCAAATGCCTTTAATAAATTCAAAGTTTGCTTTGAGATTTTTTGGCTTGAACCTCTCTAGGATCGACGAATAGTCGAATCTGTGGATTGATTTCTGCAAAAGCCAATTCTGAGTTTGCCTAACTTCAGGTTGGATGCAGTGAAAGAAGACATTCAAACTTAGAGCTATGGGAGTAAGATTATACTTCTATAGTTCTTGTGATTTCAAGGTTTGCCTTCTTAGGGGGATGGGAGATGCAGCTTTTGCGTCCATTTTCTACTGTGTTTTGTTTTATACTTGGGCATTGCATAATGCAAAGAAGTATGTCATCAAATTTCTTGTGTTCCTATTTTGGAGTATTTCTCGGTCTGCAGTTTTTTACTTTTGATTGTGTTTTTAGGACTTTGTCAGTTCACCTCTGTAACAGTTCGCAATCTGATGTCTGCATTGATAATAATAGAATTTGGGTATTATCATTGTGATTTTGAGTGTTTCAAACAATCTTTGAAGTGTTCTTTCCACTTCAGAATTCTCACCTAAATAAAGTTTAATATATATACAATATTTGTTACTTGGATTTAATGATTAAAAATTATGCGAGTTTCTATTAATCTGCGTTATACTGGACTATTGTCCTCATCTTCATTGTTATTCTGTACAACATTTCGGCCAATACGCCTCGCGGCCTTCTCAGGTATTTTCTTATCGACTTGGGAGCCTTCTCGGACTCAGGACCTCCTTTGTCATAATCAGGGACCTACGGAACTTTGAACTAACTTTATTCAGTCCACGGGGGTATCCTGTTTATTTGGCTAAACATAGCTGGGGTATAGGTGTTAAGCTGGTTATTATTATTGCTTATGTTATGCTGCCCTTGATCAGGATTGAACTGAATCTAGAGATAACTGTCGCTTAGATGTCTTTCTACGTCTTTATCCCACTTAAGGGCATGTGCAATTGGACAATCAGTGTGAATTTGGGGAACTTATAAACTTGTTTTTGGTAGATATTTTACGCATTCCTTGGGTATGATATTTTTTAGCTAGACAGCATATTGTTTTGTTTTTTGCTTTGTTTTTTTTTTTATTCTGGTCTAGCTTTTTCCATTTCTATGGGTTGGTCTACTTACAGCCACCATATGAGCTGATTCTTTGAGGCGTCTTCTCTTCGAATATTTTTCCGCTATCTATTATCTTTAAGCAGAATAATAGTAATCATCAAGCTCATCTCAAACATTCAGAGCAATAATGAGTTTTCATTTTTTCATATATCTTTGTTAATGTATACAAGTATAATGTTTCCTGGCCTATCATTGGTTATATAGTATCTCTAAATTAAGTTAATACTTTTTTAAATCTCATATTGCTGCACCAATTGGTTAGCAGTAGCTATTGCTCGAATATGTTAAATGTTACAAACAGAAATTTGTGCATGTTAACCTCCATTTACGCAATACCCGCAAGTATAATATATTTGAAAGGGAGTGAGATGCAATATGAACATTGTTAACAATTATTCAGAGGTCCTAATGACAGAATGCTATGAGAATTGATTAGTTTGCAAATTTATTGAAGAGTTTATTCCTTAGCTACTTTTTCTTTCTATTTTTTCATACACAGCTGGTAAATTTTGTCTTAGTGGTCCAAATGAATTCAGAGTAATATAAATACCTAGTGGGTTCCTTGTAAGATTCTACCTAAAAGAGTTTTGTTAGAACTTGAGACAGGGCTTTATTTGAATTGCATCTTGGACAGATACGACAGAACCAAAATTAGTTATTCATATGTAAATACTCAAGAAAATTTTGTAGAAATTAGCACAGGGTTTTATTTTGAATTGGATCTTGGAGCAGATGAAAGACAGAGCACAAAAATATAGTATACAATATGTGAAATACTCGAGAATAATTTTGTTAGAAATTTAGTATTGGTTTATTTGAATTGCATCCTGGACAGATGCAACAG
>CM042143.1:59393659-59396735 GCA_023376005.1 Doryteuthis pealeii | reverse complement strand
TCATAGCATAACTGTCTCAAGATTGTTTGTTGTATCACATAAATTGAATCAGATTTCACTTCTATCTATATCTAGCTTGTTAAAAACCATTCAATGGAAGCATTAAAAAAGACAAAAAAAGATAACTGAGATTCTACATTAAATTTTGTGGCCAATAATCCCTGACTAAAGGTATTAGTAGAGAGACAAAGAAGTATCCTGAGCTAAAGCAGGCATTAGTGAAAGGAGACAAATGTGTGACTTAAGCCGATATCATACTTAAGTTAAATTTAGATGGTACAAGTTACTACTTGTTGTCTTAACCTGAGTAACAAACTCTATGCCAATAAATATTTCTCTGAAAATTTTCTTAGAAGAACATTAATATATATATAAATATAATATAGAGAAATTAATATGTCCCTACTTGATTGTTATCTGTACAAACGTTAGTGATCTTGCTTTGGCCGGTGTTTCCTTCAGGTATTGCGGGTTGTCGACTCAGGAACCATTCTTTTCAAACTGCAGACACCTTTATTGTCCGTAATTGGGAGACCATACAGTATGGTGAACCACAACTTATTCAGAAGCTTCTGTGATGGCTCCTAATTTAGGAAAGAGTTCCTGATTTACGACAATTAAGGTCTACCTGATTTTGAAAGAAGGTTCCCACAAGATTCAGACAAGAAAATACTTGAAGAGGCTGGAGGGCACATTGGCCAAAACGTTGTAACGAGTATAACAAAATAAGAGAGATGAGGCAATCAGTCTGAATGATCCAAATAATCCAAATATGCATATATGGTCTAGTTTGTAATCAAATTTCTCTATAACAATTATCCAACAGAGATAATTTACGAAGCCTTAACTTAGTCTGGGCTCAAGGTAAAAGTTTGGGCACTCACAATATCCAAATTCAATACCAATAGTAATTTAGGAGATAACAGCTTGCTACCCACTGTTCTTAGCAAGGTCCCAAGATACTTTGTACAAACGTTGTTAGATAATGGCACCAAGACCACCAGTACTTGTATATGGCTCTTGAACATAATATATATATATATATATAATTATATACTATTATATGATATTAGAAGAATAAATACACCAAGGATGATGCCTTTCATTCAACTTCAACCCATCTGTACCCTATTCGCCATTGCCTTAGTAGGGTCCTCATAAACAGCACCCAGCTGTCCACAGCAGTACAGCTGTTGAATGTATGTATTTATCAACCTCCACAACACAGATAACGATGGAACACCAAAGTCGTCACGTTTTCAAGCAAGAGTTTAAACAGGTTTGAATTCAGAGTGTTCCTTCTCTTAGACCAGTGCATACTGTCAATATAGTACCTAAAATAATGAGGAATGGAACATCTGGTTTTCCAATAGAAATTCTGATGAAACCTCAGAAGAGAGAAACAATGAAATCTCATGGACTTTTAATTCAAACTAGCAATAGCAATTTACTCTGTTCACCTTTTACCTTTGCTTTGTAAACCTTTTTCCCTATCGTATAATATCCATTGTATTTCTTCCTATTATTTCTCAACTCTGATAATCCAAATGAAAAACACATTTCATTGTTAAAGGGAACCAGTTTGCCATACTATTACCATAGCTGGAGAGAGATATTGGATCTATAAACTTTCCCAGGTTATTAGCGCTATGTGAAATGCTACCAGCCTAATAAGCCCTCAGGAAGTAAATATACATTATTCCTTCTCAGCTATGGTAAATAGTAGGGAAGACAAGGCTCTTTAAAAATTGCGCATAGCACTGTCTAGGAGAAGGAACACTCTGAAATCAAACCAATTGCATCTGCATAAAAATTGGCCTTGTCGTTGCATCCTGCTCGTGATGAGGAGGTTGGGTAAGAACATACAAAATGTATCTAGTATAATGGTTTAACGCTATTTTCTACACACCATTGTCCACATCTTTATAGTTATCTGCACAACATTTCAACCAATGATTTTTACTATAAAAATGCATTGGAAATGATTTTTACTATAAAAATGCATTGGAAATGATTTTTACTATAAAAATGCATTGGAAATGATTTTTACTATAAAAATATGCATTGGACAATGATTTTTACTGACAAACTGAATTTGAAATTGTGAGTTACCTTAAAACTGGTTAAATTTACATATAAATTTAGTCTGAAAAGATTTAATAAAGATTGTTGTTTTTTGGGGGTTTTTTGTAAAATCATTTGGCTATTTTAAAGAAGGCAATGCTGAGTCCCTTGCTGGTTTAGCATGCAAATGAATATAATTTTGTTTAGGGCATGTATTAGAGGACCATCATCTTTTTCTTCTTTTCCTTTTTTTTTTATTAAAATCTAATTATCATGAATTCTTCCTTGAAATTTCATGGTATTTTCTTTTTTTTTTCCTGAATGAGGAGGTGGTGCTGGGATTTTTTCTTTCTATTTTTCCTTTTTTTACCCATTTAAGATTTCCACACCTTGTGAGCTGTGCATGACAGAAGAAATAAACATATTTTTAATTAATTTTACAAGAAAAAAAAAAGAAACATCGATATGCCTGTTAGGAAAACTACTGCAAAAAAATGTGTTTTTAATGTTGGGCAACACAAAACTCTGTAGGTTTACTTATTTGTTATTAAAATTTATTTTCTTATCTAAAGACATTCATGACACTATTTCATTAATGCCTTCTGCTATATACTAATGTTCTGTCATGTATTATAAACACCACACACACACACACACACACACACACACACACACACATATATATATAATATATACTATATATATATTATGTTTTTTATGTTGAAGTTGGGCGTTATTTGAAGCATATTATATATTATATATATATATATATATATGGTTTTATTCCTAAATATAATACTTATACAGTTAATATGCAAATTGTATAAATGTGTTCCTTTTAGATACATATTTCAAGTTGAATGCACAAATAAGTATAAATATTTATTTCGTTCTCAGTGAATGAAATGAATGTTTATACAGTATGCTTGAAGATAGATATGAACAGACTGAAAGGCAGGAGAGACTGAGATATAAAGAAAGTGAGTGAGTGAGAGAGAGAGAGAGAGAGAGA
>CM042143.1:59366159-59391159 GCA_023376005.1 Doryteuthis pealeii | reverse complement strand
CTATAAAAAAAATATGATCCGAGGATATAATATACAAATTTAGGTCTTTTTAGTAGATAATTCTTTATTTTGTCATAAAGGGTCCGGTTTAGCTCAGTTGATAGACTATCAGCCTCAGAACCACAAGGTTCTTGGTTCGATACGGCCCTCACTAACTCAGTGCATGAGTAGCACAAAATTGAGTCTGTACAGTAAAGTGGGGAACTGATGGCAGGTGTGGCACTCCCCTCTGATATAAAAAAACATCTCCCTGGTCTAGCACTAGTGATAAGGGGTAGATTCCCTCTTACTGACAACAGGTCAATCCACTGAGTTATTACTTGTGTAATGACTTTAATGTCGTGATAAAAGCAATAGAAATAAAAATGTAATGAAATCGAGCATAAAATTCTTACTTGTAATAATAGAGTGAAATGGCCTGTTGTTGGTATCAGCCAAACAGCAAGGGAGTCTATCCCCTTTTCACTGGCACTAAACCAAGGAAATTGTTTTTGCATCTGAGATGGAACACCACATCTACCATCAGCTCCCCACTTTACTGCACAGATCCAAGCTGTGCTATTCATATGCTGAGTTGGCAAGGTCCTGTATTGAACCCAGAACCTTTTGATTCCTAGTCAGATGCTCTACTGATTGAGCTACACCGGCCTGATCTATATGCTTGTTTATAACTACATACCTCTCTATTTCATCGATCCTCTGGACACACCTTTGTACTGTTAACACATACTGAATACCTCTCTGCTGGACACATTGAATAACTGAACCTACATTATCTCCCTTAGCTTGACAAGCCAGCTCTTTCAATAAAAGCCGCCTTATGTATAGGCATTATAGAAAAACTTGTCTCAACCAAAATGAATATTCCCTGTAGGTATTCGACTATATTCATTTTCTCCTACACATACTCATATTTATTCTTGTACATATAGATTTTCCTTTTTATATACAAATATATTTTTGTTCATATTTGCACCATCATCAAGTTGTGCTGACAGCATGGATTTCCATCACTTTCTCTCAATGCCCATCCCTAACAGTCATTGCTCTTGGCAGGTCTTTCACACGGCATCCAGTATCTGCACAGAGCTGATTGATCTATTTGCTGGTCTATTTACACTGGTGTGTCCATGTAAAGGTGTACAAAGGAGAACATCACTTATGAGTGCATCCTTGCTTCTCTAACAGCGCCTTGTTTGTCTTTCTTGGATGATTTGTGTGACAGAAGGTAAGTGGCAGTACAGCTGCTCCTTTTGTGAGGTATTGCTTCAAGGATTTGATTGAGACATCATGCAGCATTCTTGTGTAAGTTCCCATCTAGTTTTAGAGTCCAAGTGGTGCAGCTGTACAGTATCACTGACTTGGTTACAGCTTAGAAGAATTTTCACTTTATTTTATCAGAAAGATTAGATTTTGTCTATAGCAGTTGATGCCTTTTCTATGCATATATTTACATCAATTTCTGTAGATGAGATATTACTACCTCAGTATATGAACTGGCCTACTAATTTCAGAGGCTTAGCATCCAGTGTGGAGATGTCTCCATCATGTTTAAAAGTCTGGTTTATCTGAGTTTACATAGAGGTTAATGCATTTTGCTGTCTTTTCTAGACTATGCAGCAATGACTCGGCTTGTGCAGATCTATTTGTGAGAAGTGCTAGATCATCTGTGTATTCCACATCTGTAATAGTTTCTGTGGATATTGCCTGCTTCTTGTCTTTTTTTATTATATCTAATGATGTTTATAGTTTAGCATATTATAAATAAAATGCTGCTAATGCATGTACTTGTAGGACTCCAGCAACAATTTAAAGAAATCTGTAGCACCATTCAGTGAACAAACCATTATTTTTGTGCCTTGTAGAGCATTATCATAGCAGTAACAGTTTATATGGGGAGACCATATTCTAGTGTATTTTTCTCCATCTTTCTTCTGTGCATTCAAATGCCTTTAATAAATCTACAAAAGTATTGCCTTGAGATTTTGGCTTGAACCTCTCTAGGATTCGACGAATAGTCAGAATCTGTGGATTGATTTCTGCAAAACCAATTCTGAGTTTTCCTACTTCAGGTTGGATGCAAGTGAAAGAAGACCATTCAAACCTTAGCAGCTATGGCAGTAAGAATTATACTTCTATAGTTCTTGGTGATTTCAAGGTTGCCTTTCTTTAAGAATGGAGGATGCAGCTTTCGTCCATTTCTCTACTGTGTTTTGTTTATATACTGCATTGCATAATCAAAGAAGTATGTCATCAAATTTCCTTGTGTTCCATACTTTTGGAAGTATTTCCTCGAGGTCTGCAGCTTTTTTACTTTTGATTGTTTTTTAGGACTTTGTCAAGTTCACCCTCTGTAAAGTGTCCAATCTTGATGTCTCATTGACTAATAATGAATTTTGGGTATTATCATCTGTGATTTTTGGAGTGTTTCCAAACAAATCTTTGAAGTGTTCTTTCCACTTCAGAATTCTCACCTTAATAAAGTTATATAATCATATATAACAATATTTTGTTACTTGGAATTTAATGTTAAAAATTAATCGAGTTTCTATTATCTGCGTTATATGGACTATTGTCCTCATCTTCATTGTTATCTGTACAACATTTCGGCCAATACGCCCTCCGGCCTTCCTCAGGTATTTCTTATCGGACTTGGGAACCTTCTCGGACTCAGGAACCTTCTTGTCATAATCGGGAGCCATCACGGAACTTTGAACCTAACCTTTTATTCAGTCCACGGGGGTATCCTGTTCTCATTCTGCTAACCATAGCTGGGGTATAGGTGTTAAGCTGTGTTAATTATTATTCTATGTTACTGCTGCCCTTGATCAGGATTGAACCTGCAATCTAGAGATAACTGTCGCTTAGAACTGTCTTAATCTAACTCCTTTATCCACTAGGCCATGTGTCCAATTGGACAATCCAGTGTGAATTTGGGGAACTTATAAACTTGTTTTTGGCTAGAATATTTACCTATTCACTTGGGTATGATTTTTTTACCTAGACACATATTGTTTTGTTTTTTCTTTTGTTTTTTTTTTATTCTGGTCTAGCTTTTTCATTTCTATGGTTGGTCTACTTAACAGCCCACCATATGAGCTGATTCTTTGAGGCGTCTTCTCTTCCAATATTTTTCCCTATCTATTATCTTAACGCAGATAATAGTAATCATCAAGCCTCATCTCAAACATTCAGAGAAATAATCGAGTTTCATTTATTCAATATATCTTGTTAAATTGTATACAAGCTATATGTTCCTGGCCTTATCTTGGTTATATAGTATCCATCTAAATTTAAGTAATACTTTTTAAATCTCATATTGCTCCACCATTGGTTAGCAGTACCTATTGCTCGATTATGTAAATGTTACAACAGAAATTTGTGCATGTTAACCCTCCATTTACCAATAACCCAAGATATACTATTTGAAAGGGAGTGAGATGCAATATGAACATTGTTACCATTAATTCAAGAGGTCCTAATGAACAGAATGCTAGAGAAATTGATTAAATTTGCAATTTATGAGAGTTATTCCCCTTAGCCTACTTTTTCTTTCCTATTTTTTATACCACAGCCGGTAATTTTGTCCTTAGTGATCCCAAATGAATTCAAGAGTAAATATAAATACCACTAGTGGGTTCCTTGTAAGATTCTACCTAAAAGAGTTTTGTTAGAACTTGAGACAGGGCTTTATTTTGAATTGCATCCTTGGACAGATAAACAGACAGACACCACAATATAGTATAATTATGTAAATACTCCAGAAAATTTTGTTAGAAATTAGCACAGGGTTTTATTTGAATTGCATCCTTGGACAGATGAACAGACAGAGACACCACAAATATAGTATACAATATGTAAATACTCGAGAAAATTTTGTTAGAATTTAGTATATGGCTTTATTTTGAATTGCATCCTTGGACAGATGAACAGACAGAACACCAAAAATATAGTATAGAATATGTAAATAAGTATTGTATATATATGTAAGTAATAAATAAAGCATTAAAAAATGACATATTGATCTTTATTCCTGGTGGCTGTTTCTAATGAAACCAGGGAATTTCCACAGGTTCAACTTATTGGATAATATATCGATCATTTCTTTTTTCCATTGGTTTCTGTAGATTCCCTGTGGGACATAGGGCTGCATTAGAGTTTCCATATCAGGTCATTTTTATGGGGTGGGTTGCTAGCTTCCTCATTTTCCAAACCAATAACTGCTACCCCACCTACATTTTCATATTATATGATAGTTTTGTTATGCTATTTTGAAATATATGTCAAATAGAAAACTTAGGTATTTTCAACAGTTTGCCACATTTTTGCAAATGAACATCAAATATTTCAAGTCATTCTTATTGTCAAGAGATGTCAACAAAATCATTAAAAGTTTGTATTTTGTTTTTATATTGTTATTTGAACTTTTCTGATAGCATTGTTTTTGTAGATTAGATAGTAAAAGCAGCTGGTATATATTTACCCAACCCTTCCACCACAGGCAGGATGTGACGCAAGGTCAAATTTTAAGTAGAGTTTAACAGGTTTGAAATTAGAGTATTCCTTCTCCTAGACCAATTGCCATACCAAGGTTAAAGATCTTTCTGTTTTTTCTCCATGTGTTGAATACTACCTCTGTAGGAAGGTAGTTAAATACCTAGTTATATTTATCCTAGTGTTATATCCACAGTTACATCACTCACAGGGACCAATTAAACAGAGGTCTGTCATCAAATTTTGGATGTTGAGAAGTGCAAACATATGAAATCTACAGAAGAATGTGTATGGAGAAGTATGTTTTAGTAAAAAAAAAATTTTACAATTGGGTTAAACATGAGTTTGCCACTATGAGCCAGAGTTGGAAAGACAATCCATAAAATAGAAACACACTGTCTCTCTGGTGAAGAAAAAGTTCCGGGTGCAGCATTCGGTAAAGATCATGCTGAAAGGACCCATCACTATTGATTTCCTTGAAAATGGTGTAACTGTAAACAGTGTTTCTTATTACCAACTCCTTAGGCAAAATTCACCTTATTTATTGACTGGCCCTTGTATAATTGTTTTGATCTGACTGTTCTATAGTCTCTGTGTACTGTAACCAACTGATGCTAAGGACTACTTATAGGAGGTAATTTTTTAAAGTTGTGACTGGAGGCCTATTTCAAAATACCCATTACCTTTTAAATTAAATATTTAACTTATTTCTTTATTAAGTATTTACTCATAGCTGGAGAGAGAATACTTGGATAAATATATTTTAAGGGCATAAGCACTATGTGAAATGCAAACAGCTTTGTCCAGGATTTGAACTTGGATCAGTGTATCCGTTTCCTCTAACAATAAGCATTACACCATGTAATGAGTGACCATAATAATAGTAACATTTTTTTTTCAAAAAATTTTTTTAAAAACAAAAAAGAAGTATATATATATATTTTTTTATATAAACTTAATCAGTATAAATGTCAAAGAAATATTTGATTTGACTTCAGAATGAATGGATTATTTTCTGCTTGATAAATTCTTCCTGGGTGGGGCTGTGCAGAAGTCGGGCACCCATTCTTAATCATAAAGTCTATTTTTCCAGTTGGCAAAACAAGTGGACATTTCTGTGTCTGTTTGAATTACTTATGGCTTTGTGAGTTACTTAGACTTAATTAATCTCCAAGACATTCAGTTTCTTCATTGCCGTTTTCAGACTGTGATTCGCTGAAGAAGAATTCTCCTGCACAAAGAGTAATTATCATAATGACAACTCATCAATATCCGAGATGGGTAATATAAATTGTTTTTCAAGGGTTGGGAAATTTTGTCGATAGAATGCAACCAATCAAAAATAGGTAATCTGGTAGCGATTGGACTCCAAGTAACATTTGTTCTGGTGCTATGAAATTCAGCCACCAATTAGGTTATGGGAAAAACTATGGAAATGAAAGGATAAGAATTAATGGAAGTCCATTAGAAAAATAAGGGGCTGATTTATCTCAATTGGTAGAGCATCCACCTAGGAATCACAGGGTTCCAATTTGGTACTTGCCCTCACCAACTCAGCACATGAGTAACACAGCTTAAATCTGTGGGGTAAAGTGGGGAGCTAATGGTAGGTGTGGCACTCTACTTCATTTCTCTGGTTTAGTGCTAGCGAAAAGGGGATAGACTTCCTTGCTGTTTGGCAGATACCAACAGTAGGCTACTGTGCCAACTTTACTTATTTTCTTAGAAAAGTATAAATGTTATAAGCTGTAAAGCTTGCAGAATAGCCTATTGTTGGTATCAGCTAAACAGCGAGGAAGTCTATCCCCCTTTTCAATAGTGAGAGACCAAGGAGTTTTTGTTTTTTTTAGGTGGAGCACCACATCTACCATCAGCTCTCAGGTGCTCTACTGCACAGATCAGTTTACCCAAGCCTATGCTACACATGTGCTGAGTTGGTGAGGACCAGTATCAAACATAGAACCTTGTGATTCTTAAGTCTACCAACTGAGCAAACTGGACCAAATGTTGAGATCAAATTCTCTCAAATTTTCTAAGACCAAATTTTTTTCCACTCATTTTTCTAATTCTTTCTTTCTCATCACCTGTCTACTATACTCCACCCACTACAGACCTAATTCTGGTTATCATTGATAAAAAGGAAATCTCAGAACATGTATAAGATTAAGAAGGATACAATGTGGCTGCTGATGGTTGGTTGGATTTTACAAGCATGTCATCATCATCATCATGTTACACTATTAGCACGGATATCCATGACAATCTCTCGCTAACCTTCTCTATCATTCATTGTCCCAGGGAGGTCCTCTACGCAGCATCCTTTATCCTCGCAGAGTTGGTCAATGTAGGTCCTTGGTGGGTGGCATGTCCATGTGTTGGCTTCCATAGGCAAATGTTGCTTATGAGCTCGTCCTTGCTTCTCCAGCAGTGTCCAGCATGCCTTGTCCATCTCACTCAGATGGTATGTGACATGTTTGTTTAATTCATTCTTGTTGAGTATTCAAATCTTTTTTAAACACATTTTTTGTAAACTCCTCTTTTGATCTATTTAACCTATAGATGGGACCCTAGCAGGTACTACCACTTCAGGTCAGCAGGCACCTGGGAGTAAATGTGATGAAGAGGTTCTGCACACTCACCAGAGATCCAGAATTGGAACTTCACTATCAAATGCAGTTTAACATTATACCCAGGACACTAAGACCCTCAGCCACTGCCTTCTAGTACATATATAATAAAAAGGCTTGAGGGGTTGCCATAAGGCCAATAGGGTTGGAACAATCATTTAGGTTGACATGACCGACTGATTGATCAGATAAATAAGGGCCAAAGTGGAGTGTTGCGTGTAATGGATTGCTCAGCTTCCAGGAATCCATCCTTAAACATCACAGGTTGCCACCCACAGCCAACAGGTGGCATAATTGGGGGAGGGCCTTTCTCCTCTACAAAAGTGCAAGTGGTGGTGTTCTATAGCCCCAGCCAACAGGGCATATCAGCTGATGGTATTCTTAACAAAAAGTGCAAAGCATGGTATGATAAGTGTGTGAGGACCTAACTTTGAAAGGGACCAAGTTTACATTGCCCTAGGGAGGCTATTTTTTGGTTAATATCAAATAAATTACTCCTGCACAGACCTCGTATATATATTTATCTGAAGGAAATTAAATATTTGGAAGTAAATGGTCGAGTGTTATTGAAATCTGTATGCATAAGAGAAACTTGGGACTGATTTGGCAAATTTCTGAATATATAATTGGCTGGAATCGTTTCAGAAGAATTCGGATTTGTTCATAAATCTCTTCTCAGAAAGTTTGGAAGTAGAGGAGAATTGGAGCTCTTTATTTAAAGAGGTTAAAAAAATGAAAATTTTCATTTATCAACATTATTTCTTTGATACATCTGGAAGATTTCAAACAAATATAAAATTTTAGATTTTTTTTTAAATGAATTTCTTTCTTGTGATAGTTCTAAAAGGAAGAGGTATATTTCATTTCTTTCCTTTTCTTTTGTTTCTTTTTTCTTGATATATTTTTTTATTCTTTTTATTTTTCTTTGTTTCTTTCTTCTCCATATTTTTTCTTTCTTTTGTTTTTAAAAAAATATTTTCTTCTTTTTTTTCTTTTCTTTGCTCAACAATTTTTTTTTCTTTCTTTTTTTCTTTTCTTCTTAACACCATTATTTATGTTTAATTCTGGATATCATTTTTCTTTATTACTTTATTTTTTCTATATCTGTTTTATTTCTTTATATATTTATATCTCCAGTAAAAATGATGGTTCTTTTTAACAAGATGTTTTTAAAGAATTTATAAATAATGTCTTTGTTGATATATTCATCAACTTGTTTTATGTAACCCATGATATCGTAATAACTATGCATTAAATAGATACAACAAAAATTTTATTACTCGTGTATCAAATATTAGTGAAATAGGTGGCTCGGTTGGTGTAATGGTTATGAAGCTAGGCTAGTAGACACTAAAGTGAGTTTGACTCTAACAGAGTGTACTATAATTTAAGTTCATGAATGGTAATACAAGGAAGGAAAGAAAAGTAGACAGATTTAGGAAGACCGATATAACAAGAACAACAATTGTACTACTTGCTGGTGAGATAGGGTGACAGAAGAAATAGTAAAAATTAAATGATAAAAAAAAGGTTGTATTTTATATATGGAATTATATAAGACAATCTTTTATTTAGATGTTTGAATGTCTGTTCAGAGAGACCTAGCTTTTCATGTTTATATTTCAAAGAACAGACATATTTGTAGTCCATATGTTGGTTGTTGTTAGGTGTAAGGATGAGATATGAAAAAATCATTGTCTATAACTAGCCAAAAGGCCTTCATAGAATACTGATTTTTATGAGTTTATTCTTAACTCTTTTGCCATCAAATTTCCCCCACGGCTGTACCAAATTTTCTTGGTATTTTTTTTACCTGTATGATGGAATATTTCAATGTTCACTATCTATTCACCTCAGACAAAGTAAAAGATTGCAGGGATGTATACATAATGATTTTTCAGTGTAAATAAGTGATACATGTAAGAGCCACTGCAAGTGGTTTATGGTAGGATTGTAGTGGTGGAAAACTGCTGAGTACAGTTTAAAGTAGGTAAACCATTAATTAAATATATATATATATAAGACAGTGATTATTGTACAATATTCATGAAAACTCAAGAAGCTTTTGTAATTATTTTTCTAATATTTCAATTTTTTTTTTTTAATTTCTAGACTGTCTATTTTATAACCAAAGAAAATTGAAAGAATGCTTTTTATTTTTTATAATCGCCATAAATTTTTAAACAAAAGAGAAATGTGACAGTAACAAAGAAACAATGTCAGGCATAAAGGAGGATACTTAATGAATCTTTAAAAAATGTCAAACATTAGCAAATTCCCAACAAAAACAATCAATTACTTAACTGCAGATAAGAAAAGTAGGCTATTCAACTTAATGCCTTAAGTGTTGGTGTTGGTCCCCCCTGAAGTGACAGTGCTTCTGGGGTTGTTGGTGGTGACAGATAAGATATTGTGGCACTACTCTGAAGGGTGGTCCGAAAATCTTGTCACCCATACATATTGTTTTAACTATAATATTTTTTGTTGTTAATGATATACTACATACATCTTTACCAACCCTGCTGCATAAGAAGGATATGACACAAGGTCAATTTCTTAAAGCAGAATATAACAGCTTTGAATTCAGAGTTTTTCCTTCCTAGACTTGTTCCCTAACCAAGGTTAAAGAGCCGAATCTGCCTTACTTTACCCATAGCTAGAGGGAGAATAGTTGGATGCATACCTTTCCAATGTTATTAACACTATCTGAAATGCAAACAGTCTCATCCAGGATTTGAATTTGTCTCATGTTCATTTCTAAAGATGATATCCATTACATCATGAGCACTTATAATATATAAGTTATGTAATTATTTTACCTCTAAAAAAAAGAATCTTTAAAAATTAGATTATTTTCTAGAATTTTGGGTTGTATTATGTAATTATTTCACCTCTAAGAAAATATTACAAGACTTTCGAACCACCCTGTACAAATTGGTTTTGAATTGCTTCCATCCTTTTGAGATGCTGGACAATAAGTTAAATATAATCTCCTTTAACTAGGGAGAGATTAAGAAACATTCAAGTCTGAAGCATTTAACATCTTTATGCAATTTTTCTTCATAAAGCATTAATATGAAAAAAAAACATTGAATGTACAGGGTAGACACCTATTCAGTAGTCATGGTTCTGCAAGACTAGCTTGATGAGGCCCTTATACCCATTTGCCATGGTTAGGATATGACACAAGGTCACAGGTATGGAGGGGTTGTTAGATATATTTATAATGATATAATCTGATCATGTTGTTTGATCTTTTGACACCACAGGGAAGAAAAGAATTTAATTTTTTTTTCTATATGATAATTTGATCAGTATTAATTGCTTTAATGTTTGCCATTATCATGCTGTTTATTTCTTACAATTTGTTAGAGGGGAATCCCTGTGGTGTAGGACTAATGTGATGGACTGTAACATATAGTAAATGAGTTTGAATTAGGTTTGCGGTTAGTCGGTTGGATAGAGCGTTTGCTAGAACACAAGGTTCCTAGTTCATACAGCCCTCGCCACATAGCATATGAGTAGCACAGAGATCTGTGCGGTAAGTAAGGAAGCTGATGGTAGGTGTGGCGCTCCACCTCAGATGCAAAAACAATCTCCTTGGTCTAGCGCTAGTGAAAAGGGGATTGACTCCCTCGCTAATTGGCTGATACCGACTTTAGGCCCACCCCGACGATTTTACTACTAACTGATATGCCATTAAAACAAAAGAAACAACCATTTGTTAGAATTTAACTAAGCAACTAAAGGCTTCAGAATTGCTTACAAAACCTTCCTGTTCCTAAGTGTTTACCAAATCTAGTATGATATTACCCAACCACTCTGAACTCTGGAGAGTACCTTTTATCGCATTACTCCCAGTTCACCTGATCCTGAGTGGTAATACTGTTAGGGTCCTATCTATGGCTTAAATAGATTTTAAAAAATGAGTATCAAAAAAGGGTTTTAAAAAAATATAGAATTGGAAAAACATGAGATTGAATTACTAACAAAACAAATAAAAATAAAATGTCTTTGCATTAAAATAATGCAATAAGGGTTGACATGATGTAATCCAACAACCATCTGCCACACTCAGGATTTGGACAAGGTCTATTTTTAAGTGAAGTACAGCTGGTTTGAATTCAGAGGTTTTCTTCTAGCTGTGCATATACCAGTCTATCTACTATTTACCCCATGCTAAAGATAGAAAGAGATGGGTCGCTTTCCCGAGGAGTATAAAGTACAAATTGAAATGCAAACAACCTCAATGAGGATTCGAAACACCAGTAGGTGTGTCCATTTCGCCTATGATGATAACCATTACACCAAGTACTTGTCTGGGATGATTTCACTAGTGGTGAAGTTCCAATTTGGAGGTCTGGGAAATGTTGAGTATCTCCATCACCATTACACCCAGGACACTCGGACCTCTGGGGAGTACCCCTTCATCGCCATTACTCTCAGATTCACCCTGACCTAGAGTGGTAGTACTGTTAGGGTTCCATCTCTGGATTAAATAGAAAAAAATGAGTTTTGAAAAGAAATGTTTTTTAAAAATGAGTTTGAAATAATTTAGAATGTATAAGCACAAATATCTTCAGCATAAATAGCCCAACAAGGGTTGACATGCCATAAAATCCAGACCAACCAACCAACCAACTAACACACAGGTCTGAACAGGTTCACATCACGTTTAGCTCAGTGATCTAGTGGGATTTGCAGTTTTAAGCACAACCTGATCTTGTCACAAATTAAGTTTTAATTAGATTGTCCAGGGCTTGAAGTATGGGCACCCGTGAGGAATCAAACTCACTACTCCTGTAGTAATTAATCTAGTGACTTGCGTACTAACCTTTAAACTATACAAGGATTCTTTCTGATTAGTTATAATGAACATTTATTTCGGTTTATCTTTCTCCAAGAAATCAATATTAAAGGAATTAGGGTCAGATCATTGGAATTAGTTTCTGCCAAAAAGTTTTGGCTTATTTTGCTGTTATTTTTTTTTTTCTTTAGGTGGGGCTAAGTATATATGAATTTTATATATATTGTTTTCATTTATTATTATTAATTATATATCTATTATTATATTAATAATCAAATATAATAATAATCATAACTTTTAGTTTATTCATCAGGCAATCCTATTCAGCCACAAGTCAAGTTATTATTATTATTCTTATCTATTTTATTAATAATAATAATAATAATAAATAATAATAAAATTAGATGAAAAACCAATCATATAAAATTACATATTATAGCGTGTAGCCCCCCCTAAAGAAAAAAAAAAAATAAAGCAAAATAAAGCCAAATTTTTGGCAGAAACTATTTCAATGATTGACCCTAATTCTTTAAATATTGGATTCTTGGGAAAGATAACGAAATAAAATGTCATTATAACTGACGATCAGAAGGAAATCCTTGTCATAGTTTAAAGGTAGTACGCACAGGTCAGCATAGATAATTTACTACCAGAGTAGCTGAGTTGTGATCCTCACTGGGTGACATACTTTTCAAGCCCTCGTGACTAATTAAATTGATACTGAATTTTGTGAGACAACGATCAGGTTGTGCTTAAACTGCAAATCCCACTAGAATCACTTGAGACTAAACAGTGATGACTGTTCAGTACCTGGTTTGTAGTTGGTTGTTGGTTGGCTGGACTTTTATGGCATGTTCAACCTTGTTGGGCTATGTATATGCTGAAGATATTTTGTCTTAATTTACGATTCTAAATTTATTCCAAACTCAATTTTTTTAAACATTTCTTTTTCAAAACTCATTTTTTTCTATTTAATCCAGAGATGGAACCACCTAACAGGTACTACCACTCATAGGTCAGGGTGAATCTGAGAGTAATGGCGATGAAGGGTACTCCCCAGAGGTCCGAAAGTGGTCCTGGTGTATGCTGTGCATGAAGAGATACTCAACATTTCCCAGACCTCCAAATTGGAACTTCACACACTAGATGAAGATCAATACCCAGGACAAGTACTTGGTTAATGGTTATCATATAGAAATGGACACCACCTACTGGTAGTTTCGAACCTCTTGAGGTTGTTTGCATTTTCAATTTGTACTTTATACTCTCGGCAAAGTGAAACCCATCCTCATCTTCTAGCTTGGGCGTAATAGTAGGATAGACTGGATATAGCAAACAACTGTCTAGAAAAAGAAAAACCTCTGAATTCAAACCAGCTGTACTTCACTTAAAAAATAGACCTTGTCTCAATCCTGGATGTGCAGGATGGTTGGTTGGATTTTACAGAATGTCAACCTATATGCATTATTTTATTGCCAAAAGACATTTTATTTTATTTGTCTTGTTAGGTATTCAATCTATGTTTTCAAAATTCTATATTTTTTTTAACCCTTTTTTGATACTCATTTTTTAAAATCTAGTTTAGCCATAGATAGGACCCTAACGGTATTACCACTCAGGATCAGGTGAAACTGGGAAGTAACTGCGATAAAGGGTACTCTCCAGAGTTCAGAAGTGGTTGGTAACTACATACTAGATTGGGTAAACATTAGGAACAGGAGGTTGTGTAAGCAATCTGAGGCCTTATATGCTTAGTAATTCTAACAAATGGTTGGTTTCTTTGTTTAATGCATATCAAAAGTTAGTAGTAAAATCGTCGGGGTGGCCTAAGTCGGTATCAGCCAATTAGGGGGAGTCAATCCCCTTTCACTGCCATAGACCAAGGAGATTGTTTTGTGCATCTGAACGGTGGAGCCCCACATACCATCAGCTCCTTACTTAACCGCACAGATCTCTGTGCTACTCATATGCTGAGTTGCGAGGCTGGTATCGAACTAGGAACCTTGTGGTTTCTAGCCCGAACGCTCTACCAACCGAGCTACCGCAAACCCTAATTCAAACTCATTTACTATATGTTACAGTCCATCACATTAGTCCCATACACACAGGATTTCCCCCTCTAACAAATTGTAAGAATAACAGCATGATAATGGCAAAACATTAAAGCAATTATGTACTGATCAAATTATCATATAGAAAAAAAAATTAAAATTTCTTTCTTTCCCTGTGGTGTCAAAAAGATCAAACAACATGATCAGATTATATCATTATAAAATATCTAACAACCCCTCCATACCTGTGACTTGTGTCATATCCTAACCATGGCAAAGGGTTATAAGGGCCTCATCAAGCTAGTCTTGCAGAACCCATGACTACTGAATAGGTGTCTACCCTGTACATTCAATGTTTTTTTTCTTATTTAATGCTTTATGAAGAAAAATTGCATAAAGATGTTAAATGCTTCAGACTTGAATGTTTCTTAATCTCTCCCTAGTTAAAGGAGATTATATTTAACTTATTGTCCAGCATCTCAAAAGGATGGAAGCAATTCAAAACCAATTTGTCAGGGTGGTTCGAAAAGTCTTGTAATATTTTCTTAGGTGAAAATAATTACATAATACAACCCAAAATTCTAGAAAATATCTAATTTTTAAAGATTCTTTTTTTTAGAGGTAAAATAATTACATAACTTATATATATTAATGCTCATATGTAATGGATATCATCTTTGAAATGAACATGAGACAAATTCAAATCCTGGATGAGACTGTTTGCATTTCAGATAGTGTTAATAACATTGGAAAGGTATGCATCCAATTATTCTCCCTCTAGCTATGGGTAAATAGTAAGGCAGATTCGCGCTCTTTAAACCTTGGTTAGGGAACAAGTCTAGGGGAAGGAAACTCTGAATTCAAAGCTGTTATATTTGCTTAAGAAATTGACCTTGTGTCATATCCCTTCTTATGCAGCAGGGTTGGTAAAGATGTATGTAGTATATCATTAACAACAAAAAATTATAGTTAAAACAATATGTATGGGTTGACAAGATTTTCGGACCACCCTTCAGAGTAGTGCCACAATATCTTATCTGTCACCAACACCCAGAAGCACTGTCACTTCAGGAGGACCAACACCAACACTTAAGGCATTAAGTTGAATAGCCTACTTTTCTTATCTGCAGTTAAGTAATTGATTGTTTTTTGTTGGGAATTTGCTAATGTTTGACATTTTAAAGATTCATTAAGTATCCTCCTTTATGCCTGACATTGTTTCTTTGTTACTGTCACATTCTCTTTTGTTTAAAATTTATGGCGATTATAAAAAATAAAAAGCATTCTTTCAATTTTCTTTGGTTATAAAATAGACAGTTAGAAATTAAAAAAAAATTGAAATATTAGAAAATAATTACAAAAGCTTCTTGAGTTTTCAATGAATATTGTACAATAATCACTGTCTTATATATATATTTTTTTAATTAATGGTTTACCTACTTTAAACTGTACTCGGCAGTTTTTCCACCACTACAATCCTACCATAAACCACTTGCAGTGGCTCTTACATGTATCACTTATTTACACTGAAAAATCATTATGTATACATCCCTGCAATCTTTTACTTTGTCTGAGGTGAATAGATAGTGAACATTGAAATATTCCATCATACAGGTAAAAAAAATACCAAGAAAATTTGGTACAGCCGTGGGGGAAATTTGATGGGCAAAGAGTTAAGAATAAACTCATAAAAAATGCAGTATTCCTATGAAGGCCTTTTTGGCTAGTTATAGACAATGATTTTTCATATCTCATCCTTACACCTAACAACAACCAACATATGGACTACAAATATGTCTGTTCTTTGAAATATAAAACATGAAAAGCTAGGTCTCTCTGAACAGACATTCAAACATCTAAACAAAAGATTGTCTTATATAATTCCATATATAAAATACAACCTTTTTTTTATCATTTAATTTTTACTATTTCTTCTGTCACCCTATCTCACCAGCAAGTAGTACAATTGTTGTTCTTGTATATCAGTCTTCCTAAATCTGTCTACATTTCTTTCCTTCCTTGTATTACCATTCATGAACTTAAATTATAGTACACTCTGTTAGAGTCAAACTCACTATTAGTGTTCTACTAGCCTAGCTTCATAACCATTACACCAACCGAGGCACCTATTTCACTATATATTTGATACCACGAGTGAATAAAATTTTTGTTGTATCTATTTAATGCATAGTTATTACGATATCATGGGTTACATAAAAACAAGTTGATGAATATATCAACAAAGACATTATTTATAAATTCTTTAAAAACATCTTGTTAAAAAGAACCATCATTTTTACTGGAGATATAAATATATAAAGAAATAAAACAGATATAGAAAAAATAAAGTAATAAAGAAAAATGATATCCAGAATTAAACATAAATAATGGTGTTAAGAAGAAAAGAAAAAAAGAAAGAAAAAAAAATTGTTGAGCAAAGAAAAGAAAAAAAAAGAAGAAATATTTTTTTAAAAACAAAAGAAAGAAAAAATATGAGAAGAAAGAAAAGAAAATAATAAGAAAAAAAATATCAAGAAAAAAAAACAAAAGAAAAGAAAGAAATGAAATATACCTCTTCCTTTTAGAACTATCACAAGAAAGAAATTCATTTAAAAAAAATCTAAAATTTTATATTTGTTTGAAATCTTCCAGATGTATCAAAGTAATGTTGATAAATGAAAATTTTCATTTTTTTAACCTCTTTAAATAAAGAGCTCCAATTCTCCTCTACTTCCAAACTTTCTGAGAAGAGATTTATGAACAAATCCGAATTCTTCTGAAACGATTCCAGCCAATTATATATTCAGAAATTTGCCAAATCAGTCCCAAGTTTCTCTTATGCATACAGATTTCAATAAACACTCGACCATTTACTTCCAAATATTTAATTTCCTTCAGATAAATATATATACGAGTCTGTGCAGGAGTAATTTATTTGATATTAACCAAAAAAGCCCTCCCTAGGGCAATGTAAACTTGGTCTCTTTCAAAGTTAGTCCTCACATACTTATCATACCATGCTTTGCATTTTTGTTAAGAATACCATCAGCTGATATACCCTGTTGGCTGGGGCTATAGAACACCACCACTTGCACTTTTGTAGAGGAGAAAGGCCCTCCCCCAATGATGCCACCTGTTGGCTGTGGGTGCAACCTGTGATGTTTAAGGATGGATTCCTGGAGCTGAGCAATCCATTACACACAACACTCCACTTTGCCCTCTCTGATCAATCAGTCGGTCATGTCAACCTAAATGATTGTTCCAACCCTATTGGCCTTATGGCAACCCCAAGCCTTTTTATATATATGTGCTAGAAGGCAGTGGCTGAGGGTCTTAGTGTCCTGGGTATAATGTTAAACTGCATTTGATAGTGAAGTTCCAATTCTGTATCTCTGGTGAGTGTGCAGAACCTCTTCATCACATTTACTCCCAGGTGCCCTCTGACCTGAAGTGGTAGTACCTGTTAGGGTCCCATCTATAGGTTAAATAGATCAGAAGATGAGTTTACAAAAAATGTGTTTAAAAAAGATTTGAATACTCAACAAGAATGAATAAAACAAATATCTCACATACCATCCGAGTGAGAAGGACAAGTCATGCTGGACACTGCTGGAGAAGCAAGGATGAGCTCATAAGCGACGTTCGCCTATGGAAGCCAACACATGGACATGCCAATGTGGGTCACCCACCAAGGACCTACATTGACCAACTCTGCGAGGATAAAGGATGCTGCGAAGAGGACCTCCCTGGGACAATGAATGATAGAGAGGTTAGCGAGAGATTGTCATGGATATCCGTGCTAATGTGACATGATGATGATGATGATATGCTTGTAAATCCAACCAACCATCAGCAGCCACATTGTATCCTTCTTAATATTTACTGCATTTTTCTCAGGTGATTGAGAAAGAAAGAATTAGAAAATTGAGTGGAAAAATTTTGGTCTTAGAATTGTGAGAGAATTTGATCTCAAAAAAACAGTAAAAGTTGCCAACATCAGCAAGCCTACTGTTGGTATCTGCCAAACAGCAAGGAAGTCTATCCCCTTTTCCTAGCACTAAACCAGGAAATGAAGTAGAGTGCCACACCTACCATTAGCTCCCCACTTTACCCCACAGATTTAAGCTGTGTTACTCATGTGCTGAGTTGGTGAGGGCAAGTACCAAATTGGAACCCTGTGATTCCTAGGTGGATGCTCTACCAATTGAGATAAATCAGCCCCTTATTTTTCTAATAGACTTCCATTAATTCTTATCCTTTTCATTTCCATAGTTTTTCCCATAACCTAATTGTGTGGCTGAATTTTCATAGCACCAGAACAAAATGTTACTTGGAGTCCAATCGCTACCAGATTACCTATTTTTGATTGGTTGCATTCTTATCGACAAAATTTTCCCAACCCTTGAAAAACAATTTATATTACCCATCATCGGATATTGATGAGTTGTCATTATGATAATTACTCTTTGTGCAGGAGAATTCTTCTTCAGCGAATCACAGTCTGAAAAACGGCAATGAAGAAACTGAATGTCTTGGAGATTAATTAAGTCTAAGTAACTCACAAAGCCATAAGTAATTCAAACAGACACAGAAATGTCCACTTGTTTTGCCAACTGGAAAAATAGACTTTATGATTAAGAATGGGTGCCCGACTTCTGCACAGCCCCACCCAGGAAGAATTTATCAAGCAGAAAATAATCCATTCATTCTGAAGTCAAATCAAATATTTCTTTTGACATTTATACTGATTAAGTTTATATAAAAAAATATATATATATACTTCTTTTTTGTTTTTAAAAAATTTTTTGAAAAAAAAATGTTACTATTATTATGGTCACTCATTACATGGTGTAATGCTTATTGTTAGAGGAAACGGATACACTGATCCAAGTTCAAATCCTGGACAAAGCTGTTTGCATTTCACATAGTGCTTATGCCCTTAAAATATATTTATCCAAGTATTCTCTCTCCAGCTATGAGTAATACTTAATAAAGAAATAAGTTAAATATTTAATTTAAAAGGTAATGTTTTGAAATAGGCCTCCAGTCACAACTTTAAAAAATTACCTCCTATAAGTAGTCCTTAGCATCAGTTGGTTACAGTACACAGAGACTATAGAAACAGTCAGATCAAACAATTATACAAGGGCCAGTCAATAAATAAGGTGAATTTTGCCTAAGGAGTTGGTAATAAGAAACACTGTTTACAGTTACACCATTTTCAAGGAAATCAATAGTGATGGGTCCTTTCAGCATGATCTTTACCGAATGCTGCACCCGGAACTTTTTCTTCACCAGAGAGACAGTGTGTTTCTATTTTATGGATTGTCTTTCCAACTCTGGCTCATAGTGGCAAACTCATGTTTAACCCAATTGTAAAATTTTTTTTTTACTAAAACATACTTCTCCATACACATTCTTCTGTAGATTTCATATGGTTTGCACTTCTCAACATCCAAAAATTTGATGACAGACCTCTGTTTAATTGGTCCCTGTGAGTGATGTAACTGTGGATATAACACTAGGATAAATATAACTAGGTATTTAACTACCTTCCTACAGAGGTAGTATTCAACACATGGAGAAAAAACAGAAAGATCTTTAACCTTGGTATGGCAATTGGTCTAGGAGAAGGAATACTCTAATTTCAAACCTGTTAAACTCTACTTAAAATTTGACCTTGCGTCACATCCTGCCTGTGGTGGAAGGGTTGGGTAAATATATACCAGCTGCTTTTACTATCTAATCTACAAAAACAATGCTATCAGAAAAGTTCAAATAACAAATATAAAAACAAAATACAAACTTTTAATGATTTTGTTGACATCTCTTGACAATAAGAATGACTTGAAATATTTGATGTTCATTTTGCAAAAATGTGGCAAACTGTTTGAAAATACCTAAGTTTTCTATTTGACATATATTTCAAAATAGCATAACAAAACTATCAATATAATATGAAAATGTAGGGTGGGGTAGCAGTTATTGGTTTGGAAAATGAGGAGAAGCTAGCAACCCCACCCCATAAAAAATGACCTGATATGGAAACTCTAAATGCAGCCCTATGTCCCACAGGGAATCTACAGAAACCAATGGAAAAAAGAAATGATCGATATATTATTCCAATAAGTTGAACCTGTGGAAATTCCCTGGTTTCATTAGAAACAGCCACCAGGAATAAAAGATCAATATGTCATTTTTTAATGCTTTATTTATTACTTACATATATATACAATACTTATTTACATATTCTATACTATATTTTTGGTGTCTCTGTCTGTTCATCTGTCCAAGGATGCAATTCAAAATAAAGCCATATACTAAATTCTAACAAAATTTTCTCGAGTATTTACATATTGTATACTATATTTGTGGTGTCTCTGTCTGTTCATCTGTCCAAGGATGCAATTCAAAATAAAACCCTGTGCTAATTTCTAACAAAATTTTCTGGAGTATTTACATATTATATACTATATTTGTGGTGTCTGTCTGTTTATCTGTCCAAGGATGCAATTCAAAATAAAGCCCTGTCTCAAGTTCTAACAAAACTCTTTTTAGGTAGAATCTTACAAGGAACCCACTAGTGGTATTTATATTTACTCTTGAATTCATTTGGGATCACTAAGGACAAAATTACCGGCTGTGGTATGAAAAAATAGGAAAGAAAAAGTAGGCTAAGGGGAATAACTCTCATAAATTTGCAAATTTAATCAATTTCTCTAGCATTCTGTTCATTAGGACCTCTTGAATTAATGGTAACAATGTTCATATTGCATCTCACTCCCTTTCAAATAGTATTATCTTGGGGTTATTGGTAAATGGAGGGTTAACATGCACAAATTTCTGTTGTAACATTTACATAATCGAGCAATAGGTACTGCTAACCAATGGTGAGCAATATGAGATTTAAAAAGTATTACTTAAATTTAGATGGATACTATATAACCAAGATAAGGCCAGGAACATATAGCTTGTATACAATTTAACAAGATATATTGAATAAATGAAACTCGATTATTTCTCTGAATGTTTGAGATGAGGCTTGATGATTACTATTATCTGCGTTAAGATAATAGATAGGGAAAAATATTGGAAGAGAAGACGCCTCAAAGAATCAGCTCATATGGTGGGCTGTTAAGTAGACCAACCATAGAAATGAAAAAGCTAGACCAGAATAAAAAAAAAACAAAAGAAAAAAAAAACAATATGTGTCTAGGTAAAAAACATACCCAAGTGAATAGGTAAATATTCTAGCCAAAAACAAGTTTATAAGTTCCCCAAATTCACACTGGATTGTCCAATTGGACACATGGCCTAGTGGATAAAGGAGTTAGATTAAGACAGTTCTAAGCGACAGTTATCTCTAGATTGCAGGTTCAATCCTGATCAAGGGCAGCAGTAACATAGAATAATAATTAACACAGCTTAACACCTATACCCCAGCTATGGTTAGCAGAATGAGAACAGGATACCCCCGTGGACTGAATAAAAGGTTAGGTTCAAAGTTCCGTGATGGCTCCCGATTATGACAAGAAGGTTCCTGAGTCCGAAAGGTTCCCAAGTCCGATAAGAAATACCTGAGGAAGGCCGGAGGGCGTATTGGCCGAAATGTTGTACAGATAACAATGAAGATGAGGACAATAGTCCATATAACGCAGATAATAGAAACTCGATTAATTTTTAACATTAATTCCAAGTAACAAAATATTGTTATATATGATTATATAACTTTATTAAGGTGAGAATTCTGAAGTGGAAACACTCAAAATTCACTTCATTAGTCAATGAGACATCAAGATTGGACACTTTACAGAGGGTGAACTTGACAAAGTCCTAAAAACAATCAAAAGTAAAAAAGCTGCAGACCTCGAGGAAATACTTCCAAAAGTATGGAACACAAGGAAATTTGATGACATACTTCTTTGATTATGCAATGCAGTATATAAACAAAACACAGTAGAGAAATGGACGAAAAGCTGCATCCTCCCATTCTTAAAGAAAGGCAACCTTGAAATCACCAAGAACTATAGAAGTATAATTCTTACTGCCATAGCTGCTAAGGTTTGAATGGTCTTCTTTTCACTTGCATCCAACCTGAAGTAGGAAAACTCAGAATTGGTTTTGCAGAAATCAATCCACAGATTCTGACTATTCGTCGAATCCTAGAGAGGTTCAAGCAAAAATCTCAAGGCAATACTTTTGTAGATTTATTAAAGGCATTTGAATGCACAGAAGAAAGATGGAGAAAATACTACTAGAATATGGTCTCCCCATATAAACTGTTACTGCTATGATAATGCTCTACAAAGGCACAAAAATAATGGTTTGTTCACTGAATGGTGCTACAGATTTCTTTTAAATTGTTGCTGGAGTCCTACAAGTACATGCATTAGCAGCATTTTTATTTATAATATGCCTAAACTATAAACATCATTAGATATAATAAAAAAAAGACAAGAAGCAGGCAATATCCCACAGAAACTATTACAGATGTGGAATACACAGATGATCTAGCACTTCTCACAAATAGATCTGCACAAGCCGAGTCATTGCTGCATAGTCTAGAAAAGACAGCAAAATGCATTAACCTCTATGTAAACTCAGATAAACCAGACTTTTAAACATGATGGAGACATCTCCACACTAGATGCTAAGCCTCTGAAATTAGTAGGCCAGTTCATATACTGAGGTAGTAATATCTCATCTACAGAAATTGATGTAAATATATGCATAGAAAAGGCATCAACTGCTATAGACAGAAATCTAATCTTTCTGATAAAATAAAGTGAAAATTCTTCTAAGCTGTAACCAAGTCAGTGATACTGTACAGCTGCACCACTTGGACTCTAAAACTAGATGGGAACTTACACAAGAATGCTGCATGATGTCTCAATCAAATCCTTGAAGCAATACCTCACAAAAGGAGCAGCTGTACTGCCACTTACCTCCTGTCACACAAATCATCCAAGTAAGACAAACAAGACACTGTTAGAGAAGCAAGGATGCACTCATAAGTGATGTTCTCCTTTGTACACCTTTACATGGACATACCAGTGTAAATTGACCAGCAAATATATAGATCAATCAGCTCTTTGCAGATACTGGATGCCGTGTGGAAGACCTGCCAGGAGCTATGACTGTTAGGGATGGGTGTTGAGAGAAAGTGATGGAAATCCATGCTGTCAGCACAACTTGATGATGGTGCAAATATGAACAAAACTATATTTTGTATATAAAAAGGAAAATCTATATGTACAAGAATAAATATGGGTATGTGTAGAGAAAATGAAATATAGTCGAATACCTACAGGGTAATATTCATTTTGGTTGAGACAAGTTTTTCTATAATGCCTATACATTAAGGCGGCTTTTATTGAAAGAGCTGGCTTGTCAAGCTAAGGGGAGATAATGATAGGTTCAGTTATTCAATGTGTCCAGCAGAGAGGTATTCAGTATGTGTTAACAGTACAAAGGTGTGTCCAGAAATCGATGAAATAGAGAGGTATGTAGTTATAAACAAGCATATAGATCAGGCCGGTGTAGCTCAATCAGTAGAGCATCTGACTAGGAATCAAAAGGTTCTGGGTTCAATACAGGACCTTGCCAACTCAGCATATGAATAGCACAGCTTGGATCTGTGCAGTAAAGTGGGGAGCTGATGGTAGATGTGGTGTTCCATCTCAGATGCAAAAACAATTTCCTTGGTTTAGTGCCAGTGAAAAGGGGATAGACTCCCTTGCTGTTTGGCTGATACCAACAACAGGCCATTTCACTCTATTATTACAAGTAAGAATTTTATGCTCGATTTCATTACATTTTTATTTCTATTGCTTTTTATCACGACATTAAAATCATTACACAAGTAATAACTCAGTGGATTGACCTGTTGTCAGTATGAGGGAATCTACCCCCTTATCACTAGCGCTAGACCAGGGAGATTGTTTTTTTATATCAGAGGTGGAGTGCCACACCTGCCATCAGTTCCCCACTTTAAGGTACAGACTCAATTTGTGCTACTCATGCACTGAGTTAGTGAGGGCCGGTATCGAACCAAGAACCTTGTGGTTCTGAGGCTGATAGTCTATCAACTGAGCTAAACCGGACCCTTTATGACAAAATAAAGAATTATCTACTAAAAAGACCTAAATTTGTATATCATATCCTTGGATCATATTTTTTTTTATAGATTTGATCCCAGACTCTTACTAGTTTAGCAGAACAACAATCAACACTTTATCATTGAGGTAATACGGGTGGTCAATTATGATTTTTTTTTCAAGACAGTGGGTTTATTTGATAATAACCATCTCTTCTCCAAGTAAAATGAAAACAGGTTATATTAAGTTACACAGTATCAACAACAGAGAATAATGCTTGACCTATTGAAAAAGATGGATTCATGCCTTTTTCAAAGACATTAGTGCAAATCTTTAGCTGGGATGTGAACTTAGATTTCAAATTCCATTTCCAATGCTGTTAACCATATGACCAGTTTTAAGCCTCCATTGGTCTTTATATATAATATATATATATATATATATATATATATATATATAATGGACACACCAGTGGATCTTATCATATGATGGCTCAACAATTCAGTTTGTACACACACACATATACATACATGTACATATATAGACACACACACACACATATACATGTACATATATAGACACACACACATACATACATGTACATATATAGACACACACACACACACACGTACATGTACATATATAGACATACACATATATATATATACACCTGTGTATATATATATATATATATATACTTAGACATATATATATATATATACATACACACCTGTATATATATATATATATATATGCATGCACACACTGTAAATGATTGCATATATAATTCTCCAATTTAGATTTAATATTGCTTAGTATTATTAAGTTAAGGTAGGTACAATTACCAGTATTCTATGACATCTGGATAAACATTAACCTCCCCCACCAGATACCTCCACTTTATATCTATTGTATTCCTAATTC
>CM042143.1:59288659-59363659 GCA_023376005.1 Doryteuthis pealeii | reverse complement strand
AATAGCCAAATGATTTTGCAAAAAAACCCAACAATCTTTATTAAATCTTTTCAGACTAAATTTATATGTAAATTTAACCAGTTTTAAGGTAACTCACAATTTTAAATTCAGTTTGTCAGTAAAAATCATTGTCGAATGCATTTTTATAGTAAAAATCATTTCCAATGCATTTTTATAAAAATCATCGGCTGAAATATTGTGCAGATAACTATAAAGATGTGGACAATAGTGTGTATAAATGGCGTTAAACCCATTATACTGGATACATTTTGTATGTACTTACCCAACCCCTCCATCACGAGCAGGATGCAACACAAGGCCAATTTTTATGCAGATGCAATTGGTTTGATTTCAGAGTGTTTCCTTCTCCTAGACCAGTTGCTATACCAATGTTAAAGAGCCTTGTCTTCCCTACTATTTACCCATAGCTGAGAAGAGAATAATTGTATATTTACCTTTCCTGAGGGTATTAGGCTGGTAGCATTTCACATAGCGCTAATAACCTTGGGAAAGTTATAGATCCAATTATTCTCTCTCCAGCTATGGGTAAATAGTATGGCAAACTGGTCCCTTTAACAATGAAATGTGTTTTTCATTTGATTATCAGAGTTAGAGAAATAATAGGAAGAAATACAATGGATATTAACGATAGGGAAAAAGGTTTACAAAGCAAAGGTACAAGGTGAACAGAGTAATTAGCTATTGCTAGTTTGAATTAAAAAGTCCCATGAGATTTCATTGTTTCTCTCTTCTGAGGTTTCATCAGATATTATTATTGGAAAAACAGATGATTCCATTCTCATTATTTAGGTACTATATGACAGTATGCAACTGGTCTAAGAGAAGGAACACTCTGAATTCAAACCTGTTAAACTTTGCTTGAAAACTGACCTTGTGTCACATCTACTTATGTAGAGGGGTTGATAAATACATACATTCAACAGCAGTACTGTGTGGACACTGGGTGCTGTTTAGAGGACCTACTAAGAGCAATGGCGAATAGGGACAGATGGTGAAAGTGAGTGAAAGGAATCATACCTGGTGATATTTCTCTAATATATATATATATATATATATATATATATATATATATTCAAGAGCATATAAGTACTGTGGCTTGGTGCCAGACTAAACTAACTTTGACAAATATCTTGGGACCTGCTAAAGACCAATGGGTAGCAAGCTGTTATCTCCAATAATTACTATTGTATTGAATTTGATATCGAGTGCCCAAACTTTGTAGCCTTGAGCCAGACTAAGTTAAGCTTAGTAAATATCTACTTTGGATAATTGTTATAGAGAAATTGATAACAAACTTAGACCATTTATTGCATATTTGGATTATTTGGATTATTCAGACTATTGTCCTCATCTTTATTGTTATCTGTACAACATTTTGGCCAATGTGCCCTCCAGCCTTCTTCAAGTATTTCTTGTCAGACTAGGGAACCTTCTTGTCATAATCTGGAGCCATCACAGAACTTTGAATAAAGGTTGGGTTCAAAGTTCTGTGATGGCTCCCAATTACAACAAGAAAGTTCCTGAGTTTGAAAAGAAGGTTCTTGAATCCGACAAGGAATACCTGAAGAAAACTGGAGGGCAAATCAGCCAAAACGTTCTATAGATAACAATAAAGATGAGGACAATAGTGTAAATAATCCAAATAATACTAATTATCAAGCATCATCTAAAAAATTCAGAGAAATATTATTGCATAGAGTTTGTTACTCAGTAAGTATCAGACAATAGTAGACGTGTACCAGTCTAAATTAACTTAAGTAGATATCGGCTTTAAGCACACATTTGTCTCTTTACTAATGTTCTTTAGTCAGGATATTTGTCTCTCTACTAATACTCTTTAGTCAGGATATTGGCAAAAAAATTAATGTAAATCTCAGTTATATTTTTTTGCTCTTTATATGCTTCCATTGAATTTTTTTAACAAACATAATATAATAAAGTGAAATCTGAATCAATTTATTGATACAACAAACAATTCTTAGACATTATCTATGATATAAAATACTTGTGTTAGTGTGTTTGTTAATCTTTCAAGACAGCAACACAATGGAAAGAATTTCATTGAAGTTTGTTTCACACACAGTTTCGGTTCCCAATAGTATAATTAGCATCTTCTGATCAGATTAGATTATCACAGAAGAGGCAGATATGTTATATTATGTATTTGAATAAAAAATGTTATATGTTAGTGTTACATGCCCCTGGCTCAGTGTTTATGGGCATATAATTGAAATAAAACTAAGAGAGAAGCCAATTTACAATCAGATTTTAGAAAATAAATCCCAAAGGATCTTTTAAATTTAAATGCATTCTTTTTCCAACAAGGTTAAGTTTCATAATGGCAATCATCAGATGAATTCTATATATTGTCTGCTAAATGATGAGCAAGATTACATGACCATATATATATAGTAATATCAGTGATAGAGCTATTATATATATATATATATATTAGATGGGAATTTTTGTGACTCTGAAATTCATGAAGAATTGCATTCAACCCAGTATTTCAAAAATTCCCGTATAAATATATATATATATATATATATATATCAACCCCCACCACACGAGTAGGATGTGACATAAGGTCAATTTTTGAAGCTGAGTTTAATAGGTTTGAATCTAGATTTTTGCTTCTCCCGGACTAGTTGCCTATTCAAGGTAAAAGATCCCAGTCTGCCCTCCTATTTACTCATAGCTGGAGGGAGAATAGTTGGATGCATACCTTTCCAAAATGTATTAGCACTAGTTGAAATGTATACAGATATGACCAAAGCAAAAGATAAGAGGCTACTGAAAGGAATTAGAATCTATGGTATTCTCAAATTCATTGAAGAAAGTTGTAAAAGAAAAAATCCTAAATATTTCTCTTTAGGACATTTATCATGATCTAAAAGTAACTTTGTCATTATTCTCTATATTTTTTGGCTGTTGTCTTTATATTTGCAGTTTTTAACACATCATTTCAGATAATGCCTTCTTTGATATTATACAGGTGCCTGTTGTATGTGTGTGTGTTTATGTGTCCATATATATCCAATTCATGCACACTCAAGGAAACAAACAATGTGTCTTATGCAATCTTTAACAAAGTCTGTAAGTCAGCTTCAGGTCTTAAGAGACATATGGTGGTACATAAGCATCAAGTTTTATCATCTGATACAATGGGACAAATGTCCTTCCTATGCCATATTTGCGTCAAACTTTGTGGATCTGCAGTCGGTTTGATGAGTCATTTGAAGGGCTCATGAGAGGAAAGGTTCTGCCGGTGGGGTTATAGGATTGTGAGGGATAGCTGTGATCTGTAAAGATTATGCTACTGCCATGTATGTGCCCACACTGTATAGACAATAATAGTTGGATTATGCTGACACAGGCTTTCTGACTGCAGCGGTGCCACGGATAATTTTGAATCATAATAAATTGTGTTTGAAAACAAAACAAAACAGCAGTATTTTAACATATATCTGGTAGATAAACAGATGACTTCCATTACAAATTAGATTACTTGGCTTTCTGTTTGATTTGCCATGACTATCATAAATTCATCTGAAAGAATTATCTTAAAATTATAGATGCAAAAACCTAAATATCTGTCTTTCAAACTTCTATTATATTAGTTAATTTGAAAAGTACATTTCTTATCTAGATATTTCTAAAATTCTTATGTCTGTCTATATATATATATATAAAACCTAAATTGAGTTAGACACTACCTACATAGATTTCACTTCATCGATCTTCAAGATAATACTTCTGTATAAAAATTGCTCAATGCACTAAGTAGAAAACTTAAACCCAGTCTGACACTACCTAACTAGGTTTTCCCTAAAGGATCTTCAGGATGATACTGAAGTATTATCCCAAAGATCCTTTTGGTGAAACATAGGTAGGTAGTATCTGACTCAATTTAGGTTTTGTATATTTTGCTCTAATTAGTGTATTGAGTCATTTTTTTAATATTAGCTTTGTTGACTCTTTCAGTTGCTGATCATTTTTGTGCAGTTTGATTTTTTTCAAGCCATACGGATGATTGGGCTTTTTTCTTTTTTGCGATTTTTCTCCAGCTTCATATTTGTAAAATTTCTTTATTTGACAATTGGACAAACCATTTTTTTCGATTTTTGAGTAAAAAAAAAAAAATAATAATAATTATATATATATTATATATATAATATATATATATATAATAAAGAAAATTTGAAAAAAACAAGTGTTCCGAAAATAGGATGAATTTTTATTATCGATGTTCAAACATTTCGGTTTCATTAAACATTCATTAGGATGTATCTTGGGGTGAAGAAAATAATAGATGTTTTTATAGATGACAGGAGATGAAAATCTTTTTAGTTGTGTAACTGTATTTGATCAGCGTTATATTTTTGAAAGGCAAGTCACGATCCACACACGTGAAGATGTCAATTACGTGTGACGCAACTCGAAGAAATGCAAAAGATGAGAAAAAGTATTAATGGACTGATTTTTTATAAGAACAAAGGGAACAAAGTGGGAATGATAACTAAATAAATAATTAAATGAAGCCTGGTATTTTGTAATTATTTAACACTATTTTAGCTAGAAACGGAGATATATTAAAGAATCCATGTTGATTATTAAGGGAAGGCAAAAGCGAAATTGCACAGGCTAAATTGCACTTGTTTTTTCAAATTTTCTTTAATATTGTCGGATTTATTTTCCATATTTACTCCCATATATATATATATATATATATATATATAATATATATATATATGTGTGTGTGTGTGTGTGTGTGTGTGTGTGTGTGTGTGTGTTATGTGCCTGTAGAACAAATTTTGGTTTAAACAGCTATGACTTCAACAGATGTAAATCTAAAAAAAAAAAAAAATGCATTGAACTATATCATGACGATAACAGAAACACATGATGATAAATGAATAAAATGTCTTCAAACATTGGCCCCAATGGCTTTAACATCCAACCGAGAATGATGTGTACCACATTTAATGCCAACCCCTACACAACAATCATTTCGTACTACAGTTCCCAAAATATCAGTGATGAAACGGACATCGCCATATTTTACAATGACCTATCTTCCCTAGTCAGACACATTCCTAATCACAAACAGTCTCATTCAGGATTTAAATTTAGCCTCAGTCTGTTTTCTATTTTCACTGTTTTCTATTTTGTCACTACATTATTAAATTGGATAAAGTAAAAGATTTGTTTGCTTTTGGCTAAAACTAAAACATTTTTTAGTTTGGTTTTTACAATTTTCAAGTTTTCCCACCAGTATGAGTTAGTGGTCTTCTTTAAGTCTCTTTAGGAGAACTCTTCTTGATCTCAGTAGTGCTCTGGTCCAGACAGTCTCAATGCTTCCTGGTTATGTAGCTAACAGCAAAAGCTCAATCACAAGGGCTCTTGTTGCAGGAGCAAGAGGCAGTTAGACATGAGACTAAAGGATTGTGGGGCTAAACAAAACCATCCTCAAAAAGGTTCCCAAAATATTTAGAAATCATAGAAACGTTTATTGTTTGTCAATGATGTTTACATAATTTTAAGCTTTGAACATCTATCTATTTTTCTACATAATCACCATTTCAGTCAATGTATTTTTGTAGATGCTGTGGCAGTTTTTGTTTGCCCATGTCATTGAGGAAGTGTTGCACCTCGTTGTCATTACAAACTCCCTACACCACTTGTGGACGTTTTTGACATTCATGCATGACTTGCCATACACTTATGTTAATAGATGATGAATTTCAATCGTTTTCAATTGTTTTATTGCCTTTTGTGTTAAAAAACTGAAAAATTGCATGAAATTCACACTTGGCAGTAGCTTCAATTGGAACTCCATCAGAAATAACTGCCAAGCCAAAACTTAGTGAGGCACACACAGGGGCATGCACAACAAATGCAACAGTGTTGCCAATAACCGCACAAACAGTTTCTCTGTATCCCCATAACCTTGGAGACTTACTTTTGGGATTACCCTTGTATTTCCTAACCATTGCACTAAGCTAGCTACTTTTAATTGAGTGTACCACACAGTGAAGATCAAATTCTTTATATTCATGAGATTGTCCATAAGATGAACTAGCTAAAGAACCTATTAGAGTTATACCTGACCATTATACTTTCTTGATTAGTTTTTAATGTGGTGACAGAAGTTTGAAAAGCCAAGCATCCATATAACTACAAAATATATTCTGCAAAGACGATCAAAGACTTGAAACACTGCAAACTTTGAACTGAAACAGAAAAGAGTTTTGTGCAGATAATCTAACATTCTACATTTATTCCACATTCCTGTACTAATATCCTCATCTACGTTGATACCAAACAAGTTTTGGAAGCCAAGCATCCATGTACTCCAGCTCAGATATAAAAACAATCAAAGTCACATAAGTTGAAACTTTATTATTCACTGATATATGCAAACTAATATCCCCATCTCACTTGAAATAAAACTTACAACATTTCAGTGATTATACCTTCTGGCCTTATTCAGATATTTCTCATAGTAACTTTTGTGGAATCTTAAATGCAACACATCATTCAATCAGATACCTGAAGAAGGCCAGAGGGTACAATAGATGAAACATTATGAATATATCAAGAAAGATGTGGACACTAGTCAGAGTTTGTCAGTGAATGCCATAAGAGCTAATTACATCAAAGCAAAAACTGATAATACACAGAAGAATAGCAAGTGTAGACTATGTGCTGAGAGAGATGAAATGGTTAATCACATAATAAGTGAATACAACAACTGGCACGAAAGGAATACAAGACTAGGTATAACTGAGTGGGAAAGGCAATTCACTGGAAATTGTGCAAGAGTTTAAAATTTGACCATGCTGATAAATGGTATATGCACAAAATCAGAATCTTCAAGAAATGAGATTATCTGGAATATAAATGAATCACCTAATTCCAGCCAGAAGACCAGATCTAGTATTAATTAACAAGAAGAAAAGAACTATTTTGCCGTTTTAGCAGACCATAGAGTGTAAATAAAAGAAAGCAAGAAGATAGACAAATACTTGGATCTTGTCAGAGAGCTGAAAAAGCTATGGAATATGAATGTGAAAGTGATACCAATTGTAGTTGATGCCCTTGAAACAGTCCCCGAAGGCTAGGAAAAAAAAATGCAGGAACAGAAGAAGAATTGAAACCATCCTGACCACAATACTGTTAAGGTCATCCAAGATACTTAAAAGTGTCCTGGACACCTGAAAAGACTTGCTGTTGCCCAGACTTTAGTGAAAAACCATTAGTTAAAATTGGTGGGAAAAACCCACAAGGAGTAAAAGGATTTTTCATCTTAGAGGTTTAGACTAAATTCAACTTTTACTCACTGCTGACTACAGAAAGGCTTATTTCTCCTCTCTGGCCTTAGGTCAAACCCCATTTCAAACACAAGTGAACCATTCTTTTCTTATCTTTTTGTAATGTTTGACAGTCTTGTCTTAATCATGACTTTTGAATATAGCTTTCTGGCTTTCTTCCAATTTGGTAACATTTGTGACTTTGACAATATTCTCTGCATACTGTCATCATCCACATTGTCAAAAAAAAAAAAGAAAAGAAAATCACCATCTGAACCTTGACCTTTTTAGAGAAACTTATTTCCATTAAAAATACGTCCTATTTTCTTTAAATGAAAAATGTTTTTGTCTCACTGTCATATTGACTATTTAACATTTTTTTGTCTTTGTTTTTATTTGCAGAAAAGGTAACATGAATAGTAAAGTTTGTAAAGTAACTTTTGAATGTTGGATAAAACTCAAAAATTTGGTTGGTTGGTTGGATATTTTGTTTGGCACATCAATCCTTGTGGGCTATTTAATGCATTATTTTTAACTCAGCCTTTTATGTTTTTCCCAGTTTTGGTTTCAGAGCCTTGGGTAATTCTATAGATTAAAATTTTGTTTTACGTAAGACATTCTCGTATTTTTGCATGCGTTTAATTAAAATAAAGCAACAAGGAAGATTGTTTACGAACAATGAAACGTAATTCCGGATTGAATTAATGTATAAATTGGAGGTGTTTGTCATGTAATGGTGATCGTCGTAGGAAAAAGACACGGCGCACCGAGTTTAAATCCGAGGCTGTTTACATTTCACATAGCGTAATACTCTTTGGAAAGTTAGGAATTCATTTATTCTACCTCCAGCTATGGGTAAATAGTAGGCAACTGGCCTAGAAGAAGGAAAACTCTAAATTCAAACCTGTGAAGCTCTGCATACAAATGACCTTGTGTCGCATTCTGCTCGTGCGGAGGGGGATGGGTAAATACATTAATCGTCTAAAAGATTAAGGGATTCGAAAGCTTTCGAAATATGTCTCCAAACATTTAAAAAGAAAGGGGCACTTTTTTGTGGAATTTACCCGGGATGAGACACATTATCGATAATATGTAAATCTGAAAATATTAAATATTTAATATTTTTTGGATGTATGATTTGTAAACGAATAGTTTGTAGATAAATATTTTAGTTTGTTTTGGTTTTATAAATTGGTAGAAATAATTTTCATTGATTTCATCTGTATTATTTAAAATAGGAAGTTACTTTACAATCACCCTGTACTTATGATATACCCCAATAGATAAAAATCAAATATCTAATACTCTTTGTTTCTTTCTTATTGAAATATATCAAAGGAGTTGATTTCACCTTCATATAACAGTTTTCAATAGAATCAGCTTGGTTCCCTTAAGGGGTTTGATCAAGTCCCAGCTAATGTCTTTATTTATTGGCAAGAACACCAAACTTTTGCTCATGGGAATGAAGGCAGCAGTGCTGTTCCTTGTTGTGTTGTACAAGCAAGTTTCTAAGCAGTGAGAGGAAAGAATCAGCCCTTTTTATATGATTATTGATGAAACACAACAAGATATCTCAGTCAATGACCTAGGAACATTACTTATAAAAGAAACACTGTATAACATTTTTAAATATTTAGCAAAAATAATAAAATCTTTTTTTTTTCTGATATCGCTATCTGATCCCATCACATTGCCACCACAGGATTTGGCCTTACATTACCATGCGGCCCATCACATATTGGTTAGTGGTTTGAATTTAGTGTTATCCTTCTCCTATATTGGTTGCCCTACCGTGCTACAAAGCATAACAATTATTATCATAGGAAATAGACCTGACATAAGTTAAAATCCTGGACAAGGCTATTTGAATTTCACATTGTGCTAGTACCAGTGGGAAAGGAATGAATTCAACTTTTCTCGCCACAGCTATGGGTAAATAATAGGGCAGAATGGGCTCTTTAACCTTGATATGACAACTAAGAGAAGAAAAACTCTGAATTCACACCAGTTGTATTCTGCTTAATTGACCTTGTGTCACAGGGTTTGGGAAAATGCCCTAACCCCACTGTTTACTTTCACATAATTTTGGACAAAATTCTGAAAAGCATTATTATATTTTTGACTTCTTTCAGACTTAGCTGAATATCAACAGATTTTCTGATATGGTGTGAGGGAAGTGAGGTTCATTCATTTTTTTTTTAAAGCAGAGCATTTCACTCTGAAACTATTATAGATCTGGCCACAATTCCAAATCATGTTGGGAGGGGACAGGATTTTGGTAAGTTTTTCAGAATTAAACATTTCAATGGAATTAGTTCTTTGAATTGTAATGAGGGGTGGTGTTATTAATTAGTGTAAGGCAAAGAAGGAAATTATTTAATGAGACAGAATTTATTTAATTATTGAAAATAAATTTGAACCATAGCAATAATTGATTTTTATCAATTTGCAGATTTTTTTTTGTGTTTTTAATTTTTTTTTTTAATTTGAAACTTTCTTTCATCTACTGTTTGGTAAAAGTTTGAAATTAGTTCTGGGTGGAATTGTTTTTTTTTTTGTTTTTCTTTAACAAACAAGGTTTATGTTTATGTTAGTGGTTGTTGATGCAATCATCATCTCAAACACAGATTCATAACTATACACAATCACTCACCTACACACTAGCATAGTTATTTATTCAGCTTAGCTTAGTTTGGCACAACACCAAAAGTATAGGGCACTCAGTGAGAATCAAACTCACCAACAATGGTCTGCTAATCAAGCTTGCTCTACCATTGCACTGCATGATGGCTGTTTTATTTTATGGCATATCAACCCTTTTCAGGTTATTTAATGATGAATCAAGACATTTTGATAAACAAAGGACTCAGGTTGCTTCAGAATCTGAAGAAGTTTCTGAACTAATAGAGTAAAAAAATATTCAACATATTGTTTATTATTATATAATCCAACATAAACAAAGGGAACAACTCTTGACTGATGATTTATTTATTTAACTATTGATCTACTAGGAAAAAAGAAGACAGGGTTAGGGTTAGGGGTTAGGTTTAGTTTAATGGGAAAGTAAATAAATAATTTATCAGTCAAGAGTGGTTCCCATTTGTTTATGTTGGAGTTATAGGAAATAACCAAAATATTAATTGAATCAGTTCTTTGTATTTGTTATTCACCTTTCCTTTATATTCATTACATATATATGTATGTATGTATATATACAGAGTATTGCAGAAATACCTCCCACATTTTAAATTGTCACCTGTGTGGTGCAAGTGAACTTAGGCAAGTAGTAACGATAGCTCCATCTAGCTATGTCTTATCAATCATTGCTTGGACAGGTGCACACTGTGCATTTGATGTTGAAACAACTTTTTTTTTTTTTTAACTGGTAAATCTGTAATTGCTACATAGAAAGCCTTTCATACTAATTTCCTATTATGTTGGAATGATGTTGTTCTGGGCTGAAAATTCTATCCGGAACAGCATCATTCCAATGTGACATGAAATGAGCACAAAAAGCTCTGGAGCAATTACAGATTTCCCAGACTTAAAAAAAAAAAAAAAAAAAAACGTTTCAACAGCAAATACACAGTATGCACCAGTCCAAGACATAATTGTAACTGATTGTATCTGAAAAAGAAAATGTAAAGACATTACTTAGATGGAGCCATCAGTGCCACTTGCCTAAATTCCCTTACACTATGGAGGTGTCAATTTTGGAAGGTATATTTGCTTTACCCTGTATATATGATGGAGTGTTTATCATAGACATGATTCATATAAGTGATTGAACAAATAGTAGTATTTGCAATAGCCTTTATGTGAATTACTCTATAGAAACTAAGTATTTAAACAAGCTGACTGGTCACTCTTTTCAAACTGGCTACTGCTTTAAACGAGCACTATGCTATATGAATTCTATAGAATCATTTCACAGTGTACGGTCATATCTCCAACATTAATTCCTTCTCCAGGGAGCTATCATATCTCTACATGCTTTTTGCAAAATACTCTGTGGATTCGTAATTCAATGTTTATGGAGGAGAAATTTATTTCTGAATTTATCAATTTACAAATTTATGCATATTCAGGAAGGGGAAACCGATAATAAATGGAAAATATCCATTAGAATGAGAAGAACTTAAGATATTAACAGATGACTGCTGAAAGATGATGGACTGAAAAGCAAAGAGAAATGTGAGTTATGAGAAGGGAATGCATGAAAAGGGGGTAAATGTCAAAGTCTATTCTTGAAACAAAATTGCAGGAACTGCAGCAGAGGATCACAAGAATAATGGAATTAAGAATCAAGAAAATAAAACAGGGCAGATGTTGAAGATCACTTCCACAGAATGAAAATGGTTACAATGTTGTTCTTAATTGAGAAAGACTGTCCTTTTACAACCTAAAATAGCAGCTCTTTTTTTTTTAATTTCAACTTTAGCTGGAGTTTTACTTAAGAAAACAATGATGTATATAGAAATAAAAGAAAAGTAGGTGTCGGTATCAGCTGAAGAGTGAGGGAATCTATCCCCTTTTCTACAGAATGAAAATGGTAACAATGTTGTTCATAATCAAGAAAGACTGTTCTTTTTACAACCTAAAATAGAAACTCTTTTTTTTATTTTGACTTTAACTGGAGCTTTACTTAAGAAAACAATGATGTATATAATAAAGAAAAAAAAAAAAAGATAAAGTAGGTGGAGGGGCCTATTGTCGGTATCTGCTGGACAGTGAAAGAGTCTATCCAATTTTCACTAGCACTAGACCAGAGAGATTGCATTCTGTGTCTTAGGTGGAGTGCTACACCTATAACCAGCTCTTCACTTTACCGCATGCACAGGTTTGGTGAGTGCCAGAATCAATCTGAGGTAGATGTTCTACTGAATGAGCTAAACTACATTTTTGGTGTATTTTGAAATTAAATGTCTTTTTGTTGCAAAAGAAAAATTTTGATGATTTGGTTTAGTTTGTTGGATTTTACAGCACGTCAACCTCTGCTGGGTTATTTTATGCTAAAGTTTTTTGTTCTATTCATGCTTGATGGGTATTCAAAATTTTGTTTAAACTCCATTTTTTTTAAAACACATTCTTTAAATTTTTTTCTATTTAATCCATAGATGGGACCCTAACAGGTACTACCACTCTAAGTCAGAGTGGATCTGAGAGTAATGACAATAAAGGGGTACCCCACACTCCCCCAATCTCCAGAATTGGAACCTCCCCGCTAGATGAAGTTTATCATACCCAGAACACTAAGACCCTCAACCACCACCTTATAGCACATATATGATACAAATGGTTGGGGTCTGCCATAAGGGCAATAGGGTTGAGAATCCTATATGTGATGTGACTGGCTGATTGATCAGAGGAGATCACTCTAACCACCCATCTAGCCTAAGTATGGCCACAGTGGAATGTTACAAATCATGGAGTGCTTATCCACCAGGATTCCATTCTTAAGCATCATGTGTCACTACCCACGGCCAACAGGTGGCCTCATTGTGGGGGTCTTACCACTCTACAGAGGAGTGGTTGGTGTATTCTAAATCTCCAGCCAACAGGGCTTTTGATGATCTGATAAAAGCAAACATTTTAGAAAATATGGTTAAACATTACAAAAAGAGGATTACTTGGATTATTTGGAAAATCGCCCTCATCTTTATTGTCATCTGTACAATGCTTCAGACAATATATCCTCCTGCCTTCTTCAGGTATTTCTTGTTGGACTCAGGAGCCTTCTCCGATTAATCCAAATAATACTAATTATCAAGCTTCATCTAAAAAATTCTGAGAAATAGTATTAAAAAAAGAATATCAGCAACAATAAATTAAATAATACCCAACATTTATTGGCTTAAACAACAGAAATTGAAGTAACCTTTCAATTTCCTTTTGATAGTTTTTTTTTTGTTTGGTTTGGGGTTTTTTTTGGTTTGGTTTGGTTTTTTTTTGGTTTGGTTTGGGTTCTTTGTTTAATAGCATATCAACACCTTCATGAATAGTTTTAGAAATCATGAAATGAAATTCGTTTTATCTTCAAAATAAAAATACTTTTGTATCTATAGTTCCTTTGTCTAATATCATATCAACCTTCATGGGTTATCTAATTCCAAAGCTATCCTTGTAGTAATAGTATCATTTAAACCTGAGCTGGGTGCATGATAGGGCTTATACCTTTTTTTAAAAAGACAACAAAAAAATTAATGCTAGTTCTTATGAGAAATTCACAAAGATTTTGTTCAGTCAAGAGTCAACAATTATTGTGTTAGTCTAGCATTTAATTCTAAGACTAACAGCAACAAATAAATTAATTAAAACTTAGTTTAATTCTAACAATTTATTAATAAGCAAAAAAAACAATGAATAACAATATAAAGTCCTTCCTGTATATAAAGCTGAGTTTAAGGGACCTACCGGCATGCCGGTGAAGATATCTGGTATCTTAGGGTGATTTTCTTGGAGAGCTTTTAAAGTCACTACCTTGTGGAACTGGTCCAGACCTGTCTGTGTGGAATTTTGGTATTTTGCGCCAAAACCTCTGGGCTCACTTACTCTATACACAGGAATGACCATTTTACTGACCCAACAGACCAAAAATGAATGTAATAGAATGACTAGAGTTCAAAATCACTTACTACAATGTTGCAGTCCAGCACATTAGCCACTACACCATAGCCCCCCACCATGTATCTATACTCTTTTATATACAGTTTTGTATATATAATGCAGAAAAAATGTTTAAAAAGCAATTGAACAAGTTTTGAGTCTAGTTTTCAAAACGAACCATAATGTTAATTAAATACAGTATTATATAATAAACAAGAACAAGATCAGGAACTATTGTGTTTCCTAATATAGAATGCATGCAATTTCTGAAAAAAAAATGTTATTCAAAAACTGATTTATATGTGACATTATGAAAGTTATGGCTTGGGATAAGCCTGCAATTTAGAGTGATGTACCGAGGCTTTCCTGTTTGTCAAAATGGATCCAGTGATAAAAACCAGAATAAAACAGTCTGTGTGCTTTATGTGATGCAAAATATGGTATTACAAATTTTGAATGTATTGTTAATCAGTAAAATCTGGCTGGTAGTCAATCAAACTGCTTAAAAGTAGCCATAATCTCCCAAGAGTATTTCACTTAAGAAGTGAAAATGACAAGCACATTCAACTTTTGTCATTCTGCCCAAATCCTTTTTTTTTTTCATTTACTTTTTAGTTCTGTCTTTTGACAACATATAATCTGCTAACTGGAATATTCTTTGGAAAAAAAATATTCAAACTCATATTTGGATATAACATCTCCATTAAACAAAAAAAAAAAAGCCTTTATCATTTGACATTTTATGGCAAAAAACATTTCTCTCTCTCTTTTTTGTTTGTTTTCACATCACCTGTAATTTTTTTTTTTATTGGTAACCATTTTGTCTCTTAAAAGATAATTAATCTCTTAGGTACTACAAATTTTGCAAAAAAGAAGCTGGACATTAGTAAAGAAGAACAAAACACACAAAAGATAGAGAGAAAGATAACCCTATCATACCATTATCATGATTAACGGAAAGAGTAATGTTCTCACTGGGAGAATATCAGTGGTCAATTCTGATCAGACATACACCAATATCTGTAATTTGGATTGTTATATCTAATGAGAATAAATGAGGCCAGGAATCGATTAAAAAATTATCAATGATAAAAAGAAAGAATAAATATGGACAGAACAAAGAGTTGAAATCAATTGTTGATTGTTTTTGCTTAAGTTTTTAAAGATATAACAAGTACATTTCTGGTGCAGTTCACTTACAAAACAAAAACAAAAATCTTCAGATATTAACATTATATTGAATTTCAACATAACTGCAAAATATTGGCTTTATGAATCTGTTTATTTGGACTTGTATAAAGTCACGCTCATATTGATGTAGATTAGTTACACTCTGAGAGTCAGCACTGGGTACTTTGTCATAGAGCTTTCCTTTGAGATAAGCATGCAAAATACACATAACAATGGGAGTAGGAAATAGCCGTATGGTTAAGACAAGATAAAATCATTCCTCAAGTTGTTTGAAGAGTTGATCTCATTCTTTTTAATATTTTTTATTCTTCCAGCCGTAATGTTTTCAACAATCCATTCTATAGCTTTCTGCAGTCTGTATAAAAAGGGGTGGAGTTTTAGTTTTTTTCTGTGGTACAAAGCAGAGAATAGTAGGCAACAGAACAAAAGAAGATTCCTTTTTTTTTCTTTCTCTACTGATTGTATACCTGATGAAGGCCATATATGCATTTGTTAAAATGTGCTAGAAATAAAAAAAAAAAAAAAAAAAAAGATCGATAGTTTGAACAATAGTCCACTTAACTACTTATATATATAAGTATGTAAATTATAATTGTTTGGACATTATATTTCCCTGATACAAAATAAGAAATCATACCATTGTAATGATTTCGAATAAAAGATTATTGATTATGAATATACACCCTTGTTTAATACCCTCCTCTATTTCAACTGGGAATATCAAGAAAAATGTTAATGTATTTACAAGTAAGTGGAAATGCATAGTGTAACGGTTATCATTGCAAGAAATGGCTTCGCGACCCAAGTTCAAATCTTGGATGAGGCTGTTGAATTTCACATCCTGCTAATACCCTTGAGAAAGGTAAGAATCCAACTCTTCTCCTTCCAGCAATAGTTAAATAGTAAGGCAGACTGGGGCAACCAGTCTAAGACAAGGAAAACTCTGAATTCAAACGTGTTAAACTCTGCTTGTGTCAAATCATGCTTCTGCATAGGGGTTAGTAAATAGAAGTTTACAAAGAAGAAGCTTATGAAAAATCTGACATTTTCAAAAAACAAACAATGGTGATAAGATTCAAGGTCACATTCTGACATGATGAGATCAGATTAAAAAAAAAATAGAAAAAAAATAGAAAAAAAAAAAGGAAAAAGCACACTTGTCATTGGCTGAGGATTGAATATTTAACGTATCTTTATGATAACCTTTAGAATAATTAAAAAAGTAAAGTAGTAGTGGCCTATTGTTGGTATCAATTGGATAGTCAGCAAGCACTAGACCAGGGAAATTGTTTTTTTTTATGCATCTGATGTAGAGTGTCACACCTATCACCAGCTAGCCACTTTACTGTGCTACCTAATTCATGGACTGTTGGCATGGGCTAGCATCAAACGAGGAACATTGTGATTACAAGGCAGATTTCTCTACCAACTGAGATAACCAGCCAATCACTTGATATATACCACAGGTAGGAGCACGTGGTGTAATGGTTAAAGTCATGAGAAATGGACTCGTCGCCCCGAGTTCAAATCCTAGACGTGGTAATTGCATTTCATTTGGCGCTAATATCCTTGGGAAAGGTATGAATCCTACTCTCCCTCCAGCTATGGGTAAATAGTAGGGCAGACTGTGCTCTTTAACCTTGGTTAGGCAACCGGTCTAGGAGAAGGAAAACTCTGAATTCAAACCTGCTGAACTCCGCTTAAGAAATTGACCTTGTGTCGCATCCTGCTCATGCGGAGGGGTTGGTAAATATATGTAAATATATATATATATATATATATATATATATATATATATACCACAGGTCCACATAAAAAAAAACACCTTCTTCTGGTATCATTTGCATTAGTGAAACTCAGACACTCCTACTGTCTTTATGTCTATACTTTATGAAGATGATACTGCAGACTGAGATTTAGGAGGTGGAGAAATGAATTATACTTGAAATTGAATAAAGACAATGTGGTGAGCAGCCAAAGTGTGACAGGTAGATACACCAAGTTCAGAGGCGATATGCACCACGGATTCTCGAGGTATAATCTGAGAATTATAATCATTTCAAGATTTCTCTCAAGTTTACGTTCGGGCTTTGAAAGTGAAGTCAAAAGTCAACCGAAAAATTGGTGGTTCCTGTCAAAATAGAACCCGCATTTTCTCTTACGGGTTTGTAATGGATGCTTACCTGAGAGGAAGTCAGAAAAACAGAGTTCTATAACTCTTTGCCTACCAAATTTCCCCATGGCTGTACCAAATTTTCTTTGTAGTTTTAACATGTATGATAGGATATTTCAAAGCTCACTATCTATTCACTTCAGAACTCATTCTATGCAAATAAAGTCCCATTATTATTGTAATCTGAGTCCTTCTGTAAGATTATAATGAAATAACCATCAGTTTTTGTACAACGGTTTATGGTAGGATCACAGTGGTGGGAGAGCCAGTGTGAGTGGTTTAAAGTAGGAAAATAGTGTTTAACACATAGATAATAAAGCAATTACCAATAAAAAATGTCAAACTCAAAAACACATGTCTACTCTGCAGCACACAGACATCCAATTCTCAAACAACTCAAAACACAAACTATCTCATTATTTTGATTTTTCAACTGTTGTCCTCATCTTTATTGAGAAATATGCACACACACCACATTTTGGCCGTTGTACCCTCTGGCATTCTTCAGGTGGTCCTTGTAATCCATTGGGTTAGACTGCTCTCACTCTGCTACAAGTGTCAAGACTTTGTCTATCTGAGAATAGCAATGATGCAACTTGGGAAATCATTTTGAATAGTTTGACTGTTGAGCAAACAAAGTGTTGAAGAATTTATGATGATCTCATTTAAATAATGACTTCATTGTTTTTGCATGACCATCAATCCGAGAAGCATCATAATCATTTAAAAAAAAACAAATTGCTATTTAGAAAAACTTTCCCATTGCCTGTTTTAATAAAAAAATAACCTTTAAACCCATCTGGCTATCAATTCTATACATCACCACTCAAGGTGGGGTTGGTTGATGCCAATATGTAAACTTTTGAAAATAGTATGGTGTGTGTATGTGGGGGGGGGGAGCAGTGTTTATATTCACCCAAGTAATGATCTGATTTCTATAAGTTTAAATGTCTAACCAAAGATAATAACTCCAAGTCTAGATTTATTCTCATTTTGAAATTTTGATCTCAGCAGCTATGTGTTCTAAAGATTGAAAAATTAGAAAATTAATGAAATAGATCACTAATTAGGACTGAGCCTATTTTAGTAGTGACCACCCCAAACAGAGTTTAACAGGTTTAAATTCAGAGTTTTCCTTCTCCTAGACTGGTTGCCTAAATTGAAGTGAATCAAAATCTTAAAATGTGTATAGTTTTGAAAAAATAAAGTATTTCTATTCTCTCAAAGTGATTGTAGTTATTCTACTCTCTTAATGTGATTGTTTTTGTACAAATATAATATATTTATTATGATACTAACATTACTTCACTAATTAGGACTGAGCCTATTCTAGTAGTGACCACCCCAAGCAGAGTTTAACAGGTTTAAATTCAGTTTTTCTTCTCCTAGACTGGTTTTCTAATCAAGGTTAAAAATCCCAGTCTGCCTTACTATTTACCCATAGCTGAAGGGAGAGTAGTTGGATTCATACCTTTTCCAAGGGTATTCATGCTATGAGAACTGTAGCTTCATCCAGAATTTGAAATCGGGTCAACAAGTATATTTCCTATGACTCTAACCATTACACCACATGCCTCTAACACTTGAAGGTAAGTATATAATACCTTATTTAATATAATTAAATAATCTCGTAATTAAAATCTGAAAGATTAAAGATTAATTTATCAACATTGAAAGATAAAAAGAAATAATTGCTTCCTAGTAACTTTACTCTTGAACCAGTAAATTGCCATAAAGTGACCAAAAATATAATTATAAATGAAACTGGTTGCTACGTTGGTAATGAAGGAATGAAGATAAAACTAAATTTACCAAAGAAACCAAGAAAAAACTTCCATTTCCTTATTCTTTATATGTCAGTATGGTTTGAGAAAATACGATATCCAGCAATTTCTTACTTGATGTGGAAGGGTACAAATGATATTACTATAAATAAACATACCTGGTTTTTCCTAAAAGGAAAGACTTTATACCACACATATTTTGCTATATCTTTTTTAAAGAAAAAATGTAAACACTAAATAAAAAAATCATAATATAACATTAGTCGATATTTTTTTTACCCAAATTTTGTTGGTCAATGGGCACATATTTCTGGGGTATTTTTAACGGTGAATTTGAAAATCCAGTCTATTTTGCCCCATCACGTTTTATCAGTAGAGATAATTTCTATTTTGCGAAGGAAAACTGCAATATTCTCCGATAACCTCCGGGTAAAACAAATAAATCTGAAACTCGGGTTTTAGACTTCTCCTTCTTCTGCTAATGAAAACCATTAAACTTAGAATAAATCCTATAACATTATTGTCTATAGTTTTTTTTACTTTTCCTCTTCTTTCATTAATTTTTTTTATAGCTTTGAATTGAAATGATAGGAAAAAATGTTAAAATACAAAATGTATTGTTACACACTCATCAAACACTTATCTTCAAGTAAAATTTTAAAAATGAACAACAAAAAAATACAAAAATATTGAAGTGAACCAAATTCTTAAATTGTGTATAGTTTTGAAGAAAAAAAAAGTAGTTATATTCTCTTAAAGTAATTGTAGTTTTTCTACTGTCTTCATGTGATTGTTTTTGCACAAATATAATAATATATTTATTTTGATACTACCATTACTTCACGGGTATCATTACTTGCTTTTATTTTCCTCATCGATTATAATTTTTTTAACTTGTGAAAAGAAAATATTAAAATATATTATTGAACCTTTATTATACACTTAACTTAAAGGTACATTTTAACATATACAAAATATATTAATGCAAGTTGAGGTGGATTCATGCCTTTCACAAGAACTTTGGTACTAAGTGAACAAAAGCAGCTTTGGTCAAAATTCAAACTTGGTTTTCTGATTCTGTTTTACTTGCATATCAATAGTAAATTATCTTGCACCTCCATTTAGTTCATATGTAGGGTGCAGGGAGATGTGTATTCATGCCTTTCAGAAGGGCAATAATTCTAAGTAAAAACAAGAAACCTAAAATTATATTCAAGATTGGGAACAATTATACCATACCATACACAAAAGGGTGTCCCATCACGGTGTCATGGTTAGCAAGCTAGTTTTGCAGATCCATTACTATTGAATAGTGAGTCTGATCCTCATTGGATGCTCCATACATGCGACCTTGTGTCACATCCTACCCAGAGCAAACATGTTGGGTAAATGCATATCATATAATACACAAGAGTATTAGTATGAATATATTTTGATACAAAGCTAATCAGTTACCTGACTTGTTTTAACCCTTTCAAAGTTCAAAGCAAATTAGAAGTGTCTACTCACACGTTTTCACAAGATTTAATCCTTTATTTCAAATATGGCTTGAGAGCCACATATGGCCCTCAAACATATCCCAGGGAATGAGGCTCTCAAAACAATGAAAGTGTTAAGGATCAACATTCATCTAAGCACTTAAACAGACTAGGCACAAGTCTGATAAGAATTTAAATAAAAAGGGGACCATATGCCCTTTAGGCACCCCTTTTTGATCTCAATTAAGAAAGGACATGTTTTTCATTTACACCATCAATATCCGGTTGTTTTAACAGACTATTTTTAGATTTAAAAAAATGATAAACCTAACCCTAACCCCTAACAAACAACCAGATATTGACGGTGTAAATGAAAAACATGTCCTTTCTTAATCGAGATCAAAAAGGGGTGCCTAAAGGTAATATGGTCCGAAAAAGGTAATTGGTTGGACCAAGAACTTTTCAACACCCTCTAGTATTAGATCCTTTGCACATATTTTGTGATTGATTTATAGTATAGTATAATATGTGTTACTGATGGCTGTAATTGACAAAATAATAATGATTTAGCAATAAATACCTTCATTAACTCTTTCACTGCTCAAGGCAAATTAAAGGTGTCTACTCACACGTTTTCACAAGATTTATCTTTAAAAAAAAAAAAAGAAGCTGTTTGAGAGCCATATGTAACCCTTAAACGTCTTACAGGAAATACTGACTCTCAAAACAGTGAAAGGTTGGTTTGTTTGTTTTGTTTTACGGCATATCAAACTCAGTGGGTCATTTAATGCCGAAAAGTTTTGAAATAAATCAATTCTTAATGGATAATACAATTTCATTTGTCTATTTAACCCATAGATGGGACCCTAACAGGTACTACCACTTCGGGTCAGTGGACAGGGAGCAATGGTGATGAAGGTGCTCCACATTCCCCAAACCTCCAAAACTGGAACCTCACCATCAAATAGAGTTTAACGTCATTCCCAGGACATGTAGACCCGCAGCCACCGCCTTCTAGCACCCATATGATAAAAAGGGTTGGGCTTGCCATAAGGCAATAGGTTGGGAAAATCATATAGGTGCTAGGGCTTGACGTGACCAGCCGATTGATCGGAGGGGCCTCTCCAACCGCCTGTCTAGCCCAAGATAGGCCAAAGTGGAGTATTGCATGTCATGAACTGCTCATCCACCTGGGCTCTATCCTAAAGCATCACGGGTTGCCACCCACGGCCAACAGGTGGCCCCATTGGGGGAGTCTTACCCCTCTGCAGAGGTGTAGTCGGTGCATTCTAACACCCCAGACAACAGGGCGGTCAAAACAGTGAAAGGGTTAACAGGTACAAACCAAGTAACAACTATGGCACAGATAGCAACAAGAATCTTTCAATTTTACCAATCCTAAATATTTGTTCTAATAAACAGAATGAGATAATTGGGAACCACTTATGGGACTAAATGGAAAGTAATTCCACTTATTAGTATAGTGTTGTTGATCTAAAATTTATCAAGTATCTGTGAACTCTTGGGAATGAATAATGGCCAGAACATCGCCCATGGCATTGGTAATCACCAACAAGTTCAAGCTGAGAGTAACACTTTGCCGTTAATCAGTGTTGTCCATATGTAATAGTCTTAATGAGAATAACACCTTGAAATACAGAGAAGAGGAGAAGATAGAATCAACCACATGAGATGAATGAATTTCAGATATTTCTGTAATAATCATATTCTCTATATTTAAACAGACATGAAAACACTTCCCGATCAAATACTGATCTGAACAAAAGTAACATCTTTCACCATGTTTTGTATGGGCTCTTTACTTACTTATCCTATTCATCTTATTCAATACTGGTTGAGTTGTCTATCTTCTATATTGTTATCTGGGCTAATTCTCTCTGTTCTGGGAGTTTATCTTTGTGTCCACAAGACTTGCAATATTTTTAAGATGTCTTTATTCAGTTCCCAAGTTAACCAACACACCTGGCTGAAACAGAGGTGCAGTCAGTGCATTCTAATGCTACAGCCAACAGGGCGGTCCAGAATTGGAACTTCACTACTACATGCAATTTAGCATCATACCAAGGACAACTATTCTTTGAGGCTCCCAAATAATCTAGCAATGTACCTGAGTTTGCCTCTGATGGTGCGGATCTATTTTTCTTCTAAGTGTTGTATGGAAGCAAGTACTCAACAAGATTGATTGAAAATGTCATCTGAGTTGCAGCTGTGGGAATGTTGATTGCATTATGTACATTCTTAAAACATTAAAAGATGACAGTATATCAACATGTTTGGATTGTGTAATGCAATTGGAATGTTGAAGGAATCGCACAATCAAAAAATCAGCAAATTTTTGTACAAATCTTACTATTTGACAAAAAAGATGTTTTGAAAAAAGGCTAAAAGTAAAACAAAAAAAAAAAAAAACGTGTAGAAATCAGCATAACATGTTTTGCATATGCAAGATTTCTCATCATAATGGCAGAGAGATAACACAGAATAAAAATATCCCTGTGTTGATTGGTATCTGTAAAAATACGACAAGCAAGGATGAATTGCTTTCAAAATTGCTGAAAATAAACAGAAGAAATAACTTAAAAAAAAAAAAGGTTTATGGCAACTAAGCTAATCCATAAAAAATAAAATAAAAATTTATAGTAAAAATATATTTGAGAAGGATTAAATCTGCTCAAAACATTAAAATGTCTATCATAATAATTTCATCACCATTGGTGATTCCCATAATCAGTAAGGGATCCAGAATATGTAGAATATGCTGACTGCACCTCTGCAGAGGGGTAAGACCCCCCCCCCCCGACCTCAATGTAGCCACCTGTTGGCTGTGGTGCTTAAGGACAGAATCTTGGTGGTTGAGCAGTCCATGATATGCAACACTCCACTTTGGTCGTTACTTGGGCTAGATGGGCAGTCAGAGAGGTCCCCTCGAATCAATCAGCTGTTCACATCAAGCCCTAGCACCTACATGATTGTCCCAGCTATATTGCTCTTATGGCAAACCCTCAACCCTTTTTATCATACATTTGCTAGAAGGTGGTTTCTGTGGGTCTTACTATCCTGGTATGATGTTAAACTGCATCTAGTGGTGAGGTTCAAATTCTGGAGTTCAGGGGAGTGTGGAGTACTCCTTCATTGCCATTACTCCTAGGTCCACTTTGATATAGAGTGGTAGTACCTGTTAGGGTCCCACCTATAGATTAAATAGATTAAAAAATGAGTTTAAAAAAAAATGTGTTTAAAAAAGAAAAAATGAATTAAAAAATTTGAATACCCAGCAAGAATGAATAAATAAACATCTTCAGAATAAAATAACCCAACAAGAATTGACATACCGTAAAATCCAGCCAACCAGAATATTTTCTTAAAGGGCTTCAAGCATCAATCCTTGAGAGTCATATCCCCTGTACACGTTACTTGAAAACAGCCCATTGTTCTTGGTGGTTGTATGATTCTTGTTTGGCATTTGCATCTGATATCCATTTAGTTTCAAACGTCTTTATTATTCCACAATAGCTAATTCTTCACAATGCTGTACATAGATGTTTCCCAAAGGGACACTAGAATATTAAATTACAAGAAGCTGTTATCACCTCATGATCATTGCTATCAGAGAGTAACAAGTACTCATGCACTTAAAATGTCCTCGGTATGGCACTAATCTCTAGTTCTGGAGCTCTAAGGAATCTGGTCATTACTCTCAGGTTCACTGTGACCTGGAGTCCCCACTTCATGGTCATTATCCTCAGGTTCACTGTGACCTGGAGAAATATCATCTGTAAGGGTCACATCTATGGGACAAATAAATCTGTTTAAGATAATGTATAAAAGGATTTTGAACTATATTAATACATTGGCTCTTAAAACACTGATATTTCAACTAAATATAAAGTAGTTTCCTGCATAAAATGATAGTGGATTACTGTAACTAGCAATACTTACCCATAGTACATATGTACATTCATTATAAAAATAATCATTTTTATTAAAGTTTACAATATTCATTCATATCATATTTTACTACAGAATTTCATAGCAAATTATATATTATAAAATTGCATACTAAAGGTATTTACAAGACAAGGCTGTTTGCATTTCACATTGCATTAATACCCTAGGGAAAGGTATGTATCAAATTATTCTCCCTAAACTTGGTGTAACAACTCTCTTTCTCACTCTCTCATAGTTGATTTTCTTCTCTCTTTCTCTCTCACTTTTTCCTTTGTTCTTTTCTTCTTTTTAATCTCTCCCTCCCTCTTTCTCTCTTCTTAACTTCCCTCTCTCTTTCTCAAATTTAAACCTATTTAACTCTAGTTCTCTGAATTCTTTAGATGAGACATGATTATTTGGATTATTCGGACGATTACCCACATCTTTATTGATACAGGGTGTGACATAAGTGATGCCCTTTATTAAAGTGGAACAAAATTAAAGCCTTTTTGATTATCCTTTATTTTTTTCGAACATGAATGTATTGCCACAGGTTAATGGATTAATATAATATATTAACAAAATTGATATAATGAAGATTTAACAAATTAATTAAAGAAAATAATAAAGAAAATATACATTATAAGATATGAAATTAAAAGGGCGTTACTTATGCTGCACCCTGTATATACACAACATTTCTGCTGATGAGCCCTTCAACCTTTTTCAGGTGTTTCTTGTTGAACTAGGGAGCATTCATGTCATAATCAGGAGCCTTCATAGAACTTCGAACCAAACCCTTTATTCAATCCACGGAGAGAGACTGTTTTCATTCAGTCGCAGATTAAATCCTGGCAAAGGTTGATAATAACATAGAATACTTAACATAGCTTAACACTTGTACCCGGTCATGGTTAACAGAATAAAAGCAAGTATAAGATGGAGTAAAACTAATAATAAAACAATAATAATATTTAATAATGAAGAGCATATTGATACAGAGTAATGGGGTAAAAAGCAAGGATAAGAAGATGGAATAAAACTAAGAATAAAATAAAAAATAGTTTCATATCTGTTGCTATAAATGCCTTTTTTCTTCAAATCACTTTACTTTTTTCACTGATGTTTTTCAGAAAACAATATTAACAAAAAAATGTTTGGTGTCTTTATTTCTTCAACTGAATAGTTTAATTTCCCTTGAGTAATAATCTTGATTTTTTTTTTCAATCCTCCCGTCCATAATTTATTAAAATATTGTGATGTAATTACCTAAAATCTTTCTCACTCTTTCTTCAAACCCAATTCAAAAACAAAAACGAACAAACATGAAAAGATTTGTTCTGATTGGAAATTGTTTTTAAAAATAAAGTAAAACATCTTTTAAGTTTTTTTTTTCTTCCTGGCAATCCAGTATGACTGAAAATTATTAAAGTGAGGAAAACAAGTTCAAAACAGATTCTCTCTTAGCAAAAGTCGTAAATATTTTTCAAGACTTTCTCACTTTCCTTTTATGTATATATTTATGTGTATGTGTATTTACCAAACACTCTACATGAGCAGGATACAACACAAGGTCATTTTTTAAATGGAGTTTAACAGATTTGGATCTAGAGTTTTCCTTCTCCTAGACTGGTTGCCTAACCAAGGTTAAAGGATCCAATCAGCTGAGTTAAAACAATTAGTCCTAAAATGAACGTTAAAGTATGACTAGAGTTTGAACTTGTTGACTATGTTGTTGAAGTCCAGCACGTTAGCCACTAGGCCACAAGGATTCTCCGTTTTGATCATTGGATAATCATTGTCAACTGAAGACTCTATAACTTCATGAATAATATTTTTTTCTATTTAGTTTTCCTCCACCCAAGCAGGATCCAACACAAGGTCATTTTTTAAGTGGAGTTTAACTGGTTTGAATTGATAGTTTTTCTTCTCCTTTTTTTCTTAGATATAAGGTGTGCGCTAGTTCCCAGCTAGACTTATAGACTAGGCGAGATCATGTGGTCTATTCCTTAGCCAATTGCTGGCCTTACTGCGTGGCTGATATATTACTTAAGCACTGATTCTTTCTCAGTCTACTTATGGCTATCTACCTGAGAGGATTACCAAAGGATTCAAATCGGAGGACTCTTTACCTAGAATCAACTGGCCAACAATGGCCCTTAAAAACTTAACAAACTGAAGACTATAATTTCATGAATAATATTTTTTTCTATTTAATTTTCCTCCACACGACCAGGATCCAACACAAGGTCATTTTTTAAGTGGAGTTTAACAGGTTTGAATTCATAGTTTTTCTTCTCCTAGACCAGTTGTAGCAAGGTTAAAGTGCTCAGTCTGCCCCAGTATTTATCTGTAGCTAAAGGTAGACAAATTGGATTCATACCTTTCCCAAGGGTATCACTTTTTCATATTTCATAAACTTAAAAAATTCATCTTAAGGGTAAGATTCAAGGATGGGGAAGATATATATTAATTTTCACTGCGAAATATAGCACATGGGCTTATTTTAGGGTGATGTCGCGTGTTAGACCAATGAAAAACAGTAAGAAGGTTAGATTTTGATGTATTCTGAAAAAAAAATAACATTCCATTTATTCTTCATTTCTATCTTGATAAATATAGCTTTAAACTTGGTACTTTTTTGACACACCTTGTATTCTGAAAAAAATTAATGAATGGAATGTTATTTTTTTTTTGAATACAAGATGTGTCAAAAAGTACAAAAATCTCAATACTTTTTTGACACACCTTGTATATACATATATAAGGAAATAAATTATGTTTCCATGTCTTGACAGCTGACAAAATTTTAAATTGATTAAAGAGAAGAATTCAGGCTGAAACCACAGGAAACAAATATTTTTGGTCTCCAAATCTTTGATTTTTTTTCTCTCCAGTTTTCCTTATAATTTGTTTCTTCTCCAGAAAAAAAACAAAAAAACGCATTTTCAAACTTAGATTCTTCTCAGTTTACTGAAATTGCATTTTTGCTAATTAAATTTTGTCGAAAGATTTGAACGTTTTCAGTCAATCAACGTTTCCCTCAGAAAGTTCTTCAGGAAGATGATTTATGCTGGGTGTCATGAAGCTTTTAATAAAATTGGCTTTTCTGTCTGCTCAGTTGATGGTGAAAAATAGTTTAATTACTCTGAAATCTTCCTGAAATCTTTGACAATTCAGAGAAAGTGTTGTCATTTTTGGAGGCTTTTTTTTTTGGTCTTGTTTTTCTGGCCTATTGACCTATATTTTTTGTCTTTTATATGAAAATACGATGAAACTTTTTGCATCCAACTAATATTATGTATTTTCAAAGCATCATTGTTTAGTTATCAAAATATTTTTTCTGCCTTTCTTACAGCACATTTTAAACAAGATGGAGACATCTTCACATTGGATGGCAAGCCTCTGAAATAAGTAGATCAGTTCACTTACCTAGGTAGAAATATCTCATCTACAGAAAGTGATGTCAATATCAGCATAGGATAGAATTGATTGCTATTGACAGATTATCAATCATATGGAAATCTGATCTCTCTGATAAGATAGAGTGAAAACTTTTTCAAGCTGTAGCCATGTCAGTGCTACTATATGGCTGCTCACTTGGAGAAAAAAACTAGATGGGAACCACACAATTAGATATTGAATTACTAAATACATACTTTAAAAGTTCTGGTGAGTGATAGTTTGATCTGAGATAGAGTGCACAGATACTACACTCTGATCCTGGGCAAAAATGCCAATCCATACATAAATAATCTCATCATTTGTTTTATGGGAATTGTGCTGATGAATAAATAAAATGCATTCAATACAAGATTTGAGCAGAAGATTTTTGGAGAAAATAGATTTAGATTCCAGTCTCTCTCTCTATATATATTCATCAACCCCTCCACATGAGCAGGATGTAACACAAGGTCAATTTCTTAAGGGGAGTTTTACAGGTTTGAATTCACGGTTTTTCTTCTCTTATACTGTTTGACTAAACAAGGTTAAAGAGCCCAGTCTGTCTTACTATTTATCCATAGCTGGAGAAGAATAGTTGGATTCATACCTTTCCCAAGAGTATTAGTGCTATGTGAAATGCAAACAGCCTTGTCCAGGATTTGAACTTGTCACATCATGTCCATTTCTTATAATGGTAACCATTATGCTATGTATGCGCCTTCCAGTCTATTTATTGAACATTTTGAGTTGTATGGTTTGTGGGAGAGGATAAGTTAGATAAAAAGTATTCCCTAACTTTTAGATGATCCCCATCTTTTTCATCTGAAATGCCATGAATAGTCTTAAATAATTTCTGAAAGCCAAATAGGTGTGTGAACACAAGGATTAGAGTATCAATAATATATAAAGAAAATCAATGAATAAGTTATAAAGAAAATAACTGAAGTGAATTTTAACACCTGATTTTTACAACAAAAAAAAATGTCTGTTTTTCTTAGGATAGATTTTCAAAAGTTGAATCCATTTATACCAAAAAGATAAAGGAAATCAAAAAAAGATGGAATGAAACAGAAAGAAAATCAAGAGAAGATAAAAAGAAAAAGAAAATCAAGAAGATAGAAAGAAAAAGAAAGTCAAGGGAAGATAGAATGAAAAAGAAAAACAATATAATAAAAAGAAAGAAATAAGAGAAAAAGTAATCACAAGAGAAAGAAAGAAAAAACAAAAAATAAGCCCCCCCCCAAACAAAAAAAACAAAAAAATGAATTACAAGAAAAAAGTAATCACAAAGGAAGGAAAGAAAATAAAGGTAAAAAGAAAATCAAGAAAAAAGCAAAGAAAACAAAACCAAGAACAGCACCCCCCCCCAAAAAAAAAATTAATAAGAGAATAAGTATTCATTAAGGAAAAGAAAGGTAAGAAAACCAAGAAAGAAAAAACAAAACTAAGACCCCTCCCGCAAAAAAAAGTAGGAGAACTAAAAATGGACATTATCAGAATCTGCATGTGAGAACAAAAGGAAATCTTTGCTGAGAGTCTTAAAAAAAAAAAAACAAAAGAATGTAATATTTTTGAATATAGAAAAAGCTCAGTTTCTTTTGTGGTTCTTATTACAAGCGACTGTGTTTAAACATGAAAACAAAAATATCTTATATGGAAAACCACAGGGACACATTCACAAGAAACTCAGAGCATCATATGCAGATAGGATTATTTGATCAGAATGGGATTATAGATAAACATAACATTGAGACAAAAACACAAACAATCTCAGTAAGTATATATATATATATATATACACTCCTTAAATATTAGAAAATATTAGGTAGAAAAGAATAAAATTAACTCTTAAAAAGATACTTGTAAATGATCCAATATTTGAATAACAAACAAGGATTCTGATTGATTTCATTCCGTTTTCAATGTTTATTGTTATTAAATATTAACAAAATCAGATAAAATATTATTTGTTTATATGTTTTTAAAAAGTTAACTTTATCCTCCCTCTCTCTCTCTCACTATATCTATATATATAACACAAAGACAACAAAACGACAAAAAACAGAAATAAACAGAAATAAACAATAAACAAAAAACTACGCCATCGTCTAAAATAGACGGAAGGTTGCCAACTATATAAACTATATATATATATATATATATATATAATGTGTCTGTGTGTGTGTGTGTGTGTGTGTGTGTGTGTGTGTGTGTGTGTTGGGGCAGGGATATAGGAGATATATGTTTTGTACGGATGTTGTACAAACAGTAGTAATATCTGAAAACATTTTTTGTCTGATGATAATCTTGTCTTAGGCATATATATATATAATATAAACATGTGTGTACATATAAAATATCTACCATATATATATGTGTCTGTGAGTATCTGTGTCCAAGAGCATATAAGTTACAGCAAATATATATATATATACATATATATATATATTATCATATAATAATAAATCTGCTCTACTTACATATTGAGCACTTTATATTTGTTATAATGCTGACTTATCCAAGTAACACTTATAACAACCAAATATTAAGACCAACCCAATATTTTTACCTGTAAGTCATTCCTTATATATATATTATTATTATTTACTAAACTGTCTGTCTGTTCATACCACTAAAGTTCTACTATTTGGGGTCTGATTTCAACCAAACTGAAAAGGTTTAAAATTTTATTCAGCCAAAATTATTTGATATCTCACTCCACAAAATGAAACTACTACTTATGCTAATAAAACATTAAGTAATCGCAAGGAAGCCATGGTTTGCAAGGAAGGTAAGTAAGTAAAATATTTGACATTAGGAGAAAATGTATATATTTTCAAAGCTCTAAGAAAATAATTGTTTTCTTTAACAGATATAATAGTAAAGTAATTATTTATCTATTATGTTCATTACTTATATTAACTGGTATTAAGTAATTTACCTTAAAATACATAACATATAAACTTTGTGAAATTTAACTGCATTAAATCTTATTTATTAATTCATGTTTATTATATTTTTTTATTCTTTAAAAACATTCATACATTAGCATTACACATCTACCTTCATGACTTTCTCTTTAAAAAAAATCTAAGAGCCGGAAATCTTTTCACCTGAAGATTTACATGTGCAAAAAAACAAGAAACCTTAAAATTTTGAGTAGTTTCTATTTCGGGACAAAGAAGCTTATTGTTTACAGAAGAAATGCAGAGACATTTTTAAAGTTTTTTTTACAAATTTAAGTACTGTTTATGTCATGTAATAAGCTTACACAGACTAAAATAAGATTAAAAAGAAAGAAAAAAGTTACATTAAATCATCTTCAGCTGATGCATACTTTATTTTTGGTAGATTTGCTGATAAAAGTAAACATTGATTTTAAACACAGTCCAGTTCTATGTTAATTAATTAATTTTTTTTCTTCTTTTCCTTAACTTTATAATTTCGGCTATTAGCTTTCCTGCAAAACCAAACAAAAAATTAAGAAGGATATTTTTAAAAAGTTTTTTTTTTTAAATAAAGTATCGAAAATTATTGAAAATTTTGCATTCATAAACCAAACCTGTTTTTATTTGCAGGTCTGGATTTTCATCTGAAGTAATAAAAAATGCTATATAATTATTTTGCATATCCAGATTGTTAGTCCTAACCAAGCAATAATACTATATAATTATTTTACATCTCCAGATTGTTAGTCCTAACCAAGCAATAATGCTATATAATAATTTTACATCTCCAGATTGTTAGTCCTAACCAAGCAATAATGCTATATAATTATTTTGCATCTCCAGATTGTTAGTCCTAACCAAGCAATAATGCTATATAATAATTTTACATCTCCAGATTGTTAGTCCTAACCAAGCAATAATACTATATAATTATTTTACATCTCCAGATTGTTAGGTCCTAACCAAGCAATAATGCTATATAATTATTTCACATCTCATAGTACCAATATTAACCCAATGAGTAATGCTTAAATATAAATAATATTTTAGCAAGACAATATCTGTTTATTTTTTTCTTTAAAAATCTTATGTCTTTTGGCAATTAAGATTAATATAGACTCTAATTGTTATTATAAAAGATAAACCCCCATAAAAGAGAGTAGATGCAATAAAAAGCAAACATTCAGATGAAAGAAATACTGGTAAACATGTAATAATGGTTGACAATGCTTCACCTAAAAATTAAAAAGAAAATCCTGATATTATCAACACTTGTGAATATATTCTATTAATTTATAAGAAAATGACTTCTGTCATGAGTTTGAACCACACTGAGGGCTCCACAGTTATGGTATTTTCTCAGATTAAACTTAATAAACAATGATATAGAACAATTTACTTGTAGCTAGTTTACTGTGTTCACCAATGCTTACAAAAGTTAAGCTTGGTAATCATTGTATTTGACCATATAAGGTATCCGAGGGACTATTGCTCACTGTAACCCTTTCAAGCTCCATAGTTCTTGATTTCAAACTTCAGTAAATAAACCTCTAGTCATAATACCAGTGAATAAAATATTGTCATATTGTCATAAAATTATTCTAAAATTAAATGTGTATCATATATATATATATATATATATATATATATATATATATATATATATATAATATATAATGAATAATGAATAGTGAATGAAAAAATGAGAAAGTATTTGCATGGAAAGGTGCTCACCATTTTATATATATATATATATATATATATATTATATATATATTATATTTATTTATTTATGGGTGCTACTATGTGAACATAGCGTAAGTAGTTAATCCAATAGGGCTCAATATATTGTGAATATAGAGCATTAATAGTCGTAGAAGAAGTTGTTTCCCAACCGCGGTTTTGGTGTTACTCGAACACCTACATCAGGGGGGATTGAGTGGAATTTTTTTCGGTTACTTTATATAGCTAGACCGATATCTTTTTAATTCTTCCTGAATTTATCTTAGTAGGCTGCTAGTTTGTAGTTGGGGTTAAATTCCTCCTATTTTGACCTACGTGGGTAGTAGCGCGCTGTAACATTATACTTTTATTACCCTTACCACTATATATATATATATATATATATATATATATATATTTACCAACAGCTAGCCTGTTTTTTAATTCATTTTTTTTCCTTCTTCTAGATTAGTTGTCTTAACAAGGCTAAAGATCTCAGTATGTTCTATTATTTATATATATTTGGGGTCAGAAGGACGGATTCCTGTCTTTTCCAAGGTTATTAACTTAAAAATGAAACGTAAACAACCTCATCCAGGATTTGAACTTGGCTCCTCAAGTCTATTTCCTAAGATGATAACCATTACGTCATGTGCCTCCGACAAACCATTAACTGGCTTGGACAAATTGTATCTCTATTGATATCTGTTCACTATCAGACTAAATAATCGCTAACTATTTGAACAAATCAGTATAAAGCTTAGTTAAGACTGGTAATTAGCGAGAAACAAAGTCAAGATAAACCTTAGAGTGGATTTTAGGTCAAAATAATCAAAGTGAGCTTTATTTTGATCTTGGCTTGGCTGAATCAGAAATCAAAAGAAATTAATTATTCAAGGATCGGTAAATTGTGGCTGGATTTGTCTCATCGTCTTCTGAAGAATACACAGAGAACCAGGAGTGCCAAACATACATTTCAATTCATTCCAATTTTGCTGAGACAGTCACTTGAGTTCATTTGAAGAAGCGGCCTAGGGATGAGCATATAAGTAGACTTTCCTTTAGATATATGAATACTAGTATAGTTTGGGTCAAAAATGTTTCACAATTCTACTATGGATCAGAGTGGAATAGCCTAAGATCAAAATATCACTTCTATCACTTCTGTGTAGAATCAGAGTACAGTATTCATAGCCATAAAAATCTCATCATTAATTTACATTATTTTAATAGAAAGGAAAAACGTTCCAGTGAGAGGGAAATGTAGAATGTTTCAATGAGAGAGAGAGAGAGAGAGGAGATTAAGTTTTGGAGTCTACCCAGTTATTTACCTATGAAAAACATCATGGAATTTCTAAAATGTTTTGTTTTACAGTTATAATGGAAATTTCTCATTACTCTTGAGTGAGAGAAATTTGTATGACATTCAAGAATTATATATATATATATATATATATATTCCAAATTCCACGCATCATCAAAAACATCCATCATCTTTTATTCACATAAATCCTTTTTTCATTGTCCTGAAGAAGGCTTCCTTTGTAAACCGAAATGTTCAAACATTCCATCCATTATAACATCCTGTGTTTGTTCTACATTATTTTATATATATATATATATATATATATATATATATATATTTATTGTGTTTAAGACTGACCAAATACACCGCACACACACACAACAGGTTACAGGCCACCTGATAGACAGTAAATTCACACACCCGCACCCATAAATAATCAAGCAATATCTGGTATGTTAGTCTCAGACACATATCAATAAAAAAGAGATCAGATGATCCTGTTAATAAACAAACACAAAAAAAATAAAATAAAATAAAATAAAAATAAGAATAAAACCTTGCTTAGAGGCGAATCAAATCTGGAATAATAATTAAAATAAAATAAAAAGAAATGATCAGACACACAGACATAAGCACCACGCACACACACATATGCTTACATTTACACACACAAGCATGCACACACACACACACACACAAACACACACATAAGCAAGCACCCCAAACATACACATACACACACAGAATTTGGAAGACCCAAGACAGAACAAATCTAGCAGCCGCTAAGACAACTTCAGTTCCAGTATTCTTCTGATGATGGGAATTTTCGTCCCGAAATATTAAGAAATAAAATGACAGGTTAACAAAAAACATCATAGTTACCTTCTTTTTTCTTTACACTCGCATTGTGACAGCCTTCAAAACCAACCAACAAACCCATATTGTGTTTTATATAAATCGATATTTACATTTATTAGTTAATTTATCTGAATTTTTGAAGTGAGGCTTGATGATTTGTATTATGTAGATTTTTTGTTATATACACAATGTTTTGACTGATATGCCCTCTTGTCTTTTTCAGGTGTTTCTAGTCAAACGTAGAACCTTCATTTTGACAAAAAGGCTACCAAGTTTGATAAGAATCACCTGAAGAAGGCCTAATTTCAAATTGTTTGAAACATTGTCTATATGACAATAAAGGTGAGGACAAGAATCTGAAAAATCTGAATAATACTTATTTAGTTAATATTTTATTTTGTATTTGTAACAAACAGCATAGATAAAATCCTTATAAATCAATTTTTATAAACTGTTCCAAGAAAATTTAACTAAAGTGTGGTTGATCTTAGGTTTCACATCTTTAGGTTTCCTATTTGGTAAGAATATGGCATATCTTGAAAATATTTTGATACTGAAATCTCAAAGAATCATAAAAATGCAAACTAAATGCTTTTGGCTTTTTTAGTTTCATTGATTTTGGCTGTAAAAAATAAAATAAAAAAAAAGAATCCTTATTTTTTCCAAGATGATTTACAAGTGGCTTTTATGATATGCCAGTTGTAAAGGCTAGCCAGAAGGAAAGGGACATTTGAGGTCAATAGACTGGTAGTGAAAAACGAGTGTGGGGTTGAGAGTGAGGATGAGGATGATGATGATATGGGAGAAAAAGAGAAAATAGGAGAAGGAGAGGGGAGAAAACAAAGATGAAAAAGAAAACATATAGAGGGGGGAAAAGCCAGAAGGAAAGCGACATTTGAGTCCAATAGATAGGTAGTGAAAATGAGTGTGGGTTGAGAGTGATGATGAGGATGAGGATGATATGAGAGAAAAAGAGAAATAGGAGAAAGAGAGGGGAGAAAACCAATACGAAAAAAAAAAATATACAGGGGGAAAAAAGCCAGAAGGAAAGGGACATTTGAGTCCAATAGATAGGTAGTGAAAATGAGTGTGGGGATGAGAGTGATGATGGTGATTTTCATGATGATGATGATGGTGATGTGATATAAGAAAAAGAGAAAATAGGAGAAGGAGAGGGGAGAGGAAAAAGAGGAAAGTGACATTTGAGGTCAGTAGATGGTTAGTGAAAATGAGTGTGGGGCAGAGAATGATGATGATATGAGAAAAAGAGAAAATAGGAGAGGGAGAGGGGAGAAAACAAAGATGAAAATGAAAACTTAGAGGGGAAAAAATTTGAAGAAAGAAAGAAAAACTGGAAAAATATAAAGAAAAAAACCAAGAAACAAAAATGAACATATTAAGAAGGAAAGAAAATGGTATAGTTAAAGAAGCAAGAAAATAATATTAATATTGGAAAAAAAGAAGAAAAAAGATGACAAATGAAAGAAAAAAAAATTAGAAGAAAGATTTAAAATAAAAAAATAAGGATAAGAAGAAGAAATAATGATTGAAGGGAAAATAATAAAGTTTAAGGAAAATTTAAAAGAAAAAGAAAAAAACGAATGGAATCGGGATGTAAAAAACAAAAAGAATGAAAAACAGAATAAGAGAAAAGGAGTAGAAAAGAAGAACATGAGAAGATCAAAATGAGAAAAGAAAAGAAAAAAAAATATGAAAAAGGTGGCAGAAAAATTAAAGAAAGAAAAATGATGAATATAAAGAAACTAAATAACAAAAATGCTGTAGAAATAAGGGAAGTTTGATAAATAAGAAATACAAGAAAAGGGGGAAAAAAAGAAAAAAAGAGAAAAAGGAGAAAAAAAAGAAAAAAAGAGAAAAAAAGAAAAAAGAGAAAAAAAGAAAAACAGAAAAAAAGAAAAATAGAGGAAAAAGGAAAAATAGAGGAAAAAGAAAAAAAGTGAGAAAAAAGAGAGAGAGAGAGTGAGAGGAAGAATTAGGAAAAGAGAAGGAGAAAATTGAAATGAAAAGGAGAAGAAAGAAAAGTAGAAAAAAAGAGAAAGAGAGAAGGAAAAAAGGAAAAGGAGAAAGAGAAAAAGAAGGAGAGGGTGAAAATAAAGAAGGAAAAAAGGAAAAATGTGCAAATGGAAAAGATTTGAAATAGTAGAGATCACTTTGAAGATCATTTTGTTTTTATCTGCAGTGACCAGGTCAAAGAGATCATTCCCCCAACAAGAAGATCTTCATCCAATAACTGACAACTTTCACGGTCTTGTTGGCCTTTTCTTCAATGTATATTAGGGCCAAAAGAAGAACAGATTTATGTGAGATGAAATACAGTTTGAAGTTTGGCCAATGGATATAATCTCACAAATATAAGAAATTGTAAATGTGAGACAATGAGTAGAAAGATTGTTGGCTTTTTATCTTTCGTTTTACTAAATTGGCTGAAGATTTTAGGCCATATATTTTGACTCGGACAATTTTCTATTATATCCAGATTTTATATCTGACTTTAAGAAAATTGATATTCACTTATGTTTCCAGCCATTATATAATGCATTAGAGTAAGTAGTCTTGGATATAAGTGAAAATAAGTAGTGAATACGAGATAAACATTATTTTATCTTTGATCTAAGAGTTTTATAGTTTGCTTGAAGCCTTATGTGTATATTTGGTTTGTAAATTGATTTTGAAGGCTTATCACAATGCAAAAGAAGAAAAGGTATGTTGTTCATTTACCTGCATTTTTTATTCTTTGATGTTTTCTTAATATTTTGGAATTAATATCCCATCTTCAGAAGAACTTGAAGCCCATAAAGGGATGTTCACAGCTGTCTGTATTAATCCATGTCAGTGTGGAGGTAGTGATATATGTGTTTTTGTGTTTATTTTTAATGTTTGAATATATTAATATTCTAACATACAGCATCACATCATGCTCTGATCACATAACTTTAAAAAATGAACGCTGGGTTTCAAATGTAGTTTTTTCTGTTTAATGGAAAGAAAAGGGTCGGGAAGACAACAACAGGTGATATAATTCTGATGGGCTGTCTTGTTTCTAACAAAAGATAATCTTAATATTTTTTATTCACATCTATGGTGCGCTTAACATTTCTTATATTCTTCCAATCTGGCTCTCGTGTTATCATCATCACGTTGCACCAAAAGCGTGGATCTCCATGACTCTTCCTTGCCATCTGACCCTATCAGTAATCACTCCAGTGAGGTCTTCTACACAGCATCCAGTGTCTGCAGATCTGATCAATGTAGGTTTTTGCTGACTGACCCACCTGGTGTGTCTATGTGCAGGTGTCCATAGGATAACATTACTTATGAGTTTGTCCTTGCTTCTCCAGAAATGTCCAGCATATCTTGTTAATCTAACCTGGATGGTTTGTGTGATAGGATGCACAAAATTATGTTTAAAATAAAAATGTGAAAATAATTTTTAGAATTTAAACAATGGTAAATCTATTTGCCACAATGAGTCTGAGTCAAAAAGACAATCCATTGAATGGAAACACACTTGACTCTCCAGTAAAGAAAAGTCCTGGGTGCAGCAATCAGGAAAGAAGGTCATTCTGATAGTATTCTGGGACATGAAATGACTTATCATTATTGATTACCTTGAAAAAGGTACAACTATAAATAGTACTAACTATTGCTAACTTTTTAGGCACTGTTCACCATATTTATTGAATCACCCACATATGACTTTTTTTGTGGAGGCACATGGTGTAAGGGTTATCGTCACATGAAATGGACACGGTCAGATGAATTCAAATCCTGGATAGGGCTATTTGCATTTCACATACTTAGTAGGGCAGACTGGGCTGTTTAATCTTGATTAGGCAACAAGTCTAGGAGAAGGAAACAAATTGAATTCAAACCTGTTAAACTCTGCTTAAGATATTGACGTGTCACATCCTACTTGTGCGGAGGAGGGGGGGCGAGATAAATATGCACACATGATTTTTTAGCTTATAAACCTGAACGATAAAAAAAAAAAAAAAAATAACAGCAAAAATAAAATGAGGAAATATGCACATTTCTTATATTGAGATTTTTTAACAAACTTTTGAGCAATCTTCCATTCAGTGTAACCAAGGCAATATCCTGTCATAAATAAATTATATAAACTAATAAAATGTCTTTTAAATATGAATAATTATCCTAAACTTTAATAAAAGCCACTCTATGTTCATTACTTTTTATCAATAACTATTTTACAACCTATATATAATATTAAGTATTGCAAGTTTGTATTAATCATAATAAGGTTATAAGGCTACACAAATGATAGATTCATAAGCCTGTATCGCTGTAACAATGCCGTAGCTTTTTAGCTTGCCTATAAACTCCAAGAGACTTAACCAAAGAACATTAGCTGTGAGTACCGATACATTTGGTATTTATAAGATTAGTTCCATGTAATGTGTAAGTAGGTCAGTTGGAGAATATCCAATAGCCTACAGTCTTTGACTAAAGATACGTGTTAGAAGCTAGCACATGTTATTTGGTGGGAAATATGGTGTGTGTATATATGTATATATATATATATATATACACACTCACACATATATATGGTGTGTGTATATATATATATATATATATACACTCACACATATATATGGTGTGTGTATATATATATATATACATATACATACAGAAGTGTGTGTATGTATGTATATATATATGATGTGTGTGTATGCATATATGTATATATATATAGGTGTGTGTGTGTATGCATATATGTATATATATATGTATTATATATATATATATATATATATATATATGCATATATATATATATATATATATGGTGTGTGTGTGTATGCATATATGTATATATATATGTGTGTGTGTATATATATATATATATATATATATATATGGTAGAAAAGGTAGCATAAGGACTATCATCAAAGAAGAAAATGGACTCACGTCAAGTTCAAAATCTGAATAAAGTTGCTAGCATATGTTATTTGGTGGGAAATATGGTGTGTGTATATATATATATATATATACACTCACACACATATATATGGTATATATATATATACATATACATAGAGGTTGTGTGTGTATATATGTATATATATATGGTGTGTGTGTATGCATATATATATATATATATATATATATATATATGGTGTGTGTGTGTATGCATATATGTATATATATGTGTGTGTGTGCATGCATATATGTATATATATATGGTGTGTGTGTATGCATATATGTATATATATGGTATGTGTGTGTATATATATATATATATATATATTATATATATATATGGTAGAAAAGGTAGCATAAAGACCATCCTCAAAGAAGAAAATGGACTCAAGTCAAGTTCAAAATCTGAATAAAGTTACTTGCATTTTACTAACGATCTTAGGAAAGGCATGACTCCATTTTTTTCTCCCCATCTCTTCCCAGCTACAGGTATAAAGCAGGGCAGACTAGACTTTTGTAGCTTTGGAGGGAAACTTGTTGAGGAAAATGAAAAATTCTGAAATAAAAACCTGAAGAATGTTGTTCAGCTCATCCAAAATATGTGTCTGGCTGTACACAAGCCTTTAACCTTTGCTAATAACTCACCTGTGTAGGTAGTTCAATGTTAGACATCTTTAACTGTTGCACCTTCATAGCTAGCAAGTTTGAACTCAGTAAGTTAAATCCCCATGAGTGCTCAATTACTGTAGCCTTGTGTTGAACTAAGATAAAGTTAATAAACAAACATTAATTCCAACTCAGGGCAATTTTATCTTGTCTGATCTGCATTTATTCATACAAAATACAACATGTTTGTGTGTTTATTTGTAAATAAATTCATTTTATTTACTCATTTATTTTTTTAGAAAATTATTTAACTTCCATGACTTCAAATTTGCCTTGAAAAACAAACAAATAACAAAATGAAAAGTGTTGCCTGAAAAGTTCTTCATAATTTCAAAGTCAGATGTTTAAAAACAATGGCAGATCACAGGGAAAATTTGTAAAGTGTGTCATATAAAGATGACAAAACAATGAAAATTTTTTTTTTTCACCAAAAAAATCTAATTTTTGCAGACAACATCCTGTTATTCAAAAATATACTTTTTGCCTGAAGCGAAGACAACAAACAGAAACAATTTTCTCCAGTATAAAAATTCATGTGTAAATATTTACAAAAAGTCGGAGGTGGAATAATAGTTAGGCATGAATCCAACTGTAACCGAAACTATGTCACTGTTTATGTCACAATACCCTCAGGAATAATAGAGACCCATGAAAATTCTCTGGAACTTTGAGATACAAACAGATCACCTAAGCCTGACCAGAAGACCAGGGCTAGTGTTAATTAATAAGAAAAAATTATAATCTAGTGGATTTTGTTATTCCAGTCGACCATAGAGTGAAAATAAAAGAAAGTGAAAAGATAAAACAATAATTGGATCTTGCTTGAGAGCAGAAAAAATTATTGAAGATGAAGATGAAGGTTATATCAATTGCTCTCAAATTTTTGACTTATGAGAATAGAGCCCATTTGGTTTCAATTCAGAATTTTCCTTCTCCTAGACTGGTTGCTATACCAAGGTTAAAGAGTCAAGTCTGCTTTACTATTTACCCATAACTGGGGGGGGGGGAGACTAGTTGGGTTTGCAACTTTCCCAAGGGTAATAGTGCCATGTGAAATGTAATCAGCTGTGTCAAGGATTTGAACTCGTCTTGTTGTGTCCATTTTTATGGTGGCAACCATTAAACCACATACCTCCAACTATCACTGGGGTTTATCCCATAACAGATGTGCTTAGAAAGGTCTTGTCAATGGCATACCACAATAATCAATAAAGAAGAGTACAGTCAAGGATTCTTATGTGATATTGTGTCAGTATTACTTATATCATGGGCACCCTTCTCCATCATCTTTTGTGGCATACCAGTGACAAGTACAGTCAGAGACTGTTCTTTGCTATTAGGAGCATCTAACTACCTATCATTTCATGGAATGGAGATGGCCATTTTTCTCCATCAACCATTGTGACTAGTGCAGTCAGAGATTCTTACTTGTTATTGGCACCATGTAACCCATTATATAGACATTTATTAAGCTTAAATTACTTTGGAACAAAGTCAGAAGTATAGGGCAACCAGTGATAATCAAACTCATCAACAGTGGTCTGCTCGTCCAATAAATTGGGAAGCTGATGGTAGGTGTGGTACTCAACCTCAGATGCAAAAGCGATCTCCTTGATCTAGTGCTAGTGAAAAGGGGATAGACTTCTGGCTGATACCGATGATAGGCGACTCAGCCAACTTTATTTTTAGTTTACATATGCACTATCACTGATATTGAGCACTCTTTATTCATAAATCTAGCTAACTGCAATATATATATATATATATCATTAGAAACCAAATATGTTTGGACAACTCATTGACACCTCTCCAGATGATAACATAAAAAAAATTGTTAGAAAAATTGAAAGAAAAAAGAAAAAAAACTCCAAAACAATAAGGATTCCATTATTTCTAATTAAATTTGTTTGAATGAAAAGATGCTGCCCAAAATATATATATATATATATATATCATCAGACCCTTATATATATAATGTAGTTTTATATATATATATATATATATATATATATATGGCCAGCATCTTTTCATTCAAACATATTTAATTAGAAATAGTGGAATCTTATTGTTTTGGAGATTTTTCTTTTTTCTTTTAATTTTTCTAACAAATTTTTTTATGTTATCATCTGGAGAGGTGTTAATGAGTTGTCCAAAAGTATTTGGTTACTAATGATATATATATATATATATATATATATATATATATATATATATATATATATGTATGTATATAGTTTCATTTTAAAATAGGATAAAAAGATATAACAGATTGTCTACTTGGAATTACATATCAACTCAAAATTCCTATTCAGATCTTTATCAATTATCAGACAACAATAAGTGCAAAGAAAGAAAACAAATGTAACTTGTGTCTTCATCCATTAGGCAAAATCTATTATGAATGCTCTCAGTAAAGGAAAAAAGAAAATCGATATCACAAAAGATAAAGATTTTTTCAAAAAGTTAGACAATCAAATTACAACTAAAAATGAATCATGAAAATAATGTGACTTCCCTTGTGAAAAGAAAGGGGAAATTGTAAATGATTGTCTGTTTTAATTAATATGGTAGCAACATTGACTGTTAATTTCTGTTGATATTTCTTCTGTTCAATCAACAAGGGAACATTATAAGTAAAGCATAAAGTGTCTCTGATTTTTTTCTATCTATCGATAATTTAGCAGTGTCGATTGATATACATGGTGTAATAAAACAAACATAAACACCTTTTGTCTTTTTTGTGTTTTTTAGAAAATGGAATTATTAATTGAAAGTTAATTGAAAATGCTTTAATGAAAACAATAAATGAATAAAGTTGTCAAAGAAAAAGTATTTGATATTTACTTTTTAAGGACATTTTGATTTTTAACCCTTTCCACACTGAATTATAGAACTGCTCATGATTATTCAAACAAACAGAAAATTAAATAATAAAAAATAAAGTTGACAAAGAAAAAGTATTTGATATTTACTTTTTAAGGACATTTTGATTTTTAACCCTTTCCACACTGAATTATAGAACTGCTCATAATTATTCAAACAAACAGAAAAATAAATAATAAATGAATAAAGTTGTCAAAGAAAAAAGTATTTGATATTTACTTTTTAAGGACATTTTGATTTTTAACCCTTTCCACACTGAATTATAGAACTGCTCATGATTATTCAAACAAACAGAAATTAAATAATAAATAATAAATGAATAAAGTTGACAAAGAAAAAGTATTTGATATTTACTTTTTAAGGACATTTTGATTTTTAACCCTTTCCACACTGAATTATAGAACTGCTCATGATTATTCAAACAAACAGAAAATTAAATAATAAACTATAAATGGACAGAATAACTTATGTCACAAGCATTTCCACAGGTACAGCTAGTTTGTAATAACATTTTACTGATGATGAAATAGTTTAATTCTAAGTTAAATAAGCTGAGATGCTATTACCAAATGAATTATGTACAACATTTTTGGTGACACCTTATACGATAACCAGCGTCATTGTCTGTGTTTTTTAAAGATGGCTGAGCTGATTCCAATTAAATTTTATTTTTTTATAAAAAAAAACAAAACATAATTTTATGATAAACAAAACTCAAGTTTTATAATGAATTTATCAAATTCAACTTTTTCTTTCATATCTGATGTTAATATTTCCTTGGTTTCATCTTGCAATTGAAATTAAATTATCTGACTTGGGTTTTTTCCAGCTTGGAGGTTGTGGTTAACAAGTTGCTAATGTCCAAGTTATTTTGCTTTTTAAGATAAATTATCTTTTTGAAATTTCTAAATTCAATTGACTTCATTTGTTTTCTTATGTTAATCTTCTAATTTGAATAAGGTAGTTTGGCTCGTATTTAAACTCTTACTCTAAAGGTGCTTAGTGTAATTGTTATCACCATAGGATATGGACATAGAGACTCAAGTGGCAATTATCTTTTTTTGAAATTTCTAAATTCAATTGACTTCATTTGTTTCTTATGTTAATCTTCTAATTTGAATAAGGTAGTTTTGGCTCGTATTTAAACTCTTACTCTAAAGGTGCTTGTAGTGTAATTGTTATCACCATAGGATATGGACATAGAGACTCAAGTTCAAATCCTGGACAAGGCTGTTTGCATTAGTATTATTTGTATTATTTGGACTATTGTCCTCATCTTCATTGTTATCTGGTCAGGGGCAGCAGTAACATAGAATAATAATTAACACAGCTTAACATCTGTACCCCAGCTATGGTTAGTGGAATGAGAACAGGATAAAAAGGTTCAATCCTGGTCAGGGGCAGCAGTAACATAGAATAATAATTAACACAGCTTAACATCTGTACCCCAGCTATGGTTAGTGGAATGAGAACAGGATAACCCCATGGACTGAATAAAGGGTTAGGTTCAAAATTTTGTGATAGCTTCCAATTAAGACAAGACCCGAGTTTGAAAAGAAGGTTCCAGAGTTCAACAAGAAATACTTGAAGAAGGCCAAAGTGCACATCGGCCGAAATGTTGTACAGATAACAATGAAGATGAGGACAATAGTCCGAATAATGCAAATAATACTAATTATCAAGCCTCATTTCAAAAATTCAGAGAAATAAGGCTGTTTGCATTTCACATTGCATTAAGATCCTTGGAAAAGGTATGCATCCAACTATTCTCCCTCCAGCTATGGGTAAATATTAGTGCAGTCTGTGCTCTTTAAACTTGATACGCCAATCAGTCTAGGAGAAGGAAAACTGAATTAAAACCAAAAGAGTTCTTTCCACAGCCAAACCACTTTGAGAGCTCCTCATCCACCTCTTCTCCTCCTCCTTCTAATATCTTAGCTATGTATTATCACACACTGTTCCTCCGATCATTATCAGTAATCTAAAAATTGTTTATACTAATAACAACTTCATTACTTTGATTACTATATTTCATTGAACTATTTAAGCATTTTTTTTTTAAATTCTGAGGTAAGTCATTATCACAAATGTACAAGTTGTTTAGTCTCATATTCTCATCTTTGCTGGTTTTTATCACTATGTCACAGTGAATGAATTATCTGATACCCAGAGAGGAATCATTATCTATGTTCTTCAGATTAATATTCTCCAAGTTTTCTCATTGTTTAGATGGACTATATACTTTAGGGAGTCTAAAAGGTATTCTAGCTGAAATATAGTGATAAAGATTAACAAGCTTATGAATATTAGTTCATATGAACCATAAAATAAATATATGGCTTCATCTCAAACTATTAAAGAGTAGTCAGCTTCTATTTAATTCAGTAGTGCTATCTTTCCATTTATTTTTCAAAGAGAAAATATAACCAGAAAAAGTAGTGTAGAATTTTCCAATAATGATAGACTTAAGAATTCTATAGAACTTCAGAATTTCAGATACAGCTGATTCTGCAAAACATACTTGAAAGTAGACAGAAAAGTAGTGAGACCCTCTCCCCAAATAGTTGGTACATATATATATATATATATATATATATATATATATCTCCACACATATATATATTTATATATATTCACTGTTATACACACATATATTTATAAACACACACACCCATATATATATGTATATATACATACAGACATGTATATTATATATAGAAGGTATTTTTAAATTTTATTTAGTTTCTTTATCTTTAATTCAGAAAAGGGTGCCAGAATGTCTCAACTAAGGAACATGTGACCAACATTTAACTGAACATAAAGTAGATTGTAGATTGCTGAATCTCACTATACATTAGATTTATATTGGAATTCGGGTCTTGTGTCTGGGATTCTTTTCTTGCAACCCGCTGCCATTGGTGCTTCTTCACATCTACAACAATGGTATGACCACCTTCAAATGTGTTATGGATACATTTAAGTAGTTGCAACCTCTGTTGCTGGAGACAATATAGTCTTTGCCTTGACTTCTTGCTAGGAAGGCAACATGGAGAACTTAAATTATGGATATATAGCGGTGCAGATCATTAATCTGGGTATGGCAACTGGTCTTGGAGAAGGAAAACTCTGAATTCAAAGCTAGTCGACCCCACTTAAAAATTGACCTTGTGTTACATCCTGCTTGTGTGGAGATTTTGATAAATATATACATACACATGTAAAAAGAGTGTCCGATCGTAATATATTGGTTAGCAATCTAGTCAGGCAGGTCCATTACTACTGAATAGGGATTTTTTCCAAACTGGATGTCTAATAGTTGCGACCGTTTTACCCAATCTGTTTGTCACATCCTAAATGTGACAAACGGGTTGGGTAAACATGGCGTCCCATTGTGATTTAATGGTTAACACGCTAGATCCATTACTACTGAATTGTGAGTTCGATCCCCACTGGATGTTCCACACTTGTGAACTTGTTTCACATCCAACCCATGGCGAATGGATTGGGTAAATACCTACGTGCACATGTAAAAACACACACATTGAGTGCAGTGAGTTCGATAACAATGCATGACACCATAGATTGTCTGTACCAACAATAGCCCATTAGGACTTTTTTGACATGTTTTATCAATAGATTAAAAAAAAAAACTACTAGGTCTGAAGATATATATATTTACCAATTAGAACATGGAGAACTTAAATAGTATTCATAACTATTCAATACCTCAATGCTCTTTGCTGAATTATTAAACAATAATCACCAAAAGACTTTTCCCATCCAATGTTTTGTAGATAACAAGGATTTGGTTGAAGCAATTAAATTGACTAAACTTGTGGCAGATAAAAGATTAAGGATTGAAATAGCAAGGATCAAAGAAATGTTAGATAAGGAAGAAATCACTTCAATAACATGGATAAAATCTAATGATCAAATTGCTAACTGTCTAACTAAAAGAGGCGCTTCACCTTACAACATGATAGACTGTTTAAATAATGGAGAGATGACTTACTTTTGAATAGAAAAGGAATTAGATTGTTAATTGTTATTCTGTGTTACTCTCACCCTTAGCCTGGATTGAACCAGCAGTCTGGAAATGACTGTTACAGATTGTTAACTATTGGACAGTGGAACAGTCAAATACCACCTCAGCTTAATGGACTCTTCCTGACAGTAGTGGCAGTAATTATTTAAGCTGGTTATAGTGGTTTCATTGAAGAACTAGTAACTGCATGGTTAGGCTGCAACATTTGAACTTATCAATAACAATGCATGACACCATAGATTGTCTGTACCAACAATAGCCCATTAGGACTTTTTTGACATGTTTTATCAATAGATTAAAAAAAAACTACTAGGTCTGAAGATATATATATTTACCAATTACTCAACACAAGCAGGATGTGACACAAGATCAATTTTTAAGCAAAATTCAGAGTTTTTTTTTCTCCTAGACTGGTTGCCTAACCAAAGTTAAAGATCCCAGTCTGCCCAACTATTTACCCATAGTTGGAGGGTATTAGCGCTATGTGAAATATAAACAGTCTTGTCCCGGATTTGAACTCGTCTCGCTATATCCATTTCCTATGATAATAACCATTACTCAATGTTCCTCCATAATTATATATTTACCAATCCCTCCACATTAAATAGGATGTGACACAAGGTCAATTTCTTAAGCAGAATTTAACAGGTTTGAATCCAGAGTTTTATTTTTCCTTGACTGGTTTCCTAACCAAGGTTAAAGAGCTCAGTCTGCTCTACTACTTACCAATAGTTGGAGGGAGAATAGTTGGATGCATACCTTTCCTAAGGGTATTAGTGCTATGTAAAATGCAAACAGCCTTGTCCAACATTTGAACTTGTCTCACTGTGTCCATTTCTTATGATAGTAACCATTACACCACATACCTCCACAGGTCTAAAGATATAGTCCTGAATATAGATTTATCAACATATCTTTTTTGGAAACTAGTTAGTTATCTGGTAACACTTATGTTTACATTTTTGATTTTAGTTTCAATTTTTAATGCAAAACCAGATGACCCATGGAACCATTGGATTCTGTTGTAACAGTAGTCATGATGATAGTGATGCTTCTGTTTAGAAAAGAGTGAACAAATTTAAGATTTCATAGTTTATTATATCAATAATTTGGATGATTAAAAAATATTATTTGTCTGCATTTTTTAGATGAGTATAATTTGTATTTTTTTCAGATCATTGTTCTCATTTTATTGATTCTTCGATGTCTGTTTGATCAACAGTCAAACTATTAAACTGATTTCCCAGGTTGAGTCATTGCTATGCTGGGAGACACAGAGAACACATGAGGAAGGCTGGAGGACACAGTAGCCAAAATGTTGTTTCTATACAATAATTATGAGGACAACAGTCCAAAAAATCAAAATTATATAAAAAATGATGTTCAGCATGAATGAATATGGCACATCATATTGAGATTTTATTAGAGCAATACAATAAAAATGCTTTTGGTTTGAGATTGAAGCAAAAAAGCAATTGATAATTTTTTGAGATCTCAGAAAATATTCAATTAGACTGAAAACTGATTTCTTCTTTAAGCAAGGGAATTTTAATTGTATTGTTCTAATAAAATCTCTCTATGATATACCATCTTTTTTAGGTTATGGTTACATATGTATAAACACAATAAGAATTTTAGTAATAATATGGATATTGGGATTGGGAATGAATTCTTTATGGTGCTGAGGTTTATGATATTTTAGTCATAAGTTATTTGGATTCTAATATAAGGAGAAATAGAATTCCAATATAAAGAGAGAAAGGATTCTATCTATAAAAGTGAATTTATCACTCGTACATTGATTGCTATGATGGTATTATCTTTGTGGCTCACATTGCTGGGAATGAAATAAAACATTTGTTATATTAGCCACCATCTCTTTTCTTAATGGTACACCTGAAGAAGACTGGAGAATATACCATCTAAAATGTAGTAACAATAAAATCAGCATATAAAATGATTGGTTTGGTTTCTTTGTCTAATGGCATATTAGACTTTGTGTATTATTTTATACCAAATATATCTTTGTAGAAGAATAGTAGTGGTGCTATTTAACCCATAACTGGGGGAATAGAGTGGTTCATATCTAGTCTTTCCCAACCATATTGCCCTTATGGCAAGCCCCAACCCCTTTTTATCATATGGGTGCTAGAAGGTGGTGGCTGCGGGTCTACATGTCCTGGGAATGACATTAAACTCTATCTGATGGTGAGGTTCCAGTTTTGGGGGTTTGGGGAATGTGGAGCACCCCTTCATCACCATTGCTCCCTGGTCCACTCTGACCCGGAGTGGTAGTACCTTTTAGGGTCCCATCTATGGGTTAAATAGAAAAATGTATTTATAAAAAAAACTGTATTATCCATTAATTGATTTATTTCAAAACTTTATCGGCATTAAATGACCCACTGAGGTTGATATGCCGTAAAACAAAACAAAACAAACCAAACCAAAATCATATCTAGTCCAAAAGTGAATGTAATAGCATGACTGAAGTTTGAACTCACTTACAACTATGTTGCAGTCCAGTGCGTTAGTCATTATGCGATGGAGACTCCCCCTCACAAAAAAATGAGTGCAATAGTCTCAATAACTCATAGGAAGTATTTTCAGTATTAATTGCTGTCTGATTAAAATATTGATTAAAACTAATAATGATAATATGCACAAACTAAAATTTGTTCTAGGAAAAGCGACACAAAATTATCTGGATAGAAACCAATAACTCAATCCCTGTCAGGAGACCAGACCTAGTATTGAATAACAAGAAAAAAAAAAGTACCTGTTAGCCAGGGGATTTTGCTGTTCAGCTCTCCACTTTACTGCTCATTAAATCTATGCTACTCATACACTGAGTTGGTGAGAGCCGGTAACTCAGAAATTTGTGATACCGAGGCAGATGCTCTACCAATTAAGCTAAAGCTACAATGTCATAATCCAGCATGTTAGTCACTATGCCACAGGAACACCTATAACTTAATATAATGGAAGCGTGTGGTGTAATGGTTAAAATCATGGGAAATGGCTTGTCGCCCGAGTTCAAATCCTGGATGTGGTAATTGCATTTCACTTAGTGATAAAACCCTTGGGAAAGGTATGAATCCTACTCTCCCTCCAGCTATGGATAAATAGTAGGACAGACTGGGCTCTTTAACCATGGTTAGGCAACCGGTCTAGGAGAAGGAAAACTCTGAATTCAAACTTGTTGAACTCCGCTTAAGATCTAATTGACCTTGTGTCACATCCTGCTCATGTGGAGGGGTTGGTAAATATATATAACTTGATATAAAATCTAAACAGAATTTTCTTTTTAAAAAGGTTTTTATTTAAGATATGGAATCAGAATTTAGTAAATATGGTAACGTATTTTTATCACTAACTTGAAATTGGCAATTAGAATTTTTCACACTATCTTGGCAAATTCCTAATACTTTCTTTTACCAAATTGGCATGCTTCACAGAACTTTTGTCCCTGCCCCCTCGTCCGTCAATTTATATGTAAGTGGTGATAGAAGAGACATGATGCTTAATCAGAAGATTTGTCACAGATCTTGCTGGCTCCTCCCAGGCTGAAAGTTAGGCCAGCTAATGCACTGAAACCAGTACAACCAATCAGACACTGGCAGAAATATCACCCCCCCCAAACACTTTCCAGGAATTAAATAGTCAAAAACTCAAGTGAGGAAGAACTGTTGCAGTGCAATGCAGCAGCTAGCTGGCGTCGCCTCATACTACTTAAATCAAATGTCAATCGCTGCAGCTGCTCTAATCATAAAATGGCTTGCTCACTTTCTGCTGCACACATTAGGCCAGGCAATTGCATCAAACGGAAAATGAAAGGCAGAATCTTATTTTCTTGATGCTTTCAATTTGAATAATTGTATCTTGATATTATGTCTGTGTCTCTGAGAAAACTTGCCGGCTGTGCTTCTACCACAAGTTCAAGCAAGAAACCATGAATTGTCTCACTTTTCAAAGGATATAGTACAACTTAATCCCTTTGCATTTAATGGACCATCAGCTTAAAGAGACATCCAATTATCAAACTTTAAAATCAATCTCCACAAGTTTGAACTATTATTATTACTAGCAGGACCTGTGGATATACCAAAGTATGATAATTTAATTATTACCACGTGTGATATGTTTACTTACAAACTATTGCAAAATAGTTCAATCTGTAAAAAGTATAAAAATCTTGATTTAACTCCTCAAGTTTGAACTATCATTATTACTAGCAGGACCTGTGGATATACCACAGTATGATAATTTAATTATTACGATGTGTGATATGTTTACTTAAGAACTATTGCAAAATATGTAAAAAGTATAATAATCTTGATTTAACTCTCCTTCAATCTTTTTCTTTCTTTCTTTTCTTTATATTCAATTGAAACAGATTAGCGTTATCGCTTCTATATGCTCACCTCCTCTCTCTATCTTTCCCTTACTCTATTTCTTTCTTTATTTCTTATTATATTTTTCAGTGTAGCATGTCCTTTTTCTTCCCTTTCTTTATAATAAAAACGGAATGGTTCATTATTTAACTGAGGTGACAATACTCATAAGAAATAAAAAATTTGGTGGATAATCTGGATTTACAACTTTTGCATTTCATCTTGGAGGATTTGAAAAGTCTCATTTTTACCCAGTGTGTTGAATTGATGATAACAGTTATACTTTTAAGGAACACAAGTATTAATATATAGATTATCATTATTAATTTTGAATTGTATTTACTTAAATGTTCTTTAATTTCAGTTGCTTCTTTTCACAAATCACTTAGTCTTTAACTCTTAACGTCCAATACCGCCTCATTCCACCCGGCCAGAAGTCATATTCGTTTTCCTAATCCGACCCAAATGATAGCCTTTTTTAAATATAATGTCAAACATATTTTGGTTTTATTTTAAGGGAAATAACAGGTAACTTGAAATGAAAAGGCCATTTTTAGCATTTTTGATAGATCCTTATAGGAATGGGACTCTGGACTTAGAAAATTCTCAACAGGATGTTAAGAGTTAATTCTACAATAGTGTAACCCTTACAGCAGAGCTTATGATATACTAACTGTATCCCCTAAAATACTTAGGACCTCTAAGCTTACAAAGAAGTTTTGAGTATGATATTACATTACATCTGGTAGTGAAGCTCAACTCCTGGAGCCCTGGTCAGTGTTGTCCCCTCTTTGTTGCAATTACTCTCTTGTCCCCTTTGATACATCTGTTAGAGTCTCACCGATGAGTCAGATATATCTGTTTCAAAATTATTAGTATTAGACATAAATACTAGAAACCATATAACTTTGTGTAAATTATTTGTATTAGATAAATAGTTATGATTATAATCAAACATTTACAAACAGGACAGGAAATTCGCTATGTTAGTGAATTTTAAGTTTATTGCTTCAATTGATATTACACTATGATGTACCATTTGTACTGGGTTACATATATATATATATATATATATATATATATATACTCTTACCAGGGCTCCAGGAGTTGCACTTCACTACCAGATGTAATGATCAAAGCCTTAAGAAGATATCAGAAGATCTGAAACACGTGTCGCAAATGTAAGATAAAAATAATAAAAAAATTTCTAAAAACATAATCCATTTTGCGGACCTTCTTTTTTATTATATATATATATATATATATATTTCATGCAAGCAATTATGTGATCCTGGGATTTTGTGCCTCTAATGCATTCATCAGACTGTGTGTGTGTGTGTGTGTATATATATATATATATATATGATAGCTCCAACACTGATATTGAGCACTCCACTAATAATACTGCAAAAACTTGACCCATCACTTACTTACCAAGTGAGCTAGTGATAACCATATACCTTTGCTATATATATATATATATTCTCACACAATAAATGGTGTGAAGCCTTCTTGCTTATATATACATGGACTCATTTACAATATATATATATATAGAGAGAGAGAGAGTCCATGTATATATAAGCAAGAAGGCTTCACACCATTTATTGTGTGAGAATATATATATATATATGTGAAGAAAAGGAAGTGAATCCGACGGTATGTAGTATACTACATATATATATATATATATGTGTGTAAAAAAAAAAGTAAAGTCGTCAAGGAGGCCTAATGTCGGTATCAGCCAAAGAGCGAGGGAGTCTATCCCCTTTTCACTAGTCCTAGACCAAGGAGATTGTTTTTGCATCTGATGTGGAGCACCACACCTACAATCAGCTCCTTACTTTACCGCACAGATCCCTGTGCTAGTCATAACGCTGAGTTGGCGAGGACCAGTATCAAACTAGGAACCTTGTGATTTCTAGCCCAACGCTCTACCGACTGAGCTAACCCAGCCTTAGTATACTATATATATATATATATATATATATATATATATATAGAGAGAGAGAGAGAGAGAGAGAGAGAGATTTAAAAAAGTGATAAGACAAATGGGAATATTACTTTTGTGTTATTTACTTTTTGATTGTTCCTCAACCTTAGATCATCATATGAAGAAAAGTTTTTTTAGAAACTTGTTAAATAGATTTTAAAAGTGTTGATATGCTATAAGAGAATCAACAAAAAATGAACTATTATCAGAGCATATCCATTTGTTGACTGGAGTTTTTTTTAATGGTGAGAAATTGAACAAATATCAATAGATATATAACTAAAATTATAGTCCTTGAGACTATAGACCAAGAACATTATAATTTAGTTGCAACTTGAACCAAAAATTGAAAAAAATCAAACTCTAAGAGTATTTTAAGTGTATTGCGCTAATAAAAAATCACTATGATGTGCTGTTATTAATTTGCTGTAATATACATTTAGCCAAACCCTCCTCTATTGGTAAGATGTAACATAAGGTCAATCTTTAAGTAGAGTACAGCTGGTTTGAGCTCAATGTTTACCTTCTCCTAGACTGGTTACCATAAGAAATATATAAGCCAAAGAGCCTAATCTGCTCTACTATTTACCCATAGTTTGGAGAGGAGAATGGATTCATGAATTCTCTAAGTGCAATGCAAACAGTCTTGGATTTGAACTTGGCTTACTAAGTTCATTTCCTATAACAATAACCATTAAGCCATGCACACCTCCACCTTTATAAAGAAAAACCCGAAAAAGGTAACCAAAAATATATAGCAAAAGAAATTATACTGATTGGATCAGTTCACTCATACAACGCAGGTCACAATATTTTTGCAAGTTTCTTTTTAACCCTTTCACCGCAACATTTTCCCATTTTTGGTAATTCCACATTTTCTTGCAAAAAAGAATGGTAAAAACAAAACAAAAAAAACAAATTGCACACAGCACAGTGTATTATCAAAACTGAACTCAAAGGTTCCTGAGTGCATGGAAAATATAAAACAAAGAACAGCACATAGTATAAAATTCAACTATAAAGTGTTATACTGCACTATGAATTCAACAAGAGTTGCATACAGTGGTGTGTCAATGTTTTGATCAGTGGGAGGAAGGGTAAGAGCTCGGACGACCAGTGCCCCTCCAATGGCCAATAAATACTGATTCAGATTTTTCAAAGCTTCACCTACCCACCAACTGTACCAAGCTGTCTGGAGGCTTTTTTTTTCTGCCAAGGAGTATAATGGCAAAAGTTAGGTAATATATTTCAATGTTATAGCAATGCAAAAGCTTTTGTGTTACGGTTATTTTGCACCCCTCTGAAGAAAGTGATGCTGATAGTCTTCTGGGACATGAAAGGACCCATCACTATTAAATAAACAGTGCTTCTTATTGCCAACTTTTTAGGCAAAATTCAACTTATTTATTTTTGACCCTCATGTACATTAAGGTAGCGAAGACATAAAATCAATGACACTTAGTAACTCTCAGTTTCTTGCCTATACAATTTTCAAACCAAGTAAATTGTGTGTTTATACTTTTCCTTATATACTTTTGTGTAGAGCATCATTATTGATGGCAAACTCATGAACAATCATATCCCAAAATTCAAAGTTTGATGTTCTGCTGCCACTGAATTGTTTTAAAAAATCAACTGTATTTGCACACAGCCCAGTGTACTATCAAAGCTGAACTCAAAGGTTCACTAGTGGATGGAAAACATGAAACACAGAATGGAACATAGTATGAATTTCGACTCAATGTGAACATAGCACAGCATTACGAATTTGACAATAGCAGTTTATAACACTTAAAATTCAAAAGTTAGGCAACATATTTCGATGTTATAGCAGTGGAAAAGCTTTTAGACTAGAGTGATTTAAAAAAAAATTTGATTATCAAAAAAATCTTTTATTTTTATAAATTGAAAAAAAAAAAGATCTTTTTAAAGTGAAAAAACTTTTTTTTAAATTTCAAAAAAATAAACTATATTAGCACATAGCACAATGTACTATCAAACCTCAACTCAAAGATTCCTCAGTGTATCCGCCCTGTCGGCTGGGGAATTAGAATGCACCGACTGCACCTCTGAAGAGGGGTAAGACTCCCCCCAATGGGGCCACCTGTTGGCCATGGGTGGCGACCCGTGATGCTTAAGGATAGAGCCCAGGTGGATGAGCAGTTCATGACAGGCAATACTCCACTTTAGCCCTATCTTGGGCTAGACGGGCGGTCGAGAGGCCCCCTCCGATCAATCGGCTGGTCACGTCAAGCCCTAGCACCTATATGATTGCCCCAACCCATTGCCCTTATGGCAAGCCCCAAACCCTTTTTATCATATGGGTGCTAGAAGGCGGTGGTTGCGGGTCTACATGTCCTGGGAATGACGTTAAACTCTATCTGATGGTGAGGTTCCAGTTTTGGAGGTTTGGGGAATGTGGAGCACCCCATTCATCACCATTGCTCCCTGGTCCACTCTGACCCGGAGTGGTAGTACCTTTTAGGGTCCCATCTATGGGTTAAATAGAAAAATGTATTTATAAAAAAACTGTATTATCCATTAAGAATTGATTTATTTCAAAACTTTATCAGCATTAAATGACCCACTGAGGTTTATATGCCGTAAAACAAAACAAACCAAACCAAATCAAAGATTCCTCAGTGTATAGAAAATATGAAACACAGAATGAAACATACTACAAAACTCGACTACATGTGTACATAACACATCACTATGAATTCAACATATAGCAGAAAAACGGTTATTTTTTAAAGATCTACTCAACAAAATCCATCCTTATCAAGATCAATTTCTATGTTTTCTAATCAGAATATAATCCTTTGTGTTGATGTTTTGTTACTATTACACACTGATTCTTTAGAACCAGCATCCTCATCTCTATTTAGACAGATATTTCCTTATCTCTGCTGTCTTTATCAGAATATGTTTACCATTCCACCCTCTGATCTTTTTCTCTGAATTTCTGAGATTTGGTATTGTTACAAGCTTACAGTAATGTTATTGCACCGGTTTCCTTATCTTTATCATCTTTTCCACAATGCCACCATATCTTTCAGTATTCTTCGGGTGTTCTTTCCTTTTGGTAACAGTTTATTTGATTTGCAGGGATAAGAAGACTGTTTGGAACCAGTTGAGCTACTTTGATGTAACTTGGCAACAAATCAGAGAGCACTTTACTGCCTATGTATGAACAGATATGGTTTGGTTCTCATGTTTAATGGCATATCAACCTTTGTGGGTTATTTAATGCAAAAGCAATCCTTCTGGAAGAACAGTAGTGGTATTATTTAACCTATAGCTAGGGGTGATATGGGGGATCATACCTTTCTCAAGGGTATTAGTCTAAAAGTGAATGTAATTATTTTCCTGACCTCCCACCAGGGTAGATTAATACAAGTCCTTTTTTTACATGGGGATTTTTTATGGGGCATCTATTGAGTCAGTCAGTCTACTGTTGGTTTGAACAACAGCAACTGGCTAAGCACAACTGAAGCAGTGTCCAAGACAGTTGGTATTTATGGAAATCAAGAATAGCCCATTCATGTATTTGGGTGATTCCATTCCTTGAGTTCTGATTGTCTGCTTGGTTTCTATGATGTTGTGGAGTTTCATAAATATCCTGTCATTCTGCAGTAGGGTTGCAGCAAGACAGGTTCCTATTCAGTTATGACCTCTTGTTGCCATGTCTTACCAATTCGACGGTAAATTGAAGCTTGATTATTCTATAGAATATTCTATATTCTGGGATTGAACTTGCTATTCAGTAATAATGGATCTGGGAGACTACCTTACTATTCAGTTATGACCGCTTGTTGCCATGTCTTACCAATTCGATGGTAAATTGAAGCTTGATTATTCTATAGAATATTCTATATTCTGGGATTGAACTTGCTATTCAGTAATAATGGATCTGGGAGACTACCTTACTAACCATTATACCATGACTGGCTGGAATTTAAACTAACTCACTATGATGTCACAGTCCAGCATGTTAGCTATTATGCCATGAGAACTCCCCCAAACACCATAAAAAACATATGTTGATTAAACCATAGAACTAATTAAATATTTCAAATATTAAATCTATTATATTAAAAAAAATTCTAACTGCCAGATGTATTCAAATAAACAGCCCCAGCTCACTCCAAATTGTCAAAAGGCAGTTGAATGGCAGTCACTCTAATGGTGGACGATTGTCGTATATGTAGTCTGTTGTCAATTAACTTTCTTCCTCTTTTGCCAAAGAGTTCCTTCTACTGAAACAATCCAAGGGAGATAACTCATAATCTACACAAACTGCCTAGGTTTTAACATTTAAAAAAAATATTTGCACATTTTTTCAATGCTAAATATCAATGTAAATCTAAAAAAAAAAAAATAACTGAAGGTTACTGACTACAACAATAGACACCTGAAGAAGACTTGAGGGTATAGCAGCTGGAATATTGTGAATGTAATAATAAAAATGAGGACAATGATCCAAGATATGTAAAGGATAACAACTGGAGTAGCTGGAACATACCCACAAGATAGACTAGCCCGAGGACTATGCTCTCTCTCTCTCTCTCTCTTTCTCTCTCTCTCTACTGAGAGAGCAACTTAATGTTTAACTGTTTGTTGCATTAGTAAACATACTCAACGTGTACCATATTCTTCTCCAGAATAAACTACTTCTTACTTTCTACATGTGAGTCAACCTTACTTATTTCCCAATACAACACAACTCATCTAAAAAATTTAACAGAATTTAATTATCAGTTCATAAAATATATTATCATCTGAAGGTTTTAGTATAAAAAATATATAACAACTATAAATGTTATATCTGAAAACATAGAGAGAGTGTTATAAAATATTCTATTATCTGAGTATTTTATTATTTAAAATATATCACAAATATAAATGATATATCTGAAAACATGGACAAATGATGGTTTGTTTGTTTTGTTTTATGGCATATCAACCTCACGATACACATTTTTTTTTTATAAATATATTTTTCTATTTAACCCATAGATGGGACCTTAACAGGTATTACCTCTCCAGGTCAGAGTGGACCAGGGAGCAATGGTGATGAAGGGATGCTCCATATTCCCCAAACCTCCAAAACTGGAACCTCACCATCAGATAGAGTTTAACGTCATTCCCATGACATGTAGACCCTCAGCCACCACCCATATGATGAAAAGGGTTGGGGTTTACCATAAGGGTAAGAGGGTTGGGACAATCATATGGGTACTAGGGCTTGATGTGACCAGCCGATTGATTGAAGGGGGCCTCTCCAACCACCCATCTAGCCTAAGTAAGAGTCTAAGTGGAATGTTGCAGGTCATGGACAGCTCATCCACCAAGACTCAGTCCTTAAGCATCACGGGTGACCAACCACGACCAACAGGTGCCCCATTTGGGGGAGTCTTACCCCACTGCAGAGGTGCAGTCAGTGCATTCTAATGCTCCATCCGACAGGGCGGACATGGACAAATTGTTATAATAAAATATTTCATTATCTGAGGGTTTTATTATTTAAAACATATCACAGATATAAATGCAATATTTGAAAACATGTAAAGAGTGTTATTATTTTTATCATCAAATTGTCTGTGTAAAGAATAGGTTATCAAATTGTTTATAGTCATGACTAAGAATTGTATTTCATCTTGTAATTAGCCTTGAAAAATGTCAGGGACATTATATAAACATCCTTATAGAAATTGTTCCCAAGATGTCAAGAAGTATTTCTTTATATTTGTATCATCTAATAAAAGATGTTGCCTTTTCTAGTTATTTTTGCAAATCAAATAAGAAGAGACAGAAGATTATATTAAAAGATATAATTTGTGAAGTGTCTTTTTGTATTTCATTGATAAACAGAGAAAATGGGTTTGTTTTGCAGCCGATGGATACAGAAGATTTGATTTTCAACAATGACAGGGTTCTCAGAAATATTATAAAAGAAAATACAACAGGTTAATGGACAGTTATCAAACATTTTCTCAGATCATAACAATTTTATGAAATTTCCAGTCAAATCTATAAGAAAATTCTCAAAGAACACAATCCACATATAATCTTGTCCAATAATTGAATTAAGACTATATTCATTGATACTGTGATATCAGCTCTTGTTACTTCTGTTTGACTGAGGACCAGAGTGTATAAATAGTTGTCATTTAAGTGATGGGAACTGTACTCAATTAAGAGAGTTAAGCTGAATTAATAGCATATAATTGAAGCCAGGATTGATTGATTTTAATGGCATGTCAACCCATTTAGGGCTATTTTATGCACATAGTTTAGAAAATCATGTACATTGTACGTTTATATTTACCTATTATCTATTAATGAGTACTTAATTTATAGTCAAAATCGTTAATACATTGAATAAAAACTAAGATCTGTGTTATATATACTGTATTTGACGGCATATAGGACACACTTTCTTTCCAAAATTTTGGCTAAAAAAATTGCCCTGCATCTTATACATCATGGTGGAAGTTTGAGACCTCCCGTAGGCCTAGGCTAATCTTCTCTATGATGCTCACTAACCCAGCTTCCGCTCAGTACTTTTACCTATGCTAAACTACATACATCCTTATTTTATTGCTGGTATTATTGTATTATTACCGGTGCTTTAAAAATGACTTGCGTTTATCAACATCAGCTGATCAGCGCTCTGACTTACTGGTAATGCCATCTATTGGTGAGGAATAAAACTATGGTATGATTGTTGCTTGCCTGTACTGCCAAATTGCTTTTATACAGCTATGTTTCTGCTTGTGTAATGCACAGCTAGACTGTTTTCAACAATATATGCTTAAATACACTAAAAACTTTTTTCCTGAATCTGACCTGCTGAAATGGGGGTGCGTCTTTTATGCCATAAAATATGGTAATTGAAGGCACTATTGATTGATTTTAATGGCATGTCAGTCAATTTGGGGTTATTTTATGTACAGAGGTTAGAAAATCATGTACATTGTACATTTATATCTACCTTTATTTATGTTCATATTTATCTTTACTTTTTAAATTGTTATTTTTGGTTAGTTGATTGGATTTTACAGCATGTCAACCCTTGTTGGGTTATCTTATACCAATGATGTTTTTGTTTTATTCATTCTTGTTGGATATTGAAAATTAAAAAATATATTTTTTAAAAACATTTTTCTAAACTCATTTTTTTTATCTAGTTAACCCATAGATGGTACCCTAACAGGTACTACCACTCTAGGTCAGTGTGGATATTGAAGTAATGACAATGAAGGGGTACTACACATTCTCTAGATCTCTAGAGTTGGAACCTCACCACTAGATGCAGTACCCAGGACACTTTTATTTTTGATTAACATATTATATTACTACTATCCTCACCATTGTTGTTTTGATCACTTGAGACAAGAAAAATGCTGGTCTTATAGAATGAAGCAAAACTTCCATTTTCCTACCAGTTTCTAAATCGTATTATCATTAGCTGTTGAAGAAACAATAAAAAACTAGTCATGTGGAGCAGCAGGGGGAAGCAGTAAAATTACTCAAGAAGAACCCCGAGAGATTTTCACATGTGAATGCACTGGAATTCCTAGTTGAGTTCATTCAACACTAAATAAGTCGGGGTGGGGGAGCGTTGGAGAGGGAGAGAGAATAAAAACCTATGAACCACAATAGCCAAAAGCAGGAAAAAGTCAGACAGAAACTGAATCTCATGTTTAAGGAGCAGAACAGAATGTTAAAAAGGAAGGGTTCTTTTTCTTTTCTTCTTATATATTTTCGCAAACTATTTGATGTTTACAGCTGATTAACTTGAAAAACAATTACTGGCAAACAAGAAAGAGATGGGCGAGTTTTTCGGGGTTATTCTGTCTTTTATTTGGGGGGTGGCGGCGTGATGTTATCTGTCAAAGAAAAGACAGTTCTTTTCATAATAAGAATTCCTTTTTTTTTTAAAGAAGTTGATTTTTTTGACAACGGTTTCTTGTACAGCGGGAAATTTTGGTAAATAATTATGTGATACTTATTCATCCTCATCATCAGGTTGTGCTGGATATCCATGACTCTCTCCAACCAACTTCTTTGGTCAGTTACCTCATTCTCAGGTGTCTTATGAGACAATAAAAACTAACACAAAGAAAACACTTGGACCTTTAAGTAGATATAGTTATTTGACCATAGTTTGTCTCTTCTTGTTGTTCATTGATTTGGACAGAAATCTATAAGGGTACTACAATGTTCAAAGAATAGTTAAGTCTAATATATAACAATCAATTGCTTATTCATCCTCATCATCAGGTTGTGCTTGATATCCATGATTCTCTCCAATCATTCCTATTGGTCATCACTCCTGAATGGTCCTCCACCCAACATTCAGAATCCACACAGAGCTGATTGATGTATCTTTTTGCTGGTTGGCCTATGCTGGTGTGTTCATATGTAAGTTTCCACAGGAAAATGTCACTTATGAGTTGGCCTTTGCTTCTCCAGGTGTGTCCAACAGTCTTATTCATCTTACTCAGATGGTTTGTGCGATTGGAGGTAAATGGTTGTAAGATGAACAAGACATGCTGTTCACTGCTAGAGGAGCAAGCACAAACTCATAAGTAACATTCTCCTGTGGACACCTACACATAGACACCCCAGAATGGGTCAACCAGACAAAACATACTCTGTACAGATACTGAATGTTATGAGGAGGACTTGCCAGGAGTGATGACTGATAGGGACAGGTGGTGAGAGGGAGAGAGAGAGTCATGGGAATCTTTGCTGTAAGCATGACATGATGATGATTTTGTTTGTTTTGTTTTGTTTTATGGCATATCAACCTCAGTGGGTCATTTAATGCCGATAAAGTTTTGAAATAAATCAATTTTTAATGGATAATACAATTTTTTTATAAATACATTTTTCTATTTAACCCATAGATGGGACCCTAACAGGTACTACCACTCCGGGTCAGAGTGGACCAGGGAGCAATGGTGATGAATGGGGTGCTCCATATTCCCCAAACCTCCAAAACTGGAACCTCACCATCAGATAGAGTTTAATGTCATTCCCAGGACATGTAGACCCGCAGCCACCGCCTTCTAGCACCCATATGATAAAAAGGGGTTGGGGCTTGCCATAAGGGCAATAGGGTTGGGAAAATCAACATGATGATGAGACAACTTATGATTCCACTGGATTTCTGTTGTAACTCAGTTCTTGATGATATTGCAACTTCTGTTTAAAAAGGGTTTTAATTAGTATTTTCTGGTTATCTCTACTTTGTTGAGAATTTGAATGATTATAAAATAATGTTCTTTTACGAATTCGACTGGAAATTGCTTTATTCACTAAGAACATTTTAAGTGTATTACTATAATAAATCAATCTATGATGTGCTGTTTTTACTAGGTTATGGTTCTTAGTCAGAGCATCCGTCTTGGAACCACAAAGTCCCGGGTTTGCTACTAGCCCTGGTCAACTCAGTGCATGAGTAGCACAGCTTGGATCTATGTGGTAAAGTGGGGAGTTGATGGTGGGTGTGGCACCCCACCTCAGACACAAAAACAATCTCCCTGGTTTAGCACTAGTGAAAAGGAGATAGATTCCCACACTGTCTGGCTGACACTGACAAAAGGCCACTCCACCTACTTCACCTTATGTATAGATATACTGAAAATCTTATAATGAATAGATAGATTTGAATAATTAAAAGTTAAATGAATATAAAAAATGAATATTGTTGAATTTTAAAACATATCTAACTGTTTTATTATATTTTATTATTTCTAACATCTTGGGATATAACATATAGATATACTAAAAATCTTATATAGACAGATTTGAATAAATAAAAGTTGAATAAATATAAAATACCCCAAAGGAATCAAATCAGTTACTTCATGGTTTATAAATAAAAAAAAACATGAAACAATATTTTAATATCTGAATGCTTCAGGGAATTTTTTAATCAGTTTTTGCTGGGAAGTGACATTTCCTGCCAAATATTTTTTTCTGTTCTTTGATTAAATTACAAAAAAAAAAAAAGAAAAAATAATAAGTAGAGTATTTTATCTTTTTAGGTAAATGACCTTCTGTTTATTTTGAAATAGTTATATTTGATCAGCATCTTTTCATTCAAACAAATTTGTTTAAAAATGATAGAATCCTTACTGTTTTCAATTTTTTTTTCTTTTTTCTTTTACTTTTCTCTAACAATTTTTTTTTTTGATGTTATCATGTTGAAAGGCATTAATCAGTTGGCTGAGAGAACTATTATTGGTAAAGCAAGTACTTTTGTTTTCCTTTCAAAACCATTATCAAGGTTGTTTATATTTGTCTAAACTATTTTTTTGCTTTTGTTGCTAAGGTGACACTAAATAATAGTGGCAGTTTATTCTTTAAATATTTCTAATGAGCTAAGAAAACGTAATTTAGAATGAAAATTGTTTTTATCTATTTTAAGCATTTTATAATAGTGTCACTTGCTTAAAAGTTATTATTAAACTAATATTCATAAGCTTGTTAATCTTTATCACTATATTTCAGCTAGAATACCTTTTAGACTCCCTAAAGTATATAGTCTATCTAAACAATGAGAAAACTTGGAGAGTATTAATCTAAAGAACATAGATAATGATTCATCTCTGGGTATCAGATAATTCATTCACTGACATAGCGATAAAAACCAGCAAAGATGAGAATATGAGACTAAACAACTTGTACATTTGTGATAATGACTTACCTCAGAATTTAAAAAAAAATGCTTAAATAGTTCAATGAAATATAGTAATCAAAGTAATGAAGTTGTTATTAGTATAAACAATTTTTAGATTACTGATAATGATCGGAGGAGCAATGTGTGATAATACATAGCTAAGATATTAGAAGGAGGAGGAGAAGAGGTGGATGAGGAGCTCTCAAAGTGGTTTGGCTGTGGAAAGAACTCTTTTGGTTTTAATTCAGTTTTCTTTCTCCTAGACTGATTGGTGTATCAAGTATTTTTATTGCAAGCACTTTGCATGGCACTCTCTCAGTTGAACCAATCAGTAAGAAATTATTGTAAACATATTGTAAAATCTTTGCTGGATGTAAATTTTCCCAGAGTTTTTCTATGATAAATCATCTGCCATTTCAATTGATCTTCCAGGATTATTCAGATCTCATCACTGGCTTTATTAAATTCATAGGCAATGTAAATCTCTTTGTAAATTGATTTGTAATGTAAATCTCCGTCTAAATCCATTGGTAATTTAAATTATTAATTGTGAATATGACCGGCAATGTAAATTTACTTGTGAATTTATTGGCAATATAAATTCACTTCTAAATTCAATGGAATTGCAAAACACCTTCTAGATTCGTTGGCAATGTAAATCTCGAACATTAATTGGTAAATGTAAATTTGCTTGTAAATTCATAATCTTTTAAATTCATTGGCAATATAATTCTCCAAAATTTATTGGTAAAGTAAACCTCAGTGGAAATTCATTGGCAATATAAGTTTACTTTTAAGTTCATTGGCAGCATAAATATCATTCTAAATCCATTGGCAATGTAAATGTTCTTGTAAATTCATTTGAAATATGAAGTTACTTGATAATTCATAGGCTGTTATTATCTCAAATCAGTAGCATCAGAATTCATATGTAAAGCAATTGTGATATCTTTCTCTAACAAGCATGACATTAGTGTAGCATTAGGAACATATTCTCAAGATACGTATTTACTGTTAGAATTATCCAAACAATGAAGTCAGAAACAGAATGCAAAAAGTAGACATTAGGAATAAATCTGACATGAAAAACTTGATTATACTTTTTGCCTGAGGCGAGGAAAAAGTTGGCATTTTTTTTGTCTTTTTTCTAACAAATCAGAGAAAGATTGGCTGATTGTCAGTCAGTGTTGGAAGGAATTTCAAAATATTAATCAGTAGAGACAGAACAAATTCCAAGTTGAATGAAATAGAAAAGCAAATCCTATGGAAAAAAAAGAAAAAGAAAAAGAAAGAAGTCACCAGGAAAACATTCTGAATAAAAATGAACAGATAACATCATTTTTTTAGTGGAATGGAACTAAGTGTTTATTATGGAGTCCTCATATGATATGGATAAATTTACATATAACACACTCATATATATATATATATATATATATATATATATATATATTGATATATATTTTATAAGTAAATAGTGCTCAATATCATTGATAGAGCATGTATATCTATTTCAGGTTAGTGTGGATTTGAAGTTAACGACATTTGGTTACTGACTTTCTTGCACAGGGTTTGAAAATTGCATCGTGAGAAACTGTACATATATCTATCTATCTATATATTATATATATATATACATATATATATATATATATAATTATTATAAATATATATATATGTTATATACCTCTATATATACCTATACCCCCACACACACACACATATATATATATATATATATATATATATATATATATATATATATATATGAAAACATGTTACATTTTAAATATTCTTCTGATTACAAATCACATCACCTTTTTTTAAAAAGAATGCTGCTAATTGAAAAGCAAACATTTTCTTTAATGCTTTCTCTTCACTCGTTTTAATTTTGAAAAGAATTCCAACACTGTGTAAATGACACTATATTCATCCTAATGTACAAAAGAAAGTTTTATAAAAAAGATACAGAACATTTAAACATTGACTTTACGATCTGAAATAAATTTATTTTTTGGAATACTTTGTTTTTTTCTTAATTCAACATATGTGTGTGTGTGTGTGTGTGTGTGTGTGTGTGTGTCTGTAAAAGTATTTATGGATATTTGACAAAGTGCATCTGTAATTATTAATGTATACAAGGTGTGTCATAAAAGAATCCAGATTGAAGCTGTATTTACCAAAATAAAAATGAACAATGAATGGAATGTTAATTTTTTGTTCAGAATACAAGGTGTGTCAAAAAAGTGCCAAGTTTGAAGCTGTATTTACCAAGATAGAAATAAACAATGAATGGAACATTAATTTTTTTCAGAATACAAAGTGTGTCAAAAATTACAAAAAAATCTTGATACTTTTTCGACACACCTTGTATATACATTTCAAAACATCCAAAGGTGTGCTTAGCAGAATGTCTTAGGAAATCGTAAACAATCTTAACTCTGCTTAAAAAATTGACTGTGTGTCAGAGAGGTTGGATAAATACATACATTTTAAAACATACATGTAATTTATATTATATATATATATATATATATATATATATATATATATATATATATACTCTTTACTTATATTTATATTCTTAAATGTACAAAAATAAACATAAAATGCACTTGTTGCCCGTTTGAACATTTAAAATCTATGCACAGTAACAACAATAGATATATACACACATGTACACACACACACATATATATGTATATATATATATATATATATATATAACTCTTTTGCCACTGTGATCCTACCATTATCAGCTGGCAGTGGCTCTCACATGTCTCAGTTGTTTAAACTGAAAAATAACTACGTGAACACCCCTGCCATCTTTTGTTTTGTCTGGGAACCAACCCTGAAATTGCACGATTCTTTTGCAATAGGAAACTAGTTGAATGGAATAATTTGGTACAGCTGTGGATGAAATCTGGTAGGAATATATATATATATATATATATAGCTGTATAAATGTTCCACTAGAAAAAATAAAATCCTGAAAATTAACTTAAAAAATGGTTCCATGTGTATTTATTTATGGGTGATATTGTAAGATTAAATATATACATATAAGGCCAGTTTAGCTCAGTTGGTAGAGTGTCCGACTAGGAGGCACAGACTTCCTGGTTCAGTACCAGCCCTCGCCAACTCAGCGTATGAGTAGCACCAAAATCTGTGCTGTAAAGTAAGGAGCTAGTGGTATATGTGGTGCTCTGTCTCAGACACAAAAACAATCTCCTCGGTCTAGTGCCAGTGAAAAGGGGATAGACTCCCTTGCTGTCTGGCTGACACCAACTTTAGGCCATCCCGATGACTTTAAATTTTTTTTTTAGATATATACATATATGTATGTATATCTAATGATTGGCCAAAATGTTCTAAACAAAGATAAGTTCGAATAATTCATGCAGTTCCAAAAATATAGAATGCATTCTGTTGTCATTTAAGAGTGTTTCTTGTTCTGTTGGAAGTAGAAACAAAGAGAAAAGCCGTTCTGAGACACATCTTCAGGAAAGACAGCAGTCAGAGAACTTTGTTAAATAAGACAACCTCATGGGTCTGCCTTACTCAATTATTCAGGAGGATAGATTTCCTGTGGGAAATGTGTGTGCAACTGATTCCTGTGACTGGCTCTGAAGGTGCTTGACAATAAAAAAAATCTCCAGAGGATAGAAAAGGATTAGCACTTGCAAGGAAAATTCATCTGTATGTGGGTAATTATTGACATCAGACAAAATCTCTTTTTCTTATTTAATTGAGAACTTAGTTCTAAAGAAGTGACGTTCTCTATTGTTGTCTGTTTAAATTCTAACAATGGAAAATAAAATAAATTCCTCCAGGCACAAATCTGTAGAATATTTCATTTTTGGTTGTTTTTTTTTAAATTTAAAACATATCAACCCTTTTTGGGTCATTTAATGCTGAATCAATCATTTTTATATTCAGTTTCTTACAGTATGTGCTGTTTGCTTAAATGATTACCCATGTAAATATTGAACAAGCTAATCACTGCTTAACTTTGGTGATCTAGCAGGAACTGGTGCTTTCAACAAGGCTTGACCATAAGCCCTTTCATTTTAGAGCAAGAAAACCTCTACCATATAACCATGAAGGTGTCTTGCTTGGTACAATTGTTAGCAAGTATTGAGTCAGTCAGTATACTGTTGGTTTGAACAACAGCAACTGGCTAAGCACAACTGAACCAGTTCCCAAGACAGCTGGTATTTATGGAAATCAAGAATAGTCCATTCATATATTTGGGTGATTCCATTCCTTAAGTCCTGATTGGCTGCTTGGTTTCTATGATGTTATTAGGTTTCATAAATACCTTGGCATTTTGCAGTGGTATTGCAACAAGATTAGATTTGTATTCAGTTATGACAACTTGTTGCCTTGTCTTACCAATTCGACGGTAATTGGAACCTAGTATGATTATTCTACAGCAAGCTAGTCTCGCAGACCATTGTTGGTGGATTCCATCCTTGATGCTCCGTACTTCTGTCCTTGTGCCAAACTTAGCTAAGCTTAGTAAATGAATATTCTATATCCTTGAGATGGAGGCACATGGTGTAATGGTTAGAGTTGTACGAAACTTGTCAACCCGAGTTCAAATCCTAAACGAGGCTGTTTGCATTTCGCATAGTGCTAATACTCTTGGGAAAGGTATGCATCCAAATACTCTTCCTCCAAATAAATAGTAGGGCAGACTGGGCTCTTTAAACTGAACTTGTGTCAAGAATCAAATTCTACAAAACATGAAGTAAGAATTTGATCCAGAAAAGTTAAAGACAACAAACAAAAGAATGCATTTAAAGTGAAAAGACAAGCTTCATAAACTCTGTATAATCTTGTATGATTTTCCTGTCCAGATATTAAGTCTTCGGTAAATTTAATGGTTCTAGCAAAGAGAACCATCATATATGAATTTTAGGGGCCAGGATTATCTTTACGTGCAGGCTTAGACAAAATTCTTAGATTAGTTCTTACTTGATAAGATCTATGTCAAGTGATTTTAAATCAAGCCTAATGTAATGCTTTTAAAGGTAAGTATCTGTGCCAATAAAAACTTATGTCCAATGCCAGAAATCTCTGCAAAGGAGGTTCGGATTATGGACTGCCCGAGCCGAAGCATGCTCTTTTCACAGAAGAATGGTAAGAGGATTCCATTGAAAAATGTGTTTCCATCTCTAAACCATATGGAAATCCACAGTCCATTTGTCTCGGATATCTGGTTTTACTCATTGATTCAAACATCAGATGCTTACTACATTTAAGTGACCACAGTTAAAAAGTGAAGGTATTCAACAATGTCTGCTTTTACGACGCCATTAGAAAGTAATGTATGAGCTAGACCAAAATTAGAATTCCTTTAATATGATAAACACAGCAATGTGTGTGTGTGTGTGTGTGTGTGTGCGTGTGTGTCCCATATACATTAGATATATACATACATCTATTAACATAGACAAAGTGGATGTACCTTGACTCATGATTTTGATTTGTTCAGCTCAATTTCCTTGTTTATAAAATCAATTTTCCTCATTAAAATAAACTGAAATGCCATTAATCTGTCCTAGCTCATAACAAAAAACCCTATTTTTGTGTTACAGTTTTTTTAATAATAAAAATAGCACTATATTGAATAAAAACATAATAAAATAGAATGATGCACTGTAATATGTTTTAATGTTTATTCTTTTATAAATAATATTTTTCTTTCTGAACAAGTGCACAGAATATATATATGTATATATATATACAAGGTATGTCAAAAAAGTATCGAGATTTTTTGTACTTTTTGACACACCTTGCATTCTGAAAAAAAAAAACATTCCATTCATACTTCATTTCTATCTTGGTAAATATAGCTTTAAACTTGGTACTTTTTTGACACACCTTGTATTTTGAAAATTTTACTGAATCAAACGTTATTTTTTTTTCACAATGCAAGATGTGTCAAAAAGTACAAAAAAATGTTGATACTTTTTTGCCACACCTTGCATGTATATATATATATACATATTTGAGTGTACATATGTTTTGAAACCAGCGTTCCTCATAACGAACCATTTAACGCAATGAACACACACATGTAATCGACTGCAATTAATTGGTATCTCGATTAAATCAGTGGATTTAACCCTGAAGATCCTTATGGTGAAACACGAGTAGGTTATCACTTGTACTTATATTGTAATAAATTTGCTCTACTAATGTATTGAGCACTTTGTATTTGTTATATCGCTGACTTACCTACCTGAATTCTGCACCATCGTGACCATATTCACCGGTAAGTCACCTTTTCCATTATACATATATGTATATATATTCTACACACTTATTCAGTAGTCCAAATGTACATATGAAAATCAGTATTTACATTGCAATGTGTCATTAGAGTAACTTAGGTCAGGAGAAAGTGTATTTATATGTTGCAAAGAGGAGGGTGCCATATATTTATGAGACCAGCAATTCATATCTTTCTACATTTTTTTTGCCACTGTTAAACTCCGCTTGATAAACTGACCTTGTGTCACATCCTGATCATGTGGAGGGGTTGGTAAATATACATAAACTCTCTATCTATCTCTGTTCACGCATCTATCAATCTATTTTGTCTGTTTTTCTGTCTATTTATCTATCCCAGGTACATAGTATTATTACTGTTTTCTCAGTCTGTTCATATCTATCTATCTATCTATCTATCAAAAGGAAACATTTAACCCATAACTGGAGGGTTAGTGTGTTCATACCTTTCCCAAGGGTATTATTCCAAAAGTGAACTCTTCACAAACACACACACACACACATATATATATATATATATATATATATATATATATATATATATATATATATATATATATATATATAAGGTTACTCAAATTTGTCTTCTGATAGGTTTTGAAGATTGTTTTTAGCACAAAACTTTTGGGGATAAATTTGGAATTAATCCATTAATATCATCATGTATATTAGGTCAGCTGAAAAGTTTAAGACCAAGATACTCTAATGGAATGTGACCAAATGAGGCTTATTTTTCAGCACAGTCCCACATGCAGTCCACACACTCATTCCCTCAGTTTTCCTATTCTTGGTTCCATTAGTCATAAAATTCATCATATGAACTTTTCAGCCCATTCTCATAGATGTGTGTATGTGTGTGAACAGTTTTAGATATATTATAGAATAGCAGATAAAATATGAATATAAAATGTAACCATATATTGTAGAATGGTTGATAATAATTTGGCTTGTTTGAGTATGCAGAGTACGGAGGAGTAATTTATATTATGTTTAAAACACATTGCCAGAAGAATTTCTTGTGCTGTCAACTGTGATAAAAGATAATTTTCATCTTTCTATTTCCCTCAGCACCAGTTGTTCCACCTATTTCCATGTATTTCTTTTATCTATACTTTTTTTTATTATAATCACAGGTGAACGATACTTTTATCTCCAGTTTCTCTTACTTAACTTCACTTTTCATACATATATTGTGAGCATATTCTTTTGTAATATTTAAAATACAAAACAAATAGTCATAACAATAACACTGCCACTCTAAATTTAATAAAAAAAACTTTCATAATCCTCAAACCTTTTATTATAAAAAAAAATGTTGAAATGATATAAAATTATATGAAAGTTTTTTAATGTGCTACTGGTACTATGTAACCCAGTACTACTTGTTTCATAGTTAGATCATTGGCAACTAAACTAGTAACTTCACAGATTTTGTCTGGTGAAGAGGGTGGCTAGACACCCTACAAAATAAAAAACAAAACCTGTGAAAAAGAGAAGAAAGTTCTTAACGGCTATCCAGCACATTATTTCAACGGTTCAACCCTTCCTCATAGCCATGTCAACTTGGTAGTGTCAGAGCCATAAGTTCCTCATAGGGTCACTCAAGGCAGACAGGTCTGGCACCCAGTGGTATTAGTCACAACATGACAAAAGAGGCATCGTCATCAAAATCAATGGCATTTGGTGTACATGTCATCGTGTCTGTGGATAAATCTGTAACAAACAAGGGCATCTCTTTCCTTTGACTGGGATATGCACACTGGGTTTGGGGACCGCTTGTGAATTTCCAATTCCTTTGTTACTCTTTTCATGAATTCACTATCTCATTCATTCAGGATATGGTGAATTCATTGGATAGAAAGAATTCTTATTATATCTAGCTTTTATTCATCATTGGGTATATAGTCCACCCTAAAGTCTAACCCCTCCTCAGGGTGGCAGGGTGGTAGTGTCAGAGCTATGATGTCTGAAACACAAGTTCCTGGTAGGGCCTCCCAAGGTAGATTGGTGTGACATCCAGTAGTATTAGAGCCACAATCCGGCTCAAGAGGCTATGGTGAAAATACAAAGAGTGTCTCCATATCTTCAGGAATCAACAGCCTTTGTCACTGTGTCTGTTGAAAATTTTCAGCAAACAAGGGCATCTCTTTCCTCTGACCAGGATATGCATGCAGGGTTTGGGGACTGCTTTTGAATTTCCTATTCTCTTGTTACTCCTTCCATGAATTTACCACAGGTGAATTCATTGGATGGATCCAGCTCAACTGACCCAGGATAAATATCATCACAGAACAGAACAGAAAGAGAAATTAGGATATATTAGTAATTATGAATATTTCAAAACTTGTTAAATTTATTGGGATTACAGTGCGAATATCATTGGTACAATAGTCACTTTTATTTATTTACTTATTTAGTTTTGTGAAGTAATCCAAAGATTACATTTTTATCTTTTGATCTAAACAAAACCATGAAAGATTAAAATGAAATAAAAATGAAATTATGTTCGGATAACTTTGCTTTATATTTTTGATTTGTATGGTTCTTTTTTTTATAAACTCATCTAACATTTTCTAAAAAAAGAAAACCTTATATAAAATTTAAAAAAACAACTTTAGTATTACATAAAAAAAGAACATTTGTTGAGATCAATAGAGTCATTTAAAAGAAGACTTACAATCTGACCAGTCAGTTTGATAAGGAAATCTTTCAAATTAGGTGAGATTTATACGTGGTGGCATTGGGACTTTGGGATCTAATTTATCTTGAACATGTGCATGTGTGTGTGTGTGCAAGACACAAATACCCAAGACAAGTTATTAAAATCAGATGCAAATTCCGAAAATCCGAGAAAATTCCATTAGTAATCAACTCAGGACATCAAATTAGAATATTAATCAGATTATTATTCCTAAATTCTATGCATGCAGAAATATATAAACACCAAAATAATAACTTAAATTTTTTTACTTTAACATCATAAACAGGTATACTGTCAGTTAATAAAATCTTATTATAATGGAGATTGTGGGTTTGTCTGTCTGTAACCGAAACTATATTACTATACAAGTCACAATTCCCTTTGTTATTTACATCACATTCTCCATGATTTTATTTTTATTTAAACCTCAATTATTAATAAAATTGTTTTACATTACTTGCACTGTTGACCATATCTACATACTAATAACATGCAATTGTATTTATATATACAACAAAATAGATGTTTACAGTATGAATAGGAAGGCTAATTTGCATATTGATCTTAAAAAACTGATTTTAATAAATATCTGCTTTGTATTATTGATTTCTAATTGTTTGGTTTTATCTTATTGAATAAGAGAAAAAATCTCTTCAATAAATCTTAAAAGAAATCCCTTAACAAGAAGAAATAACTGTAATATTATTCTTTACCTCCTATTTTAACTAAACAGTTTAATTAGGAAAATTTACCAATGAAAGATGGGAGTAAGAAAATGAGGGAAGAGTTAGTTTCAAAGTTGTTCTATTTTTCAATCATACCCCCTCTATTCAAAATCTTTTTATCTACGTTCTTATTCAGTTTCATTAGCATTTCTAATTTAATATAATATTTTATTATAAAATTTAACTAAAATACTTGCACCCGGAGGGTGCATATATTTGCTAGTAAGAATAAATATCTATGCATTTACAGCTTATTAACTTGGAAAGTATTCATTTTAAAATTATTTACTGTCAGTTTAAAAAGGTAATAAAATAAGAATAACAATCTCTGTATTTAGAGCCTATTAACTTGAAAAATTTACTTTTAAAATCATTTACAATTTAAGGAAATAAAAGGTAATCATATAAGAATAACATTCTCTATATTAAGTTGAAAAATTAGTGATGCTCTAGATATTGCATGAGAAATATATATTCTGAGAAAATTGAATAATTTATTCAAATCTTGGTATTTCAATGGTTCTGTAGCTTAAAAAAGAACAATTACATAATATAATTCTTTTTTAAACCTTTGCTTTTTGATTAAACCTATAGATCAGTGAATATTTCAGATAGAAATTAAGCAAGAATTGAAGTTTGGGGCACTCAGTGAGAATTAAACCCATAAGTCATGGTCTGCTAATATAGCTTACTAACCATCCCTGGAGATCTGCATATATGTACATACATATATGAAGATAAATATATATATTTTAAATGAAATCATTTTATATATATGTGTGTGTGTGTGTGTTAATGATATGAATACATTATCTAGAAATAAAATATATATATATATATATAT
>CM042143.1:59276159-59286159 GCA_023376005.1 Doryteuthis pealeii | reverse complement strand
ATTTGTTTATATCTTTAAGATAGGGTGTCAGTTTTCCAGTGGAGGCGCGTGATCTAATGGTTAGAGTCATAGGAAATGGACTCGTCAACGCAAGTTCAATTCCTGGACGAAGCTGTTGGCAATTCACATAGCGCTAATACCCTTGGGAAAGGTATGAATCCAATTCTCCCTCCAGCTATGGGTAAATAGCAGGGAAGACTGGACTCTTTAACCATGGCTAGGTAACCAGTCTATGAGAAGGAAAACTCTGAATTCAAACCTGTTAAACTCCGCTTAAGAAATTGACCTTGTGTCGCATCCTGCTTGTGCGGAGGGGTTGGTAAATATATCTATATGGTTGTGATCATCTGTGGATTTCATCATTTATCCCTGGTTATGGAAGCGCGTGGTGTAATGGTTAAAGTCATAGGAAATGGACTCATCGCCCCGAGTTCAAATCCTGGACTTGGTAATTGCATTTCACTTAGCGCTAATACCCTTGGGAAAGGTATGAATCCTACTCTCCCTCCAGCTATGGATAAATAGTAGGGCAGACTGGGCACTTTAACCTCGGTTGGGCAACCAGTCTAGGAGAAGGAAAACTTTGAATTCAAACCTGTTAAACTCCGCTTAAAAATTGTGTCACATCCTGCCCGTGTGGTTGATATCAAGAGACAACAAGGGAAGGATTTAAAGGTTGGGAGGGATCAAAAAGCATAAAAATTTTAATGCATTAAAATTCATTGAAAGTGACGAGATGAAGGTGCTTCACCATCTGATCATATTTTCACATCTCAGAATAAATATATAAAAGTAAAATCATCAGAGTGGCCTATTGTTGGTATCAGCTGGACAATGAGGGAGTCTATGCCCGTTTTACTCATGCTAAACCAGGGAGATTGTTTTTGCTGAAGTGAAGTGCTACACTTTCATATAGTAGCTAAATAATGAGAATAGAATTGTCTGTTTAATAATGCTTTACAGAAGAAAGAAACAAGATTTCACGAGATTTGGTAATTCAACCTAGCAAACTCTATTCACCTTGTATCTTAGCTTAGTAAACCTTTTTTCCTATCCTTAGAACTCACTGAGTTTTTTTGGTAACTCTGATACACGAGTTACAATACACACCTACCATGAGCCCTCCCCTTTACTGTATAGATCAGATTAACACAGCTGGGTTAATGCAGTGAGTTGGCAAAGACCGGTATTCAAATTCCTAGGTGAATTCTCTACCAACTGAATTAAACTGGCCCTATAACTATCTCTTTCCACATCAAGACTGAACAAAGATAATTTCTAAGCACCTTCTTTTTTGTTGGATTGTTGACTAAAATGAGTAATGTTATGAATTGCAGTCATTAAAAGTTTGTCCAATTTTGTTGTTTCTGAAATAACTAAAGTCTAGCCAAAAAAAAAAAAAAAAAAAAAATAAATAAATAAAATAAAGAATAAAAATGGTATTTTAATTCTTCAGTTCTACGTGTTTACAGGTTTCTCTAATTGTGCTGCACTGATAGACATTCCCCAACAGGAGTCTAATGAGAGAAAGTACTAAAGAAAACAAACAAAATCCAACTAACAATATTTCAACTCTCTTCTGTCTGTTCAAGACATGCATGCATTTTACTGAATAAAAAGTGGAAGAATGTGTGTCACATTGGCCTTTACGGATTGCAGTGTGAATATCAAGAAATATGTTAGAGGAACTAAAAATTGTAATCAGATTAATATTGTCGTCATTATTGAATTTGCTCTTATCGGAATGCCTCAGCCTAAATGTTCTGTGAAGTGAGTAATGGGTTATCTAAAATAAAATCTTTTTTTTTATAATCTATATATTTCTTTTTCAGCAGTTTCCTATTTAGTTAGGGCATGATGTTTCCAGGGGACAGTAATCTGATCTGATTAGTAGAGGATTATTAAGGCCATTGAGACAGAATACAGACTGTTGGTTCCACATTTTGAAAAGGGAAGGTTTGGTTTCTTTCTTTGTTTTTAGTGGCACATCAACCCTTGTGGGTTATTTAATGTTAAACTTCATGTATATTAATTAGGTTATTTTGTTTTACTGCATGTCCTTGAGACATTTAATGCTGAATCAAGCCTTTTTTGATAAACAAAGGACTCAGGTTGCTTACAATATCTGCTGTTGCTTAAGTAGTCCCTCAATTAAATATTGAAGACGTTCATTGGTGCTTAACTTCAGTGATCTAGTGGGAACTGGTGTTAATGTTTGTGGGTTATTTAATGCCAAAGCCATCCTTGTAGAAGAACAGTAGGAGTACTATTTAATCTATAGCGGGGGTGGGGATGAGGGGGTTTATGATTTTCCCTAGGGTATTAGTACAAAAATGAATTTAAAAGGGCGACTGGAGTTTGAACTCACTCACTACAATGTTGCAATCTAGCACGTTATTCACTATACTATGGGAACTCTTCAAGAAAAATTGTCAACCATAACTGGTTAGCTTCCTTTCATATCAAACGATTTTCAAAATTTCAAAATTGTAAAATTCCTCTTAATGACTAGCAAACTAGATTAGTGGTTGATTGGTTGGTTAGATTTTATGGCAAGTCAACCCTTGTTGGGTTATTTTATGCCAAAGTTTAGGCTTTGTTTTATTCATTCTTTTTTTTTTGTAAACTCATTAACGTGGTACCAGCATTTGAAATAACAGGCACTTAACCCTTAGAAACCTAAGCCACTAACCCCCTACAACCGACAGACCCTCACCCTAGGGTCCTGGCTTGTAAAATAACTGAAAATATAAAATGTTTTAATCCGTTATTTAACCATTTAACCAAATAACAGTTATAACATTTTATGGACAATTTAAAATAGATTTTTTTTAAATAATCAAATGATACTCATGATATAAAATTGTAACATTTTATTAACATGTAAACTCATTTTTTATCTATCTAACCCATAGATATGACCCTAACAGGTACTGTTACATAATCTATGTGGTTGCATAAGATTATTGTCAATCCCCTGTATTTCTAAAGGGATGGCCCTTTTCATATCACGGGCGGGACTTTCCATGGAATATTACAGAAAGCCCGCGAAATACGTGAAGTCACGTGGGACCTAGTTGGGTCCTCAGTTTCAGAAGATGTACTGCCTAAACGGGAACTCACCTGCATACATGCAAAATGTTTAGTTAAGTAAATAAAAGCTTACGAAAATAACATGGTTTTGTGGTTGGTGAATGTCTTGGTAACAAGACTGATCTAGAAGAAGAAATGAGTTAAGTGCGACTGACCACCAAGACAAGTCCAGACGCTAGAAGAGACGTAAGATGAACAGCAGAAGAAGAATAGAAGAAAGTAAGGAAAGAGGTATGCAAACAGTACTAACCCTCCAGGTAAGGGTGGACCTGGGAATAATGGAAATGAAGGGATACTCCACACTCCTCAAAGCTCCAAAACTAGAATTTCACCATTAGATGTAGTTTAACATCATACCTAGGACACCTAGATTAGTTGAGGTGTGTAATGTAATGGTTATTATTGTAGGAAATGGACACAGGTAAATAGTAGGTCAGACTGAGCTATTTAACCTTGGTTAGGCAACCAGTCTATAAGAAGGAAAACTCTGAATTCAAACCTGGTAAACTCAGTTTGAAAAAATTGAACATGTCACATCCTACTCATGCAAAGGGGTTGGTAAATATGTAAAAAATCATTAGTGAGTCTGATTCTTACTGGGTGACCCATACTTCTGGTTTTATTCCACAACTAATCTAAGTTTAGCAAATAAATATAGTCTGAAGTAATTCAAATTTTGAGATGAAACATTGTTTATTACTACTTCTGTCCCATAATAGTTGTGACATTTAGTTTATCAAATTTATATGCGCATATAACAACTTTTATAGGACAGAGGAAGTATTTAATTTTGTACCCATTCTTAAATTTTGCTTTTGCGTTTTATCACAACATCCTAGAATGTTAAACTCTTTGATCATTAATCACCATGTAATCAACTTAAAGAACATTTTGATGAAAACAAAGATTAAAATGAAAACAAAAAAATATATATAAAAAAATTAGTCAAAAATATAAACAAAAATAATTCATTTCAGAATTCAAACAAGATTCTGGAATATTTCTTAGTCTCACAAGCCCATGACTCTGCACTCAAAAGTCTTACTTCTCTCCAGGGTGCCAGTTTGGGCAAGGTTGTATGGAAGACAGTTACCAATGCAGCAAATCTCCCCTTTCCACCCCAATGATGTTATCTAAAGGATACAGCTTAGCATCAGTTTATTGCATATGTTTCCAGAATGAGGTTGAAGATGGTATCAAAATGCTTTGGGGACTAAGTTTGTTGGGTTTACTCCTGAACTCTATCTCATGATAGCAAAAGTTTGGATTCAGACTTGTCCTTTTGCTAGACTGGTTGCAAACAAAGATTACTGAGTCCAGTCTGCTTTGCTAAATTCAGAATTATTGTTCTTCTAGACTGGTGGCCAACAAAGACTAGCAAGGCCAATTTGCTCTGCTAAATTCAGAGTTGTCCTACTCCTAGACTGGTAGCCAACAAAGACTCGAGATTTCAATCTGCTCTGCTAAATTCAGTTTTCCTTCTCCTAGACTAGTTGCCAACAAAGACTAGTGAGTCCAATCTGCTCTGCTAAATTCAGTTTTCCTTCTCCTATACTAGTTGCCAACAAAGACTAGTGAGTCCAATCTGCTCTGCTAAATTCAGTTTTCCTTCTCCTATACTAGTTGCCAACAAAGACTAGTGAGTCCAATCTGCTCTGCTAAATTCAGTTTTCCTTCTCCTATACTAGTTGCCAACAAAGACTAGTGAGTCCAATTTGCTCTGCTAAATTAAGTTTTCCTTGTCCTAGACTAGTTGCCAACAAGACTAGTGAGTCCAATTTGCTCTGCTAAATTCAATTTTTCTTCTCCTAGACTGGCTGCCAAAAAAGTTCAGAGTTCAGTCTGCTCTACTATTTAATCTATAGCTTGTGGAAGAATAAGCTTTGCTCAATAGATTACTAATCCCATGTTTATGCAGTTAACCATTAAAGCCAGAAACCCTTCAAACAGCAACAAGTGTACATCATGTAGAGAATTGGAATGAGGAAGTGACAGTATAGATATATATTTAACCGTTGTTTATATACTAAATGTCACAACTGATTACTGTGGGGCTGATAGATGCAGGTTTGCAAAAACAAAGCTGTGTGCCATATTGTCTGATAAACTAGCTATGTGTTAAAAGGAATACAATCCAAATATTGCTTCTATTATTTTCTAGACTTTATTCTTCAGATGAAACTAACTCCAAAATTATAGCAGGATATGAAACAAGGTCAATTTTTAAGTGGGGTAATGCTTGTTTGAATTCAGAATTTTCTTTCTTCTAGATTGTTTGCCTAAACAAGGCTAAAGAACCCAGTTGCTCTATTGTTTATCTATATCTTGGGAGTGGGGAAGAGCTGGATTCATGTCTTTCCCAAGGGCATTAGCACAAAATGAAATGTAAACAGTCTTGTCCAGGATTGGACTAAGACTGCTGATTCCATTTCTTACAATGATGACCATTATTAAATACCTCAGTCTGCCCTACTATTTACCCATGACTGGAGAGAGAATAGTTGGATGCATACATTTCCAAGGATAGGGCATCCCAACATGGTGTAATGGTTAGCAAGCTAGTCTCATAGATCCATCACTATTGAATAGCAAGTTCAATCCTCGCTGGATGCCGATACTTGCAACCTTGGATGGGTGGGGTAAATACCAACCTTTCTCAAAAGTATTTATCATTGGCATCCATCACTTCTGACATAGTGGCCAAAAACATGGAAACCACATAGCCTGCATGGGTTGATATGGAGGATAAGCTGTCACACAAGTAGCAGGTCCTCTCTCTCTCCATACTGCTGTTGTGGTCCAAAGGAAAGGCAAAAAAACAAGAAAACAATTCAGTTTGGCAACAATAGTGTTGTAGACTTGCTAGATAGCACTGAAGTTCAGCATCACATCACCTTAGGGGCTCCAGATTTCAGGGTTTACTCCCTGAGCCTTTCCTTGGAATGAGGTATTTGCACTATATGAAATGCAAACAGCCTCTTCCAGGATTTGAACTCGAGTTGCCATGTCCATTTTATACAATTATAACCGTTACACAATGAGCATCTAAGCAGGCAAGCAGCTGAAGTTTGCCTTCTCTCTCTTTCTCTCCTCCCCCCTCTTTCTCTCTCTCTCGGAATGAAGCTGAATGAATACCATTACCTTCTTAACTCTCCATTAGAGTTTTTCTTTTTCTTTTTTTGTTTCCTCAACCAAAACAGAATGAACAAAAGAAAGTCACGGAACAAAGTAGAAAATCAGAGAAGAGAGAACTTTGAAGTGAGATTGCAAAACGGATTTCTCTTTATCAAAGATCCAATTCTGCATTGACTCTTGATAAAAATGTAGAGAACAATTATCTTCTCTAAATCTCATATTTAAATTATTTTGATTGGGATCAACTGGGTCTTGTGTGTCTCTTACTCTTTGGTTCTGTGATATCAGGAGCAACTGAATACAAATGGTTCACTAATATAGGAAATCATATGTTTTGTTCTTTATTTCTCCCTCAAAATAAAAGCTTGAACAAAAAAAAAAAAATGAATTTAAAAATCTTTTCTTTTTTTTTAATAAAAAAACAATAATAAAACAAGGTTATCAGGGCTTTTCTTTTTTCATTTTACTTCTTTTTTCATTTAGTAAAAATTGGCTTTTAATAACCTATGAATCATGCAGAGGGGTTGTATATATATATACCTCTTGATCTAAAGGGTTAAGAGCTTAGCTTTCACTTTTAGTAAATAATGGTTGGTTGATTTTCTGGCATGTCAACCCTTGCTGGGTTATTTAATGCTGAAGACATTTTGTTTTCTTCATTCTTGTTGGGTATACAAATCTTTTCTTTTTTTCAAACTAAATCTTTTTAAACTCATTTTTTTCTATTCAGTCCATAGATGGGAACCTAATAGGTACTACCTCTCCGGGTCAGGGTGGACCTGGGAGTAATGGCAATGAAGGGGTACTTCACACTCCCCAGAGCTTCAAAATTGGAACTTCACCAGATGCAGTTAAACGTCATATACAGGACACTAAGATCCTCAGCCACCACCTTTTAACACATAAATGATAGAAAGGTTTGGGGCGTTTGCCATAAGGGCAATAAGGTCAGAACAATCAAAAAGGTGCTTGGGCTTGATGTGACCCACCGATTGATCAGAGGGGGTCTCTCTAGCCACCCATCTAGGCAAAGTAAGGGCCAAAGTTGTGTGTTGCATGTCATGGATTTCTCAGTTACCAGGATTGCACACTTAAGCATCATTGGTTGCCATCCATGGCTAACAGGCAGTCCCACTGGGTGGATTTTATTCCTCTGAAGAAGTGCAGTCAGTGTATTTTACAGCACCAGATGACAAGGCAGTGAACCAATTTGAATCCCAGTGCAACAGCAGTGCTAGCAAAAACTGAATTTAGTCCCTTACTGTCCAGCTGATACCAACAATAGGCCACTCTGCTGACTTACTAATCTAATAAAAATCTCATCATTCTTTTCACTTTTTCTTCATGGCTATATTACTCATACTTGTCATGTTAGCTTTTTTTTAATTTGGTAACCCTTTCACATACTGCTTGTTCATGGAACAAGCTGTGTACAATTCTACCATAAACAATTTTTGTAATTTTTCTTTGTAATTCCTTCCACATATATATATATAAAATATCTTGTATGTGTAATTGAATTTATATTGTCTTTCCTTTCGTTGTGCTCAATGTTAGTATATCCCGGATATACTAATGCTAATATTTGTCCTTTGAGATTGAGGACTACCACCAACCATTCCATATGAACATTTTACTTTTTGAGGTTTAAAAATAATGAAAATAAAGAAGATAGTACTGTTTTAGGCAACTTTTAGTTTTTTTTTTTTTGTTTACATATATATTAATAATGTACTCAATAAAAAGAGAAAACATGATTATGGTTATATATACAAACATAATGATAATTTTACTAATAAATACAAGCTAAGCTGAAGATAAGCCATGTGAGACTTAGAGACTTGAGTTTTTACGCTGTTTTTATTTAATTTTATATTATTGTGATATTGCTCTGCATTCTTGTGCATAGAACATTATATTTTACAGATTTAGAAAATCTTTAGCAATAAATTACCATCACTGAACAACAGGCACCATATATATATTTATGTATTTAATGAAGAAGAACAACATAACAAAAAGTGTTTGCATAAAAGAGTGCTCCATGCTATGATAACAGAACAGGTATGAAACCTATAAATCATAGAATTATGGACACTATATTTCTATTACTTATGTCGCATGTGTTTCACACAATCTTCAGACAGAACGTGTCATATATATATATATATATATATATATATATATATATATAAGATTTTTGGATGTTTGTTTTTTAGAAGCATTGTTGGATAAAGTATATATTATATTTTTTGCTTGAAGGCAATTACAATGCATGTATCGCATAAAATTCAATACTTTTTTTTAAATAGAAAATGAACTTGACAAGTGTAATCCCGGCAAAAGGCTCGCTCGGTGTGTAGAACATCGTACAGACTGTATGAAACAGTCTGTACGATGTTCTACACATAGATAAAAGGGTATGAAAAAATACACTTTGATGTTAAAATGAATATATTTTTATATCCTTTTTCATTGCTGATATTGACAATATTTCGATTTAATAAAAATCATCATCAGAGCATAATGGTAATTAGGTACGTTTTTAGATGTAAATGTTTTTAATCTGGATTCATCAAGAGAGAAACCCACCCCCACCCTACCCAAAAAACATCTTTGTACATTAAATACCCAATATATATATATATTATATATATATATATATATATATATATATATATGGGTATTTAATGTACAAGGATGATTAGTAAGCTTGTCTTACAGATCTTTACTTCACGTATTATTAATTCTTGCATGAAGTCCCACTATTATGAATATATATTGATATATTGATTTATTTACTTATGGGATTCACAAATGCTGGAAATTTTTAAGAAAAATTTCAATGCTATTTCTATGTATATTTTAATTTTTAAGTATCTTTGAATATAAATCAAATCTTTATAATTTTTGCACAAAAAGCAAAAACTGGTGATATTTGATGTGTATATATATTTACTTTATTGTTAATTGTTTTATTTTCATAATTTCATACATACATACATACACATCAACTTTCCTTTTTATATGTATAGATGGCTTCTCATGACTGATAAGTTTGTCATAACAATTTTCCTACTCCCAACTGAACGAGACTAAGCAAAGCTCACTAAGTATTTATCTCAGTCTGTTCATATCTATCAGATTGCCAACTAAGGAGATGCAATTTTTCTAAGAAATAAAATATCAAACATTACAGAACCCATTGTGTTGGTATTATCAATAGGAAGCCACATACTGAAATCTCTAGCTTGGGTGGTTTTAAAGGTCAGAATAAATTGTGATAAAACAACAAATAATTTTTTAAAGTGCCCTTCTAAAAGCTTTAGTTTATAAGCTGCCAAATTGAGGTGTATTAGCATTGCTTTCAAAGACTTTAGGATTCTAAGCCAATCCTATCATTTATTTTCTAACAGCAAACACATTTTAAATGATTTTCCTATTTTAAATCTTATTCTTCTATTTGGTCTTGTAAGGATTACTCCCCCCCCCATTTTTCTTTATTTTCTTCTCTTACTTTCCTTACTTTTTCATCCTTTTTAAAACTCATCTGTTTTTCTCAACTTCGTTCTCGCTCCAATCTCTCTCTCTTTCACTCTCATCCATTTCTAAACTTACCTGTTTCTCTCTAATTTGCAACTCCACTTCTCATCTCTTTCCTTTCTCTTTTATTATTTTAAGCATATCTGTTTCCCTCTCCTCCAAGCTCCAGTCCTTATTCTCTCTCTCTCTCTCTCTCTCTCTCTCTCTCTCTCTCTCTCTCTTTCCTTTC
>CM042143.1:59121159-59271159 GCA_023376005.1 Doryteuthis pealeii | reverse complement strand
ACTGGGCTCTTTAACCTTGGTTAGGCAACCGGTCTAGCAGGAGGAAAACTTTGAATTTGAACCTGTTAAGCTCTACTTAATAAATTGACCTTGTATCACATTCTACTCATGCGGAAGTGTTGGTATATATATAAATATATATAAAATGATGCTATCCAAAAGTTTGAAGAATTTTAAACAAAAATGACTTTTTCATTGTTTGTTTATTTATTTATGAAATGTAAGTTAGATTTCTTCACATGATAAGTTATATAAGTACCTCGTATTTTTAACCTTTATGTCTAGATTTTGGGGACAAAGGCAGAGATATATTTTTTTTAATTCTGTTATTATCTATTCATTTACTTATCTAATTATTATCATTATATATTTACTTATTTATCTATAATTATTATCATTATTTTTAAACATTTTTATATATATAGATGTTTAGCATTTATATATAACTATGTACATTTCTTTTGTTTTTCTTTTCAAATTTGCACAGAGGTAATTTCATAAAGAGAAAAAATTGATAAAATTTATTTTCTAGACTTCAAGAGATTTATTATTTGTCTATAAAGTTGAAAATACAGGATGTCTAAGTACACACACACACACATATATATATATATATATATATATATATATTAGTAAAGACAAAAAGCTTAAAAATCAGGTATTTAGTGATTACGGTCCATTTCCACCCATGGGTATCTGAAAACCCTATGAGTTTCATCAGATCACTTTCTTTATTGAAAATGGTATACATATAAATACCATTTTCAATAAAGAAAGTAATTTGATGAAACTCATAGGGTTTTCAGATACCCATGGGTGGAAATTGACCGTAATCACTAAATACCTGATTTTTAAGCTTTTTGTCTTTACTAATTACTATGCTCTGTTTATAAAAATTAAACATTGAGCTCTCTATTCGGACCTGAACTCTTATTATACTAATACCAAATTACTTAGAACCTCACCTAAAATATATATATATATATATATATATATATATATATATATGCACACACAGACACATACTCTCTCACTAGGTGTTATCTAAAAGAAAGAACAAATTGATTAAAAAAAACAAACAAAAATCAAGCCTCCTGTTTTCCTGGTAAAGTGATTTCAAGATGTGTGTGAAATATCCATAGAGACAAGGGAAATGCTTGGTCAAGTTGATTGATCAATGTTCAAATCTCATAAGTTTTCAGCATAACCTCATGCATATATTCAACATATGGATATTATGTCTTCTGTGTCTTTTCCTAAAGTCTTTTCTTCTACATACTACTACTACTACTACTACTACTAATACAGCAGCAGCAGCAGCAGGGATTTCTGCCTTCCATCTTTTCCTACTTTTTGTCAAACAAATTTGTTTCCTAGATGGAGACATCCTACTCAGCCGAGGTTATCTCCATGGCCAGGTTTTCAGAAAAATGGTATACAGTTGATCAATATAGACAACTGGCAGGGGTACCTCATTTGTATTCCAGGACATTTTGTGATAAATGATCAAAACTTTTTTAAATCTTGCCTGTGTATACAAGGTCAAATTGTAGTTGACACTAAAATTGATGGTCTAATTTTTTTTTACCCATCACCAGAACCTGTTGTCAGTATCTATATATTAATACTCATGTTCCTTAATTGTACAACCGTTATCATCTTGCAACACCCGCTGGTTAAAAATGAGACTGTCAAAATCGTCCAAGATGAAATGCAAAAATTTAAATCCTGATCATCTTGTGTTGCTTATCTGCCAAATTCTTATTTCTTATGAATGTTGTCACCTCAGCTAAATAATAGACCATTCTGTTTTTATTATAAAGAAAGGGAAGACAAAGGAAATGCTAGACAGAAAAAATATAATAAGAAAGAGTAGGGGAAAGATAGAGAGGGGGTGAACGTGCAGAACAACTGTTATTATCTTGCAAGACCCTCTGGTTAAAAATGAGACCATCCAAATTGTGCAAGATGAAATGCAAAAGTGATTATCTGATGTTGCTTATTCACCAAATTATTATTTTTTGTGAGTGTTGTCACATCAGCTAAATAATGGACCATTCCATTTTTATTATAAAGAAATAAAGAGAAGAAAAAGGATGTGCTAATATAATAAGAAAGAGAGTAAGGGAAAGATAGAGAGAGGGGGTGAAGTGCATGAAAGCAATAAAGCTAATCTGTTTCAATCGAACATAATGAAAAGATAAAAAGAAGGAAAGAAAGAAAGAAAGAAAAAAAAAGAGGGAGAGATAAATCAAGATTATTATACTTTTTACATATTGAACTATTTTTTCAATAGCTCTTAAGTAAACATATCAAACGTAATAAGTAAATTACCATACTGTGGTATATCCACAGGTCCTGCTAGTGAAAATTATTTCTACTGATATATAGATACACATTAAGTTAATGAAAATTATTTCAACTGGTATATAAAACCAAACCAAACAAAAATATTTTTACTTTTTACATGTTGAAGTATTTTGCAATAACTTTTAAGTAAACATATCAAACATTGTAATAATTAAATTATCATACTGTGATATATCCACAGGTCCTGGTATTAGATTTAATTATTATAAGGAATAAAAGTGTTGACATATTTGCTTAATAAATCCTAATCATGTGATCATAATTTTCATAATGACATATATCTAGTTTCATTAAATGGAGGCGCTCATGGTATAACAGTTATCACTGTAAGAATTGGACATGGTGACCAGAGTTAAAAATCTTTATTTTTTATTTTTTATTTTTATACTGCACTGTGGGATAGGTATAAATCTTACTTTTCTTTCCCCAGTTATGGATAAATATTAGGGCAGACTGGTCTCTTTAACCTTGGTATGGCAACCAGTCTCGAAGAAGGAAATCTCTGGATTCAAACCTGTTAAACTCGGCCTAAGAAATTGACCTTGTCGAGAGGTTGGGGGAATACTTACAACTAGTTTCATTATTTGATGAGTTACTTTTAATATTCTACTAATATCCTCATCCTTGTTGTTTTTAGCCTTGAGTTTCAGTGAGCTATAATAACATTGTTAGAAATTCTGATATGGGTAATTTTCATTTATCTACAAGTTGTTCAGATTAATATCTTTATCCTAATTAATTTTGTCAATTTGTTTCGGCTGAAGCATTCTTCAGCTTTCTTCATTGTTTGAAATTCAATATCACAAACTCAGAGTTCATGTATTACAAATAAGATGGATACATCACCACATTAAACTGTAAGCCCCTGAAATTTGTAAACCAGTTCACATACCTAGGTAGTAATATCTCATCTACAGAAAGTAATGTAAATATATGTATAAGAAAGGCATGGTCTGCTATAGACAGACTATCGATCATATGAAAATCTGATCACTCTAATAACATAAAGCAAGAATTCTTCCAAGCTGTAGCTGTATTAGTGCTACTGTATGGCTGCACCACTTGGATTTTAATGAAATTCTTAGAGAAAAAGCTAGATAGGAACTATACAAGGATACTGTGTACTGTCTTGAACAAATCCCTGAAGCAGCACTCCACAAAAGAGCAGCTGTATGGACACTTGCCTCCTATTACACGAACCATCAAGATAAGATAAACAAGATATGGTGGACACTACTGGAGGAGCAATGACATGGTCATAAGTAACATTCTCCTGTTGGCACCAACACATGGACACACCAGTGTAGGTCGGCCAGCAAAGAAACTACATTGATCAACACTGGGTAGATGCTGGATGCTGTGCAAAGGACCTACTAGGGTTGATGACTAATAAGGACAGGTGGTGAGGTAGATTCATGGAATTTTATGCTGTTGGCATGACTTGATGATGATGATGATTCCAAATATTGCTCTGACTAATATCCTCATCCTTGTAGGTTTTGTCACTGTATTTCAGCAGATGCATTCTTCTACCTTCCTAGAGCAGTTATAATAATTTTTTTGTGGAGGTGTGTGGTGTAATGGTTATTATCTGGAAATGGACACGAAGAGATGAGTTCAAATTTTGGATGAGGCTGTTTGCATTTCACATCACTTTTGGGAAAGGTATGAATCCAAATATTATCTCACCAGCTATGGGTAAATAGTAAGGCAGACTAGGCTCTTTAACCTTGGTTAGGCAACCAGTATAGGAGTAGGAAACTTTGAATTCAAATCTGTTAAACTCTGCTTGATAAATTGACCTTGTGTCACATCCTACTCGTGCGGAGGGGTTGGTAAATATGAATAATGATTTTTTTTTTCTACAATGGTCTACACTCATACAAGAAAAGCACTGAATCATGATGCACAAGACAAGAACTTAGTTAATTTTCTTTGGATTCAACTATTCGACTCATGTGTATTTGTTAAAGGACACTTGAACCAAATAATAGAAATATGGGCAAAAAGATTTCATAACTTCTAGCAGGTCAAATCACAGACCGCATCAAAGCACATAGGGAAAACCTATCCTCCTCTTGCATTTGTGAAGCCTGCATACACAGCCTTATATATTGTTAATTAGAAATATTGATGTAAGGTTTAATATGCCAGCACAACACTGCCAAGAGCCTTGGAGAGTAACAAGAATTTCAAACTATCTTTGGAATAAGCAAATATTCTTGTTGAAAAGTGGCTGCCTTGTAATTATTGCTGTTTATCATGGATCATAAAAATGTCATTGTTGGAAATGTCTGTCAGGGTGGGCAGAGGTTTTTAACATCCCTGCTACTTGTTGTCACACTTTTGCCAAGAAGGCAAATGAAGGGAAGATCAGGGGAGGCAGAAATATATTTATTCCTTAGATCTGGAATTGGTTTTATTGCCAGTTCTGATTATTTGTTTGTTTTTTTTGTTTTGTTTTCGCAGAAAGATTTTCTGAAGAAATAGTCATAAATACATTCTGAGAAATTTGGGAGCTGATCAATATTTTTTTGGCCAAAGAAACAGTAAAAAAAACAAAAACAATCAAGTAAGTCAAAGTAAAGTTGGCAGAGTGGCCTATTGTTGGTATCAGCTGGATAGTGAGGGAGTCTATCACCTTTTCACTAGTGCTAGACCAGGGAGATAATTTTTGAATCCGAGGTGGAGTAACACACTTACTGTCAGCTCCCCACTTTACTGCAAAGATTCAAGCTGTGCTACTCATGCACTGAGTTGATGAGGGCTGGTATTACAAATGTAAGAGGAGGATAGGTTTTCCCTATGTGCTTTGATGCGGTCTGTGATTTGACCTGCTAGAAGTTATGAACTGGTATCAAAATAAAGTTGGCAGAGTGGCCTATTGTTGGTATCAGCTGGATAATGAAGGAGTCTATCCCCTTTTCACTAGTGCTAGACCAGGGAGATCATTTTTGAATCCAAGGTGGAGTAACACACTTACTGTCAGCTCCCCACTTTACTGCAAAGATTCAAGCTGTGTTACTCATGCACTGAGTTGATGAGGGCTGGTATCAAAGTAAAGTTGGCAGAGTGGCCTATTGTTGGTATCAGCTGGATAATGAAGGAGTCTATCCCCTTTTCACTAGTGCTAGACCAGGGAGATCATTTTTGAATCCAAGGTGGAGTAACACACTTACTGTCAGCTCCCCACTTTACTGCAAAGATTCAAGCTGTGTTACTCATGCACTGAGTTGATGAGGGCTGGTATCAAAGTAAAGTTGGCAGAGTGGCCTATTGTTGGTATCAGCTGAATAATGAAGGAGTCTATCCCCTTTTCACTAGTGCTAGACCAGGTAGATCATTTTTGAATCCAAGGTGGAGTAACATACTTACTGTCAGCTCCCCATTTTACTGCAAAGATTCAAGCTGTGCTACTCATGTACTGAGTTGATGAGGGCTGGTATCAAAGTAAAGTTGGTGGAGTGGCCTATTGTTGGTATCAGCTGGATAGTGAGGGAGTCTATCCCCTCTTCACTAGTGCTAGACCACGGGGATCCCTTTTGTATCCGAGGTGGAGCACCATACTTACTGTTAGCTCCCCATTTTACTGCAATGGTTCAAGCTGTGCTACTCATGCACTGAGTTGACGATGGCCAGTATCAAACCTGGTTCCTTTTGGTTCCTAGGCAGATGCTTTACCAACTGAGCTAAACTGGGCCCTAACAAACAATCCCCCCCACAAAAAAAAAAACTACAGGAAGATACTTATAAATTACTGTATTTCTCTCTTTAGGGATTTAAAGATCAGCACTTCTTAAATTATAGGCTGCAATTCCATTTGAGGTTGCAAAAAGGAAAATCAAACATTTGAATTTATGTTTATGTTTCACAAATATTTAATGAGATGAGCCACACAAGCTGTACAGTAATAACATAGATATGCATTTCTTGTTTAGTTGGTTGATTATGTACAACTTAATTAAGCATATAAATAATCATTATAAAACTACTTTTATTTTGACAAATGCTATAATTACTTTTTTTATATGTACATTGTTCATCAAATTGATAAATAATTTATATATTTATTTGTATGCTTTATTTCATATTTAATAACTGAGGTCATGAAAAATCTTGTAACTCCTCCACAATTGGTAGGATGTTACACATGGTTAGTATTTAAGCAGAGTAAAGCTGGGTTGAATTCAAAATTTTCCTTCTCCTATACTGGTTGTCCTACTATTTACTTAGAGACAGAGAAAGAATAAATGCCTTTCATTCTTTTCCCAAGGGCATTAGTCCAAAGTAAAAGCAATTAAACTCAACCAGGATTTGAACTTGAGTTACCGATTCCATTTTCTACCATGATAACCATTATGCTAAGAATGCCTCCTTTTGGTTAGAAGCTTTGAGCATTCATTACTTCAGCATCTCTCACACCATCTGAATGACTCTTCTTTTCTTTCTTGAGACATCTTGTATTTATATATACGTATATTTATATATATGAACTAGATGATTTGTGAACATGCTTGATTCATGTTAGCTAGTTATTTTCTAGGCTTAGTTAGGTTTTGACACAAGGCCAGAAGTATGAAGCACCCAATGAGAATCAAACTCCCTAGTGATGAGCTGTTTGCATAGCTCACTAAGTTATTAACCAATCTCAGTTTGTAGCATAAAGCCAAAAGTATGAGGCTTCTTAGTGGCATGTTGGAGGCCAGATCTTCCACGCTTGAAGGTGTGATGTTACATTTCTTCAGTGTTGTCTTAATATGGTCTTTGAATCACTTTTTGGGGACTCCTGTCCTCTGCGTGCCATCTGTGAGTTCACTGTAAAGTTGTTTACAGGGGAGTCTGTCTGTACGCATGCGGATGGTGTGACCCAACCATTGCAGCTGGCGTTGCAATAGGATGGTCTCAACTGGGTCAATGCGGGCTCTGCTTTTAATTTCTAAGTGGGGGATTTTGTACCACCAATTTATACCCAGTATGCATAGATAGATAGATAGATAGATAGTGGTTTCTTTTTTTCTTTTTATTCCTTCCTCTATTTAGGAAGTGAATGATTTTAATTAGCATTTCATTTACATTATACTGAGAATTCGTATGATTAAAAAAAAAAAAATATTATCATTCTCTTGCAAATTGAATTGGAAATTGGTTAGATAATTCTAAGGGTATTACTTTAATAAAAATCTCCCTATGATGTGTCATTTTTGCTTGGTAACAATAACATATATATAAACATAATAAGAATAGGGCCGGGTTAGCTCAGTCGGTAGAGTGTTCGGCTAGGAATCACAAGGTTCTTGCTTCGATACCGGCCCTCGCCAACTCAGCGTATGAGTAGCACAGGGATCTGTGCGGTAAAGTGAAGAGCTGATGGCAGATAATAAAATAATCTCCTTGGTCTAGTGCTATTGAAAAGGGGATAGACTCCCTCACGGTCTGGCTGATACTGACATTAGGCCACCCTGAGGACTTAACTTATATATATATATATATATATATATATATATATAGCTGTTAATGTATAACCACACTGATGAGAAGTGATACTTTGAAACACGTGTCTGTGGATTACTTATTTATTATATATATATATATATATATATGGTTTCATATGATAATTGTCAATTTTATTTTTCTCAATCAATATCCTGCTTGATTATGAAATGAAAAAAAAAAAATAAAATCAACTAGACATGCAAAAAATAATAAATAAATTAAGAATAAAAAAATAAATAAAATAAAAATGATTAAAAAACAAATTATCATTCTCTTGCAACTCCCTATGATGTGTCATTTTTGCTTGGTAACAATAACATATATATAAACATTATAAGAATTTTAGTGATATTATATATATATATATATATATATATATATATATATATATATGGTTTCATATGATACAATTTTTATTTTTTCAAACAATATCCTGCTTGATTATGAAATGAAAAAAAAAAAACATAAAATCAACTAGACATGCAAAAAATAATAAAATAAATCAAGAATTAAAAAATAAATAAAATAAAAATTCTAAGTATCAATAAAATCTCATCTTCTAAATATGAAGCTAAATCATATTTCTCAATAAAAGAAAAAAAAAAACAACAATATTTTTATTATTTCAAGTAAAAAAGCCACAAAAAAAAATCCATTCAGGTGGGATTACATTAGTCTGGCTGATATTTTAGAGTAAAAACATTATTTTTTTCTCAAAACTCTCCATCTGCTTAGTATTTTTGGTTGAATGATCAAAGATAATGTGACTGATTCAGGTCAAGTGCTTAGCCTTTTTGCTTTAGTTTCATTTTATTTGTTTACTCACATGAAATACACGGGTGATGATCAATAATGAGAGAATTAAATTTCATAGTAACACTTTCATGTAAATTCAATCTATGGATCACAGAAGGTATTAAAAAACTTGGTTTAATGGTTATTTATTTTGAACCAAAACCATTTCATTCCATCTTTTCTTTATGTTGTGCATTCAATGAGGATAATCCCAAAGGCAAGGTCTCCAAAATATTTAGAAATCACAGAAACGTTTATTGTTTATTGTCAATGATGTTTGCATCATTTTAAAGTTTTAACATGTATCTACATTTTTACATAACTGTCATTTCAGTTGATGCCTTTTTTGTAGGTGCTGTGGCAGTTTTTCTTTGCCACAAGGCCAGAATTGTGAGAATCAAGCTCACTTGTAATTGTCTGCTCTTTTAGCTCATGAAACATTACTATTCATGAGGCATACCTATAGATATTTACTGAGTTTAGCTTATGGCACAAGGCTGTAAGGATGAGACACTCAATGAGAATCAAACTCACTAGTAATGGTTTTATTACTTAGCTCACTAAGTTATTTACTAAGCTTAGGTTGTATCAAAAGGGCAAAAGTATGAGAGCTACCAATGTGAATCAAACTCAATAGTCATGGTCTGCTTGCTTAGATCACTAATTTATTTACCAAGCTTAGTTAATGTGATGGTACAAGGCCAGAAGTATGAGGCTTCAAGTGCTAATATACTTAAATGTCTAGCTACTGATATTTATAGAACCACATTTAAAAAAACAAACACTTTCATGTAAATTCAATCTATGGATCACAGAAGGTATTAAAAAACTTGGTTTAATGGTTATTTATTTTGAACCAAAACAAGGCCAGAAGTATGAGGCTTCAAGTGCTAATATACTTAAATGTCTAGCTACTGATATTTATAGAACCACATTTAAAAAAACAAAACAAAAATGCTATCACATAACACCAATATAAACAGAATGCTTAGAAAGTTGTATTGCTTTTTACAATATACACATCCCCTGATGATGGGACTGGAAGTACTTGGGAACATATTAGTAATGGCAAATGTATAAGCCAATTTGGCCTGATATTGTAACATCCATTCAACAACTCGAAAGGATTGAAACCAGATTAGGAAGACAAAAGTTGTCTATACTATTTAACCAAATATGTCTGAATAAAGAAATGCTGCTCATTTACACACACATATATATATATATATATAAAATTTACAATACACATTCAACAGGACAATTCTGCATATATTTTTACTTATATATGTGTGTTCAAGCAGAACAGAACAATGAATGAAACTTAATTTCCTTCAAAATAGTCCCGTTGGCATTCAACCCTCCATTTCCATTAGTCAAAGGACCTCCCAAACTCTTCTTTGTAATGAGATATGCAATTATTATTTTTGGTGGCTGAGAAGAGCAAAACATGTGAAATTTACAGAAGAATGTGTGATGTGTACAGAGAAACACATTTTAGTAAAAAAAACAAAAACCTCTTTAAAAATTGACTAAATTGTTTAAAGAACGTTGAAATAGTATCCAAGATGAAGACTGAGTACACCTGAAATGGTGGATTCAGTTAATGTGCTCATTTTGGCTGAGAGAAGAGTTTCAATAGGGGACATTTCTGAACAACTGGGAATTCTTGTGGGTATAGCACACACAATTGTACGTGATGCCCTTGCCTTTTCTAAAGTCAGTTGTCGAATTTCACCAGGACAATGCAAGGCTTCATATGGCAACAAGAACAGTAGAAACCATCAGTCAGTCAGTTCAGATCTAGCCCCCCCCCCTCTTTCCACTTGTTTGACCTGTGCTCAAAGAATTTCTACATGGAACAAAGTTTTCAAGCGACAATGAAGAGCATCATGAGTAAAGGGCTAAAAACTCAGTTCAAAGATTTCAATGCTGAAGGAATACAAAAGCTTGATTTTCGATGGGGAAATGGCTTTTAAAGAATTGAGATTATAATGAAAAATTAAGAACATTTTACTACCTCTGTGAAATGAGGGTTGTTAAATTCAAAATTCACTTTGTTCAATGAACTAGCCTCATATATATGTATACATATATATTTTAAAAATCATCATTCAAATTTTTATATATGTATATATATACATATATATAAACACACACAGACATATATATTTATACACACACATATATATAAACACACACACACACATATATATATACATATATATAAACACACACACATATATATATATACATGTATATAAACACACACACACATATATTATACATATATATATATATATCATATATATACACACAAACACACACACATATGCATATATATAAAACACACACACACACATATATATATATATATATACACAAGTATACACACATACATCAGCTCTGTGTGGATTTTGGATGCTGCACTGAGGACCTCCTGAAGGCGATGAATGATAGGGATGGATGATGAGAGATTATCATGAATATCTGTACTGCCACCCTGACCTGATGATTATATATATATACACACACATATATATATATATATATATATATATATATATATATTTATAAATGCATATACAGACATTATTATTATTTAGCTGGAAATATTTTGGAAAAAGTTATGCAACTTTTATATAAGCATAGATACATATATATATATCATTGGTAATGATATTGATATCGAGAGCAATATCAATACTAATGTTTTATATACAGATAGATCTCTCTATGTATATAACAGACTAGCACTGATACTGATGATATAGAGACAGATGCATTATATGAAAAAAATAATAAGAGAAAACAGATGGAATGTCTGAAAGTTTAAAAAGAGTGCAAACAAAAAATGAAATAGTTTTGTTATTTCTGTTGAAGCTCAAAGGATTTGCATAGACAAAGTCTGTAAGTGCACTAGATCTGTTTTTAATCTTAGGAAAAATAAATTAGCAAGGAATTCATTCACATCTTTCAAAACTTGATTCAGAACAATTTATCTAAGATACTCAAACTGAGGCAAATTTTTGTTCATTTCCCCCCCAAAAAAAATTTTGTTGATTCTGAATGTGCACTAATTCTTCAGCTATAATCTTTTTTATAAATTCCCAAGAATCCATTTGTATATTGTATGTAATCTTTGCTGCACTTTAAAACTAATTTGCTTTGGGTGTGGTGTAGGATGTTTAGTATTATTTACTTATTCATTTTGTATCAATAAATAAAGTAGACAGCTGTAAAAATGCTTTTCTTAGTTCCAATAAAGATTCAGCTTACATGCAGGTTAAATGTTAAAACTAATTTAATCTTTATTAACTTAATTAAATTAATAATTATCCTTCCTAACATAGAAAAAGTAAAGCAATTATTATTTCTAGAATAGGAGGTGTTATTAAAGTTGAGACAAATTTACTCTTGGAGAATTTTCGGAATTCTACCGTACTTTTCAACTAATAAATACTACTAAAATAAAAGATTCTACAACTTATCTAATTATATTTTTTATTTATTTTTTTGTTTTATTCCTGAACTTTCTATGCCAAAGACTTTTTAATTCTCAATGTTTTACCAATTTAAACTTTAAGTTTAATCTCTTTGCCTACCAAATTTCTCCCACGGCTGTACTCATATTTTCTTGGTATTTTTTCCCTGTTTGATGGAATATTTCAAAGTTCATTATTGTTTAAATAAAATCAACCACTAGATTTAATAAACATCACTTGGTATGGCAAACAAACACAGAAAGATTGTTGTGCATTGATCTCTTAAGTGAAGAGGGTTTACTGGCCTAGAAAATCAGCATTTGGAATTCCGCTAATCAATATTTACTTTCTTCAAGCAAAGACATAAGTGCATTTTGAATGCTGGTGGGAAATCTGTTTATTCAAATAATTGCACTTACATCCTGCAATGTTTACCTTGATGCTGTTTCATGATTTGTTGAATCTGTGTTTCATGTTATACTTGGTTTAATATTTGACTCAGCTGGATTCACTTCCAAGCCTCAGGCCAATGACAAGTTTCAAGAATGTCATTCTGTCAGATGTACACATCTACAAAGAGGAATCAGTTATACTAAGGGCTGACAACATCAAACATCTCTCTCTCTCTCATATATATACATATATATATATATATTCATTTATTTACCAACCCCTCCGCATGAGCAGGATGTGACGCAATGTCAATTTCTTAAGCAGAGTTTAACAGGTTTGAATTCAGAGTTTTCTTTCACCTATACTGCTTACCTAGCCATGGTTAAAGAGCCCAGTCCGCTCTGCTATTTACCCATAGCTAGAGGAGAATTGAATTCATACCTTTCCCAAGGGTATTAGCACTATGTGAAATGCAAACAGCTTTGTCCAGGAATTTAACTTGGGTCAACGAGTCCATTTCCCACGACTCTAACTATTACTATTAGACCACATGCATTCATGTATATATATATATATATATATTCTACATATTTTATATGATTAAGTATGTTTTTTACAGATAATAGTTTTCACATTTAACAGCTCCAAATTTAAGATCTGAATTATATATCATTTTCTTGCATGAGTTTAAAATTGACTACAATGGATTGCTCACAACATTAATCAAGCATGAGATAAAGGTATTAATTCAGAATATATTGTTGATAATTGGTTTCTGAAAGTCTAAAATGTGAGCCTTGAATTTTAAGAGAAAAGAATGTGTCCTACCACCTTTGTAAATAGTCGAATGAAAGTGTTAGTGAGAAATAAATCTTCACAAATTTTCCATGAAATGGCTCCAGAATTCATGATTTCAAATTCAGAATCTTTGAACCAAATAGGAAAATCAAAGAAATTTGACAAGTGTGTGTTACACGAACTCATTGAAAATCAACAAAAAAAAAAAAATGTCCATTTCTCAATTTTGTCACTGCATATGAAAAGCGAGCTAAATTAGCATAGCTTATAAGAATATCTAGAAATGGTCTTAGTCATTTCACTTTTCTAAGAGATCAAAGTATCTTTATACTTAATTTAATCTGTGCAGCAAGCAGAAAGAACAGATCATAATGTTTCAAATCTTTATGGCTGTCTGCAAAATATGCAAGTTGCAGTGTTTTTATCATTGACCATAATAGTTTAAAAGCAACATATAATTCTGTACAGTTTAGTGTTACTGAGAAATCAGCACTGTTTAGAATAACATCTTGAAATGGTCTTTGACGTGTCACTTTTCTAAGACAAGAGGTCAAAATATCTGCACACACAAAAACAATACAGGTCAAGATAAGAAGTGTGTAGTTCTAAAAACAATATTTGTTATTTGGATTATCAGGGTCTATTGATAGTATTTTTGATTTTCACTTATCTGTAATGGAGAACCTTTTATGAACTCCTGTATTGTTTCTCAAGTCTATCCAATAAAAAGTGAATCCTTCACAATTGCTTGATCATACTGAAGTACAAAAGTATTTTCTAAAATCAATGTTACAAGAAAACTTAATGAAAGTATTTACTTATCATTCCACATTAGCAGGATGTGACACAAGGTCAATTTTCAAGTGGAGTACAACAGCTTTAAATTCAGAGTTTTCTTTCTCCTAGACTGTTTGCCTAACAAAGTTTAAAGAGCACAGTCTACCATACTGACTAATCATATCTGGAAGATGGATTCATACCTTTCCCAAGGGTTATTAGTGCTATGTGAAATACAAACAGCATTATCCAGAATTTGAACTCATATCACTGGGTCCTTTGTGGAGTATAACAGGTTTAAAATCACAGTATTCCTTCTCCTAAACTGGTTGCCTAACCAAGTTTAAAGAGCACAGTCTATCATACTGACTAACCATAGCTGGAAGAAGAATAGTTGAATTCATACCTTTCCCAAGGATATTAATGCTATGTGAAATACAAAGAGCCTTGTCCAGAATTTGAATTCATATCACTGTGTCCATTTCCTATGATGATAACAAAAGCTTATGAAGTTCTGCGACAGGTATAGTCCACAAGAGTTTTCACCCATCAAGAAAGGACTATCATAACTAATGTCCATGAGCAAATACTAAAAAGAAGCTAATAGAATTGCGGAATACATTTAGGACCACTTTTTTTTTTCCCAAAAATAACTCTCAAGTTCAGATCATTGGAATTTTTTCAAAATAGTGAACATAAACATTTGTCTTTGCAAAGATTTTTGTATGGTCAAAATTTTGTCTCTTACACTATTCCCGGTGGATCACCTTTCCAACCCAGTTGTGCATAGCCTTGTATTCTTTTGTGCTAATTTGATACATTCACTTAACTAGAAAACACCAGGCTAAGAGGATATACATGGATTCTGGTTTTAAAAATTCACTTTGTATAATCTCTGTCTCCACACACCCTACATTTGCTGTTCTGTTGTGTCTTAAACTATTTTTTCTTTGATATAATTTCTCTTCTTCTTACCAATTAACAGTAATTCTCGTTTCCTGGTCGGGATTAGGTGATTTTTGAAGCCAATTCTAACATCACACTATTTAACATATTGGGTCTTTGACATTTTTTTGAAAATGTTACATTAACTTCTACTCCTCCTTCTACTCTTGTCTGCTGCCTTTAGTATTTTTTCTTTACCTTCTTTTAATTTTCATTTTGTTTCCTGAACCTCCATCTTGTTTTCTCCTACTTTTCCACTTTCCTTCTTCTCCTCCCCCCATCTTTTTTGTCTTCTCTCTTCTTTCTCTGCTTCCACTTTTCTCCCCCTCCTTCTTTCCTTCTCCTCCTCTTCTTCTTCTTGTCTTCTGCTTTCTGTTTCTATTTTTTTTTCTTTTCTTCACCCTTTTTCAATTCTCACTTTGTCTTCTTTCCATCTTGTTTTCTCCTACTTTTCCTTTTTTTTCTACTCATCCTGCTCCATCTCCCCCCCATCTTCTTTCTCTTCTTTCACTTTTTCTCCTCCTTCCTTCTCCTATTCTTCTTTCACTTCTACTCCTCCTCTTCAATTATCTCAGCCATAAAGATAACAGCATGCCTGGTATTGTGAAAAGTCAACCAAAAAAAAAAAAAAAAAAGAAGAAAAATAACTGAAAAAAAAGCAAGCCTAACTGGAGATCCCTGTGCATGAAAAAATAAAAACAAACCTTGATCCAACCACTCCAAGACTTGAGGAGTTAGTAAGAAGAATAAAATAAAATGAAACAAAAAAAAATAATAATAATAAAATAAAATACTGCTGTTTGTTTCTGGTTAATATTCTTGCTATTTCTTTGCATCATCCAGATATAAAACAACAATCAAGAGTTTTTGAGTTCTTTCTGAGATCAAGTGACATCTTTTTGAAGTCACTTACTATGAAGTCAGTCCAGCATGTTAGGCACCACACCATGGGTATTTCTACAATAAAATAATTCTAAAACTCTACTGTGAAAATAAATTGGAGGTTTTATATTTGGAGCTCTCCTGTATAATAAGTTAACCCTTAGAACCTGAGTGGTCAGCTACCTAGAAATATATAGAGCCAAGTGGCCTGAATTTTGGTGTGAGAATACTCATTTCTACATCGCTGATGCCTATAAAAGATTGTAATCTGTTAACAGCCTGTAAGAGAATATCACACCCAATTAAGTTTGGTAATTAACCAGGATAAACTTCTTAGTAATGATTAACAATTGTGTCTCTTAATCCAGTACTTGCATTATGAGTTTGATTCTCACAGTGTATTGTAACTCAAGTATCAAAGTTAACAGAGAAATAATAGGAAGAACCACTATGAGTATTAAGGAAAGGGAAAAAGGTTCACTAAGCAAAGTGATATAATGGAATGACCCATCTCCTCCGTACCTGAAGAGTGGCGATGGTTCTAAACCACTATTTAAAAACACACAGATTACTCTGTGCAGAATTCACCTCAAGTACTTAGACAACGGACTCTCCTCCTAATACTCATGTGACCTTACTATATATCACATAGATACAAGGTGAACAGACTAATTAGCAATTGCTAGGTTAAATTAACAAGTTCCATGCAATCTCTTTGTTTCTCTCTTCCAAGGTTTCATCAGACATTATTTATAGGAAAAACAGAGGATTCCATTATCATTATTTAGGTACTATATGACATGGTAGTGTTTCATTATTTGCCTTGTGCAATACTAAGCTTACCAAATAACCATGAGCTACTTTCTACTACTGTAGTGACTTCAATCTCAGGGATATTTGATTTGATTTGATTGGATTTTATGGCATGTCAACCCTTGTTGGGTTATTTTATACCAAAGATGTTTTGTTTTATTCATTTCTTGATGAGTATTGAAATTTATTTTTTGACTCAATTTAAAAAAACTCATTTTTTACTATTTAACCTATAGATGAGACCCAAGCAGGTACTACCACTCCAAGTCAGAGTGGACTGGAGAGTAATGATGATAAAAGTGTACACACTCGCCAGAGGTCCAGAATTGTAACTTCACCATCAGATATAGTTTAACATCATACCCAGAACATAAAGACCCTCAGCCACCACCTTCTAGCACATATATGATAAAAAGGGTTGGGGGCTTGACATAAGGGTTGTAATCTTAGGACAATTCATATAGGTGCTAGGGCTTGATGTGACCAGCTGATTTGATGGGAGGGAGTCTCTCTGACCACCTGTCTAGCCTAAGTAAGGGCCAAAGTGGAGTGTTGTATGTCATGAACTGCTCAGCCACCAGGGTTCTATCCTTAAGCATCACAGGTCGCTACTCACAGCCAATAGGTGGCACTATTGGGAGGAGGAGTTTTATCATTCTGCAGAGGTGTGTATTCTGATGATAGGGCAGAATTATTTCTGGGAACTTTGAGACACAAAAAAACAAAAAACAAACACTGCTGTTTGTGTCAGGTTTAGATTTCTGCCATTTCTTTTCTAATTTCACCAATGACATCACATGCATTATCAACATTTTTCTGGAGAGACTAACTTAGAAAACATTTCCAAGAAGAAAAAAACAAAAAACAATCTAACATGGTACTATCAGTTTGTCGAACTTTTCTCAAAATTCTCATAATATTCTTTTAAAATTCAATTTTCCTGTAAATGACCCATATGAACGCAGCATGTTTAATGGTGAGACTTGTCTCTTTAAAAACCAAAGGTGAGTTTTTATTGAAAATGAAATGTCATCAAGTCTCCCATGAGTTCCTATTCTTTTTTTTACAATAACGCTACCAAATTGTTCCATGAATTTGCTTTATATGGAGGAGGTATTTGAAAATGAAATTTTCACAAGATTTTCAGGTGGGATTCTTTATGTAACAATAAAATGGCTGAATTGATTTTTTTCTTTTTGTTTTTTTCAATGAACATTAAATGAATGTAATTTTGGTGATGTACAGGCAATTTTTGATTTTACATTAAAAAGAAATACTAGAAAAGCCACTCAAAACATGGACGCCAAGTAGATTACAAGAGCAGCAGGTTAGAATGTGAACCAGAATCTACATTTAATGATTACAATAAAGAAGAAAAAACTTACAAGTTTAAAACTCAGAAATTACTGATTGAAAGAGATTTGAAAGAGGCAAGAAAATTTGAAAAAAAGTAAAGAAAATTATCAATACATTACTTTATCTATGTAAGTCTGATCTTTTATTTTTTCTTCTTTTTTTTCATTAAAAAGTGTTTTTTTTTGTTTGTTTTTTTTTTTACTTTCTTTCAATATCTTTTAAACATCCCATCAAATCAATAGAGAAAACACATTCAAATGTTTGTCATTAAAGAAAGCAAAGAAGAAACATCTATGCAGATTGGTAAAAAGGTTCTTTCAAGTATGGAATCAAAATAACAACAGGCTTTGCTAAATCAGAAGACGCAGCCAACAACAACAACTAAAAAAGTAAATAAATAAATAAATAGATAAAAAAAAATAGAAATAGAAAAAAAATGAAGAAATAAATTTCAATTGACAAGAATTGTTCGAATCAAAGATTATCAAAATGATGAGAAAAATTAAAACTTTAGTAAAAATAAGATTTTGATTTGAGCTAAAAGAACTTCCTTTGTTTATGGCAATAAGTAGAAATTAGAGCTGTTTTAGCTCAATTGGTAGAGCATCAGCCAAGGAAAACAAGGTTCCAGGTTTGATACTTGTCCTCACCAACTCAATGCCTGAGTAGCATGACTGGGTTCAGTGCAGTAAACTGGAGGTGCTGATGGTAGATGTGGCAGTCCACCTCAGTCTCAAAAACAATCTTCCTCGTCTACAGTTGGTGAAAAGGGGATAGACTTCCTCACTGTCTGGCTGATATATTTTAAATCACTTGGTAGCATATCCACCAAGGAACCACAAGGTTCCAGGTTCAATACCAGCCCTTGCCAACTCAGTGCATGAGTAGCATGGCTGGGTTCAGTGTGGTAAAGTGGGGTGCTTATGGTAGATATGGCGGTCCACCTCAAACTAAAAAACACTCTTCCTGGTCTACAGCTGGTGAAAAGGGGATAGACTTCCTCACTGTCTGGCTGATATGGTTTAAATCCCTCAGCAGAGCACCTGCCAAGGAACCACAAGGTTCTGGGTTCAATACCGGCCCTTGCCAACTCAGGGCATGGGTAGTACGGCTGGGTTCAGTGTGGTAAAGTGGGGAGCTGATGATAGGTGTGGTAGTCCATCTCAGACACAAAAACAATCTTCCTGGTCTTGAGCTAGGGAAAAGGAGATAGACTCCCTCACTGTCTGGCTGATACTGATAATAGGCTTACTTGACTTTTTACTTTTCACTTTGGACCGGGAAGTTTCCCATCTCATAAAGTATCAACAGATTTTATTCTTAATTTAATCTGAACAGATCATAATGTTTCAAATCTTTATGGCTGTCTGCAAAATATGCAAGTTGCAGTGTTTTCATCATTGACCATAATAGTTTAAAAGCAACATATAATCCTGTACAGTTTTGTGTTACTGAGAAATCAGCACTGTTTAGAATAACATCTTGAAATGGTCTTTGACGTGTCACTTTTCTGAGACAAGAGGTCAAAAAATAATACAACACAAAAATAATACAGGTCAAGAGAAGTGTTCAGTTCTAGAAACACATTTCTATCAAAAGTATTTTTGATTTTCACTCAACTGACATGGGGAACCTCTTAAGAACTGTTGAGAAATGTTTTCTCAGGTCAGGTCTATCCATTGTTCTACAAAGGAGAGTCTAAAATTATTTGCATTCTTATTTTTTCAACATATTTACAAAAGATCAGGGGATAAACAAGTATCTCATTTTTCAATATAGTCTCCTTCTTCTTCAAGGAATTTGGTCCAGCGATTCACAAGTATTTCCTTCTAGAAGGTTTTCGTTTGATCATACAACCATTTACACAACACATCTCTACATCTTTATTTGTGCATCAAGCATGTCCGGTCACTTTTAAACTTCTCTATCCACTCATACACACTTCTACATGGTATTGCACTGTCTTTGTATTATTCTAAAAATCTCTGATGAATTTCAGCACCTGACACTCCTTCTGATCAGGAAAATCAGGTCACTGCTCTTTCTTCTTTCTTGGTGTATACTGCTAGTGGAGCAGCCATGTTTACACTGTAAAGACTGCGAGCACTATCATGCACAAACTTCAATCAAATCTGAAATGGAGAACCTCTTATGAACTTCTCAAGTCTATCCAATGAAAAGTGAATCCTGCATCATAACCATGCTAGTGGAGCTTTACACTGTAAAGACTGCGAGCACAATCATGCACAAACTTCAATCAAATGACCACAACAGTGCAAACTATAAGCTTGCATATGCAGAATACAGTGTAACAATAATAAAGATATGTTATGGTGAAAGAGTGGATAATGTTTGAACTTTGCTTGAATGTATTGTATATGAAATTGTTTGTGTGAAGTGACGATCGAAAGCAACCACTGTAATTAATTTCTCCAACCACAAAAGTCCCCTGACACAGTCTTTTGCCTGCAACATTATCACAGTAGTCCTTACTCACTTCATCAAAAGTTTATTCGTTCAAACGCATGTCTCTCTTCACGTTAAGAAGATCAAGACACAACTGTCTGTGGTGTGTGAAGGTAGGCCTTAAATAATAAGTAACTGCCCTCCTCAAGATCTTACATCCAGGCTAATCACACTCATTGCTGCCCGACCCATGTGAAATATGCATATTCTACAGTGGTCTGTCTACGAGCCACTCTTCGTGACAAGGAGGCTGCAAGTTCAATATCTGTAGCCACCAGCGACACTCCCTGCCCCTCACACAGGCCAGACATATACAGACACACATAGTTCTTGGAGTGAGGGAATCTTTTAGTCCAGAGTTTATTTTGATAATCTGAGATCTTCCGAAAGTTTCTAAGTGTTGATAATCTGGTTTGTATGATGAGGGGCATGTAGTCATACAGCTGCTTTCTTGTGGGGGGTGCTGCTTCCAAGAGTTGTTCAAGAGAGCACACAGCATCCTTATGTAGCTCCCATCTAGCTTTTTCTCTATGTGCTCTTTTAGAATCCAGATAGTGCAGCCATACAGTAGGACTGACATGGCTACACACATACATATTATATGGATAAATACTGAATTTTATATATGTGGAATGAGAGAGAGAAATACTGAATTTTTATATATGTGGAATAGAGAGAGAAATACTGAATTTTATATATGTGGAATAAGAGAGAGAAATACTGAATTTTATATATGTGGAATGAGAGAGAGAAATACTGAATTTTATATATGTGGAATGAGAGAGAGAAATACTGAATTTTATATATGTGGATTCTTATCTATTTCACCATTCTGAATTATTAGGCTGGAACTCGAGGTGTTAAAATAAAGGAGACCAATTCTGAAAATGTCTTAGAGATTAGTGAAACCATACAAAGTGCTTTTAAATTGGTAAATGTCAATTCATCTCCGGATTATTGAAGAACTAATACTTGGCGTAAGTGTTTGTATTTTTTTTCTGAATAAGTGATCAATTTTAAACTTGTTTGCAAATTCTTCTTCTACTTCATGACCAGATGATAAATCTAAGGTGGATTGATCACTTTTCACAAAGATATTTGCAAAGCTTTTCATCAATAATTACTTGCTTTGTTATTCTGGGAAGAAAACAGAAGAGAAATTATCCTCTTGTATTTAATAGCTTCTGGGCACTGATTATTTGGAGTAAGGATTGTCTATTTGATGTCCTCACTCACAGATAAAACTGTGTTACAATAAAAACAAATTTGTATTCAGTTATATATATATATATATATATATATATATATATATATGTGAAGAAAGGAAGTGAATCCGACGGTATGTAGTATATTAAGAAAAATGAAAAAACACAGGTTTAAATGGGTTAAGTGGTGAGTTTATTGGCCGACGCTGCAGTGTTTCGATCTATTAATTAGAACATCTTCAGGGCATTTGTTGGTATATGGAAGGTGATAAGAAATTATTTATCACAGAATAACGAGAAAAGCGAGTGGTAGTCATCTGTTTAAAATTTTTTTGAGGTTTGAAAAAAAGGGACGGTTTGAAATATATATATATATAAGTAAAGAAATAACAAAAGACTTAGAGATTTAGCTTTATAGTCTATTTCAGGGAGCTTAGACAAAGTGTCTAACTACACGTTGTAGCAACTTTTGAGGAATATATATATATATATATATATATATATATATTCCTCAAAAGGAATATATATATATATATATATATATATAATATATATATATATATATATATATATATATATATATATATATATATATATATATCCTCAAAAGTTGCTACAACGTGTCCATTGTAGTAGCAATAATAATTAATCTAGGGCTCAATATATTTCATAAAATATAGAGCATTTCTAAAAAAGTTTTCTCTTTATCTTTTTTGAGGTTTGAAAAAAAGGGACGGTTTGAAATATATATATATATAAGTAAAGAAATAACAAAAGACTTAGAGATTTAGCTTTATAGTCTATTTCAGGAGCTTAGACAAAGTGTCTAACTACACGTTGTAGCAACTTTGAGGAATATATATATATATATATATATATATATATCCTTTTGAGGAATATATATATATATATATATATATATATATATCCTCAAAAGGATATATATATATATATATATATATATATATATATATATATTCCTCAAAAGGAATATATATATATATATATATATATATATATAATATATCCTCAAAAGGAATATATATATATATATATATATATATATATATCCTCAAAAGGAATATATATATATATATATATATATATATATATATATATATATATATATATATATATATATATCCTCAAAAGTTGCTACAACGTGTCCATTGTAGTAGCAATATAATTAATCTAGGGCTCAATATATTTCATAAAATATAGAGCATTTCTAAAAAAGTTTTCTCTTTATCCCGGTTTCGATGTTCAAGGTACACCTTCCTCAGGAGAACTAAGAATTATAGGTAGCTACATTTTTATGTAGCTAGCAATAATTTTTAATTCTCTTGAGGAATGTGTACCTTGAACACAGAAACCGGGGTAGAGAGAAACCTTTTTTCTACAACTATATATATATATATATATTATGGACTCTCTCATCGATTTTCGAAGCATGAGGGTTCACACACACAATGAACACCCACACAGTGATTTGTTTATAGTGGTGAAGGCTTGTGTTGGACCATCCACACTTTTTGGCACAGTCGATAGGAAAGAATTGGTGCATCAAGGGTTGCCGCAAACCCAATCAACAACCGACCACAGGAATTTTGAATTCAGAGTTATCCCTCTCCTAGACTGGTTACCTACCCAAGGAGAGGATATATATATATATATATATATATATATATATATATATGTTTAGGTTCATATATGTATTTCTTAAGATTCCTAAAGGTTTCACCTATATAACTTTTGTTGCAGTCCATGCAAGGAATAATATATATACCTGCTTATATATGTATATTTACTAACTCTTCCACATGAGTATGATGTGAAAAGAGATCAATTTCTTAAGCAAAGTTTAACAGGTTTGAATTCAGAGTTTTCCTTCTCCTAGACTGGTTGCCTAACCAAGATTAAAGATCCCAGTCTTCCCTACTATTTCCATGGAGGGAGAATAGTTGGATTTATACTTTTCCAAGGGTATTAGCACTATTTGAAATACTACCAGCCTAGTTCAGGATTTGAACTCATGTCACTGTGTCCATTTCCTACACAATGGGTGCCTCCGGGTTTTTTTTTCTTAACTTTTAGCTAGTTTTCTATATTATGGATTTTTACTCCTTGATGTTCTGATAGTGTCCATGACCTTTTGCCAGACTAATTTAAAAAAAGTATCCATGATAATAATTCATATTGTTCTCACTGGGCAGAAATAATTATCTATAGCATCTCTTATGATTGAATAGTTATTTTTTAAACTACATGAAAGCAAGTCAAAAATAGAAATTTTATTGCAATGCTATGAAATATTATTAATCTTATCAATAAAACTGTCTTTGTTGAGAAAATAGAAGCTGAAAACTATTAAGATGATCAATGTTTGGCTAGTTTGCAAGAAGAAAGAAACTTTGCAATGTTTCTTACGGCATTATCCAGATTAATACAATTATAAGCTAATCCTATCTTTAATCAGTCTAAGGAATCTTTTTTCTTTCTTGAAGCTAAGAAGTTCAACCAGGAAAAAATTCCTCAAGTTCCTTAAGGAAAGTTGAAATATCAAAATATTCTAAGAGAAAATACTCGATAAATATATTTTTCAATGTATGATGTGTGTTCAAAAAATATTGAGACTGAAGAGAGAAATCAAAAATGAATGAAAGGGCATTTTTCTTTAAAAATATATTAAGAATATATGTATTTATTCATGTATGTATGTATATGTATGTATATCCACACACACAGATACAAATATTTATACCGCCCTGTCGGCTGGGGCGTTAGAATGCACCGACTGCACCTCTGCAGAGGGTAAGACTCCCCCAATGGGGCTACCTGTTGGCCGTGGGTGGCGACCCGTGATGCTTAAGGATAGAGCCCAGGTGGATGAGCAGTTCATGACATGCAATACTCCACTTTGGCCCTATCTTGGGCTAGACGGGCGGTCAGAGAGGCCCTCTCCGATCAATCGGCTGGTCATGTCAAGCCCTAGCACCTATATAATTTTCCCAACTCTATTGCCTTTATGGCAAGCCCCAACCCCTTTTTATCATATGGGTGCTAGAAGGCGGTGGCTGCGGGTCTACATGTCCTGGGAATCATGTTAAACTCTATCTGATGGTGAGGTTCCAGTTTTGGAGGTTTGGGGAATGTGGAGCATCCCTTCATCACCATTGCTCCCTGGTCCACTCTGACCTGGAGTGGTAGTACCTGTTAGGGTCCCATCTATGGGTTAAATAGAAAAATGTATTTATAAAAAAATTGTATTATCCATTAAGAATTGATTTATTTCAAAACTTTATCGGCATTAAATGACCCACTGAGGTTGATATGCCGTAAAACAAAACAAACCAAACCAAATATTTATATATGGAGGTGCATAGTGTGTAATAGTTACTGTTGTAGGAAATGGACTCAGCTACCAGAGTTCAAATCCTGGTCAAGACTGTTAGCATTTCCCATAGTGCTAATATGCAAGGTATATGCTGTTGTGGTTGGTTGGTTGGTTGGTTAGATTTTAATTACATGTCAACCCTGGGGTTATTTTATGCTGAAGACATTTTGTTTTATTCATTCATGATGGGCATTCAAAATTTTTTTTATTTAAAACAATTTTTTAAAACTTATTTTTATATCTAATCCATAGATGAAATCCTAACAGGTACTACCACTCCAGGTCAGAGTCGACCTGAGAGTAACATATTTATCTGTATTATAGCGTCATGGACTGGACTAGCCTAGCCTATCTTGTGTAGAGAGTGAATTCGCTGGTCCAATACTATTTATACATGGCTGTCTGAGAACACAGGGTGATTACTGAGACTGCAAGGATTACGGAACCATTACACGAACCGTCTACCTCGATGTTTTAGCACTCTCTTGTGAGTTACTATATGTCTGGCACAGTTTGAATGTACTAGTATACTGAATACTGTATGATCCAGTATACAACATATAGTTGTTCTTAGAATAATAAGGATTCCCTATATAGCACCGACCCTATCAACTGGGGCTGTAGAATATGCTGACAGCATCTTTGCAGAGGGGTAAAACACCCCCAATGGAGCCACCTGTTGGCAGTGGGTGGCAACTCGTAATACCTGAGGACAGGATTGTAGTCACTGAGCAGTCTGTGATCAGGATACTAAGTGGTCCTGGGACATGAAACACTCCACTCTGGCCATTACTTGGACTGGATGGGTAGTCAGAGAGGCCACATCTGATCAATTGGCTGGTTATGTCATATTCTAGCAACTATATGATTGTCCGAACCATATTCTTCAAATTCCTCTAATGGCAAATACACAACCCTTTTTATCATATAGGTGCTAGAAGGTGTTGTCTGAGGGTCAACCACCAGTATTTATAGGTACACATGAAGATAATGAAAATTATTTGACAAATCATATATATATATATATATATATATATATATATATATATCACTGATGAGACTTAATAAAGTTGAAACAGCTGCTGTACGATGTTCTGTGTAGTGAACGATAATTGCAGAGTTCGCTTGTCATGATTATTTTCATTAATTATCGGATTTTATATGATATACACATTGTAACTGCCTTCAAGCAAATATATATATATATATATATATATATATATATATATAGATAAAGGGTGGCTTACCGGTGAATATGGGCACGATCGTTGGAGGTGCACAGAATCCAGGGGTTAAGTCCGCGATAAAACAAATACAAAGTGCTCAATACAAAGTAGAGAACATACATGTGATCGGCTGCAATTAATCGGTAACTCAATTAATTCAGTGGATTTAACCCTGATGATCCTAACGGTGAAACTCGAGTAGGTTTATATTTTATCCATTTCTTTAATATATATATATATAAAAGCAGATTTGGCATTGAATAACCCACAAGGGTTGATATGCTATTAAACCAAACTAAATAGCACATTTCAATTTAGTAGCCATGATCCTGTGTATCCTTGCATTGAGTTACTAGAAATAGGAAAAAGTTAAAGATGAAATATCAGGAAGAAGCTGAAGATAGTGTTCAAGATTTAAGATATCAGGCATTTATGTCCATGTGTGTGTGTATACTACAAAGCAAGAAAGAAAGAATCTAATACATTCAAAAATTCATTACTTAAGAAATAGTTTTGTAAGTGAAGATCATGATGGAGTTCAGTTGCCATTTTGAATGCTCAACTCTTAGTAAGCTTTCATTTAGATATCTTTTATAAAACCAGCATCTTTTATTAGCAATTGTAAAGTAACCTGGTTTTTTTTTGACAGCATGGAAATGATCGTCCTGAGGCATTCAGCAAGAGATATTTCCTATTGAATATCATAGAATAAAAAAACCCAAAACAAAACAAGGTAACTGAACAACAAAGGAAGTATATTGTATTTCATACATATGTATTTACTCAGATAAAACATTTCAGGAACATCTTTTTTGCAAAGGCATCTGCATGAAATAAGCATATTGAGCAGAAACTTCTACACTTGCACAGTGTTTTAAATGGGGCAAGCATAAAACTCAGTGCATATCCCTTTAAATAGAAACTATCTGAAACTATGGAGGGCCTTACAAGCAATAGGGTGACATTAAATATCAAATTCAAATTATTCCATGATTTAAATGTGTGAGGTGCCACGTTTTTAACGGCTATAATTGTATCATTCACTTCCACAATTGTCTTTAATTAATCAATTTTCTTACTTAATTCATTACAATTAACCCTGATGATCCTTTTTTGTGAAACTTAAGTTGGTTATCTGTCTATACCTTTCTACTAAATGCACTCTACTAACATATTGAGCACTTCATATTCTTTATAACCCTGACTTATTTGGTTAATATTTGTATCGATTGTTGATGCGATTAACTCAATATTCTATTCCCTGGTAAATCATTTTCTTTATCACATATATATTCTTTATGGATTATCTTATGGAAATGTTTATTCCTTGCTAGTGCCCAGCTCCTCTCCAAATAACATGCAATAAGTTACATTGGATTAAAAGGTACCTGCAGCAAAGAGCAATCTGTGACCTTGTAAAGCCTTCATACTTATCTTCATATTCCCATACTTATCTTTTCTTCTTAGTAGACCAGATTTTTCTATCCGAGTTGATTCCTTGCTTCTGGTTTGGGAATTCTTGGATTGGTCTTGGGCATTTATTCATTTTTGTGTCCATTCTTGTTCTTATAAACGAATACAAGATTTGGTATATTATTTGACATCTTTATTTCAAAACCCAAGTTCCAAAAGTTAACTGCACATGTGGAGAAAAATCCTTTGCAGGAGTTATATCATTTTGCATCTGTCTGCTTCACTCACTGAGCTAACTCTGATCCTGTAACTCATTCTCATGATCAGACTGTCCAATCAGAGAACAGCTAAAAAGGGGCCAGCCAAAGGTTAAGCCTTGTCTATCACTTTACTGGATATTTTCCATGACTCTTCTTCTAAAGAATTACCAATTAACTTTTAAATTCTACACTTACCGTACATAATTAACAGGCCACCTACTAATTATGTTTCATGCCTTAATATGAAGGGAAGATAAACTCCATCAAGCAGAATTAGAAATAGGCTTACAAACTTAATTTGAAAACTGTTAAGCCAACTTTACACCTTCAGATATCATCATCATCTCTCTTCAGAAAGAAAGGTATTGTCAGTGGTCAGGAATTAATGAAAGTATTATTGAAAGAATTATTATATGTTGATCCTTGTAACAGTTGACTTCACAAACAAATCCAAATTTATAATCTGATCTATCTATCTCTCTCTCTCTCTCTCTCTCTCTCTATATATATATATATATATATATATATACGCGTCGCCTCCAATGTAATAGCCTAAAAGTTTTACTGGTTTTCTAAAGAAAAAAAATCTACATTATAGTTTGTTTGCTTGGTTATTATGTAGTTGGCTGTCTGATGAAACTGGGCTCATCTGTTGAGTTACCAGTCTAAATAAATTTGTAACAACCAAATGAAGTTTTTCTTTCTTACTGAAAGTATATATATATATATGTGTGTGTGTGTGTGTGTGTGTGTGTGTGTCTGTCTGTCTGTGTGTATGTCTGCGTGTTCGTGTGTACGAAATGTCTAGCTCGTCTCGCTTCAAAATTCACACTGTCCTTCATTCAGGTGGCTTTCTTTTTATTTAGCTATTTTTTTCACGCATGCAAATCACCGATGGTCTTAAAAGGGTTTGCTCTGCCCATGTGCAGTGACTGAATTGCAAATGGCAGCCATGATGGAATGAATCAAACATCAAGGATGCTTAGCATTAGGTAGTTCCCCCCCACACTTAGTTCCACTTCACTATATATATATATATATATATATATATATATCATAAATCCACTGCTAATTATTCTATCAAAATGTTATGAAAATCAGAAAGAAATGGATTATTTGAGGTCAGGAATTAATGATAGAGTTATTGAAAGAAAAACTATTATATGTACAAGCAAGTATTTTAAGTTTTAATGTAATAAAATATTATATTAAATTAGAAAGGTTAATGAAATTAAATAAGAATCCTGATAAAAAGATTTGAAACAGAGCGGGGTATGATCGAAAAATAGAAACTTACCCATCCATCACTCCCATCTTTCATTGCTAAATTTTCCTAATTTAACTAAATAGTTAAATTATGAAGTAAAGAATAAAATTACAGTTATTTCTTCTTATTAATGGACTTCTTTTAAGATTTATTGAAGAAACTTTTGCTCATATTTATCAAAATAAAAGCAAACAATTAGAAATCAATAATACCAAGCATATATTTATTAAAATCAATTTTTTAATATAAATATGCAAATTAGCCTTCCTGTTTACACTGTAAACCGTTACTTTGTCATATATATAGATAAAACTGCATGTTTTTAGTATGTGGATATGGTCAACAGTATTAATAATGTAAAACAATTTTATCAATTATTGAGGTTTAAGTAAAATCAAATCATGGAGAATGTGACGTAAATAACTAAGGGAATTGTGACTTGAGTAGTGATATAGTTTTGATAACAAACAGACAAACACACAATCTCCATTATTATAAGATAGCATAAATCCACTGCTAAGAATTTAATCATAAAATTGTATTGAATATCAGGAAATAAGATCTTCTGCAGTTAGAAATTAAGGCAAATACTACTAGTAGAATTGTTCTTATATATATATATATATACACACACACATAAGATAAATATATAAAGGTTTTACATATCTATTTATTTATTTATTTTTTTTTAAACATCTTCCCCTGATGATTGCATCGCATGAAACCAATATGGTCGTGAATGTTCCTTTGTCACCTAATAAATAGATATGTAAAACCTTTATATATTTATCTTATTATATTATATAACAGCTCTATTTTATATTGAGCACTCTACCAATAATACTGCCTTTGGTACGCCATTCCAGCAAAATATAATATAAAATATAAATTCCATATATATATATAATACTACTGGTTTAAAAACAACAAAAAAACAACAGATAATTATTATGAAGAAGAGTGTTTCATTGCTAACTAAATGACATGACTGGTTACGTTTCATAGAAAAGGAAATAGAATATAAGCAAACATCTCTCTGGGGGTTTTAGGCCACAGTATTTCTAAATGATGGAGATAATATCATTGCAGAGTGTCAAGATATAAGTTCAACATAAAATAGATAAATATAAAAAAATTCTAGACTCTTGAAACAAAGAAAATCAATTTATCTTGCCAGAATAACAATAAGAATGACACTAACAAAGGACGCTTCAAAACAAAGAATGGTAACATGAGGGAAAAGTGTTAGTGAGAATATTCTCTTGCGGCAGTGCAATCGCAAATGAAGGTCCTGAATTTACAGGGAGGCACATCTAAAAGAAAAAGCAAACAAAAAAAAAAAGAAAAGAAAAGATTTAAGGTAAAATTCATTTTAGTGTCTCTTTAGAGAAATATCATTGGATGTTTATTTTAGCACTGGTGAATTACCAGGCTCACAATATTTTGACAAACAAATCTCCAGCCATAATTTGGTTAAATTGTAAAGCAAAAATGAAATTTCATAGCGGGGAGAAAGCTAAGAGTTTTTACTTAAGTTTTACAAATTATTGAATTATCATTATTTTTAATGTGTTTATTAACAAAATATTTTCTAGATTTCTGATTATCTACAACATCCACTGGCAGAATCAGCATATCATACTCACCTTCACAGGAAGGCTGTAACAAGCATCCAGTTATCAGACAAAAAAAAGGGGGGACTGTAACTGAATACAAGCTCTGTACTAACAGCCAGAATACAGTCATGTGTTGGGTATATATGAATTAAAGTATCCACACTAAAACTAGCAGCCAATCAGAATCCTGGGAATGAGCTTGGCCAAGATACACAGTGGAATAGCCCAACCTGCTTTATAATCCACCTACTAACTCAGGATTTGGAGAGCAGATTCAACTTGACACAAGTGCTGAATAATGGTCACCTTATACTAATTTTTCCACCACTGAATTATTACATATCATATATGTCAGAGGTGAGCAATTGCTGTGACCAGGGGGCCACTTTAAGTGGGTCATGGTTAGTGGAGAGCTGCACCTTCTAAAATTGATCGTATTACTAGTTAACATTACATTTCATTTAATGTGAAGTGTAAATTGCATAATAATAGTCTTTTTTTTTTTTTGTCAAAAAATGGATTTTCTCGCCATATTGTAACACTCTGAAGTTTTTTTCCTGAATGCTTCCATGGGCCAAAGAAAACACTGTGGTGATCCCTGGTCTTTTGCCAATAATCAGAGCACAGCTACCTGGCCTTTGGGCTGGAATCCAAGAATTGTATCTTCTCTTCCTTAATGATATTCTTATCTTCAAGTAGAATGTGGCAAAAAATGAAGCAAGCCTGATCCTGAAAATTTAAATCCTAGGACAGTAAATGCTAATTGCAATATAAAGGGAAAGCTAAAATGTCTCTATGACATGTATCATGAGAATTGTGCAATGTTTTCCCTGACCCACATGTATATTCCTATGTGACTTTGTATAACAACATACCAAAACAATGTATCCTTTGTTTGGGAGGGGAAAATATCTATCATCACATTTCCAAACCAACAAAATTTAAGTAAAAGATCAGTGCTTCTATCAAAATGCAGGCATGAAAATAAGTTTCAACTCGGCTAATTACCACTTCATCATGACCCAAATAATTAGAAACAATTTAGCTATCATTATTTAAATATATTCAAAATTTAATGATTCAAATAAAAAAAATAGTTTAGGAATCTTCTCAGGTCAGCAATACTGACGAAAGAAATGCCAGTGTATATAAAAATAAGATGAATAAGAATTATGAAATGCAACACAGACTTCAGAAAAGAGATTTCTATAATACTTGTTACCACACCATTATATAAGGGTAGTAAAGACTTGAAGAGGAAAAGAAACTGTCAGTTGCCAAGCACCATTGACTTCATATCTTTGCTACCCTAACTTGAATATACATGCATTATCAATAGTATTGAACACTCTTTCCTTATGAATATGGCAAACTATATTATCAATATTTGCATATATATAAAATCTGAGGAATTCTATACTTTCTAGTAACTAAATTTTTTGACAAGCAGCATGGATATTCTTTCCGAGGATAGATTGTTCTATAGACTTCTCATATCTTCTGTAAAATTAATCCAATTCTATGTTATATTCCAGGCTTTCCATGTATTGTTCTCCAGTAATGCTCACAAATTATTCAGAATGTAGTATTGTCTGATGATCATGAAACATTAGTTGCAATATAGGGTTTTAATATGTGTTATACTGCTGCTGCACTATATATATATTATATATATATATATATATATATATATATATATATAAAGTAGGCGGGTGGCCTATTGTCAATATCAGCCAGGCAGTGAGCGAATCTATTTCCTTTTTGCTAGTGCTAGACCAGTGATATTGATTTGCATCTGATATGGAGTGCCACACCTACAATCAGCTCCCTACTTTACTGCACAGAAGCTGTGTTACTCATCCACCGAGTTGGTGAGAGGCTGGTATCAAACCTGGATCCTGTGGTTCCTAGGTGGATGCTCTACCAATTGAGCTAAACTGGCATATATATATATATATATATATATTATATATATACATTAACATAAAGGTTCACTGTATTAACCTACTCAAGTTTCACCATAAGGATCTTCAGGGTTAAATCTACTGGATTAATCAAGATATTAAAACAATAGCACAAAGCGGATTTCTAACAATGTTTATATTTTGATCCTTTGAAAAAATGCAACTTCTGCTCTTTCGAATTTTTGAATTTCGACCGTGGACCTATAATCAACTGTTTATCGCAAAAAACACACACATGTAATCGACTGCCATTAATCAATATCTTGATTAATCCAGTAGATTTAACCCTGAAGATCCTTATGGTGAAACTCGAGTAGGTTAATATCGTGTACCTTTATGTTAATAAATTTGTTCTACTAACGTATTGAGCACTTTATGTTTGTTATATCGCTGCCTTATCATTGGGAATCTTGCATCAACTAACCATTGTGACCTGTTTCACCGGTAAGTCACTTTTTTCCACAAATACCATATATATTTATATATATATAATATATATATATATATATATATAAAGGACAGCAAATAACAAAACTGTGTGCATAGAAAAATCACTCATTGCTATAATAGTAGATCAAGTATAAAACCTAAAATTCTAGAATTATGGATATTCTATCATTGTTAGTAAAGTTTCAAGTGTATAACAGAATCATCTGATGGGAAAAATAGTAAAAAGTGGCTAATCAAACATGATGTGTGTTGACATGGTTAGATCTTTTACGCAAGACGATTACTCAAAAATATATAACGTGCTTAAGTATCATTGTACGTGACATTCAGATATGAGAGAGAAAAAAAGAATAGTTAAAAAACAAATATAAAAAATAGATAGATAGAAATACAAATACACACATATATATATATATATATATGTGTATTTGTATTTCTATCTATCTATTTTTTATATTTGTTTGTGCCTTCAAGTAAAAATTTAATATATATATATATATATATATATATATATATATATATTGTCACGTCGTCTAACTCTCCATTTGACAGATAATAGCTCCATTTCACAACACCTAAAATTACATTCATGCCCCCACTCTAATTACCAAAATATCCAAACGGAAAATATACACATTCTGCACAAAGAAAAAATAAACAAAAACTCCAAATACTAGAAGCTTTATACATAAAACAATACAAACCATCCTTAAACAAAATTAATTTCCAATGCAGTTCACACATTTTAAGATACCTATAGCACCTTTCCTATCAATATATATATATATATATATATATATACATATTTAAAACTGCTCTGCTATTTAAGTATTGAGCACCTTCAGATACTAAAACTTTTCACGTTCATTTTCCATATTATATTACATTATATATATATATATATGTATGTATATGTATATATATATATATGTGTTGTGTGTGTGTGTGTGTGTGTGTGTGTGTGTATGTTTGTATTAGCAATATCATCACAATACATTCATAAGTAAATCGATAAATCCATAGCCTAATGATGAAATATTTATTTGTTTAAAATAATCTCTGTACTTGTCAAGGTATTTCTGTAATAAATATTAATCACATCATTACACTAAACATAGGTTAGTTCATTTTATATTAGAGGTTTACTTTTATTGATGTATCTAAATAGATTTTATACCAACCAACATATTTAGCTAAAAAAAATTTTTAAGCTTTAAAATATCTTTTTAAAATTAAAAAAAAATCTTTAACACCATTATCATGTACACAGAAGATGAAAAATAGAAGAAGCATATGAAATAGATTTCATAATAACATAAATTTCCAATACAATAGATCCCTTTAAAATTCTTAAATCACAACCCATTCACATAAGATCACAATATGTGTACATATGATAAACAGAACCACAGTATCAGTACATTTTTAAGTGTTTCAAAACCTTCTCAGTTGTGTTTGAAAATACTCATATGATGAAGTGTGAAATCTTACACAGGAAATAAAACCATTTTAATAACAACTGCATGTTTTTAAGTACTATTTCTTACTATATATATATATATATATATATATATATATATATATATATATAAACAGTGTCTAAGTATGCTTCAGTGTTTCTGTTGGAGTAGTATTACTTTATTAATTATCCAAGAGTGCTCAATACTTCATATAATGTAAGGTCCTGAAGTGATTGTATTGATTGACACCATGGTAGATACACAATTTTTTCTCATTATGGTTTATTATATATTATATAAAAACTAAAAGGAATTAAGATCTCACCTTACTATTGTTCCATAACTATTAGTTTCATTTGTCTTCGATTTAATACAAGATATGAAAATAATAGTTATTAAGCATGTGTAAGGGGGTGAGATCTTAATTCCTTTTACTTTTCATACTGCTCTGCCAGCGATCATTTGAGCACTTCTGATTTATCTAATGTTTTTTAATCACAATTGTTTATTCTCATCAGTTTACTACACACACACACACATATATATATATATATATATATATTATATATATATATATATATATATGTATGTAACAATTAAAATTAAAAAGTTAGCTGTGATCTTTCCCTTAAATAGTTACTACTTCCACAATTTTCTTATATAAAAAAGAACATGCTTATAGAATGTACTTATTGGTGTATGTAATAAAATGAAAAATTAAAAAGGAGCTGAAATTGAGAATTTATCAGCTAAATTTCTATAGATTATAAATTCTAATTACATGAACGTCACTTTTAAATGTGTGTAGTTCATAATAAATATACTTTCCCTTTGTTGCCCTCTTTCATGATTTGAATTTTATAATTAAAAAAAAAAGAATAATCAATCTTGCTTTTAGAAATGTCACAATCCTGAAACACAAAGTAAGAGAAAGAAAAAATTAAAGAAAAATTAATGAAGTTAAACCAAACAAAAGTCTATGACTTCCTTTTTTTTTTTAGTTAGCTGAATAAAAATAATGACTTTTCTAATAAAAACAAAACAGAACAGAAAATACTTATCTGACAACTTTTTTTTTCTCGGTTAGTATCAAATTTCACACTTACCTGAAAAATAAAAAAATAAACAAAAAATTAAGAAAATAAAAAACTGTAAAAAAAAAAGAAAACTTTCATATATATTTCTAGTGGAACATTATACAAAACATTTAGTATTATTTATTACCAAAATTTACTGCACTGAAAATCTGTAACCAAAAATATGAATATAAATCAATTTAAAGATAAGTTTACCTCTTATAAATATATATGCAATTTTACTTTTGGTTACAGAGTCTTAATGCTATATGTGTTTTTACCCAACCCTTCCACCATGGGCAAGAAGTAACACAAGGTCAGTTTTTAAGTGGAGTACTAAGTGATCTGAATTCAGTTTTCCTTCTCTTAGACTGATTGCCCAATTAAAACTAAAGAACCCAGTCTACCCTACTATCTACTCATAGGTGTTGGAAGACAGATGGATTTATACCTTTCCCAAGAGCTTTAGCACAAAGTAAAACACAAAACTCATCTAGTTTCTGTAGATTTTTATAATAAATAATGCCAAATAATATACATTTTGATTTTTCAGGCTGTTGTCCTCATCTTTATTGCAATAGATAAAATCACAACGTTTCAGTTGCTATATCCTCCAGCCTTTCTCAGGTGTTTCCTGTGTATCCGAGCAAAGCAATGATTCAACCTTTTACATACCACAATAAAGATGAGGACAACAGTCTGAAAAATCAAAATTTTACACACCAAGCCTCATCTAAAAAAAATCAGACAAATAATATCCATTTTGATTGTATAATGTTCCGCTAGACATAATAAAATCCTGTTCTCTTTCATTTAAAAGAAAATTAACATTTATAAAAAAACAAAAACAAAAAAATTATACAGGATGCACTTATCTATGAGTGATACTGTACAGACATCTAATTGATTTTTAATTGATTTTTCCTTATTTCCATTTGTTTAAAAAAATTATGCTGTATAAAAGGCTCAGAAAAATAACGGCTATCAAAGAGAGAATTATCATCTGAGAACAAGTTCAGTAGGTCGTAGCTGTGCATGGCATCAATTAACCTTACTGAATGGTCATAGCAGTTATAGGCCTACAGGGTTACAGACCAAGTTTATTTTCTTGATTAGTGATTGTCACTTTTATAACCTGTCCATTATTCTTTTTTTTTTTTTTTAAATAAACGGACGCAAAGACAAGTTAAAAACAAAGAAGAAATTGACTTCAGTAATCTATTCAGGAAATGAGTTTGTCTTTTGTTATTCTTGAATAACTTGGCTCAAGTGGTTTGTCAGTAAACTATTAACTGCTGGATTGCAAAGAGAGAAAATTGTAATATGTATGAATTCTATTGGGGCCAAAGATGTTAACAGCACAATCTGTTTTTGACAGAGGAATCAATTTAAGGTTTAACAGCTATACTGTTACTTACCTAGTGGTTAAGTGCCAGTTTAGCTCAGTTAGTAGAGCATCCATCAAGTAACCACAAGGTTCTGGGTTCAATACCGGCCCTCATCAACTCAGGACATGAATAGAACAGCTTAGATCTGTGGTAAAGTGGGGGAGCTAGTGGGAGGTGTGGTGTTCCACCTCAGGCACAAAAACAATCTCGCTAGTCTAGTGCTAATGAAAAGGAGATAGACTAGTGGTAAAGGGCTAATTTAGCTCAGTTGGTAGAGTATCCACCTAGCAACCACAAGGTTCTGGGTTCAATACTGGCCCTCACCAACTCATGACATGAATAGAACAGCTTAGATCTGTATGGTAAAGTGGGAGATGGTGGGAGGTGTAGTGTTCCACTTCAGACACAAAAAAAATCTCCCTGGTCTAGTGCTAGTGCATTCATCTTTACTATATGATAGTTTTCTTATTGGCATTGGTGACATGTAAAAAGTAGTGATACTTAGGAGCTTGAACAAATCATGGAAGCAGCAACCCACAAGAAAACAGCTGTATGGTCATTTACCTCCTATTACACAAACCATCCAGGTGAGACAAATGAGACATACTGGACATTGCTGAAGAAGCAAGGACAAACTCATAAGTGGTGTCCTTTGATAGACACCTACTCATGGACACATCAGTATATGTTGACCAGAGACAAACCTACATTAATCAGCTCTCAGTGGATTCTGGATGCAATTCAGATCAGCCCGGGCCGAAGACCAATAGGGATGGTTGGAGAGAGAATCATGTGAGTCTGTGTTGATAGCACAAGCTGGTGAAAAGGGGATAGACTCCCTTGCTGTCTACCTTATACCAAAAATAGGCAACTCCATTGACTTTACTTTTTATTACCTAGTATAGCCTGGGATTTTATTAAAAACTCTGACAGATATACTTCATATATAAACTAAGACTTAAAGAAATAAGACTAAAGGCATACACATATGGTTTCTTGGTTTCTACCACTTCAATTTTTACATTGACAGTGTCAACACCACATCAATTCTAAAAAGCCATATAAGATAGATAAAACCCTAACCACAAGAGGATTTACAAACAATTTTTTTAAAAAAGTAAGTAAAGTTTGCAGAGTAGTCTATTGTCAGTATCAGTCAGACAGCAAGGAAGTCTATTCCCTTTTCGCTAGTGCTAGACTAGGGAGATTGTTTTTGCTGAGGTGGAGTGCAACTATATTTATATAGATCAGATTCCCCAATCTGTACTACTCATATGCTGAGTTGGCAAGGACCAGTATTGAACCTAGAACCTTGTGATTCCTAGATGGGTGCTATCCCCAAACAATTACATTCTTTTAAACTTTTATAAACTGATTTTTGTCATGTTATCTATAACATGAGAAAAAAATTGTAAATTACTTACGAATTTGAAAATATTCTTAAACAATAACCAGAGTCTCATTACTAAAGGAAATGCCATTATAAACCTAAATGGTTTCAGTAAAGGGTTCAAAGTTCTCTTAAAGCTTCCAACTGGAGGCTTCTGAGTTTGACAAGAAGGTTCCCAAATTATACAAGAAACACCTGAAGAATTTCCATGAATGCTTCTGTACCACAAGATAGTTTTTTTTTTATTCATTCTTGTTGGATTAACTTTCAGGCTCATCCAATAACAACACATGTGACTCACAAGATAGCTGTTTCTATACTCATCTTTATTAAAACTATCATACAGTAGGTAGTGTCACTTCTGCCAGTGTCTTTGGGGTAAAAGTCCCTTTTCAATATTATACACAAGATGTTATACCCACTATGTCTAAAAAATGATATTCAAAAAATATCATTTGTAAATTATTTATGAATTTAAAAATATTCATAAACAATAACCAAACTTCTCATTACCAAATAAAATACGATTATAAACCCCAATGGTTTTTGGTAAAAGGTTTGGTTCAAAGTTCTGTGAAGGCTTCCAATTATGATATGAAGGCTCCTGAGTTCAACAAGAAGGTTCCAAAATTATACAAGAAACACCTGAAGAAGTTCCATGACTGCTCCTGTAACACAAGATACTAATATTTATTATGACAATCATACAGTAGGTGGTGTCACTTCTGCCGGTGTCTTTGGGGTAAAAGTCCCCTTTCAATATTATACTCAAGATACTACATATCTCAGTTACAACATGAAGGATCCTGAGTTTGACAAGGTTCCCATGTTTGAAAAGGAGCACTTGAAGAAGGCTGGAGGGCACATAGGTCAAAATATTGTGTATATAACAATAAAGATGAAGACAACAGTCAAAAATCTAAATAATACTAAGCTATTAGAAACATTTGATTTATATACATTAAGTGAGTAGGAAAGCTTGTTAATCTCACTAAATAAGATTTGAGAATAGACTTCATTACCTCTTGAGTTTAGTTGCCATAGTGACTAATATCTGTAACACTTGATGCAGCAGAAAATTAATTTTAATAACAAGGTTTCACAATAAATTTTGTAATTTTACTGAAGTGACATAAAGTAGTAAATTTTTATATTTTTCTTTTTTGATAGTAGAAAATTAAGTGTAATTTGCAACCTCTGGCATGTATGTATGTATATATACAGAGAGACAAGATAAGAAAGAGAGAGATAAACAAAGAGGTAGAAAAAGAGCGAGAGACTGGGGGTGAGATATGGAACATTATTATTAATCAAAATTGATTTAAAAATCGAAAGAAAGTTTAAATGATTCTCTTAATAGTTATAAAGTAAATGGAGTGGCCTATTGTCAATATCAGTCAAACAGCGAAGGAATCTATCCCCCTTTTACTAGTGCAAGACCATGGACATTGTTTTGCTGAGGTGAAGCGCCAAACTTATTGTCAGCTCCCAAATGCTTTACCACTCAGATAAGATTACCCAATCTGTGCTACTCATGCACTGAGTTGACGATGGCCAGTATCAAACCCAGAACCTTGCGATTCCTTGGAGGATGCTCTATTGACTGAGTTGATATTGTTACATATTAAAACAAGTGTGAAAAAAACCCCAGATAAATACATATGAAAATACAGATGTAAAAAGACTTGAAGAACCACAAAAAACCTTCTCAAAAAACTAAGATCAATTAAATATAGTAGTTTGTTAGGCAACTTGTGATGTAATGAATAACAATCTAATCTTGTAAACTGTTATGATAATAAGGTTTGGTTTGTTTGTTTAAGGACATATCCATATTCAAGGGTTATTCAATACCAAAATCATCCTTGTAGAAGTGCAGTTTAATTCAACCAATAGCTGGGAGAATGAGAGTGTTCATACTTTTCCAAGGGTATTAGACCAAAAGTGAATTAAATAACATGACTGGAGTTCAAATTCACTTAGTACGATGTTGCAGTCCAGCACATTAGCCATTATGTCACAGGGTCCCCTCCCCCGGGTGCCTATATATAACTTTTACATTTTTTCAGGTCAGTTAACTTTGAACCATGTATCTTTTAGAATCTGTTAACTGACCTGAAAAATGTAAAAGTTTTTAAATAAAATAACTAATGCATTATATATTTTATTCATTAATATATCAACACTGAAAATTTCATTAAATTCGGTTAATTCTCTGATTTTTGGCATTTTTTTTTTTCTTTCGGTGGGGTGACATACGATGGTGGAATTTAGGTCCGTTAATTTCGATTTAACCAAACTTTGTTACTTGGGTTGATATGATTTCTTAGAGTTGATAAGTTTCAATAAAACATATGATACATACATAATTATTCTGCCCAATCTAACTTTCTATTCAGTTTATTTTTATAAAATAAACAAGTTTTGGGGTGTATTTTGAAGTTATATTTTATTTTACTTTCTGGCATGTCATGTTTTGCACATTTTATATATTTTTACTTGTAAGTATATGAAATGGAAGAAATTGGCCAAAGAAAGAAAAAAAAAAAAGGAAAGAGACAATTATAAAAATGAAATTAAATGTTAATTTTACTTTCTTTTGATAGTAGCCTCTCTTTCTTTTGCAAATTTCTATTCCCAATGATACAAAGGATTTTCCCTCTGATATTTCTAAGCAATATATGAAAGATTTAAGACTATAGCAATTCAACTTATAGATTTTTCATTCATGAATAATAAGTTAATTTGTAAATAACTGGTAGATAAAAAATGTCTACTTGGGAACCTGTCTGCCAAATAGAAAAAAATGAGTTTACATTATCACACCAGTGTCCAGTGTTTGAGTCTGGTTATTAACTAAACTTCTCATTATTCGGTTCGACTCTCTTGGGCAAGACGAATCCAATGTAATCTTTCTCATTTCTCATCCGTCAGGAAATCTGTACATTTGTAAAATGTGCAAATCTCAAGTGATATAAAAATCTACTTTTAAGAGTCGGCATTTGCAGAAAGCTGACTGCCAGGGCGTTTTTCAGAAAGTAAGCAATGAGGTTTAACTAATGTTATTAGTGTAAGAACTATCTAATGACTTTTGAATTGTCTACTTCTAAGCAAGACAGACAATGTGTTAATTTAATGTTGGTAAAGAACTATGAACAAGTAAAATTGGTTGGTTAACTCTTGTGATGCTGCAATTTTCAGTTCCTCCCAGGGTCACATTTTATAGCGAAAAATAACTGTTTCCAAAAGAGTTACATCGAAATGTACAACCCACAAAAAAGAATCACCATTATTCTAACTAACTTCAATGATTTTTGAATTGTCTATTTCTTAATGCGACTGACAGTGTGCTAATTTACTGCTGGCTGGTTGGATTTTATGGTATGTCAACCCTTGTTGGGTTATTTTATTCCAAAGATGTTTTACTAATTCTAGTTGGATATTCAAATTTTTTAAAACCCATTTAAAAAAATCTATTTAACCCATAGATGTGACCCTAATAGGCACTAGTACAGTGGATTTGAGTGGGCCTGGGAGTAATGGTAATGAAGGTGTACTCTACACTCCTCAGAGTTCCAGAGCAGAAATATTACCACTAGATGCAGTTTAACGTCATACCCAGGATACTAAGACCTTTAGTCACCACCTTCTAGCATATGAACATAAAGGATTAGGGGTTTACCATGAGAGTAATGTGGTTGGGACAAGCATATTATTGAAGTCAGTTAGTCTACTGTTGGTTTTATTAACAGCAGCTAAGTACAACTCAAGCAGTGTCCAAGACAGTTGGTATAAATAGGAATCAAGAATGATCCATCCATGAATCTGGGTGATTCTATTCCTTGAGTTCTGCTTGGCTGCTTGATTTGAATGACATTGTGGAGTCTTATATATACTTTGTCATTTTGCAGTGGACTTTGTGACATTCGGGTTTGTATTTGAGTTACAACCGTTTGTTGCCTTGTCTTCCCAGTTCGACGGTAATTGGAACTTTAATTATTCTTCACATATAGGTAGTAGAGCTTGCAATGACCAGCTGATTGATTGGGGGTGGATTGTTGTATGTCATGGACTGGTCAGCCACTAGAATTCCATCATCAAGTATCACAGGTTGCCACTTACAGCCAACAGGTGACCCCATTGTGCAGTGTGTGTGTGTTGGGGTGTTGACCCCTCTGCAGAAGTGCAGAAGTCAACATATTCTACAGTCTCAGCTAACAGGGATTTCTCTATAGGTAAAGAGCTATAAACATTTTACAGCAAAAAAATAACTGTTTTCAAAAATGTTATTGGAAAATGACAACCCACAAAAAGGATTACCATTGTTTTTGTGTCATAGGTATGGCATTAAACTGCACTAGTGACTGAAGAATAATTAAAGTTCCAATTACTGTTGAACTGGGAAGACAAGGCAACAAACGGTTGTAACTCAAATACAAACCCAAATGCTACAAAGTCCACTGCAAAATGACAAAGTATATATAAGACTCCACAATGTCATTCAAATCAAGCAGTCAAGTAGCCAATCAGAACTCAAGGAATGGAATCACCCAAATCACCCAGATTCATGGATGGATCATTCTTGATTCCTATTTATACCAGCTGTCTTGGACACTGCTTGAGTTGTACTTAGCTGCTGTTATTAAAACCAACAGTAGACTAACTGACTTCAATAAGGTTCTAATTCTGGAGCTCTGAGGAGTATGGCATACTCCTTCATTGCCATTAATCCCAGGTCAACTGTGACCAGAGTGGTAGTACTTGTTAGGGTCCCATCTATGGGTTAAATAGATAAAAGAATGTGTTTAAAAAAATGAGATTAACAAAAATTGAATACCAAACAAGAATGAATAAAACAAAAACATCTTCAGCATAAAATAACCCAACAAGGGTTGACATGCCATAAAAAAACAACCATTAGTCTTCAAAGTTATTCAATTATCAATTTCAAACAGATCTGAGTCTGAAACAACTTCTCTAGAACCTACTCAGTGATTAATATTGTTTATATGTCAAGAATCTAATTGTCAAATTTACTGTCAAAATAATGAAAAACTTCTCAGTAAAATTCCTCAGTCAATAGAAATACAGATTAACAAACAGAAAATAGGAAGAAATATGAAATAATCTTTAAGAAAAACATTCACTTATAACACACACACATGAATATATATTTTTTTTTCTCTCCTTGCACAAAAGGCATTCGAGAAGTAGATGATTTATGAAGCTTTGCTTAGATGTAACATAAGGCCAGATGTATAGGGCACCTAGTGAGACTCAAACTCACTAGTAACATTCTGCTAGTCTAGTGTGCTAACCATCACACTATGCAAGACATCTAGAAGTATATTACCTGATATAAATATATTTCTGGATAAATTGCATATTGTGTACACACACACACACACACACACATATATATATATATATATATATATATATATATATATATACATGAACATACATAAGATAAAATCTAATATTATTGAATTTATATATATTATATATATATATATATATATATTATTGCATATAAGAAAATAGACAAGTAAAAACTATATATATATATACTGTAGTGTGAGATGGTCACTATTTCAGCTTTTGCTGGAATGGTGTACCAAAGGCAGTATTAATTGGTAGAGTGCTCAATATAAAATAGAGCTGTTATATAATATAATAAGATAAATATATAGGTTTTACATATCTATTTATGAATAGTGAATGTTCCTTTGTCACCCAATAAATAGATATGTAAAACCTATATATTTATCTTATTATATTATATAAGTCAGTATAAAACAAATTAAAACCCCATATAGCAACTAGTTTCCTATAGATACTGCAATCTTTAAACACAATAATTTATATATATATATAGATATATGAGAGAGAAGAAAGAAAGAGAGATATATAGAGTCTTAATTTTTTAGATAAATGCTCCAAACTATCATGTTCAGTTTACGTCTTAAAAGATTTTCAGCCTGTCACTTGTACCATAAGCAGTTAACTAACAATGTTATCTTTGGGAGGCCAATGTCACATTTAATAGATTCTTTCGAATAATGCTACATATCACTGTCAAATTTGTAGCCAACACATTTGTTCTTCGTGTAGCTTAACTGCACCTGAAAACTGGCTTCACATCTCACTTTGAGATATCCTATACTGTGAAGACAGGCAATATAGAACTATCCCTAATGCTCCAAAGCAGATAAAAAAAAATGTGAAAAATTTTGGCTTGTACCAATTATCAGGTAAGAATTATATAGAAATATCTCACAGAAAGCTCAGGGAACGGAGGAACAATATGAAAGGTGTATTGTGTAAAGGTGGTTTTAATTCTGGTTATAAACAAGGCGCTTGTGGTGCAATGGTTATCATCATAAAAATGGATGCAGCAACCAGAGTTCAAATACTGGATGAAGCTGTTTGCATTTCACGTAGCATTGATACCCTTGGGAAAGGTATGCATCCAAATATTCTCCCTACAGCAATGGGTAAATATTTAAAAAGATGACCTTGTGTCACATCCTGCTCATGTGGAAGAGTTGGGTAAATTACAGGAGAACATCATGGTTATGTGAGGATGTGTTTGAAGCAAAGAAAAAAAAAAAAATTCAATCTGTAGTTTTGTTTATAACTGAAAGTGCGACACACACAAATGATAGATAGGTATGTAGTTACAAACAAGCTTATCAATTTAGAGATATCTGAATGTCTCTTAGACTGGTTGTTAAAGAACCCAATCTGCCCTTTTATTTACACATAGGTGGGGTAAAAAGATGGATTGAGGTATTTCCCAATTGCATTAGCGCAAAGTGAAACACAAACAGCTGTTTGGAGACTCTACTTTTGAGATTACTCTTGTAGATGAAATATCTCAATTATAAATCATTGCTTATAGAACATAGGCATCATATTTCAAACTTTTTTTTTATCTAACTTGTATAACTTGTAATAAAAGACTGCTGTCTAAATAGACAATACCTGATGAGTTAGACATTTTTAATTAATGTTTCAATTTTATTTGTCATAATTTTAGCTGGTTTGGTTTGGTTTGTTGGATTTTATGGCATATCAACCCTTGCTGGGTTATTTCATGCCAAAGACGTTTTGTTCTATTCATGCTTGATGGGTATTCAAATTTTATTTTTTAAACTCATTTTTCTATTCAACCCATAGAGGGCACCCTAACAGGTGCCACTAGTCTAAGTCAGAGTGGATCTGGGAGTAATGGCATTGAAGGGTTACTCCACACTATCAAGAGCTCCAGAACTGGAACTTCACCTTTAGATGCAGTTTAATGTCATACATTAGCTTACTTGGTTTTAGAGTGTTAATTCAGCCTGTCTACCAAAAAAATGTGTATACTCTTGTTGAATAAATTTTTATCCAAGCAATGTTGAGTATTTATTTTTGTGTGCATATAAGAAGATAGACACTGATATATATATATATGATAAATAGAATATTTGAACACAGAAAATAGGAAAAGATTTACATGGCTGTCATAATAAATACTCGTAGCTAATAAAAACAATAAAATATGCTGAACTAATTTAAGTCAGCAAATAAAAACTGATTAATATTTATCTTCCATCAGCAAAATATATGCCACTGGCAGACATTATCAAACAAGGGAACGATGTTCTAAATATTTATCAGTCAATTGAGAATCTCCAGCAATAACATATCGAAAAACACAATTTTTATTCAATGAAGGAAAAAGAAAAAAAAAATTAGATTCCAAAATCATAGAAAAGGTAAATAAAAGAAATAAAGTCATTTATATTGAAATTTGTTAGTGTCTACATGCAGAATCCCATATAAAAAAAAGAACTTCAGATTTTATAGCCTATGAGCATCATCATCAGGTCCCACTGACAGCATGGATATCATGACCTCTCTCTCTCTCTCTCTCTCTCTCTCTCTCTCTCTCTCTCTCTCTCCAAGTCCCTATCAGTCATCACCCCTGGGAGTTCCTCCATGCAGCATTCAGAATCTGCACAGAGCTAGGTTTTTTCTGGTTGGCCTGCTCTGGTATGTCCATGTATAGGTGTCCACAAAAGAAGATCACTTATGAATTCATCCTTACTTCTCCAGCTGTGGCTAGTGTATCTTGTCTATTTTACTCAGATGGTTTGTGTGATACTAGGTAATTGATTGTATAACTGCGTTTTTATGGGAGTCCTGCTTCCAGGATTTGCTCCGGACAGAAAAAGTATTCAGACTAAGTGTTTAAATGTTTTAAAATAAGAAACAAAACAAATAAAGACTTGCACAGCAAAGTGATATACAGAATCAAATCAAATTTTGTAAAGTTTTTTTGGCCAGTTGAAAAGGGCTTAAAGAAAGTCCTATGTTATGAAATCCTTTGGTAAGCGTATAAGTCCTATCCTGCGTATTGGTAAAGGTCCAGTGATTTAATCCTATGTCCATCGCCAAAGAATGGTGCAGTAATTATGACCAGTAGAGTGAGTTAAGTATTGTATCAGCCTCAGAGTACTGCCAGTGATTGGCCAAGGAATAGATCACATGATCTCGCCTAGTCTATAAGTATGGGCGACGATCTAGCACATACCTTATATGCACAAAAATCTCAACAAATTTTGCCAATTGTAATGCACAGAGACAGGAGGAGGATGAGGGGAACTCTCAAAGTAGTTTTGACTTATGAAAAGAGAGTTTCCCTTCTCCTAGACCAATTGCTATCTCAAGGTTAAAGAGCCCAGTTGGCCTACTATTTAGCCATAGCTGAACTGAAAAAGTTGGATTTGTACCTTTCCGAATGGTATTAGCACTATGTGAAATACAAAAAGCCACAGCTTGGATTTGAACTCATCTTGCAATGATGCATTTCCTTGCATTTCCTATGATGGTAACCATTTCACCATGCGCCTCCAGAATAAAGACTTTACTGATAATTGATGAATTATTTTGGAGAAAATTAATGTTTTTATTCATTGTTCATTTGTTCTAAATACAGTTTTAGTTTTAGTAAACTGTGAACACACCTTGTACATATGTAACCTAGAAAAAATGACACACAATAGAGAGGTATTTTTATTAGAAAAATATTCTTAAAATGTTCTAACTTCAGTCCAATTTCCAACTTTCAGGCATTCATGTTCCCATCAATTATTAATGGAGATTTGCTTCCAGTTTTTGTCTGTAACAAAAACTACGTCACTGCTTACGTCACATTACCCAAAATTGTCATAACATAGAATACACTCAAAATTTGAACATGCAACATTAGACAGTTCTCATTGTTTTTTAAAACAAGTTTTAATAATACATGACTGGTATTATATATCTATATATAGTTTGTTTTATTTTAATACATATTTAAAGTTTACATTTCAATTTGTTTTATTTTTTAATCCTTTAATGAATTTGATGATTTTACTTACTTAGGGTACAAACTCGCTGACATTGAATTTTTTACTCCCACCCCTCAGGCAATATGTTTCAAAAATCTATTTTTACATCGCCCGGAGGGTGTTTTTTATGTTGTATTAGTGGTAATAACAAATTCTTTTATTTGCTAAAGGTGCCATTCCTGACTTTTTGTGCCATTTTCCTTTTTTAATAATGTAAACTTTATAAATCTGAAATGCTAATCAAAATCCTTTAATCCTTTCTAAATAGAAGCATTAACTTCAGTCTGGAATATTGTTACAACACAAACCCAATGAGTTTACAGGTCATCTAGTATCTATATATTGATACTAATGTTTCTTAATTGTACAACCGTAATCATCTTGTTGAGGTCACCTTACTATCTGCTTTTCAATAATCACAGAGTTACTTGTAAATTCTGGGATTCCATTTTGCTAACTGCAGGACACATCTGTTGGATGTCATTCTTGTTATATGACTTCAGTTCCATTTTAATTTGCTGATGTCTTGGAGAATTTTGCAGAACCCTGCTTTCTCTCGCATTCACTGAACTATTCTGTTTTTTTTTGTTTTTTTTGCATAAAAGGGGCTTGTAATATATATAGGAGACCAAACAATGGAAGAAGATGATGATGTTGTATAATTTAAGGAGTCAGTTTGAGTTGCTATGAGCAATTGTTCAAAAACACCTTTACAAAATGTGTCTCATATGCTGGCAAATATGAAATGTGCCAGCGGAAATAGAATAGGTAATCATGATTCTATTGGCAGGACAATTTCATAGTTCACATAGTGTTTACCTTACTTCTTCTTGGGAAGCTGAACTCAAGTTTGAAAAAGAGAGAAAAAGGGTGAAACTTTATTTGGCAAAGTTATCCACCAATTTAATAATAAATAAATCAACAATGTTTATAGGTATATGGCACTGGCATGACCGAGGATATCCAGTTATTGAGACAGGAACATTCACCTGACTGCCACCCTGGCCTTCTTTGAATAAAGCACGCCATGCCTGCATTACAAACCACAGACAGACGGCAAAGGTTCAAGATTTTGCCAGTATAGAGAGGGCATCAATTATTCACAGTGACATGAGGTTTTTCTGGCTGATCTCATGACGAGGGTTCACTAAGATAGCAGGATTCCTCAAAATTGTAGACAACACAATAAATCACCGAGAAAGCAGGTGAGTCATTGTTAAGTGAGTGCTTGCCTCGCTGGCACAGATCAAAATTGATGATGGAACGTCTAAGTAAAAGCAAAGGATAAAAACGGACAAAAGATCAGGAGGAACTGGCCCAACTGTGATTGAAATTCTGAAACAAATCATTATTAATCTATAAAATATTATGGATTAATATCTTTATACTTGTTGTTTTTGTCACTTAACTTATCTTTTCTAAGGTTGTATAGTAAGTAAGTAAAGTCATTGGGGTGGCCTAAAGTCTGTATCAGCCAGATAGCGAGGGAGTCTATCCCCTTTTCACTAGACCAAGGAGATTGTTTTTAGCATTTAAGGCAGTGCCACACCTACCATCAGCTCCTCACTTCACCGCACAGATCCTTGTACTACTCATACATTGAGTTGGCGAGGGCTGTTATCAAACCAGGAACCTTGAAGGTTCCCAGCCTAATACTCTACGGATTGAGCTAAATTCGGTAATCAATTACTATTATTATTATTTACTTAATAATATTGATTATGTGTGTCTGAAGTCTATGGACATCCAAACTGCTGAACATAAAAAGCTGGAATTTGGTACAAAAGTCCACTCTTTAATCTATGAGGGTAATCCCAAAAGTAGAATCTCCAAAATACTGGGGACAAATAGAAACTGTTTGTGCAGCTATTGGAAACACTATTGTGTTTGTTGTGCATGCACCTGCCTTGCTCAGTCTTGGCTTGGTAGTTGTTTCTATGTTTGGTCTGAGACAGTCTTGTTAGCGAGGGAGTCTATCCCCTTTTCACTAGACCAAGGGATTGTTTTTAGTGTCTGAGGCAGAGCACCACACCTACCATTAGATAGAGATTGCATCAACGACAATATTGTGATCAACAGAACAAAAGTTAATGATACAAATTGAATAAATTTACATATAATAGCTTTATTCTTTCAGTAAAATTTGACTTAATTCTTGACAACTGACAATCTTTTTTTCATGGTTTCCTTGCATTTCTAGATTAAAATTAGTGATCATTTTAGATGAATGTCTACAATAAACATGTTTCTAATAATTTTCCTAATAAAATTATTAAGTTGGTTAGTTTTATGGCATGAAATATGAAAAAAAAATCCAGGGGATGTATTTGTTTGTGAATTTTTAACTCTTACTGAATAGAAAAGTAAATCATAGTTAAAATTAGAGAAGAAATATATATATATATATATATATATATATTTCTACCTATATTTGAGTGTTTTGGTTTTTATATATATTTGATTTATCAACCATCATCAGAAAAATATTAAGGAGAGATATCATGAAGCTCCATCAAAAATGCACACACATATATATATATATAGAGAGAGAGAGAGAGAGAGAGAGAGAGAGAGAAACTATATATATATATATATATATATATATATATATATATATATATATATATATACTATGATGGAAACTTGTGTTATTCTGAACCCAATAGGTAAGTTAGCAGTACTTTTAAATCTTTGCTTATCTCAACCTTTAGTTTTCTTATTATTTCATGCTTAAAAAAAATCTAGTATATCTATTATTTTTTATATAACCTTGTCATCTAATACTTGAAGCAGACACAAAATCTGTACATTAAAAATGTATATATATATATACAAAATAAAAAAGTATATATCCACAGGTATGAAATATACATACAAGCATCTAGATTGATACAAAATAAAATTGCAACATTTAATGTATGTTTCAATTTACTTAAGTTTAATCATACAAGTAATATACCCAGATTATAGATCACTAGGTGTACTAGTTTCAAATAAGAAGGTGTATCAACAGCACTCAGACCATATGGTGTAGCCAGGTCAAAATCAGTATCACACTTCAGAGTGTTGCAGTTTTATTTTCAGTCACTATATTTTGAAATGTAAAAAGATCATCAGCACCAAATCTAGAATACCCAAGTAACGTCTGAACTGGACCCCCCCCCCTGGTTTCACAACGCCTTTATATTAAACTAGTACCATTTGCAGAATGAATTTTTGTTATGTAGAACTTATTTCAGCCTCAAAAAGCCCTCCATTTTCATTTCAATATGTAAAAATGTTCTTTTGTTGCTTAGAAGCAAAGTCCATTTCTAACCAATGAGAAATAAGTGAATCTTTTCAATGAATCAGCAGACCATCTTTTGGGGGAGGGGCTTCTCTATTCAACTGGAAGAATGGCTCAAACTTGATGTTTTTTTTTTTTTTTTTTCTTTCTTTTTTGGTGCCTCTATGATTTTAACTATGATTTACTTTTTTTCTATTCAGTAATTGAAAAAAAAAAAAATGCTGCAAAAGAGGCAAAAGCCATCAATGCAACATCTAACACACTCTTTTTATGCCTCAGAAGAGAATTCTTCTTAGCCAAAGCCATATCAATGCTACTGTATGGCTGTACCACTTAGACTCTAATGTACTGTAAGCAATCCAAGCCAGTTGTTTATCAAAATGACTAGATTCAGCATTACATGCCCCCAAAAGAATTGATATACCTTAAAACAAATCAACCCCCCATACCAATCCATATAAAATTGCTCACTGCTGGTTAGTTGGTCGGATAGATTTTCTGGCATGTCAACCCTTGGGTTATTTTATGCCAAAGATATTTAGTTTTATCTATTATTTAGGGGTAATCAATTTTAAACGCTTTTTTAAAACATGCTCGATGTTACTATGGACTATTTATGGCCAGCTCACAATGAAAACAGCGGTTCCCTCTAGATCATCAAGGTTAAGCAGCGATGAGCCTGTTCTATACTTAATTTGAGTCATTTGTTTATCAAAATGACTTTTTTTGAAAATAACTTCTATACTTAATTCAGTGATCACTTCAGCAACAGCAGGTACTGTAACCAATCCGAATCCTTTCTTTACCAAAATAACTTGATTTGGCATTAGAGACAAAGCTAGATGAGAATTATGCAAGGATGCTGCATGCTGTCTTGAATAAATCTTGGAAACAACACTCCACAAAAAAGCATCTGTATGGCCACTTGCCCCACCATCATAAATCATCCAAGTATGATAAACAAGACATGCTGGACACTGCTGGAGAAGCAAGGATGATTCATTAGTGACGTTTTCTGTGGACACCTACACATGTAGACCAACCAGAAAAAAACCTACATCAATCAGCTTTGTGCAGATTCTTGATGCTGTGCAGAGGACCTCCCAGGGGTAATAACTGATATATATAGTTGACATATAGAGAGAGAGAGTTGTGGATATATGTGCTGCCACCATGGCCTAATGATGATGTTGAAAAGTTATCTCACTATGATGTGTCATTTTTGTCAGGTGACGATTACATAAGGAGAAGTTTTGTAACAGATAATAAAAAGCAAGAATAAACATTTATAATATACCACTTCGGAGTAATGTTTATCAAGCTTATCTTGCAGACCATGACAACTGTAATGAATTAAATCCTCACAGGGTGCCCCACACTTGTTGCCTTGTATCAGTAGAAAGATCTTTAAGTCTTGATAACTCTAAATACTTTGCTGTGTAACAATTGTTAGTAGGCTAGCCTATCAGTTGATTCGTTTGATATTATAGCCTGTCAACCCTTGTTGGATTATTTTACGCCAAAGATGTTCTATATTATTCATGCTTAACGAGTACTCAAATTTCTTTTTTAAACTCAACTCTTTTTAAACAACTTTTTTAAAACTAATTTTTTTCTATTTAACCCATAGATGGGACCCTAAAAGGTACTAGGGTAGACCTGGGAGTAATGGCGATGAATTGATGAAATATAGATGCCCCCACCCCCTTTAAAATCATCAATAAAGTGGAGAGCTAAGAGTTTGTCAAAGCAGTCAATCTCTTTCAATCAATTGATTGAGATCAGGACAGATTTTTTTTTTTTGCTAACTTTATGATAATTTTAACTCTGATCGACACAAAAAAAAAAAATTGAAAAATAATTTTTCAGGGAGTTTAAATTCAGCCCAGAGAGAGAAAACAGGTCAATAAAATTCCAAACTGTAAAAATCAACTGCTCATTAATCAAAACCTAATTTACACTTTTTAATTTAATTAGTTTAATAAAATCAATGAACTTCATTTCAGAGTATTAGGTTTTGTAAAATTTTTAATATCAATTTTTTTAAAACTGAATTTAGTAGCTCTCTTTTAAAGACTGAATTCAGTAGCATTTTATCATTCAATATTTTTTTTCTTTGGCATGGAATGATAATAGTCATTGGTGGGGAATACAAAATTGGTGACAAAGTTTCAAACACTAGTCCAGGCTGTTTATGTTTATTCTTATACTAATTCCCTTTTAGAAAAGCATGAATGTACTTTTACATTAGTTAGTTGGTTGAATTTTATGGCATGTCAACCCTTGTTGGGTTATTTTATGACGAAAACGTTTTTGTTTTATTCACTCTTGTTGGGTATTCAGATTTTTTAAACTCATTTTACTAAACACATTAAACTACATCTAGTGATGAAGTTTCAGTTCTGGTGCTCTGGGGAGTGTGGAGTACCACTTCATTGCCATTACTTTCAGGTCCACTCAGACCCAGAGTGGTAGTACCTGTTAGGGTACCATCTATGAATGAAATGGAAAAAAAAGGAATTTAAAAAATGTGTTTAAAAAAAACATTGAATACCCAAAAACAATGAAAAAAACAAAAATGTCTATGGCATAAAATAACCAAGGGTTGAGATGCTGTAAAATCCGACCAACCAACTAACTTACCCATAACAGGACAGAAGTGGATTCATACTTTTCCCAAGTGTATGATAATGAAAAGTTATCAACCTGACTAAGAATTGTTGGTTGGATTTTACAGCATGTCAACTCTTGTTGGGTTATTTTATGCCGAAGATATTTTATTTTATTAATTCTTATTGGGTATTCAATTTTACTTTTTCAAACTCAACTTTTTTTAAACAGATCTTTTAATACTCATTTTTTTATATACTTAACCCTTAGATGGGACCCTGAATGATACTAGCACTCCGGCCAGGTGTACCTGGGAGTAACAGCAATAAAGGGGTAATCCACATTCCCCAGGGTTCAGAATTTGAACTTAACCATGAGATGCAGTTTAACATCACACCCAGGACATGAAGACCCTTAGCCATAATGATAAAAAGTGTTGGAGGTTGCCATAAGGGCAACAGGGTTGGGACAATCATATGGGTGCTAAGGCTTGATGGGACCAGATGATTGATCAGAGAACTAAGGAAATTTTTTTTACCTTTTTTATTTCATTGAATTTTTTTTTTTAGGTAAAATAAATTGAGAAATATATGTGCCAAGAATAACCAAGAGCCATGAAATCCATTTAGCTCAGTCAGTAGAGCTTAGGGAACTAAAAGGTTCCAGATCCATTATCGGCCCTCACCAATGCAGGCATATCTAGCACAGTTTAGATCTGTGTGGTAAAGTGGAGAGCTAATAGTAGGTGTAGCACTCCACCTGAGATGTAGAATCAATCTCTCTGGTCTATCTGTAGTGAAAAGAAGATAGACTCAGTCACTGTCTGTGAAGAATAATCAAACTAAGTTCCAATTACCGTTGAATTGGTAAAACAATGCAACAAGTAGTCATAACTGAATACAAACCTATCTTGCTGCAATACTACTCCAGAATGCCAGGGTATTTAGGAAGCCCCACAACTCATAGAAACCAAGCAGCCAATCAGGACTCAAGGAATGGAATCACCCAAATACATGAATGGAATATTCTTGATTTCCATAAATACCAACTGTTTTGGGCACTGATTCAGTTGTGCTTAGCCAGTTGCTGTTGTTCAAGACTTCAATATCTGGATAATACAGACAATAGGCCAATTTACTTTTTTTAGTCCTCATATTTATCTTACGGTTCAAAACACTTGGCACTTTCTCCATTTTCTTTAATTCTCATGACTCTTTCTTACCATCCATCCCTATCAGTCATCTTTCCAAGCAGGTATCCAGTATCTGCATCGAGCTGATCAGCCGACAGGACCATGTATAGGTGTCTGCAGGAAAATTTCATGAGTTGGTCCTTGCTTCTCCAGCAATGTCCAGTATGTTTTGTTCATCTTACTTGGATGGTTTGTGTGATAGGAGTTAATTGGTCAACAGCTTCTTTTTTTGAGGGTGCTGTTGCTTTTTTGGGTTGCTGCTTCTACTTCTAGAATTTGTTCAAGACAGCATGCAGCATCCTTGTATAGTTTCCATCTTGCTTCATCTAATTAAAAAACAGCTATCAAAAGATTACCATGAACCCCAATATAAGAGGATGTCTTTCAAGATTTTGCCTCTTTTTTTTTTGGTGGCTGGGGTACGAGGAAACAAACATTTGCTTGAATGGAGAACAAGGAACATATAAAAAATACAAGAAGAATCAGTTCCTAAAACAACAAAGAAACTACCCTGCATATTGTGTCTGTTATTCATTTTTTTTCTTGCATTTCTCGTTGGGCTGAGAACTTTTCTGCATCCCCTAATATCAGTGTAAAGTGAATAAAAACTGCCTAAGCTGGGGTTTGAACTTGGTTCTCCAATTCCATTCTCTGTGCCATTGACAGTTAGATCACCTATACCTCTTAAAAAGATGTACATGTCTCAATTATCTGTTGATCTAATTTTTTTTTAGATAGAAACAATGAACGAAATATGATATTGAAGATACAGCAAAGAGCTTTTCAGCAATTACATTTATGAAATTAAATAACAAAGGCTGAACAATTGGCATGTAAGCCTGTCAAATGACTGCTTGGGAAAAAAAATAGTTTCCAATAATTTATATCTCTCACCCAAATCTACAGGGAATGTTATTAACTAATATCGAGGCACTAATATAAACAATGACTAAATGATAACAGCTAAAAAGAACTAACATTTCTTCAAAACTCCTACACAAACAATAAAGATCTAACTCGTGTTGATCTGTTTATCTTGAAATGAACTTAGTTCTGATAAAAAAAAAACTTATAGATATTTGATATACCTGTATATTATGTTTTCCTAGATTCTAAAGTTGTTCTTGAAAAAAAATCCTTACCTATATATCACTATTATTTTAAAGAATGTACTATAGAGATAGAGCCTTCCCATCATAGTTAGCAAGACGAATGTCACATGATCGGATGATCCTAGCAGTTTAGAAACAAGATAATGTCAGTCAGTCAAAATTCACCCACTAGAGTAGGCCATTCTAACCCCTGCCCTGATTCCCTAAATCCTTGGGGTCGCCATGGTAAAATGGAAGTTGAAGCCAAGAAATAAAATATGAATGATGTACCATAATTTAGGGAGACAAAATAATTGTCTTCCCTTATAAAGAAAACAGTCAGATAAGGGTAAAGATAGGATAACGACAACAACAACAGACTTATAAACAAAAAAGCATTTATCATAGCAAGACGTAAGATACAATACAAATACAAAGTGTAACTTGTGGTACAAATGTGTGTAAGTTTTACAATGTATTACAATAGAAAATGTATGTAAAAGTACAGTTGTTGCAAAGTCACAAATAGGAATGTATGTAAATGTATGAATTGTTGCGAGATAATGCCCGCATGACTTAACTGTTCAGATAGAATGTCTTGCTAATTTGTTTGTTTGATTTTATGCGTCAGCGGCAATTCCATGCTGTTCAAAAGACCCCATAGTTCCCAACGCCTTTGCTGTGTAAAAAACATACATCGTGCTCCGTCGAGAGTCCCATCAGAAGAGCCTGATTTAAGGTATCAGCCCTCAAAATTGGCGGCCAAACTGAGCCTCGCAACGTATGCTCTGATTGATCGTTGACAAAGGCCCTTAGCCAATGACATGAGGTTTCTCATCAGGTTATGGCCAAGACCCTTGAGCTCTGTTGCTATGGTCAAAGGGAGGTCACAGTAATTGTTTTTCGCTGATGATCTTCATTATTTGCATAAGGTGAAAATAAGGTAATATTATTTTCCACACCCTTGAATTGTGGTTGTGGTTGGTCATGTAAGAATTCAGATGCTTCAAATTTTCTCATTTTGTCCCTGTTCTTTTGAATGGATATCGGTTGTTAAGTGAAAAGGATATGTTTATATTTCTGTTCATAGAACAAAATAGAATTTTTTTCTCTAACTCTGGCATGGTAATTTAATTTACTTAGCCATGAAAACCATTGAAAACTAGTAATTCATTTCACCATTTCTTGTACCTCTTCTTACACTTTGGTTGTTCTTGGAACATCATGTACAATTTACCTTAATATTCTAAGGTAAATAGTCTTGCATATTGTTAATGTATGTATATTAAATACAATTTAAGTTTATTGTTCATTTTTTTCTTTTCATACCATCTATTTAGTGTTAGTGTATCCCTGGATACATTAATGCATTATAAGAACTTAATGTTGGTTATACACCAATAACACACCATTCTATATAACACCGCCCTGTCGGCTGGGGCGTTAGAATGCACCGACAGCACCTCTGCAGAGGGGTAAGACTCCCCCAATGGGGCCACCTGTTGGCCGTGGGTGGCGACCCATGATGCTTAAGGATAGAGTCCAGGTGGATGAGCAGTTCATGACATGCAATACTCCACTTTGGCCCTATCTTGGGTTAGACGGGCGGTTGGAGAGGCCCGCTCCGATCAATTGGCTGGTCACGTCAAACCCTATCACCTATATGATTTTCCCAACCCTATTGCTCTTATGGCAAGCCCCAACCCCTTTTTATCATATGGGTGCTAGAAGGCGGTGGCTGGGGTCTACATGTCCTGGGAATAACGTTAAACTATCTGATGGTGAGGTTCCAGTTTTGGAGGTTTGGGGAATGTGGAGCACCCCTTCATCATCATTGCTCCCTGGTCCACTCTGGCTCGGAGTGGTAGTACCTGTTAGGGTCCCATCTATGGGTTAAATAGAAAAATGTATTTATAAAAAAAATTGTATTATCCATTAAGAATTAACTTATTTCAAAACTTTATCGGCATTAAATAACTCACTGAGGTTGATATGCCGTAAAACAAAACAAACCAAACCAATCTATATAACAATATTCCTCAATTCATTTGGCCTGCTCGTGTCTAACTTAGCTATATCCAAAGATTGTTAAATGTTTATAATTCATAAATATTCTGCAAAACATTCAAGTTCCATCTCCCAACTATGAGGACCGGCTTAAAATTGGATAATCTTTTATTGATAAAACTCCCTTCTTCTCTGAAGACATTTCTTTCTCAGATTCTCACTTGTAACTGAATGATTTATAAAGAAGAGATATAAATGGAAGTAATTTCATCCTATTAACTATTCGATTGCAAAGGAAAAAAGAAAAAAAAGATGGAAACTAATTGAGATAAGCTGAACAAGATGAAAATTTTCATTTTAAAAAGTGGGGGATTTATTGTAGGAGACAGACTTTTAATAGATTTAATATTTTTAAAGTTAAGTCAACTAAATTAGATAACATCATTTTAGCAACCCCCCCCCCCCCACGCCGCCTCCACAAGCTTTAATCTCATATTCTTTCCTTTTAGTTTAAAAAAGAGAAATTTTTTTTGCCCCCATTTACTTTGACAGGAACAAGTTGCTCAACGAAGATAAAAATAATCAGCATCATGAGATCAAATTTTATTCCTAGCAAATTCATTTGTTGTTTGGGATTAATTTTGATGTATAAATTAAAAACAAAAGTCAGATTAATTGTTGTTTGAAATTTTGATTGCAATTATCCTTCACTTTATTGATTCTATTTTCTTTTTCTCAAAACTTGGATTATCACTTTTACAAGAAAAAATAAAATAGATTAAAATGATTGTTTTTTTTTACTAATGTGAGCTTATTTTTGTGTGAACATGCCTGTGCATTTAAAAAAAAATGAAATAATTGAATGAAATAGAATAAAATGATTGTTTTTTCCTAAATACTATCTAAATTTTCTGTTTCAAAACAATGTAAGCAAGGCTCAGTAAATTCTTATTTTTAGTCAGTATGAACACATGAAAAGTTGAACTCAATTTAGATTAAATTTAGCTGCTACAAATTCTAAAAAGTCAGTGCATATTATACAGGAGGCATTTTTTAACAGAATTTTGTAGTTCAAAATTAGGGTCTGTGTTTAGTTCAAAATTAGGGCTCTGTGTTTTGTAGTTCAAAATTAGTCTGTGTTTTGTAGTTCAAAATTAGGGCTCTGTGTAGTTCAAAATTAGGGCTCTGTGTTTTGTAGTTCAAAATTAGGGGTAATTACAATATGTTATGATAATGATTTACAGTTGCAGATGAGGAACTTTTAAACATCAGGAATTTCTGTTGACAGCAACTGCCTTATCAATATTCTAGTTGAGTGAGAATATGATTTTAAACAATAAAATTCAGTCAGTATCACTGGTAATTCGATACAAACTCCCTACCTCCCTTTGTCTTATATATATATATATATATATATATATATATATATATATTTAATAACAGAAAAATTGCAGAAACACACACAACCTATCAAATATCGGACATATTCTGCCAAATTAATAATTCAATGCCTGAAGAAGACAACAGATCAGAAACACGTGTCGCGTATTTAAGATAAAAAGAATAAAACATTTTTTCTGAAAACATAATACATTTTGCAGACCTTCTTTTTTATAAAATATTAAATTTTCTCCCGCTGGAACCAGAACAATATATATATATATATATATATATATATATGGCAATGATTTCATATAATATGGATGGAGCACTCTCTGGTGGCATTTACATATGTACAAATGTATGTATTTATCAGTTAAAATTCTCTACGCAGTCTGTTGGTGCTGATGATAGCCGAGCCATAAGGAGCCTCACTGATGACAAATCAATTAACTTTCCATCCTGACTGGAGGTGGCCTGCAAATGTCTACCCACACTGGACAGATGTGATATGTCAAAACACTGTCTGTGGATGATAATATATATATACGAGGGAGAGTCAAAAATCATATGCACTGTTCCCATAACAAATCTTTATTTTGACACGCTGTGTTATGTGCCTGTGTGCTTATTGTTAGCAATGTTGTGGTCACATGATCAACATTTGAGCCTGAACTCACCATTTTGCTTGCTGGTTTTTCAGTGTAAGCATGCCCACTCCTCTAGCAGTATGTTCTAAGGAAGAACAAAGAGCAGTGACCAGATTCCTCAGATCAGAAGGAATATCAGAGACTGAAATGTTTAATATCTGCTGATATCCTAGAGGATAGCAGAATCTGATATATATATATATATATATATATATATATATATATGTTTCGTTAAACTGTACTGAGGATTCTTGTCGGACATGTTTTTGTTCGATCCTTTCTAATTTTCTGGCCATCTTTTTAATGTCAGGGTGGAACTGGTGTAGCAATCCACCAAAGGTTTCATTACAAGTGCTTTCGGCATGTCCATCTGCCATCTCGTTTTTAAAAACGAGACACCTGAAACATCCAATCAGTTTCATACCTGAAGATGGCAGATGGACATGCCAAAAGCGCTTGTAATGAAACCTTTGGTGGATTGCTACACCAGTTCTACCCTGACATTAAAAAGATGGCCAGAAAATCAGAAAGGATCGAACAAAACACGTCCGACAAGAATCGTCAGTACAGTTTAACGAAACATATATATATATATATACAATATAAGAATTAACCACACATTAAGAGACTCCAATTGTTTTCTGTTACTTACTTACAATATCAGTTAGTATACCTATGTGGAAAGTAGCAAAGATATATAAACAAGTCTGAATAATATGTCGGGTAGTGCCAAGTTTTTCTCTCTGCTTTTCAGAATTTAATTAGAAAAGAAATTTGATATTTTATTCCATGTGGATTTGGGTTCACACAAGGAAAATTTAATTTCGATAGCCAGAGAATTTTGAAAGGCTGAAGAATTTGTCTGCAAGTCTAAACACTCAAAGTCACATTAATTTTATTCTGGAAAATGAGCTCTTCAATTAACTGAAATAATTTAATGAAAACAAGAAACCAAAAAAAAAAAAAGCAGAAAAAATTGAAACTTTTTCCTTTTTTTAAATTTCTATTGCACCATTAAAACTAAATTCAACACTGAATCATTACCATGGGATTCTTATAGGATGGAAATATGGTAACATTTATATTGCATTTATATGTGCAAAATGTCATCAATGTAACGAAAATAATTAGAATTATTGGGAATTATATACTTAAAAGGACTAGGTTTGAGGAATTAAAGAAAAAGGCTTGTGAAAACCCCACTGAGAGGTGATCCAATAAGCAAGCCAAATTTTTGTTTATAAAGTGTTATTGCACTGAAAATAGCAATGTGTGGTGTATAAGATATACATTTTAATTAATTTAGAGACAGCACCTGTAAATTAATATTAGTTTTCTTAAGGCAATTCTGTAATTTGTTGACAGGTATGTTAGTGTATAGGGTTTTAGTGGCCAGTTTGGACATCAAATCCTTATATACCAACACACCAGTGGACTTTGACTTTAAAAAATTCACAAAAGCGAAAATACATATTGCTCTAAAAAAAGAAAAAGTCTTTTCTTGTAACATAATTTTGTTTTGGGGGAACTACCCATGTAACACATTTGGAGCAGATATAGCTGGGTGGAACCCATCTCTCTTCAGGTCTGGTTTGAATTCAGAGTTTTCCTTCTAGACCAGTTGCCATACAAAGATTAAGAGCCCAGTCTGCCCTACTATTTACCTATAGTTGGATTCATACCTTTCTTAAGGGTATTAATACTATGTGAAATGCAAACAGCCTCATTTAGGATTTGAACTTGGGAGATTGTTTTGGCATCTGACATGGAATGTCGCACTTACAATCAGCTCACCACTGTAGAATAAACAAAATAATCAGCTTGCAACACAGTTGGATGATAATCACTACACGAATCTCTACATGGCGCTGCAGACAGGATGAAACCTGAAGATTTGGAAAGCTATCTCATCAAAGCAGGAATCTCTACACAAATCTCTACACCCACTTTACCACACAGATCCAAGCTGCACTATTCATGCACTGAATTAGCAAGGGCTGGTATTGAACCATGAACCTTGTTGTTCTTAGGCAGATGATCTAGAGACTGAGCTAAACTAGCCCATAAAAAAAATCTGACTTGATATGGTTATCAGTTTTAGATTAATTTTTAGGAATGACTCATTCTCTCTATCCTTCTCTATCAGTCATCACTCTTGGCAGGTCCTCTGCACAGCGACTTGTGTCCATGCAGATCTGATTAATATAGATTTTTGCTGGCTAACTCACAATGGAGTGTCCATATACAATTGTCAATAGAATAACATCACTTATAAGCTCATCTTTGCTTTTTCATTAGTGTCATGCATGTCTTGTTCATCTAATATGAATAGTCTGTGTGATAGAAGGAAAGTGGCCCTACAGTTACTCTTTTGTGGTGTGATCTTGTATATTTTAAAATGATGCACTCATTTTTTTGATAATGTTGATCAAGTTAAATTTAATATAATTTAAATAAATATAAAGTTCTAACTAAAAAGTGGGACCCTTTCTCCCATAATAAAATGTGAATGGTCTGTGTGATAGGAGGCAAGTGGCTGTACAGTTGCTCTTTTTTTTTGGGGGGGTGATGTCTTGTATATTTACAATTATACACTCAATTTTTATATTGCTGATGAAGTCAAATTTTATATAACTTAAATAAATATAAAGTTCAAACTAAAAAAGTGGGAGCCCCCTCCTTACATAATAAAATATGGCTTTTTATAAAAAGCAAGTATCAAAACAATAGAAAAGGAAATTCAATTTGAGAATAAGACCTAATTTTTACATCATTATTTGCATCAGAAAAGATAATTTATTTGTTACAGATGAGTTGTCTATCAAAAAATTAAAAAAAGAAATAAAAAGAAATAAATATTCAAATTGAATCAAAGGGGAAACAAGTGATAAATGGTCCTGTTATCTGCTGACATTTTCAAAGAACACAGCTTATAAAGTCATTATTCATTTAAAAAAAGAAAAAAAGAAATGTTAACATCTTAACAGGTAAGAATAAAAGAACATAGAACTAGACATTGAATTATTATTGAAAAATGCTATTGATATAAAAAAAAAAAAAGAAAATTTACAAAGTGAGACAAGTTATCTTTCAGAAAATAAACAGAAAAAAAAGAAAAAAGAATTCTGCCAACTTTATTTGAATTGTTGAAAGCTTGTTTGTTTTCAAAGAATAAATTCTTCAAAATATGAAAGGACAAAATTGGCAGTGGTTGGATAAATAACTGGGGAATCTGTTTGTGAAAAAAAAGAGGATATTTTTGGACAAACAACCTTTTTTTTGTTTCAATTTAAAGATAAGAATAATCAAAAACAGATCAAAACAACAATAAAAGCCTTAATAACAATTCTTGCTACACATAGAAAACAAAAGATTAACTGAATATGTTTTCTTTTAATATCATAGAGAAAAATTTTAAAACCAATCTAAAGACACAAAAAGTGAGTCTTTCGAAATGACATTAAAAGAGGCATCCCATCATGGTGTAATGGTTAACAAGCTAGCTTCACAGGTCCATTATTTGTGAGTTTGATCCTTGCTGGATGCCCCATAAAAATCCCCATGCAACAAAGACCTTGTGTCAATCCAGCCTGGTGGAAGGTTAGGAAAATATTGACTTTTTTATTTTTAAATCTTCTCTGTATATGGATTCTTTATCATAGCCCACCTCGCAACAAAGATAGTTGTATACTTTATCACAGCCTACCTAGTAGCAAAATATATTTGTATACTTTATCATAGCCTACCTAGTAGCAGAGATAGTTGTATACTTTATCATAGCCTACCTAGTAGCAGAGATTGTTGTATACTTTATCATAGCCTACCTAGTAGCAAAGATATTTGTATACTTTATCATAGCCTACCTAGTAGCAAAAGATATATAGCCTACCTTAGAAGATATAGTTTATACTTATTATAACCTACCTAGTAGCAGTATATAGTTGTATACTTTATCATAGCCTACCTAGTAGCAAATATATTTGCATACTTTATCATAGCCTACCTAGTAGCAGATATAGTTGTATACTTTATCATAGCCTACCTAGTAGCAGATATAGTTGTATACTTTCAGTTAGATTTAGAGCCCAGGTAAAAAGCTAGCATTTTCAATGCTGATATTCTACAAAAAAAAATGTTTATTCTCTTGTAGAAACACACACATATCTTATATTATATATATGTGGCTTCTTAAGAAGTGGCTTAAAGAAATGCCAGATTAGTGTGAGTTGGTGAAGAAGCCATTGTTTGAAGTAAAGGAAAGAATTCTTGTCATTGCAAGAGCAGAAAATGTGACGAAGCAGCAACATGAGAAATGAAAAGCTAGGTGTGATATTGAAAAAAAAAACATAACCAAGAAATTGTTCGGTGGGGGGGGGGGAGAAAATGGGGTCCTTAGAGTAGCGAAAGAGGATTTGGAAGCAGATCCTCTGAAAAATGCACCAACCCACTCATCGATATTCCTACAGGCCATTTCAATGAACTCAACCATCCACATCTTCTAGAAGAAAAATTTGAGAATTCACCTGTGAAACTAGGTGAAGTAAAAGACTGTCAAAAAAGCATTAATGGGGATATCGATATTTCATATAAACTCTATGAAAGATGCCCTAAAGTATTAGCACTACTCAAGAAGCTCTTATTGAAAGCTCATACAATTAGTAGATGGAATCCATACACCAAAAGAAAAAGACTCCAAAAGACTAGACCAGTTTCAACCAATTTCCTTACTCAAGATAGAATGTAAGATGTTTTTCAGTGCCATTGCTAAAAGAATGATGAGATTCATGTGAAACAGTGGGTATGACAATGAATTATTACAAAAAGCTGAAATTCCTGGCTTTTCTGGTTGTATTGAATATAACGCTATGTTGTGCGACTGAATAGAAATGGGCAAAAATAATAAATCAGTCCTGTAGAATGAACATCATACCACCTTCAGAGGAAGGCTGTGACTAGCGTCCAGTCAGCAGACAAAAAAAAAAGACAGAGAGTAACTGAATACATTCTGTAGCAACTGGGTGGACATGGTCAAGTGTTCAGTATATATGAATACAAATATACACACTAAAATCACCAGCCAATCAAAATGCTGGAAATAGACTTTCCCATTCCACAAAGTAGAATAGCCCAAGTTGCTATTTAAACCACTTACCAAGTCTGGATTCTCAGAAGCTGATCAGTTAACACAAATCTCTGCACAACTAAATTTCACATCATTTGGTTAAACCTGGAAAACACACACGGCTCAGAAAGACACCAACTACTTGAGAAAACAGTGGAGTTCTCTGGATTCCATTAAAAATCTCATATGAATGTATTTTAAATGTACATATATGAGATTTTCCAATAATAAATATTCAACTAACTGGCAAAAGTTAGATATACAAGGAATGTCAGAAAAGTTCCAGGAAAGGTGTCACACAAATCTGTCCACTGTGAGTTCTTGCCACAGAGCCAGATGATCAACTACAACTACAAAGAGATACTACAGTGTTTGCTTCATTCAGTATGTGAGAAGAGGCAAGAGATGTGGCAGGACAACTCATGGGTGCTTCACCATGACAACGCACCTGCCCACACTGCCCTGAGTATCTGAGAGTTCCTGGCCCAGAAGAACATCACTGTGCTGGAGCAACCTCCCTAGTCACCTGACCTGGCTCCATGTGATTTTTTCCTTTTCCCCAAGTTCAAGGGATTCATCAAGGAAACCCATTTTGAGAATGTGCACAACATCAAAAAGGCTGTGATGACAGAGCTACAGAGAATCCTGAAAGAATCTTCCAGGAGTGCATCTAAGCATGGCATAGAATGATGGTAAAGTGTATTATCTCAAAGGGGATTACTTTGAAGGGGTTAGTTTGTAGTTTGGATTTGAAATAGATTTTTTGTGACACCAATCCTGGAACTTTTTTGACATACCTCATAGGTATGATAAAGTGATGTGTTATCTCTCCACTACTTTTCGTGCTGGTAATGAAGATGATACTGAGTAGTGCTGAAAAAACAACACCAATCAGAAAATCGTCCCATCTGTGAATGCTTTCATGGATGATGTAACCCTCATCACAGAATCCAGCCCAAATATAAAACAACTGGTGACCCACATAAGAAGCTCTTCAAATGAGCTGTGATGAAAATAATGCCTTCTAAATGCCACAGTCTGTCCATAATCAAAGGAATCTGCAAAGAAATAAAGTTCTCTGTTAATGGGAACAAAATCCCCACAATATGCCAAAAAAAAAGCATTAAGAGTCCTGTTGAAGTGAGTTAGTGTACTGTTGATTTGAGCAACAAGCTAAGCACGACTGAACCAGTGTCAAGACAACTGGTACTAATGGAAATCCAGAATAGTCCACTCATGCATTTGGGTGATTCCATTCCTTGAGTCCTGATTGGCTGCTTGGTTTCTATGATGTTCTAAGGCTTCATAAATAACCTGCCATTTTGCAGTAGTCTTTGCAGCAAAACAGTTGCTGCTATTTCCTACTTCTTACTGATCAACATTGCTGGCAAGACATAAGCAAACAGCAAAAGGGTGGATTATGCTCCATTGATAAATGTGAATTCCTTAATAAAGACAAATTATGGTGCATTCATTTTGGGTTAATTCCTAAATTATCATGGCCTTTGCAAATATATGTGGTGTTACTAAAGTTGAAGCAATAGAGCATTTAATCAGTAAATATGTAAAAAAAATGCAGCTATTGCAGACTACTCTGAATAAACACAACACAGTTATGGATAGCTCTGAAATGTGCCTGCGTAGATATGTTTTGATTCCAGCAATTTATATCAACACTTAGTCACTGTTATTCTGGTGAAGGCAGGAGCTACTTGTTATTGGGTAGTAAAGTAAGTACAGTTGATGGAGTGGCCTATTTTTGGTATCAGCCAGACAGTGAGAAAATCTATCCTCTTTTCACTAGCGTTAGACCAGGGAGATCATTTTTTGCTGAGGTGGAGTTCCACACCTACCGTCAGCTCGCCACTTTACCACATGGATCAGATTATCTAATCTATGCTACTAATGTTAGTGGGGACCAGTATCAAACCCTGAACCTTGCGATTCCTAAGTGGGTGCTCTACTAACTGATCTATATTATTAGGTAAAAAAAGTAAAGTAAAGTCGTCGGGGTGACCTAATGTCAGTATCAGTCAGACAGCGAGAGAGTCTATCCCCTTTTCACTAGTGCTAGACCAAGGAGATTATTTTAGCATCTGAGGTGGTGCGCCACACCTACCGTCAGCTCCTCACTTTACTGCACAGATCCCTGTGCTACTCATACGCTGTGTATTATTAGGTAGCTGTCACTAATTTTTGAATTCTTCAGATAACTCCAGAGAAAACCAAAGCTTTGTTGCTTTTGTTTCTGTGGGGTTTTTTTGTGTTTTTTTTTTTTTGTATTAAATCAAAACCAACAAACCAATAGATATAGACCTATATTGTTCATCAGAACAAATAAAATCTGCTGAGACATTTTCCCTTAAGAAACTATGAACCTTAAAGTTTCATTAAGTCACAATAGCAATTGTGAAAGAAATAAAATTCTTGGGCTGGTTTCAAATGGAATGCAATGGTGGCAGGTCTCTTAAGCAAATGTCTGTGCATATGTCCCTTGCTGATTTTGATTATGCCACATCTTCCTTCTTCCGCAGCATTTTATCGGGATAAACACCAAGTATTATTTTTTAGTCTTGTTTACAACTGATTCTTTTATTTCTTTATATTGGTCTTGATTTTTGTCCTTTTTGATTGATGAGAACCCACTGCCAAGATATCCATTATAGATGCATAACATTCTCTTGTGTCAGAGTTGTTGCTCCCAAATGCTATCTGAGCAAACAGAATGAAGCAATAATCATATCACAGTGCAACAAAAAAAAAACCCACAATGGCATTAATGGAATATTTCATGCATAAATTAAATGACAGAGAATCACAACCTCAGTTCCAGGTTTTGTCTCGGTGCTGGCAAAAAAAAAAAAGAATATTTCAGTAAAGCAGTTTGGTTTGGTTTGTTTTTATGGCATATCAATCTCGGTGGCTCATTTAATACCAACAAAGTTTTGAAATAATTCATTCTTAATACACACTCATTTTTTTTTATAAACTAATTTTTCTATTTAACCCATAGATGGGACCCTAACAGGTACTACCACTCCAGGTCAGAGTAGACCAGGTAGCAATGGTGATAAAGGGATGCTCCACATTCCCCAAACCTCCAAAACTGGAACCTCACCATCAGATAGAGTTTAATGTCATTCCCAAGACATGAAGACCCTCAGTCACCGCCTACTAGCACCAATATCATAAAAAGGGTTGGAGACTGCGATAAAAGCAATAGGGTTGGGGCAATCATATAGGTGCTAGGGTTTGAAGTGACCAGCCAATTGATCGGAGGGGGCCTCTCCAATTGTCCATCTAGCCTAAGTAATGACTAAAGTGCAGTAAAGTAGTATCAAGGAATTATTTGAGACTACTAAAACCTTCCTTGATTTTCTTCACCCTGTCAGGAGAAGCCTAGAATACACTTCCTTTTTCCCATTTATTACTTTAAAGTCGACAGTGAGTGAGTCTATCCCCTTTTCACTAGTGCTCGATCAAGGTGATTGTTTTGGCATCAGCTCCTCACTTTACTGCACAAATCCCTGTGCTACCCATATGCTGAGTTGGTGAGGGCTGGTATCGAACTTGGAACTGTGGTCCCTAGTCTGACGCTCTACCAACTGGGCAATTTACCATCAGTATTTTCTTATAGAATAAAATAGAAGAGGTGGAGGGGGAGCTCTCAAAGTAGCTTTTGATTAATTAGGAGAGAACCCCAATAAGAGCAATAGGGTTGGGGCAATCATATAGGTGCTAGCCCAGTCTGCCCTACTATTTATAGCTAGAGGGAGAATAATTGGATTCACACCTTTCCCAAGGGTATATAAAATGAAAACAGATCCTTCCAGGATTTGAACTCGTCTCCCTGTATGCATTTCCTATAACGGTAACCATTATGCCTCTGTGTCTCCCATATGGAACATCTAAAATCTTTCTTGATTTTCTTCACTCTGTCAGCAGGGGCCTAGAATACACTGACTGTATCCACTGCATTAATTACTTTACTAGAAAGAAAATAATAAATGGAATTACTAATTATGGTCGACACTTTTTAAATATTTCTCCTTGAACTGGAAATTTACTGTCAAGGCAGATTTCAAAAACTATGTCTATTAATCAATTGAATTTTTGCTAATAGAGTAACATATTTTGGGGACAAATTGCCAAATCAGATCAAAAACAGTAATAGCATTTCTGATTGGCTAATTTTTACCGGAAATGCATGTTGCTGATGTTGAGAAAGTTCATAAATATGAGTGGGAATTTGGCATACCATTTTATACCTAGATAGTCCAACACATGGCAACATAAGTTCAAATCCGAGTTGAGATTGTTTGCATTTCACATAGCATTATTACCTGTGGGAAAGGTGAACATCCAATTATACTTCCTCCAGCTATGGGTAAATAGTTTTTTGTTGAAATAAGAATGAAAAGAGTGAGATGTTTTTCATGTTTTAAATAAAGGTTTTGTTGTGGACTAGCCTAGTGTAACTTGCGTAGAGAGTGGAATGCTTGTCCAGGACTATTTATACATGGCTGTCTGAGAACATCAGGGTGATTACCTTGAGGTTTTAGCACTCTGTTGTGAGTTACTATATGTCTGGTGCACATATAGTTGAATGTACTAGTATACTGAATACTGTATGATCCAGTATACAACAGGTTTCCTATCAAGTAACTAAAAATCCTTCATCTTTTAAGAATGAAGTGTGTATGAAATTCCATATATATTTTTTTAAATATGTTTTTAACTTCAGATTCCTTTTGGACCTTTTCTCTTTTTTTAACCATAAACACATACATACATACATACATCACACACACACACTTAATAGATATAGACCTACCAAATATATATATTCAATGTATGAGCTTATTTATCTTCATACTATGGACAGACATGGTTACACATCATACAGATAAATCGAGTGATAAAAATTATTTTTATTTTATTTTTCATGATAATGAAAGTCATTGAAGAGCAAAACTTGTTTTTAAATTGATGTGAAAAATAAAACTAAAGTTGAATTTTTTTTTCTTTACCAGTTTAAGGACAGTTTTTCTTATGAAACAAATAGTCAAAACATAGACACAATGTCTCATCCAAATTGAGGAATCAAAAATCGTACTTGAGGAAAATATACCATCTCAATTCATATGAAAATATCTGTTCAAATTCCTATGTAAAATACAAGGTATGTCAAAAAATTATTGTGATTTTTTTGTACTTTTTGACACTTTGTATTCTGAAATAAATTAATGTTCCATTCATTGTTCATTTCTATCTTGTAAATAGAGCTTCAAACTCAGCACTTTTATGAACATTTTGTATTCTGAAAATTAACATTCCATTCATTGTTCATTTCTATCTTGTAAATACAGCTTCCAACTTTTTATGACACACGTTGTATTCTGAAATAAATTAATGTTCCATTCATTGTTCATTTCAATCTTAGTAAATAGAGCTTCAAACTCAGCACTTTTATGACACATTTTGTATCTGAAAATTAACATTCCATTCATTGTTCATTTCTATCTTGGTAAATACAGCTTCCAACTTGGCACTTTTATGACACACGTATTCTGAAATAAATTAACATTCCATTTATTGTTCATTTCTATCTTGGTAAAAACAGCTTCAATCTCGATATTTTTATAACACACCTTGTATGGTAGCACCAATTGTAATATTAAACTTTAAAAAAATAATTTAAATGTAAGTTACATTTGATCTTTAATGAGAAATAATCAGAAATTTTAGAATAAAGACCTCCTTGCAAGAACTCTCATTCTAAAAATGAATTTCCAAAGTGAATATACCTGACCAATGTTCTGTATGTTACAATACAAGGAGGTGCCCATGGCGTAATGGACATGGCGATACGACTTCAAATTCTGGACATGACTGATTGCATTTCATATGGCACTAATACCTTTGGGAAAGGTATGAATCCAATTATTCTCCCTCCAACTATGGATAAATAGTAGGGCAGACTAGGCTCTTCAACAGTAACTAGTCTAGGAGAAGGGAAACTCTGAATTCAAACCTGTTAAACTCCACTAAAAAAATTGACCTTGTATCACAACCTGCTCGTGTGGAGGGGTTTGTGTGTTGTGTGTGTATGTATATGTATATAAATATATATATATAGTTGGTAAATACATATAAGGGTCATCTGAAAAGTTCATAGACTGACCAAAATACTGTAATGGGATGTGATGAGCTTGGCTTCCAGAAAAACAAGAGTGCAGAATAATTTTTGAATCTCCCTCGTAAAATATTTTCAAGCAGCAAATACTTTTTTTTCCTTTTTTGGCATTCCTTTTTTTTATTTATAAGGTCTATAGATTTATCTAACTTTTTAGCTTGTTTTTTTTAATAACTAGTAGAATAATCTGTCTACACAGGGCAAGAGGTTCTTTTTATTTTTATATTATCTTACGATGTTAATCTCATTCTGTGAAATATTTATGAGTGGCTGTGTCCATTTCCTATGATGATAACCATTACGCCACAAGTGACTCTAATTTATAATATAGACATAAGAAATATTCCAATATCTTTTGTAGGTATGAGTTGAGAGAGAGAGAGGGGGGTATTGTAAGTTACTATTTATATTTACAATAATTCTACTCTTAGTTTGATAGCATTTTATTGTTCTTTGGTGTTTTATGTTGCAATATAAATAACACAGTTTGAATTTCTTGGTGGATTACTATTAAGGCACATTGTAATTTGTTTGAATCTTTATGGACTTGTGGCTGTTAACCATTAGATACAAGATAATATTTTGAGGCATTTACAATGAAAGATGCACTTAAGAGAGAAGTAAATATGATAAGTCCAAAGTTTTACAAAGTGAAAATGAAAGATTAACACTATAGATGAAAATCATTTTGGTTTGAAAATAAAAATAAAATATCATTCCCGCACACAAAATTCATCATATTTTTATTCCCAATGATAATTCTAATTAAATAACACTGTTCTATTGTCTGAAATTTGGATAAGAGTCATTAACATGTATGTTGTATCACCGATAAATAGGTGTTCTTAGAATAACAATTCTTGCTATAGGAAATAGAATTGGTGTCCCAAGTTAAATTCCTGGACAAAAGAGTTTGCCTTTCATTTCATATTAGTGTCCTTGGAAAAGACATGAATCCATCTATTCTCCCCCAGCTATTGAAGATTGGGTTCTTTAGTCTTGGTTTGGCAACCAGTCTAGGAGAAGTTTAAATCTGAAATCAAACCAGTTTTACTCTGTTTTAGATGCACTTTAGAGACAAGTAAATATGATAAGTCTAAATTTTTACAAAGGGAAAATGGTAGATTAACAATAGAGATAAAAAATAGTTTTGGTTTGAAAATAAAAAAAATATCACACACACACACACACAAATCATCTTTTTACCCCCAATCCAAACTTGTAATGATGAAGTTCCCAAATTACACTACATTGCTTGTTTATGTGTGTGGCTTTCAAGACCCACACAGAGTGAAGCAATGCACAACATGCCAGCGCACTAACTATCACAATACTACCAATCATTACAATTACAAAACTTTTGACGAACCAAATTATGTCTTCAGTCTCAATACTTTTTGAACACAACTTTTACTTTATTCATTTTTTTTATCGAACTAAAAGAGACAAAACTTAACTTTCTTTATCAAAACACCAAGTCTTGCCCCGCCCCAACCTGCATTTGATAATTATCATCTCTTAAACATTACAGAATTTAATACAAGAAAACACAGAGAGTAAAGCAATGCACAACGTGTCAGCACACCAACTACCACGATACTACCAACCATTAAAATTACAAAACTTTTTGACACACCTAGTATATCTTCAGTCTCAATAATTTTTTAAACACACCACTTATCCATTTTTGCTAGCGGACTAAAACAGACAATGTTTAACTTAATTTATCAAAACACCAAATCTTGCCCCCAACCTACAGCTTGACACTTATCACCTCTTCAACATCACAGAATTTAATAAAAGAATTAAAAGTCATAAATTGAGAGAAACTTTTTCACAAGACGATAATGATCCAATTCTCTAGACATTCATTGAAATCATATTAACAAGTATGAATAGCACAGAGACTAATGTATCTTCAAATAAATAAGTACAAAGGAGAGCTCCATTATCATGAAATGTGTATAAATCACCAGATCAATTATTTACATTAGTTAATAATGTTCAAGATATCATGCAGAGATATCCATTAAGTTATAATATTACAGGCACACAAAATAACATTTCTCATGTGGCTTGATTTGACTGGTAGGAAGGTGCACGGAAATCTCAACCAATTCCGAAAGCCTCTCAAGTTCGGGGAGGCAGGAAAACATAAAATTGGAGCAAATGCTAATGTTGACTAATTGCATACATACAGCGTTTGGACATCCGCTGGGATTGTGCACAAGGAAACAGCAGAAAGTAATGTCCATATATCGTCATCAGCCTTTTTCTTAGTCCATTGAAGTATCTAAGTCTTCTCCAAGGTTTCTAAGACATGGAGATTAATGACCCTTACCTTGGTATGTTGGCTCATTAGGTGTTGGCTGGGGGGTCTGGATTTAAATTTACCTTTCAAGAAAGGGCTGGAGAGATCAATCTTACTTATTATTTTACTCATAACCAGAAGGAGAAGATATGAATTTGTCTATTTCTCTGAATGTTTGAGATGAGGCTTGAAGATTAGTATTATCTGCGTTATTCGGACTATTGTCCTCATCTTCGAAACGTTGTACAAATAACAATGAAGATGGGGACAATAGTCCGAATAACGCAGATAATATGAATTTGTCTTTCCAAATAAAATTAATACAAAGTAAAAATAAATAGCCTTTACTGGAATCCGAACTCACTTGGCCAGTTTTATTTTCAGTGCTGAAAGCACTTATCACGGACAACTCAGGTAGAGTAATGGTCAGTGATCTAGACTAGCAAACAATTACTACTGATTGCACCATACTTATGGCCTCGTGACATATCTAAGCTAAACTTAGTGAATAACTATATAGGTATATGTAATGACAAACGATAACACCGATAGACTTTGGAAAGCTGTATTCTACTTAGAATAATTGGTACACTTATTGAGAGTTTATATAGTCTAGTATTTACTAGCGAGTTCTCAAAAGGAGAGGTAATCATAAAATAGGGGATGTAACTCACAATTACTTTTACTGTATATCAACAAATCTACAACCTGATAATTAAAAAGCATTCATTGAACACAACAAATATTAATTTCCAACATAATCTCCTTCCATGTCGATGCACTTAATTCAGTGTTAAATATTAATCACACACAGTGAAATTTTTAAATCTAAAATAATTCAGCTAATAGCTATTGAATATAATTAGATATTATATGCATGTATAAGTTGATCCCACAAATAGTTGAACCCTTTACTTGTGGTCCCAAAAAGGGGAATTAATTCTTGAAGTCAAACTTTTCTTCACATGATGGTTGGATTGGTTGAATTTTATAGCATGTCAACCCTGGTTGGGTTATTTTATGCCAACAATGTTTTTGTTTTATTCATTCTTGTTGGGTACTCAAATTTTTAAAATACATTTTTAAAACTCATTTTTTTATCTATTTAACCCATAGATGGGACTCTAACAGGTACTACCACTCTGGGTCAGAGGGGACCTCGAACAATGTTTTTGTTTTATTCATTCTTGTTGGGTACTCAAATTTTTAAAATACATTTCTAAAACTCATTTTTTTTTATCTATTTAACCCATAGATGGGACTCTAACAGTACTACTACTCTGGGTCAGAGGGGACCTCGAACAATGTTTTTGTTTTATTCATTCTTGTTGGGTACTCAAATTTTTAAATACATTTTTAAAACTCATTTTTTATCTATTTAACCCATAGATGGGACTAACAGGTACTACCACTCTGGGTCAGAGGGGACCTGGAGTAATGGCAATAAAGCGATTCTCTACACTCCCACAGCTCTAGAATTAGAACTTCACCACTAGATGCAGCTTAACATCATACCCAGGACACTAAGACCACCACCTTTTAGCACAAATATGATAAAAGGGTTGGGGGATTGGCATAAGGGCAATAGGATCAGGACAATTGTATAGGTTCTAGAGCAGTTGAAGATTTCCAGCACTGTTTCCAAAAGTTGGAACAACATCTTTGTTTTTAATATGAATTTTTGAGATGAGACTTGAAGTGTATTATTTTGATTTTTTGCACTGTTGTCCTCATCTTTATTGTGGTATGTAAAAACACAAATTTGTGCAGGAAATGCCAATAAACATTTCTTTTGTTATTTCTCTGAATGTTTGAGATGAGGCTTGAAGATTAGTATTATCTGTGTTATTCAGACTATTGTCCCCATCTTCATTGTTATTTGTACAACGTTTCGGCCGATATGCCCTCTGGCCTTCTTCAGGTATTTCTTGTTGGACTCGGGAACCTTCTCGAACTCGGGAACTTTTTTGTTGTAATCGAGTCCGAGAAGGTTCCCGAGTCCGCCAAGAAATACCTGAAGAAGGCCCGAGGGCATATCGTCCGAAACATTGTACAAATAACAATGAAGATGGGGACAATAGTCCGAAAATTCAGATAATACTAATTTCTTTTGATGTTTTTTTAAATGATTGTGACACTTCTTGTAATGCATCGGATTCATAGGTGTGCAAAAACAATGATGTCATTATTTGAATGAGATCTTTAAAAGTTCTTTGATGCCTTGTTTGATCAAAAGTCAAATTATTCAAAATGGTTTCCCAGGTTGGGTGATTGCTATGCTCAGATAGACAGGAAAGACCTGAACAAGGACACAGGATACAGTGGACAAAATGTGTTTTTACAATAAAGATGAGGACAACAAGTCCGGTATCAAACAAGGAACCTTGTGGTTTCCGGGCTGAAGCTCTACCAACTGAGCTAAACCAAATGGTATAGTAAGAAATGTTATTTGTCTGAATTTTTGAGATGAGACTTGATGTGTGTTATTTTGTTTTTTTGGACTGTTGTCCTCATCTTTATCGTGTTTGTAAAAACAACATTTCAGCCACTGTATCATCCGACCTTCTATCTGAGCATCACAATAACCAAAGATTTCCCTCATTGGATCATTTCTATGCTTGGATAGACAGAGAACACCTGAACAAGGCCAGAGTACACAGTGGCCGAAAAATGTTGTGTTTTTACATACCACAGTGAAGTTGAGGACAACAGTCCAAAAAATCAAAATAATTGTTTTTATGTGACTTTCAAAGGTAACAATTTTAAAGGAGAAAAATTTGATTTGTCATTTAAGTTGATAATGAAAAATGTTAAACAGACAGTCTCATGACTTGATAAACAGAGCTTTTATAGTCATCAGTTTAAAGAACCAGGAATAACTCTGTGAAGATGGTGAAAAGAACAGATATTCAAAAGTGAGGAAATGAAAGGGCTATTTTTCTGATTTCATACAACTGAAGAGACTGACAACTTGTCATTTACACACATCTTCTTTTCAGCCAATCAAAGAAGGAAAAGACAAAATCAATGTCATGCTTTAAAGAAAATTCTCAGACAAGAAGGTGGAAAATTCAGTGCTTGAATTCGTGCTAATTACAAACCTTGGTTAGTCTGGATACAGTACCAAAAAACACACAAAAAAAAAACACTCACATGTTAAGCTGGACCACTTCCAAACCTTTTCATTAGAAATACCTTTTGTTTTTCATTCAAACTTGAGCAACAAATGAATCTTGCAGGCATAACCAGAGGCACACGTATGAGATCTGATCATAACATGACTTAATTAATCATTTTGGTATAAACATTATTTCAGCCTTGGGCAAATAGCAGACATCTCTAACTCAAACAAACTCAGAATTGATGTTGACATGCATTGTGAAAGAAGAAATAAATAAATGTCTTCATCAGATAAGCTGTAATGCATTCATAGAAAACTATAAGACAACCTGGATAATCAACTGCCTCTCATCCAAAAATGATATCATACAACTAGAACAAATGTAAATACCATATATATATATAATAACCTTGGAGGTACATGGTGTAATGGTTACTGTCATAGGAAATGGAGATGACAAGAGTTCGAATCCTAGATGAAGCTGCTAATATCCTTGTGAAAGGTATGAATCCAAATATTCTTCCTCCAATTATGGGTAAATAATAGGACAGACTGTACTCGTTAACCTTGGTTAGGCAACCACTCTAGAAGAAGGAAACTCTGAATTCAAACCTGTTAAACTTCACTTAAGAAATTGACCTTGTGTCACATCCTGTTGATGCAGAGGGCTTAGTAAACATATATATATAACTTATTATAATGGAGATTGTGTGCTTATCTGTCTGTAGCCGAAACTATATTACTACTCAAGTCACAATTCCTTCAGTTATTTACGTCACATTCTCCAAGATTTTATTCTATTCAAATCTCAATCATTAATAAAATTGTTTTACATTATAAATACCGTTGACCATATCTCCATACTAACAACATGCAATTGTATTTAAATATACAACAAAAATAGCAGTTTACAGTGTGGGCTGGTAGGCTAATTTGCATATTGATATAAAAAGATTGATTTTAATAAATATATACTTGGTATTATTGATTTTTGATTGTTTGGTTTTATCTTAATGAATATTAGCAAATACCTCGAGGATAAATCTTAAAAGAAATTCATTAACAAGAAGAAATAACTATAATTTTATTCTTTACTACCTATTTTAACTAAATAGATAAATTAGGAAAATTTAGCAATGAAAGACGGGAGTGAAGGAAGAGTAATTTCAGTTGTTCTATTTTTCAATTATACCACCCTCTGTTTCAAATCTTTTTATCTGCATTCTTATTTAGTTTTATTAGCCTTTCTAATTTGATATATTTTATTACATTAAAACTTAATTACTTGCACCCAGAGGGTGCATATGTTTGCTAGTATATATAATAACACTAGTAGATTGGTTGGTTGGGTTATTTTATGCTCAAGACGTTTTTGTTTTATTCATTCTTGTTGGGTATTCAAATTTTCTTTTAATACATTCTTTTTAAACACAATATTTTTAAACTCATATTTTGATTTATTTAACCTATAGATGGAACCTTAACAGATACTACCACTCAATGTCAGAGAGGACCTGGGAGTAATGATGATTAATGTGTACACCAGACTCCCCAGGGCTCCAAAATTGGAACCTTGCCACTAGATGCAGTTTAATGTCATACCCAGGACATATAATAACCCTGTCTTGTGTACTAGTAAAATCAGCTTTAATAACTGGTGACTAAGAATTTGATTTTTTCCGTTTTTTTAATAGATAACTAGGGAAAAAGAATTTACAATACTTTTCAATAGTAAAACCATGAGATATATTTTCATAAAATATATAATTGCCTTATTCTCTTATCAGTTTTTGTAATTATTAATAAACACTAACAATCCCTTTGTTTCTGATTTTTAATAAATTACTCTAGTTAATTTCTCTTCCCTGAAAATGAAATAAAATAAAACTATTTCTATATATTTTCATAACGTAGCAGTACTTATGCTTCCAACAGGCAAATATAATTAAGAGAGTACCAAGGAAATATCATTCCATCATTTAAAACCAGCAGTATCCATAAAAATATCTTGTATCTACCTCAAAGGAACTTTGTAATATTTTTGTTGAGTCTTTTTGCTTTGGTTGAGATTTTAGATTGTAATAAGACAATGAGCTTCTTTGGATTCTGAAAAACAGACTATTGCACATCTTCTCAAAAAAAGTTTCAAAGACACCAAATTCTTCTTCCCATATCTCTTATTATAATGGAGATTCAGTGTCTGTCTGTCTGTAACCAAAACTACATCACTACTTACATAAAAATACCCTCAGGAATTGCCTAAGTTTATCAATGAGTATTCAATTTATATTATAGTCAAAATCATTAATACATATAATAAATCTTATTTATTACCGATGTCTCCATGAAAATTTGAGTCAGATTTGACTCAAAATAGCCCATGTTATTAGTGTGTTTGAAATCCTGGAATGTGTCTTATATATCACTATGAAATAAAGGTTTACATAATATATAGTGTGGTTAATTTGCATACTTGTTTTAACAAAACCGGGTTTAATAAATAATTACTTGGTGTTATTGATCTCTAATATTGTTTTATTCTCCACCATATTAAAATCAATCCTATGTATGATTTTATATAGAAACCAATTAAAATATAATTAAAATAAGTGTAATCTTTTTACATGCATTCTTATTTAATTTTATTATTCTTTCTAATTTTAATATATTTCATTATATTAAAACTTAAATACTTAATCCTGGAGGGCACATATTCTTGCTAGTTAATCCAATAGAATAAATAGTGATCCAGCATTAAAAAAAAATCACTGTGATAAAGCAAAAGAGAAAAAAGTTCTTTATTGAGTTCTATTTGTTAGTCTTTCTTGTTTAACAAAAAAACACAAGACACTCAGAAAAAAAAAAAAGTCTATCGGCATCCATTAGTCTCTTTTAAATACATAATCCAGGCACGAAAAAAAACTTATCTTGCAAATGTCACATGAGTATCACATGAAAAAAGTTGGTCTGCTGAAATAGATATATTTTAAGTAAAAATAAAGATGACATGGAAGGTGTTGGGATTACATCTCTTGTATACTAGTGGACATGCAAGGTAATTACCTCACACATCTGCCACTAGCCACTAGGTGGTGTGGTCAATGTAGCATATAGAGAAAACACGGCAAAGACAAATTTCTTTCTCACTCTTCCTGCCTCAACAGAAGTAATAAGACACCTTGCATTTCTGTCTACAGACAAGAGGCTTTGAGTCTCTCAACAACTTGTGTCACATGGCACACTATGGCATTCTTAATATATAAGTCTTTATACTCTTATTCTGAACCAGCTACATGTTTCTACTAAAGACTCTTCTCTTTCATATAAGGACATTCTTATCACTTAATCGTATGACCTTTAGGCACCCCTTTTTGATCTCGATTAAGAAAGGACATATTTTTCATTTACACCGTCAATATCCGGTTGTTTAAACAGACGATTTTAACATTTTTTTTTAAATTATAAAACTAACCCTAACCCCTAAGAAACAACCGGATATTGACGGTGAAAATGAAAAACATGTTCTTTCTTAATTGAGATCAAAAAGGGGTGCCTAATGGTAATATGGTCCGTATGTTGTATTCTATTCTCTTAAATTTGCTCAGGAAATGAAGTATTCTAGTTATTACTTCATTGTGAATTGTTCTTACATTCATTCTGTACAAGGAAATAACATTCAACCAACTATCATGCCTCTATATTGGGGGTGTCATCATTTCACGTCGGGGTCACCAGATATTCTATCATCATTATTCTACAAAGGCAAATGTTCCATAGCATTTCTTCCTTAAATCAGTTTCTTTGGAAATCTAACATTGAAATATTCATCAATGTACATGTTTATACATTTGCTTTTTCTTGTTTAGTATTCAATTTTGGAAAACAATATTCAGGCAGAAGATCTCTGGGAAGTAAAAAAAAAAAAGCTACAAGTAATGTCAAATTCAAAACAGTAGACAACTTAAATAAACCAATGGTTAGAAGAATAATGAAGGTTATAGAATGCCAAAGAACCTATTTTAATATGTAAAGTAATAATTTATTCAGGTATATGCAATCGGAACTGTACCTACGCCACCCCAGACCCAGTTGCAAGTAGCATTAAAACTGAAACAGTAGTTAACAAAATCAATAGATGAAAGCCAAATTCCGGTCATAGAATGTTAAGGGACTAATATTGATATGTAAAATATTACACTAATTTATTCAGGTATAAGGGATATTGTGTTAATCTAATATATGTTTCTGTGGCCTATATCTTTTGAATTTATGTATGAATAAAATTTTATGCTGCACTTTGTTTCGATAATAAAACCTGACATCTCCAAAACAAGTTATTATCAATATTTCTAATAAAGACAGATGATATAAATTGAAACGCATATAATATATCTAGAAAATCTACCAATGTCAGTTGGTTGATACAAATTCTGTTGTGAAAAAATATGCTTCAACAATAACATCTGACAATATTCCCTCTTCTCTGCCTCCTTTCTCTATCTCCTTCTCCTTTTATCTTGTCTTTGTCTATATACCATTCTGATAAAAATAACAAAGTTCATTCTGATGAAGCTTCTGAAACTAACAGAGATGAAATATTAATTGAATTTATTTGTTTGTGTTTGTTATTCACTTTTCCTCACAGACCGTCTAGGAAGAAAAAAGTTAATATACATGACAATTTCTTTCAGTAAACATTTGTATAAAATTGTGTGAGGGATCCCCCACACCAAAGTATATCCGGACCTCAGCACTCTGATAATACTAAAGTTTGAGCACAAGTTTTATATGTTGCCTTTTTATCTGTATCTCTTTTCTCATAAACCCGCCCTCGTGGTGGGGGTCCAGTGGCTTAGGCCCTGGATCTTTACAAGTTATAGTGTTGATCCCAGGGGGCCATCCCCCCAGACAACACCTGCCCCCTGAATTTAAAGGGGCAGGGCAGGGTTTATTGCCCAGTACCTGAGGCCTCACCCATGAGGGGAATGTTGAAGGGATCAACGCAATTTTTCACCCGCTACCCATGAGCTTCAGTTCTTGGGTGGTCCCACGTTAATAGGGCCTTGTTCCTAACCCATACAAGTGGGGTACAATGTAAATACCTGTATCTCTTTTCTCATTTTTTTTCCCATATTTAATTTTATATTATCTTAAAAACAGCATTAGGTAAAATAATATATATGATTTGATTGTTATCTTCAAATCACTTTATAAGTGGCTCAGCCGTGCACACATCTTCATTTTGATTTTAGATTTTAGAAATTAAAATCCTCAGTTTCCGCACTTTTTGATCACACCTTGTATATTTGTCAGTCATGCAAACAATCTCAGTTCAGAGTAATGATCAATTCAATTGTTATAGGAACACTAGCCATAATTAGCTCTTTCCATATAAGTCTTTATAAACATGTGTACATACATACAGATACACACGCATACAGAAAGTTTTTCAAAATGTATTAGCAGATTGATTGCACTATTGAGGAATGAAAAATTCTATTATTGTATTTGGTGTATTATTATTATTATCATTATTATTATTATTAATCCCTAATCAATTTTTTTTGTTTAGTTTCAAGCTGTATCCATCAGGTGAAATAATGATAATTCTAAAAAAATTATTATTTCTTAAAATTCTATATCTCATTGTATTCAAAATAACTAACAGATTTCCATGGGTACCATTAGTACACTATGATATTAAACAGAAATGTGAGGGTGCAGAATTTTGATTATATGCAAAGTGCACAGAGACTACACTTTGATCTAAGCTAGAAAATACAGGGTGAGTACAAAAACACATTGATGAGGACTGAGAATCATCTTGGTTTTTATTGGCTTAATTATTTTGAGTTAATATATTCAATGTCACTATATGTCAAACATATTCCAATAAGTTTTGAAGTTATGACTACTTGAAATCAATGAGTGTTTTTTTTACTGACCCTGTATAAATCTAGAAGAGTTCTGGTGGCATCGGGACTAATGTGCTGGCTAGTGACATCGTAGTAAGTTAGTTTGAACTCCAGTCATTCTATTACATTCATTTTCAGACTAATACCATCATCTAGCAACTATAGGTTAAATAGTACCACTACTGGGGCTGTTTTAGCTAAGTCCAGTAGGACCTAGGAACCACAAGGCTCAGGGTTCGATAGTGGTCCTCGCCAACTTAATGTATGAGTAGCTTGGATTTGTGCAGTAAAGTGGTGGTAGGGTGGCACTTCACCTAAGATGCAAAAACAATCTCCCTGGTCTAGCGCTGTTGAAAAGGGGACAGTCTCCATCATTGTCCTGCTTATACTGACTTTAGTACTTTTATTTGTCTGAATTATCCAGTTGAATAAATGGCACAATGGATATAAGGGTTGAGTTCTAAGTGACAATCATCTGTAGGTTGAAGGTTCAATCCTGACTCTGGCGATAATAATATAGAATACTTAAGATAGCTTAACACTTTTACCAGGTCATGGTTAATAGAATGAGAACAGTCTATCTGGTGGATTAAATAAAGGATTCAATTTGAAGTTCCAAGAAGGTTCCCATGTTTGACAAGAAACCCTTGAAGAAGGCTAGAGGACACATTGACCAAAACATTGTGTATATATCAATAAAGACGAGGACAAAACTTACTACTTTTATTTTACTGTTCTTCTACAAAGATGGCTTTGGCATTAAATAACCCATGAAGGTTGATATATCATAAAACAAAGAAACCAAAGTGGGTATAAATCCATCTCTGGCAGGAATTATGCTAGAGATAAATAAAATAAACTCTCATTGCAAGGGAGAAACAAAAATCAGCCTTTACATTTCATTTTTTTTTTTTTTTGCTGTCAAATATATGGAAACATATATGGAAACATCTGGATGGAAATATTTGAATTCACATAATGAAAGAAACAAAAAAAAAACAATCAATGAAATCAATTACGAATGACAGAACCGATTCCATTTGCAATGAAGACGAAGAATATCAAAGTACTGAAATTAATTCCTCCGTACCAAGAATATTAAAATCTTGAAGCCACTTAATTAAAAACAACCAAAGAAACCAAAAAAAAAAAAAAAAAAATGAAACACCAACAGGTCCCAAAATCGAAGAAAATTACACTTCATATAAACCAAGATATTGATTATCATGTATTAAATGGCATCGTTAATTCTTGTCTCTCACACCAAAATGGATTGAGAAGAAGAAGAAGAAGAAGCATGTGTAAGTAAATATGTTCTTTTAGTTACAAGCACGTCAAATCCTCCAATCTATTATTAGTCTTTTCAATTTTCAGCTCAGTAATTGTAATATCTTTATTTTCTTTAAAGAATCCAAGGAGGAGGGCACTGACAACAACTCAGAGTTATCCAAATGGCCAAGAGTAAATTTAGCAACAATACTGCCAATGCTTACTCAAAAAATATCAATTACAAGAGTGGATCAATAAATACATATCAATGTATTGCCTGTCATGTAGTTATGTGTTGAATCTTATTATATATATATATATATATATATATATATGTATGTATGTATGTGGATAAAATTTTTAAAGAAAACAAACACACAATGTCATGAACAATGGAAACTCTTTATGTCGATAAGTTTTTGTATTTGTGGATTATCGACCTAAAGAGTTTCCATTGTTTATGACATCCTGTGTTTGTTTACTTTAAAAGTTTTCTCCACATACTATCAGATTAATTTCCTCATCGTACGTCCATATATATGTATGTATATATGTATATAGAAAGATACATAGAGAGAATTTGATATAATTAAATAATCACGACAAGTAAACTCAGGGAATACCGTGTGCAATGTGCAGAACACTGGACAGCTGTTTTGACCTAATTAGGTCTCATCAGCAGTGTATACCTTGATCTCCCCCTGACAGAGATCGAACCGGGGACCCAAAATACAGAGCCAATGGGAGGTAACTGTGTCCTCTGTTATGTTTGTGGATGCAGCTACAAGACACACTAGGTTATTGCAGTGGCATTTATCATTGACAAGTTGATTTGGCGAGTTTTGTGTGTGGTGTGGGCTGGTGGCCTAGAGGTAGAGTCTCTGGCTCTGTGTTCTGGGGTCCCCAGGGGGAGGTCAATTTATACACTGCTGATCAGACCTAATTAGGTCAAAATAGCTGTCAAATGTTCTGGACGTTGCATATGGTATTTGCCAAGTTTGCTTGTCATGATTATATATATACATATATAGAGAGAGACACAGAGAGAGAGATAGATAATATGGGCATTATATCTATAAGTAAATAGTGCTCAATATCATTGATAGATCATTTATATCTAAGTTAAGGTAGCGTGGACACGGAGTCAATGGCATTTGGTTACTAATGGTTTCTCACCTGTTGAATTGTATAAAATATACTTAAAAAAAAAAAATTTGGTCTGAAGATCGCATAGGCAAGAAACCAGTTCCGTTGACTCCATGTCCATGCTACCTTAACTAAAATATATATATATATATATAAATTTATTATATACAAATAATATCTATATATTATTAAAATTATTATTCTATATCTAGCTCAGTCGGTAGAGCGTTCGGCTAGAAATCACAAGGTTCCTAGTTCGATACCGGTCCTCGCCGACTCAGCGTTATGAGTATCACAGGGATCTATGCGGTAAAGTAAGGAGCTGATGGTAGATGTGGCGCTCCACTTCAGATGCAAAAACAATCTCCTTGGTCTTTACTATAAATTAAGCAAAAATGGCAAAATTTTAATAGAATAAATTTTATTTTTCTAAGTGAGAGAATAAAAATCTAGTTAAAGTACTATATCTAGCAATATGAAATATTCAAGATGTACACACAGATGAGTATTTTAAATGAAAATCTATGTCAGATGAGTAATTTATATAATAAAGTTAGAATATCTAAACTGATGCCAAGAGGTCTAGATGACTCACAGTCAGTTTGTAATAGTTTTTACTTAGCAGTCTCAATACTTTTTTTAATAATTTCTTTTTTTATGAAACACCAGATTGTGAAGATGTGTGAACAGCTGAGCCACTTATACCATAAAGTGATGATATCTAGACAATTTTTTATACTTTTTGATCAAAACATTATTTTGGCGAAACATCAGATTGTGCAAGTGCAATACGCTCTATACTCAATAGAAATAGCTCCATACTACTTTTCCTATTTCTGAAAATGAAAATTAATCTCAAGCATAAAATTTGAGCATGCGGAGGGCATTAAAAGAAATACAATCGCCCAGCTTCCCATCCTATCAAAAAATGAGTTTCAGAGGTGCTTTGATCAATGGAAAACTCACTGGAATAAGTGTGTTGAATGCTAAGGTTATTTGGAAGAAAATATCTTTTTTTCACTGTTCATTTCTGTCAGGATAAATACAGCTTAAGACTTAAGGCTTTTTGAACACACATTTTTAAAGTGTTTTTTGTATATAACTAAGTGTTTTCGGCTTTCAGTTAGGAGTTCCCTTTAGAAGAACACACAGTTAGACACAATAACCTGATAACTTAGTTCCATCACTAAGATTAAGTATACTAATACTTAAAAGGCGAGCGACATGAAATTGTTATATTTAGAAATCTGAACTAGAGTCTGAGAAGAAATCATGGAACTACAACATATGATAGATTAGATGTGCCAATGGAAAGAACTCTGAAGACTTAGATGTAAAATGAGGAATCACATTTTGAGAAAGTAGGATTCTGAGAACGTTGAAAACTCGGCTATCTAGAAGAAAGAGTTAAGTGATTAAGATGACCACTTCACTGTTGCTGCTGCTGCTACTTACAGCAGCAGCAGCAGCAACAAACTGCCTGCAGTCAATCAATGTGCAGTAATTTAAGCAGATAGATTGCAAAGACAGCAAGAAAACTGTGGTACAATTGTCAGGATAAAGTGTGAAGTGGTATGGTTGGAAGTAAGAATTTGGCTCCACCGAGTCGGAACGGGAGAACAGAAACAAGTGACTTTTCACCTTATGCTCTGAAAATAAAAAAAAGGGGGGAAAAAAAAAAAAAAAGAAAAGAAAAGAACCCAGGAAGAATTAGAGAAAGAGTTAAAGGCTACACAAAGACAAGTATTAAAGCAAAAGGAAACACTTTTATATAATATGATATATATATATATATATATATATATATACAATAGAGTAGAAACTGGATCATGATGCTGCTAGTTAAATAAAAGATATAAATTCAATGGGAGTGTTGAAATGTTCTCAGCCTGTTCATGATAGTCTAGTTTCTTTGTTTAATGGCAGATCAATTATCATGGGTTATTTCATGTCAAAGCTATCCTTGTGTGTGTGTATATATATATGTATGTGTGAAGAAAGGAAGTGAATCCGACAGTATGTAGTATATTAAGAAAAATGAAAAAACACAGGTTTAAATGGGTTAAGTGGTGAGTTTATTGGCTGACACTGCAGTGTTTTGATCTATTAATTATTGAAACACTGCAGCGTCGGTCAATAAACTCACCACTTAACCCATTTAAACCTGTGTTTTTCATTTTTCTTAATATACTACATATATATATATATATATATATATATATATCAACCCCTCTGCACGAGTAGAATGTGACTCAAGGTCAATTTCTTAAGTGGAGTTTAATAGGTTTGAATTCAGGTTGCCTAACCAAGGTTAAAGAGCCTAGTCTGCCCTAGTATTTACCAATAGTTGGAGTAAGAATAGTTGGATTTATACCTTTCCAAAGGGTAATAGTGTGATGGTAAATGCAAACAGCCTGATGGTGTCTAACCTGAGTTAAATATTTTCATGGGTTATTTCATGGGAAAGCTATCATATATATATATATTTATATATATATATATCAACCACTCTGTGTGAATAGGATGTGACTCAAGGTCAATATCTTAACCTGAGTTAAATGTTTTTGGAAAAAAATTTAACTCAGGTTAAACAGCATCAAATCATCCAAGTGTTTTGATGAAGGTTTTTATGAAAAAACCAAAACGTTTTAACGTTGACTAACTTTTCATTTATCAATAAATTCATTTCTAATCTTTGGAATACCTTGTTTTTTTTGATTTACATATCTACATACCATTGGATTTATTTCCATATTTTTCCAACCATATATATTTATGCATGTACAAGTGGGAGAAAAAAATTCTTAGATTATGCAAAAGAACAACTTTTTGATGAATTTTTTCGGGGCGGGATAAGGTTAAAAAAAATTTGATGAAGTCAAATCCGTTGAAATTCAGAATGAAATTGTAAAATAGCAAGTATGTTTCATGACTCTAAAGTAATTCCCTTTTTGGTTGAGTACAGAAATATATATTATGAGGGTCATTAAAAAAGCACAAAATAATTGTTTTCCTTAAACATAAACTCTGCATTGTTTGGAACTATTCAAAATAGTGGAAAATCAACCAAAGTTTTCCAGGCATAAACAGTGATGTGTCATCAAATTTTTAATGGAATTATATGTGATATGTATGGAAAAGTATGTTTCAGTCAAAAACATGTTTACAAATGGGTTAAATGTCAGTTTATAAAAACATAGACGGTAATACTATGCACACATTTGATATTAATATAAGATTTATACCTTACTTAATTACATATGGTCTATTTTTTTTCTTTCTCCTTCTTTTCTTTCCTTTCCTTCTACTTTTCTTATCTTTAAGAAATATGTCACATGTTTTAAACATCCTCACTTGTACCAATCATGTTTCAATTTTCAAGAAGGAACACAGACAAAACTCTTTTCTATTATCAGCGTTATTCGGACTATGTCCTCATCTTTATTGTTATCTGTACAACGTTTCGGCCGATATGCCCTCCGGCCTTTTTCAGGTATTTCTTGTCAGACTCGGGAACCTTCACCTTGTACAGATAAACAATGAAGATAAGGACAATAGTCCGAATAACGCAGATAATACTAATCATCAAGCCTCATCTCAAACATTCAGAGAAACTCTTTTCTGTATAAACTTTTCTCATCTCCCATCATGTTAAAAAAAATATCCATCACTGCTCAGGCAGCCCTTTTTTCCATTCTTAATGTCTGGATGAAGGTTTAATACAAACTGAAACGTTTTAACATCAACTTTGCCATTTAGAATAATTTTTTTTCTCTATTTTCTACATACTGTCGGATTTACTTCCATATTTTACTCCCATAATATAATGTGTGTTCATGTGGTTGTTTACGTGAAATGTTTGCTTGAAAACATATAACATCATCATCATCATGTCATGCAGGCAGTATGGATATCCATGACAATCTCTCGCCAACCTTCCTATCATTCATTGCCACTGAGAGCTCCTCTACAAGCAACCATCATCCTCGTATAGTTGGTCAATGTAGGTCCTTGCTGGGCGGCCCACACTAGCATGCCCATGAGTTGGCTTCCACAGGAGAACGTTGCTTATGAGCTTCTCCAGCAGTGCCCTGCATGCCTAGTCTGTCTTACTCGGATGGTTTATGAGATGGGGGGCAGGTGACCATACAGCTGCCTCCTAGTGGGGTGCTGTTTCCACGACTTGTTCAAGACTGCACGCAGCATTATTGTGCAAGTTCCATCTAGCTTATTCTCGAGGTGCTTTGTTAGGGTCCAAATGGTGCAGCCATACAGCAGCACTGATATAACTACAGCCTGGAAGAATTGTCACTTTAGCTTGTCAGTGAGATCTGATTTCTATATGACTGATAATTTGTTTGTGGCTAGCTCTGCCTTTCCTATTCGTGTAATAAACATATAACATACTTAGGTATTATTATGAGCCTGAGTTGATAATACATTTCATGGAGTGTAAACACGCTGACTCGTTGGTAAAAATAAATTTCAGGCACAGTGGTCAGTAAAGAAGGTCATGCTGAGTATCTTCTGGAACATGAAAGGGTTGGATTAGTCATTGTCTAAGGAAAATATTTACTAAGTTTAGCTTAGTTTTGACACAAGGCCAGGAGTTTAGGGCACCCATTGAGAATTGAAATTACAAGTAATAGTCTGCTAATCTAGCTTGTTAACCATTACACTATGTGAGGCAACAGACTAATTGATTTGCACACATTTATGCATATATACACATAAATATATATAGATACATGAAAGATATATAGATTTTAAAAATGAAATCATTTTGTGTCTATGTCTGTGATATGAATATATTATTTAAAAATAAAACAGATATATACATAACTATACATAGATACATGAAGATATATATATATATTTTTGAATGAAATAATTTTATATATATGTGTATGATAAAAATATATCCTTTTGAGAGAAAAAATTACAGATATATTCACACACACACATGCATATATACACTATTATATATTGCCACACATATATACATATATATATATATATATATATATACTCATGTACTACCACACATGTATATATAATCTTATATATTGCCACACACACACACACATATATATATATATATATATATATATATATACTCTTATATATTGCCACACATATATATATCTATACACTCATATATTCTCACACACATATACATACACAAACTCATATATCCCCATACAAATATATGTACATGTATATAGATACTCACACTTATTCCCACACAAACATACATACATGTATATAGAAACTCACACATATTCCCACATGTATATATATGTACACACACACACTCATATATTCCCATATATATATATATATATGTATGTGTGTGTGTGTGTGTGTGTGTGAAGAAAAGGAAGTGAATCTGACAGTATGCAGTATATTAAGAAAGATTGAAAAAACACAGGTTTAAATGAGTTTATTGGCCGATGCTGCAGTGTTTCGATCTATTATTTAGATCATCTTCAGGGAATTTGTTGGTATATGGAAGGTAATAACAAATTTTTTATCACACAATAACGAGAAAAGCGAGTGATAGTCTTGTTTATCAGTCTGTTTAAAATTTGAAGTTTGAAAAAAGGACGCCGCAAAATAGACGGACTAAATAATAAACTCACCACTTAAATCATTTAAATCTGTGTTTTTTCAATTTTTCTTAATATAATACATACATATATATATATATATATATATATATACCTGCACACACACACACATACATATATATGTTTAGAGTCACACACGGAGCAGTCTCCCATGTCTATAACCTTGCTGATGAGACCTAATAGGTCGAAATGTACATTCAGGGATTGACATTTTCTGGATTTGTTTAGCCTTACATTTGAACATATATGCCCGCCTAAATTCATTAATTATTAACTAATTAATTTTCAAAATTAGGTATGACTTCAATTAAGCACATATCCTCCAAAAATTGTCGGCTTAGAGCCATATAAAAATAAACACATTTGTGTGTTTACTTAACCTCATATATATATACATACATACATACATACATCTGTGTGTGTATGTGTTTCTATTGCATTATTGGACTTATTTCAGCAATTTTGTCACAATATTAATACTTAATGAATAAATAATTTTAAATTATTACATCCCTTAGACTTGTTTTGCAAAACTGATGCTTTTCATTTAAGAAGTGCATATTTATGAGGACAAACATTACAAATGGAAACAAAAACAAACAAAAAAAAACAAACAAACAAAAAAAAACAGAACAATTTGTTGACAGTCATAATTTGCAGCAAAGAAGAAAACATTGTGTGAATAGCTAAAAGCAAATTCTTATATTAATGTATATCATTTTTTTTTTTTTAATTTAGACAGGTTATTTTTTATATCTACATACGAGAGTAATCACAAAGATAAGTTTCCAAAATATTTAGAAATCACAGAAACTTTCATAGTTTATTGTCAATGATGTTTACATCATTTTAAAGTTTGAACATGTATCTATTTCTTTACGTAATTGCCATTTTGGTTGATGCATTTTTGTAGGCGCTGTATTGTTTTTGTATGACTATGTCATACCAGCTGGCTGCCAAGTCATTCAGGAAGCACTGAACCTTATCATTAGGGCAAACTACCTGCACCATGTGTGGACCTTTTTGACATCCATGCATGACATGTCATACACTTCATTTAATTGACAATGAATTTTAATCAGTTTAATGCCTTTTGAGTTTAAAACCAAATAATACATATTTATGAGTGATATATATATATATATATATATATATATATATATACACATATCTCAGTCAGTAGAGCATTCGGCTAGAAACCACAAGGTTCCTACTTCGATACCGGTCCTCACCAACTCAGCGTATGAGTAGCACAGGGATCTGTGCGGTAAAGTAAGGAGCTGATGGTAGATGTGGCGCTCCACCTCAGATGCTAAAACAATCTCCTTGGTCTAGCGCTATTGAAAAGGGGATAAACTCCCTCGCTGACTGGCTGATACCGACTTTAGGCGTATGAGTAGCACAGGAATCTGTGCGGTAAAGTAAGGAGCTGATGGTAGGTGTGGCGCTCCACCTCAGATGCTAAATACAATCTCCTTGGTCTAGCGCTATTGAAAAGGGGATAGACTCCCTCGTTGACTGGCTGATACCGACTTTAGGCCGCCTCGTCGACTTTTTTATATACATCATATTCTGAAAAATATACTAGAGTAAGCAAATATCACTGTTATGATCTTGCAAGTAGAATTAAAGATAATTAACAGTAATTAAAGAATTTATTCAATGTATCACATGACTTTGGAAATGTCAACTGTTAATGTTTACAATTAACCCCTGAGCATAACTTTCAACAAATTCATAAACTTTTATGCCATTAAGTTATACTAATTTTTCACTTAAATAAAAAAGTTCAAATTAATTAAATTGATTATTTAAGGTTAAATTTTTATGTATAAATTTCTTACTGTTGATAAAAATATTTTTATAATGATATAAAATTAAACTTGTACACACGTAAGAAAGAGAGAATAAAAGTTAATGAGAACTTTGTAAAAGAACAAATAGCCAGTAGATTAGTTTGGTTTGTTTTATGGCATATCAACTTTGGTGGGTCATCTAATGCAAACAAAGTTTTGAAATAAATTCATTCTTAATGGATACTCAATTTTTTTATAAACACATTTTTTCTATTTAACCATAGATGGGACCCTAACAGGTACTACCACTCCGGGTCAGAGTGGAGGGAACAATGGTGATGAAGGGGTGCTCCTTCTAAATATCCTGGAACCTCACCATCAGATAGAGTTTAACGTCATTCCCAGGACACGTAGACCCTCAGTCACTGCCTTCTAGCACCCATATGATAAAAAGGGTTGGGACTTGACATAAGAGCAATAGAGTTGGGACAATAATATAGGGGCTAGGGCTTGACGTGACCAGCCGATTGATTGAGGGGCCTCTCCAATTGCCCATATAGCCCAAGTAAAGGACAAAGTGGAGTGTTGCAAGTCATGGACTGCTCACCCACCTGGGTTCCATCCTTACACATCACGGGTCACTACCCACAGCCCACATGTGGCCCCATTGGGGGAGTCTTACCCCTATGCAGAAGTGCAGTCGGTGTATTTTAACGCCCCAGCCGACAGGGAGGAAATAGCAGTAGAGGAATGAAACAATCTTTTTGTTAATCAATAGGGTTGAAATCAAATACAAATCGGTTTTCATAGTGTCATAATAAGCAAGAATCAATAACCCTTTCCCAAAAAAACTAAAAAAAACAATAATCAGGTGCTTGACTCACCCAAATTTCAGGATCTGGCTAAGTACAAACACAGATAATTTATCAGGAAATACAGCACTGAGATAAGTGATCCCCTGCCTTTTGTTACTTCTAGGATTTATGGTAAGTTCATGGTTCCATTCTCATATGATTAGAGATTTGAAAAGCTTATACAAGAGGAAGATGTGAAGAGATTGGTAGGGATTGGTCTGGGAGGGTCATAAATCATGAAGATTAATTTAAGATTGGAAATACTGAGTAAATATTCTCAGATAAATACCAATGATTTATTTCAACGAGACAACTTATTACCAGCTTGTCAGATCTTTCCATTTCTGAGTTTTGTCTCTCACAAAGTTTTCAGATATAACCATGGGTCTTTAAGTGTTTTTACACACACACACACACTGAGTGTTATATATATATATATATATATATATATATATATATATATATATATATTGATAATATACTTAGTTGGATTCATACATTTCCCAAGGGTATTAGAATTATGTGAAAATGCAAACAGCTTCTTCCAGGATTTGAACTAGTGTTGTCATGCTCATTTCCTACAATGGTGACCATTGCACCATGTACCTCCTATATATATATATATATATATATATATCATAAGAGCAGGTTTAGCTCAGTTGGTAGAGTGTCCGACTAGGAACACAAGGTTCCTGGTTCGATACTGGCCCTCGCCAACTCAGCGTATGAGTAGCACAGGGATCTGTGCAGTTGAGTAAAGAGCTGATGGTAGATGTGGCACTCCACCTCAGACGTAAAAAAAATCTCCTTAATCTAGCGCTAGTGCAAAAGGGATAGACTCCCTCGCTTTCTGGCTGATACCGACTTTAAGCCACCACGACAACTTTACTTTATTTATATATATATATATATATGTATATAAGTGTGTGTTGATAAGCTTGTAGTCTGATACATCATTATTTATGAAATATTTATCTGAAATTATCACTGTATAATGTCCAATCTAAGTATATATATATATATATATATATATATATATATATATGTGTGTGTGTGTGTGTGTGTGTGTGCACATTCAGACACATACAAATATAAACATTTGTTTGTTGCGTTATACACACATCTCTTTTATCTACTACCAAACTATATCTATCAATCTATATCTCAATTTCTGATAAACATCCTCTAGCCTGATCACAGACTTGAACCTGAATCTCTCAGTTTGTAAACAGGGAAGTATGAGCATATGTCCCTCATTTTGCCAATGCATTGTTCCATGTCAATACTTCTCTCGTAACATTTAAGGATGATCCTTTGCTAGGCAAGAATGAGCCGACAGATCACAGGCATTTGAGCCTTTGTTTTGTGTCACACCTTATTATCTCAGAAGCAGATGAAAGCCAAACTTTCGTCAGACGTGATAACAAATCCATTTAGAGAAATTCCCTCTGCTGATCAACGAACAAATTGAAGCTTTCCCCCCTCCGACAAGCTATGTGTAAACAAATTCTCGTGGCTCTAATTTTCGCACCTTTTATCACTGACAAAAGCGAAAGTATAGAAAGCAGCTCAAAACAAAAACTTCAAATCTCTCTCATTAATTTACAGGTCAAATACTCGAGTGACTTTCCTATCAACAAAAGGATTTATATATTAACTCTACTGTAACTACATACCTTTATTCTTGGGATTTGGTAAACGTCATATTAAATGGTGAAGAGACAGACAAACATAACTGAAATATAACCCCTACAATCATGCAGATAATTAATACTCAGGTTCCTTAATAGTACAACTGTTATCATCTTGCAACACCCTCTGGTTAAAAATGAGACCACCTAAATCATCCATGAAAAGATAAAAAGAAAGAAAGAAAGAAAGAAAGAAAAAATTTGGAGAGAGTTAAATCAAGATTATTATACTTTATACATATTGAACTATTCTTCAATAGCTCTTAAGTAAACATATCAAGCATAATAATTTAGTTATCATACTGTGGTATATACACAGGTCCTGCTAGTGCATATATACTTTTACTGCATGGTCAGAAGGTAAACCAGGTTATAAAATTAATTCTTAGCACTCCAGCTCTCTCCATGATGATGTCACCAGGATAATTTCCCCAGTCCATCACTTTCCAGCATAGTCTTTCACTTTCTTTGCTTAAATCATCATCATCATCGGGTCATGCTAGCAGCATGGATATCCATGACTCTCTCTCATCAATCATCCCTATTAGTCATCCCCTCTGGGAGGTCCTCTGTGCAGCATCCAGAATCTGCAGAGAGCGGCGATTTTTTCTGTGAAATTTGAAAAATTCCATTAAATCTCATTTTAAAGCTTAATACATAATAGTTAAATCTTTCAGAAACCCTTTAAGTTTTTACATTTCCAGTAATGATTTTAAAAAATAGAAGGGATACTGGGATAAGTGAGGTCCAAAGGGAATTAATTTGAAAATATCTAGGGTAACATTATTCGACCAAGACTCATTTTTTGTCAATTTTTAAAAAGATGCTTTTGAACAGACTGTCTATTCTAAACACAATTGTCTACTGTCAAATCAATCATGTCAGCTAGTGTAGTACAACACATTCCATTCAAGATACTGTGATTTAAAAAAAAAATCAACTATGAATTTATCGAGTAAGGAACAAAGAGAAAAGATGAAGATACAAGTCTATAAATAGATGGAATTAATTACTACATCTTGAAACTTCATAAACGGAAGTTTATAAAGATTTTTGTCTGAATAACAGATATTGTTTGAAGAGAGGAAGGAGTTGTTATGAAAACAAAGCAAAATACAAAACAGCAATGTTGACATTTCAGAACAGAATTCAATGTAATGAAATTTGTATTTGAATTTATACATTCTGCAAAATTCTCAACAACAAATTTGGTTAGTTGGATTTTACGGCATGTCAACCCTTGTTGGGTTATTTTATGCTGAAGACATTTTGTTTATTTATTCTTCATGGGTACTCAATGTTTTGTTTTAAAGTATTTTTTTTTTCTATTTAACCCATTGATGGGACCATAACTGGTACTACCACTCTGGGTCAGAGTAAACCTGGGAGTAATGGCAATTAAGAGGTACTACACATTCCCTGGAGCTTCAGAATTGGAAATTCACCATCAGATAGTTTCATGTCCTACTGAGGAAATTAAGATGCTCAGCAACTGCTTTCTAAGACATAAAAAGGGTTGAAGCTTGCCATAAAAGCAATAGGGTTGAGACAATCATATAGGTGCTAGGGCTTGACGTGACAAATCGATTGATTGTAGAGGGCCTTTCGATCAACCATCTAGTCTAAGTAAGGGCTAACATAGAATGTGTTGGATTTTGTGTAAAGTATTCAACTCTGTTACAAGATGAATGCCAAAACTAAAACTAGAGTTTGGTAGGTGGCTTATATGGAGCTTTGGATTGTTCCATTATGAACTCGGGCAAGTTCCCTTCCTGAGTTCTGATTGGCTGTTGGATTTCAGGGTGAGTAAGAACATGGATAAGTACCCACTCTTCAGCCATCACTTTGCATTATACCAGCAGCATGCAAGGACTGTATTTAAGTTACAGCTTGTCTGTTGTTTTCGTCTACTAACTCGACAGTAGTTAGAACCACACTGCGATGGTGAGTATCATATTGTTTCTATATCTGAAGGATAACTTCTATAGAATGTTACATGTCATGGACTGATCCTCCACCAGAGTTTCATCCTTAAGCTTCATGGGTTGAAACCCATGGCCAACAGGTGGTCCCATTAGGTGGGGTCTTACACAACTGCAGAGGTGCAGTCAGTGTATTTTAAGGCACTAGTCGACAGGACTGACAATTGATTTGTTCAACTGTGGATGGAGGGAATCTATTTGATGACACAATTCAAAAGTCTTTCATAGTAGGGCTTGAATTCTTTGTAGTTTATCTAATGCCAATACCATCCTTGTAGAAGAACAGTAGTAGTACTATGTAGGCGGGGGCTTGAATCCTTACCTTTGTCTGCTTTAGGTTTGGTTTCTTTATTTAATGGTATATCAACATTCATGGGTTATTCAATGCCAAAACCATCCTTGTAGAAGAACAGGAAAAGTAAGCCTAGTACGCGGTGTGGCCTATTATCAATATCAGCCAGATATCAAGGGAGTCTATCCCCTTTTCACTAGTTCTAAACCAGGGAGATTGTTTTTGCATCTGAGGTGGAGTGCCACACTTAGAATCAGGTCCCTACTTTACCACACAGATCCAAGCTGTGCTACTCATGCACTGAGTTTTGAGGAATGGTATTGAAACCGGACCCTTGTAATTCCAAAGCGGATGCTCTACCGACTGAGATAAACAAGCTGTTTCAACAGAAGTCGTACTATTTAATCCATAGCTGGGGAGATGTGGGGGTTCACACCTTTCCAAAAAGGTAATAGTCCGAAAGTGAGTGCAATAGTGCAACTGGAGTTCAAATTCACCATGATATTGTAGTCAAGCATGTAGACTCCCTGATTGTCTACTTTATGAGAAAAACTTTTATCATTAAGATCTACCTGCTCTTTTTTTTTAATGTGTTTTTTTTCTTCCTACAATTTCACAAAGAGTACCCAAATCATTTCAAAAAATATCTTTGGATATAGAATAGATAAAAGATCTAAGTCTACAACCTTGAAAATAGTATTCATAGTATCAAAAACTTTTTTTTTAAACATCTAGGATATAAAAGAAAAAAAATTGCATTTTTAGGAACTCATGAAAGTTTAGTTTCCAGGACAAAAGAAAACCAGAATTTATCTGAATCTTAAGAATTGCAGAATTCTGGGGGATTTTGAGAAAAAAGATTTTAATGCAAAAATAAAAACCAAAAGTAAATGTTAAGGCGGCACAATTAGAGTTTTCTGCGAACATTGCAAACTTCCATTAAATCTCATTTTTAAAGCTTACAAAATATAAAAAGGTAAACCTTTCAGAAACCCTCTAAGTTTTTTTACATTTTCAGTAATGGTTCTCAGTGAATTGCAAAATGAATCAAATCATAAAGGTCAAAAGAAAGATTATATAAATTTTGATTTTCTGCTTAAATCATCTTAAGTAAATCAAGTTTGACATCATCAGATTTTGATGGAAGACACACAAAAACTTTTGCTTTGGAGACAATAAATTCCTAGACTACAATCTCTAAAGTGGAGTGTTTTGAAGCAGAATACAAGCTGTGTTGAGAATGCATCCAGTCATTCTCTATTAATTAGAAAAATAACTAAATAATCTTTAAAAATATAAGAAAAAAATTAGGGTGTTTGGGGGGGGCTGGAATGGATTAATGGCATTTCAGTTTATTTCAATGGGGAAAATTGATTTCATATATGAGGAAATTAAATTCCAAACTGAACGAATTAAACGCATAAGTCAAGGTACCATTGTATGGTATTAACAAGATTATGTGAGTGATTTTTTCAGCATCAATTTGTAGAGTTTTGGTGCTTGTTTTAAATTCTAAGATACCCCCAAGACAAGAGAAAATTGACCACTATTCAGCAAAACATTATGATATTTCACACTTATCTCACTTGATAATGCCCTTTTACGGCATCACTTAATCTCATTCATGATCTGGAATCTCTCTTTAAAAAACAAATTTAGCCATTTGAAAAATACAAAACCAGTAGCAAGCAAAATCTAAATTGGGCAGGAGGCCAACTACAAAATATACAAAATAGATAAATTAAACATTTTTTAAATATAAAAGGGTATACCTTTCAGAAACCCTTTTTATTTATTATTAGACCTGAATAATTCAACATTTTGCCATAAAAAAAGAAGCTTGTCTGAAACATTGGCTGGTTGATTTTTTTATGACTTATCAAACCTTTTCAGGTCATTTAATGCCAAATCAAGTCATATTGATAAACCAAGGACTTAGGTTGCTTATAGTACCTGCTGTTGCTTAAGTGTTCACCCAATCAAGAATTGAATAGGTTCATTGCTGCTTAACTTCAGTGATCTTGCCGGAACTGGTACTTTCAGCATCACTTGACCATAATCATTAAATTTGCTTTCAGAAACGTTTTTAATATGCTATCAGACCTGGATGATTTAAGATTTTTTAACCCCCCCACCAAAAAAAAAAAAAAAATTCTGTCTAAAACATTAAGAATGGGCAAGCACATTATCATGATGAATGTAATGGTAACACAATAAATAAACTCACTTAATGATATTGCACAGCAAACTGACTAACCTCTCGAAAAGAGTGCCTATTCAGGCATGTGCTGCATTGCAATCTTCTTTATGGTTGTCAAAGAAAGGTTGAGAAGATGAAGAGGTTATCACTTGATTTTGGGAACAAAGGAACAAACATGTTGCAAAAAAAGACATTCATGTCTTATTTAGATAGTTATATCTTTAAACCAGTAAGAAGAAATAGGTGAAGTGATTTTCTTCATTGAAGAAGGAAAGAATTATCTTGTTGAAGCCTCAAAATCAATCAATTTGTTCTTTGCTATCTTAGTACTGTTACTTTACAAATCTCCCAAGTCTAGTGACTGCCTCTAGCCTTTGAACTAGAGTTCCTGTAATTGACCTTTTCACTTCCCTCTGTTGGTTATGTCCAACATATCCGGATGCTGAGATCATTAGGTTGGCTGGTTGGATTTTACGGCATGTCAACCCTTGAGTTATTTTATGTTGAAAACGTTTTTGCTTTATTTTATTCATTCTTGCTGGGTATTCAAATTTTTCAAAACTCACTTTTTGATCTATTTAACCTGTTGGTTGGATGGTTGGATTTTACAGCATGTCAACCCATTGGGTCATTTTATGCTGAAGATATTCATTCTTGATGGGTACTCAATTTTTTTTCAAACATTTTTTCTATTTAACCCATAGATAAGACTCTAACAGGTATTAGCAATCAAGGTTCCGAGTGGACCTGGGAGTAATGTGATGCAGGGGTGCTCCACATTCCTGAGACCTCTAGAACTAGAACCTCCCCATCAGATAGTTTAATAGTTTAACATCATACCCAGGACATCCCACAGGAACCTACCAAGTAGTACCACCCCAGGTCAGAGTGGATCTTAGAGTAATGGCTATGAAGAAGTAATTCACACCCTCTAGAACTCCAAAAATGGAACCTCACCACAAAATGCAATTTAACACCATACCCAGGACATTACAAATCTCAACCACCACCTTCTAGCACAATTATGATAAAAAGGGTTGAGAATTTGCCATAGGAGCAATAAGGTTGGGAAAATCATATAGGTGCTAGTGCTTGATGTGACCAGCTGATTGATCCTTAAACATCATGGGTGGACACCCATGGCCAACAGGCAACCCCAATGGGGGGGGGGTCTTACCCCTCTGCAGAGGTGCAGTCGGCATATTCTACAGCCCCAGCTGACAGGGCGTTTGTCATTAGTGGTAACTCCTTATTTTTTTTTCAATAATTTTGCAAATAATGCATCTATTTGATGACACAATTCAAAAGTCTTTCATAGTAGGGCTTGAATTCTTTGTAGTTTATCTAATGCCAATGCCATCCTTGTAGAAGAACAGTAGTAGTACTATGTAGGCAGGGGCTTGAATCCTTACCTTTGTCTGCTTTAGGTTTGGTTTCTTTATTTAATGGTATATCAACATTCATGGGTTATTCAATGCCAAAACCATCCTTGTAGAAGAACAGGAAAAGTAAGCCTAGTACGCGGTGTGGCCTATTATCAATAGAGTCTATCCCCTTTTCACTAGTGCTAAACCAGGGAGATTGTTTTTGCATCTGAGGTGGAGTGCCACACTTAGAATCAGCTCTCTACTGTACCACACAGATCCAAGCTGTGCTACTCATGCACTGAGTTTTGAGGAATGGTATTGAACCTGGACCCTTGTAATTCCAAAGCGGATGCTCTACCAACTGAGCTGAAATTATATAGGTGCTAGTGCTTGATGTGACCAGCTGATTGATCCTTAAACATCATGGGTTGACACCTATGGCCAACAGGCAACCCCAATGGGGGGGGGGTCTTACCCCTCTGCAGAGGTGCAGTTGGCATATTCTACAGCCCCAGCTGACAGGGCATTTGTCATTAGTAGTAACTCCTTATTTTTTTTGCAAAGTTACATCAAGCTGTACAGCTTGTTCTCAAGATATTCAAGATTATTAGAAAAGAACTGATAAGGATTTAGCTCAACTTTTATAGAAGCAGAAACATTTAAAAACAAGTGTTCATGGTAACACGTGGAACTTGCATGCTCAACTACTCTAATAAGAATGTTCTCGGGGGGGGGGCTCAGTTAAGTCCGACGCTTTTACTCCCCAGCAATGCTGCACTCTTCTCACCAACACTATCAAAATATCTTGTCTATCGTCCACTCGTCGTCACAGCCAAAATGCTACTGCAAGCTTTTCTCCCAGTTTGTGAGGGCTAGGAAATAAATACACAATTACAGTGTTCATCCGGGCTCCTTACTCTGACCTGCCTGTGCAGCATGTGCGACACTAATCAGCACGCTTCAATCCTTCCCATCCGCACCACTCTGGATAGTTTAGCAATTCCCATGTGTCAGGCCACGACTCACGATCAGGAGAATGCGAGTTCAATCTCCCCACTTGCCTCTGATCTCATTCTGCATGCCAAACACAGTCGTGCACACTTCGAACTACTACGTTAGTGGTTTCTCTCACCTCAACTACAAAGCCTTGTATCCCTAGAAGCCAAATATAAATTTATAGTGAATTCAAATAAAATTGTCTATTATCTAATTAGATTCTTTGATTCTCAGGTCCAGGCAACTTTAGACAATGTTCTGGTAAAGAGAGTGAGACTTGAATTCACTTTGCTGGTAAAGCAAGTGTTGGAGAACCAAGCTTTGCCAAAATAAAGGGACATGAATTCAAGTCTAAACAAGGAACTGTTATTGTCTTCATTATATATGCTGTTTGTTACTGTCAAAGAAATATTGAACTGAGTGCATTGAAATAAAAAGACACTAAAATTAAAACATGAAAGAAAATACTAGCCACGATCAATAATAATGATTGACAATGCTTCATTGAAAACAAAAAGAAATTCTATAAAAACAAAAATTGCTATTTGATTAGTATGTATGTATGTAGAAAAAATAATATTAACATCTATGTGTAGAGAAATTGCTCTTAACGTATATGATTAGAAGAATTGCTCTTATATATGATTAGAAAGAATTGCTCTTAACATATATGCATATAAAAAATTGCTCTTAAGATATATGCATAGAAAGAAATTGCTCTTAACATATATGCGTAGAAAGAATTGCTCTTAACATATATGCATAGAAAGAAATTGCTCTTAACATATATGCATAGAAAGAAATTGCTCTTAACATATATGTGTAGAAAGAAATTGCTCCTAACATATATGTGTAGAAAGAAATTGCTCTTAACATATATGCATGGAAAGAAGTTGCTCTTAACATATATGCATAGAAAGAAGTTGCTCTTAACATATATGCATAGAAAAAAAATTGCTCTTAACTATATGCATAGAAAGAAACATATATGCATAGAAAATTGCTCTTAACATATATGCATAGAAAGAAATTGCTCTTAACATATATGCATAGAAAGAAATTGCTCTTAACATATATGTGTAGAAAGAAATTGCTCCTAACATATATGTGTAGAAAGAAATTGCTCTTAACATATATGCATGGAAAGAAGTTGCTCTTAACATATATGCATAGAAAGAAGTTGCTCTTAACATATATGCATAGAAAAAAATTGGTCTTAATATATATGCATAGAAAAAAATTGCTCTTAACATATATGCATTGAAAAAAATTGCTACTGACATGTGTAGTAAAGAAATTGCTCTTAACACATATGCATAGAAAAAATTGCTCTTAGCATATATGCATAGAAAAATTGTTCTTAACATATATGTGTAGAAAAAATTGTTATTGACATGTGTTGAGAAAAATTGCTCTTAACATATGTGCAATGCAATAAGAAAAAAAAAAGATTCTAAAGGATGAATTTATTAACAGACAGAAAGTTAGTCAATGATAAAATGTTTTGGTTTTTATCATAAAAACCTTCATCTGGATAATTGGATGATAAGATGTTTTTACGCAGAGTTAATCTTTTTTCAAAATGAAAGCAAAAAATGACAAAATATTATAGAAAAATGTTCTTTTTCCATTAGCAGTGTTTTTCTGTTTAAAAATTGTGAGGTAATAGGTGTTCAAAAAATATTTGAAATGGAATGCATTTTTCTAAAAAAATATGTGTGTTAAACAATAGCAATAATCAGGGTAGTAACAGATCAGAAATGAAGTAGAGTATGTGTTAAAGGTGTGATTTAGGCTTCTGCAATATGATTTGCTCTTGTAGATTAGTTAGTAAAGCAGCTGCTAGAAATAACCAAGTTCCCTGAGGCAAAAGGGGAAGTGAGTCTGTGTCTCACTGGGTGCATATCGTTTTTATCATTAATGCTGCTCCTTGCTCTTGTAGAAATAACTACACAAGCAACTAAACCGGTTCCTGCTAGATCCCCAAGTTAAGCAGTGATGATCCAATTCAATACTTGATTGGGTGACCACTTAAGCAATAGCAGGTACTGTAAGCAATCTGAGCCCTTCGTTAATCAAAATGACTTGATTCAACATTAAATAATCTGAAAGAGGATGGATATGCCGTAAAACAAAACAACCAGCCAACTAAATTTAAAAGATGAAAGAAAATACCAGTCAAATTATTAGTGATACAGGTAATGATGCTTGAAACTGGGTGAATTATCACCTGGGCAAACCACTTCCCCATAACTAAGTCATTATTGAATATAAATAGTTGTTACACCATTGTCAACATTGAAAGAGGCTAATATAGCATAAGTGTTTACCTATATAAAGAATGAAGTGCAAAGTGACATAAGTGTTAACAGTAGATAAATCACATGTGGTGAACTGACATTGTATTCTGGTTGAAGCTTTTTATATTCACTTCATGGCAATACTTGATAAAGACATGGACCAACTTTTCCCTACACTCTCACTAATTATCTTAAGCTATAATTTCTTACCATATCAGCCTTTTTTCTCAGTCCACAGCAGAACTCAAATTCTGTAAATTTGAGAGGGTGGGGTAATGATACTTATTGAGAAAAAGTGATTGCCAAGCCAGGTTCAAATTCCTAGTATGTTTGTGTAATGAAAAACGATAACACCGATAGACTTTTGAAAGCTTTATTCTACTTAGAATAATAGGTACACTTATTGAGAGTTTATACAGTCTAGTATTCAATAGAGAGTTCTCAAAAGGGGAGGTAATCAGAAAAAAGGGGAATAAACTCTCAATTACTTATTACAGCTTGTATTTCAATTAATGCTAATGTCCTTAGACATGAACCAATCTCTCCTCACATTAGTTACAGTGTTGCTTATAAATAAGTACACCCTGGAAATTGTTTTTAATAAAAAGTAAACTCTACAGCATTGAAACTCTGTAACCAAAAATAAAATTGCATAAATATATAAAAGGGATATTAATAATTGATTTTTGGACTGCTATATCTTAATTTTAGGCAGTTTTAATCTTGCAGATTTTGGTAATAAATAATACCTAATAATAACAGTTTTGGTTAGGAAGAATAGAAACTTTTTATAAAACATTGTTTTGGTGTACTTATTTATAGGCAACTAGCAGAGCAACCCAGTGTTGCTCGGGAGTTAGAAGGTTAAAAATATTTTCTTTTATCTATATTTATATATGGATTAATAAAAATTATTTTTCAATATATTTGTTTAATTATCTTTTATTCTTTATATATTGTTTTTAAGTTGCTTATCTTTATTATTCTTCTAGTTTTTATTTTCTTTATTTGCTTTTTATTATGTTATATCCTTTATCAATTAGTCTTCTTTTTTTATCATTTTTTAAATTAATTTTTTTATATATCATTGATTTATACTTTATATATTCATTTACCTTTTCTTATAGAAAATGAGGGATAAAAAGTTTTTAAAAACCTCTCTCGGACAAAATTTTATTGAACATTGTTCTTGGTTGGTCTTCACAAATTTTCCTTTATAAAAGGATGTGCATTTGGTTGTTGTACAAACATACAGACTGAATCTTTCTTATATATATATATATATATATATATATATATATATATACATAGATACTATAACTAGGGTGAGAAGAGGTATGTTCAGGTTTTTCCAAAGTATATTAGCATGAGTTGAGATGCCTCATTGTGAAATTGAACTTGGGTTGGCCAATCCCATTTTTCATAATAAGGTTCATTACCACTCCCACCCACTATGGCTTACCTAACTTGAAGAAGGTCGAAGCTCATGATGCCATCAGCACCCACTGTTGTGAAGTTGAATCCAACTTAATATCAACGCAGATATTCTAGTAGTCTTATAATATACATACATACATACATACATACATAATCTTTCATATATATATATATATGTCATTTATAATTTAGATATTTAATTTATTATATTTAATCTATTTGAAATTTAAAAATACTCATAAAATATAGTTTTCTAAAATTATTCATCAATCTTTCTAATATATAATTACAGTTAATATTTTTATTATTTACTGATCTATCTAATTAATTTAATATATTTTATTTTATTTTACAACTGAAAAAAAAGCTAAGTAAATAAATTCTTCTATTTGAACATTTTTATTTTTATTTTGAATTCAAGATAGTTACAATGTAGCAATATTCACAGGAAGTTAAACAGACAAGATTTAATATATATATATAAAAAAATTCAAACCCATTCTCAACAGATTTTACAAAGGTAAGAGATGGATTTTATCTTCTCTAATAACTCATAGAATAATTATATTAACTTGATGCTTCAAAGAAGTCTAATAATAGATGAGAAAAACTTTCTATCAGGGACCCCACTCTCAAAAAGTGTTTTAATACTTTTGAGAAGGGTCCCTTGGAAAGGATTTTTCATTTATCCCCCTCATTTCATTCATTTTTATTTCATCCATTCATTCATTTTAACATTAATTTTTAACTATATATATATATATATATATATATAATATTTATATTTTTGCTTGTAGGCACTTACAATGTGAATATCGCATAAATTCGATAATTATAGAAGATAATAATGACAAGTGAATTTCGCAAAGAATTACTCAGTGTGTAGAACATTATACAGACTGTTTCAATTTTATTTAGTTTTTAACTATCCTGCTGAAGTCCTGGTTTCGATTTCTGTCAGAGGGAAATCGTTAGTATATATCGCTGATGAGAGTTAATAAAGTTGAAACAGTCTGTACGATATTCTACACACCGAGTAATTCTTTGCGAAATTCACTTGTCATTATTATCTTCTATAATTATCGTATTTATGCGATATTCGCAATGTAATTGCCTTCAAGCAAAAATATAAATATTAATATATATACTTTATCCAACAATGCTTCTAAAAAATAAACAAACATCCCAAAAATCTTATATATATATATATATATATATATATATAATATAATTTAATATACCAAGCATGTTGGTAGATCCTTGCGGAGAGAAAAAACCCAGCAGAAAGTTTGATTGTAAAAATATACTACCAAACATCAACCAGGAAGAAAAAAAAAAAAAAAAAAAAAGGACCAAGATATTCGTACCAACAAAAAATAATCTATTGGTACAGTATTTGGCCAAAAGAAAAAAATTTATATGTATATATATGTATATAAGATATATATATATTCATATAACTGCTAGGAGAAAGCTAATAAGTAAAAAGTGCTTGATACCTAAGTAGAGCCAATAATAAAGATAATCTAATGAGTCAGACGAACCTACTATTAGTTTCGCATAAAGCTCTTCAGGGCTAAATCTGAGTCAGATTTAGCCCTGAAGAGCTTTATGTGAAACTAATAGTAGGTTCGTCTGACTCATTAGATTATCTTTATATATATATATATATATATATATATATATATATATACTGTAACTAGGGTGAGAAGTAATGTGTTCAGGTTTTTTTCTCAAAGACATTAGCAGGAGTTGAAACACAAACAGCCTCATTTGAACTTGCCTTGCCAATCCCAGTTCAGCCATTATAACAGTGACACCATCAGCACCTCCCATTGTGAAGGTGAATCTAACTTGATATTACCACAGATATTCTAGTAGTCTTATAATGAAGATTTCTAACTCAACTGATGATTTTATATTTACAAGTCAATACTTGTGACCACTACTAATTTCTATTGTCATGCACACCAAGTATAGGTAGATAAATTGGACTTGTGATGTTATGCTTTGACCAAGTCTTTAATGTTGCCATTAGAGTGATGCAGTATTTCCCTAATGGGTCATATCAATCTATTTCTTTACTTGATGGAATAATTCACGTTTGTATTGCCTTATTTTTGCCTGGGTTGATTTATCTGGCGCATATAAACCTAAACCTGAATTAACGTCTCAATATTCTAAGAGTCACTTTATACTTTATCATATCTACTGTGAGTTTAGAGGGTAGGCCATTTTATACAATAAATTCCTGATAATTAACTCCCAATAGGAATAGCTCAATTGTCACCCAATTAAGGGATTTTTATCATTATAGAAATCAGCACGTAACCAATTCAGTTTTAATACAGGGTCCGTCAGAGTGATCTCCCTGATTTAAAATTGCCACCAACAAAGATGCTAGATGCAGTAAGAGATAGGTATTTACCCAACCCATTTGCTATGGGTAGGATGTGACACAAGGTCACAAGTATGGGGCATCCAACGAGGATTGAACTTGCTGTTGAGTAGTAATGGATCTGCGATAAGATGCAATAATAGCTATATTTTTGAGCAACAGCAGTCATGCCATTTCAGTTGACAAGGGCATATATGGTCGGTTAGTTGTTTTTTATGGCATGTCAATCCATTGGGTTATTTTATGCTGAAGATGTTTTTTTTTATTTATTGTTGATGGGTACTCAATTTTTTTAAACACTTTTTTTTTAGAAATTATTTTGTTCTATTTAACCCATAGATGGGACCCTAGCAGGTACTACCAGTCTGTGTCAGACCTGGGAACAATGGTTTCCCAGAACTGGAACTTCATCATCAGATAGAGTTTAACATCCTACCAGGACAATAAGACCCTCAGCAACCACCTTCTAGCACATATATGATAAAAAGGGTTGGAGCTTGCCATAAGAGCAATAGGGATGGGACAATCATATAAGAGCTAGGGCTTGATATGACCAGCTGATTGATCAGAGGAGGCCTATCTGATCGCTCATTTAACCTAAGAGCCAAAGTGGTATGTTGCATGTCATGGACTGCTCAGCCACCAGGGTTCTATCCTTAAGTATCATGAGTTGCCTCCTATGGCAAACATGTGGCCCATTGGAGAGGGGGGAGCTTATCATTTTGATTTGACCCCCCACATACACACACCAATAAGAGGGCAACCTAATAATGTAATTATTGTATACAATGGCTAGCAAGATGTGTTGTATTATCCCTCCTCCTCCTCCTCTTCATTGGGGTTGTTCTTTAGGAGAAAAGCTTTTTGATCAATCTTCTGAAATAGTTGCGGTGGTGCGTAGGCTAATAACTCTGGAAGTTTAGATGGCAACTGATGCTAATTTAAGTTTTGCTGTCTTATTTTTGGCTGGATTGAATTATTTGGTAAAAACAAGCTGAAATCTTAATTAAAACTTCAATACTTTAGTTGTGTGTCTGTGTGTGTCTACAGGAGATTCCAGTTAACTGGAACTTAGTAGGAATAGAGCACTTGTTAACCCTAATTAGCTAAACAACATATCATTATCAGGTTGTGCTGACAGCATGGATTCCCATGACTCTCTCTTGCCATCCATCCCTATTTGCCATCACTCCTGGCAGGTCTTCCACGCAGCATCCAGTATCCATACAGAGCTAATCATTGTATATTTTTGCTGGTTGGCCTACAATGGTGTGTTCATGTGTAGGTGTTTTTTTGCTTTACTTTTTTTTTTTTTTTTTTAAATCAGATCAAGCATTTTTGATTTTAGACTAAATTTCTTTCATCTTAATCTTAGTTACTTTTTAACACAACTGTTGAGATTACCTATCTAGTTGTAAAATAAGTAATAATATCATGAATTTTTATTAGATGAAGCATTGTTAACCATTATTTTTTTTTCTTCTTAATTTTATACAGCTATACAATATAGACCAGAAGACCATTGATTAGTTAGAGGTGTGAGGTGTAATGGTTAGAGTCATCGGAAATGGACTCGTCAACCAGAGTTCAAATCCTGGATAAAGCTACAATTCACATAGCACTAATACCCTTGGGAAAGGTATGAATTCAACTACTGTCCCTCCAGCGCCGGGTAACTAGTAGGGCAGACTGGGCTCTTTAACCTTAGTTAGGCAACCAGTCTAGGTGAAGGACGATTCTGAATTCAAACCAGTTAAATCTGCTTGGGGTGGTCACTACTATAATAGGCTCAGTCCTAATTAGTGATATATAGTGAGTTTAATTCTCAATTGGTGCCTTATTTTTTCTGCCCTTGTGCCAAACTAGGATAAACTAAGTAAAGGACAATCCATCATCAACCCTGAGAGTAACCAATCAATATGTGTATATGTGGATGTTTGATAATTTCTTTTAGTTATAATCCCATTGTTTTCTGTTAACGTCTATTTGTTTTTATCAACTTGACCCAATAACAAGCTAATTCTTCTTCTTCTAGGCATTGGGATACAATTTGATGTTCTGAGGTCATACAGTGTATTTTTGGCCAGTTCATTCAAATTATGAACATTAAACATCAACTGACCAACACTGAACTGCTACAGATCCATCAAATGGATTTTGAAGCCATCAAGGATCTCCAATGTTTGTTTCTTTGTCCACATTCTTTACAAAGAGTAAATTGCCTTTAACTTTTTGTTTGTTGTTGTTGTTGTTGTTATTATTTTGGGCTTTTCCAGGCCAAAATAATTTCTGATTATCTAATTAACATAAACCTAATTACTGATCTCTCCAATGCTCTTTAAAATAAAATAAAAAATAAAAAAATAAAAAATAAAAATAAAAGGGCAATGAAATTTTTCTGAATGAAGAAGTGGTTCAAACAGAATGGTTAATTTGAGGAAGGATTTAATGCAATTCTTTTTTGTTTTTTTTTTGTTTTTTTTGTTTCTCTAACTTTTTAGACAGGAATGACTTGCAGTTCTAAAAGAGATGAATCTTGGGCATTCCACAATTTAACCAATCAAAACGATCTCTGAACTTTTACTGGGAGCAATTTGAAAGGCTATGCGCAGAAACCAAAAATTCAAAGGAACCCAAAATAAAAAATAAAAAACAAAACAAAAAAGCTAACAACAAAATAATGATAAAGAAAGATTGAAAATAAATAAAAAAACATATAAATGATACCGTTTTCTTATTAGGAATCGTGCTTCTCTTCCGAGCAAATTGCATCACACAAAAGACCACCACTATTACACTAAGTTGGAAGAGGAGGTCATTAAGTTCAAAACACTATTCACAATAAAGACATCTATTTTCACATACAATAACCAGCGGAAATTCATTTAATTAATAAAAAAAAATCAATCACTTCAATGTTAAAAGTAAAATGATAACTAAAATAATAAAGTTAATCTTTAGTCAAATTCCTAGTGCCATGCTGTATGCAACTGTAGTTAAAGTTTATATGAATAATTTTGAATTTTTCGGACTGTTGTCCTCATCTTTATTATGGTATGTATAAACACAAAGTTTCAGCCACTGTATCTTCCCCGCTTCCTAAGGTGTTTCCTGTGTATCCAAGTATAGTAATGATCCAACCAGGGAATTCAATTTTAATAGTTTAACAGTCGATCAATTTCCCTGGTTGGATCATTACTAAACTCAGATACACAGGAAACACCTAAGAAAGGCTAGAGGGTACAGCAGCTGAAACGTTGTGTTTATACATACCACAATAAAGATGAGGACAACAGTCCGAAAAATCTAAATTATTCACATCAAACTTCATCTCAAAAATACAGACACATTAAATCTTCTACTTCATTTTATTTATTTGCTAGTTCAAATTTAGCAGAGAAACAGGTTAGTATGAAAAGATTTGAATACCACTCTAGAAATGAATGCTATTTCTATCAAGAGTTATGTCCTCTTCATCAATTAAATGTTTGGAGAGGTGACTCTGCCACTGTAGATGGAGCTAACAAAATCTACATATAAGTCATCATACTAATTTGCATAGGATTGGTGCTAGTCAGCTATTAACCAATAGTCTGTGTAATAAAATTGGTATCAGTTGGACAGTGAAGGAGTCTATCCCCTTTTCAGGGAGGTGTTTTTTGCATCTAAGGTGGAACACCATACTTACCATCAGCGCCACCCTTTACCACACAGATCCAAGCTGTTCTACTCATGCTGGGATGGCAAGGCTGGTATCAAGCCCAGAACTAAGTGGTTCTGAAGCAGATGCTCTACCAACTGAGCTAAACTAGCCCCTTTAGACACATATGTGTTTGATCCAGACAAATTTCCTGATTTTATACAGAAAATATTCTTTTTTTATTGTATATGTATGTGTATGTACATATATGTATATACATATATATACAGTGAGGGGGTAAACTTTTTTATTCAGTTCTTTTTATTGTTCTAACACCAACTTGTTATATTTACATTATTATAATATTTTATCGTTATTTACAGATTTTTGGGAAAAGCTTTAAAAAATTTTGCCAAAAAATGTGGTACTTTTTGGAAGATATTGCAGTAATTTCAACCAAAATAATTGTATTATTAAACCTAAGCTCTACATAACTATAGTAAAGCAATGGTATGAAAAGTTAAATGAAGCAAGCAAGTTTATTCTCAGTACAGATTCATTGATGTAAACAGCTGGAAACTTAAATCATATAAGTGTGATGTAAAGTGTTATTGAGTACAGGGTCTCATAACAGGGTGGTGATTGATGGCTGAGAGGTCAAGATGATAAGCCAGCCAGTGAACTGAATGAAATAGAATTTGGGTTAAAATCTGCACACTATTAGATAATAAGTGATAATGGGAGAACGAACCAGTTTTTAAGTTACTTTTAGGGTTTTGGAAGTTGAAATTGAGATACAGAAGAGAACAATTGTGTTTGAAAGACTCAGGGCTTTAGCCCTTTCTTATTCTGTTTGAGCTACCATACAAAAGATGGCTAGGCAACTGTTCATCTTTCTCTAATGATGGTATGAAATCTTTCTACACAGACTTTATATATGTAAGAGGATAATCCCAAAGTTAAGGTCTGTAAAATATTTAGAAATCACAGAAACATTTATCATTTATTGTCAATGATGTTTATATCATTTTAAATTTTGTGTATCTTCCACCCTTCCTAAGGTGTTTCCTGTGTATCAAAGTATAGTAACGATCCAACCAGGGAAATCATTTTTAATAGTTTAACAGTCGATCAATTTCCCTGGTTGGATCATTACTAAACTCAGATACACAGGAAACACCTAAGAAAGGCTAGAGGATACAGCAGCTGAAACGTTGTGTTTATACATACCACAATAAAGATGAGGACAACAGTCCGAAAAATCTAAATTATTCACATCAAACCTCATCTCAAAAATACAGACAAATCAAATTTTATACTTCATTTTATTTATTTTCCAGTTCAAATTTAGCAGAGAAACAGGTTAGTTTGAAAAGAGGCTCAGAGTTGAGTGGTATTCACTCTAGAAATGAATGCTATTTGAAGAAAAATATTTAGAAATCACAGAAACATTTATTATTTATTGTCAATGATGTTTACATCATTTTAAATTTTAAACGTATCTATTTTTCTACATAATCACCATTTTGATTGATGCACTTTTGTAGGAACTTTTGTATGTCCATGCCATACCAGCTTGCCGCGATGTTGTTGAGGAAGTTTTGAACCTCATCATCATCGAAAACTCCCGACACATCTTGTAGACATGCTTGTTAATTGGCAATGATTTTCAATCAGTTTAATGACTTTTGCATTCTAAAACTGAATAACAATGCAAACTTCACACTTGGTGGTAGAGTTAATTGGGAGCTCCATTAGAAAAATCTGCCAAGCCAAGACTGAGTGGAGCAGCAAGGGAAGTGCATGCACAACACAACAGTGCTGCCAATAGGTGCATGAACAGTTTCCCTGCATCCTCAATATATTCAGCAGTGTAGCTAGACCAATGGACAAAGAGGGTCACAGCTATTTTAACTAAGCATCAGGTTGCTTTTATTGAAAAACATCAGGTAACTGAATGAAGAAACTACATGTCACAAAGCATGTGATAAACTAAGTTTTGGCTTGTTTTTTTTATGGCATATCAACCTCAGTAGGTCATTTAATACCGACAAAGTTTTGAAATAAGTTAATTCTTAATGGATACTCAATTTTTTTATTAACACATTTTACCACTTAACTCATAGATGGGACCCAAACAGGTACTACCACTCTGGGTTAGAGTGGACCTGGGAGCAATGATGATGAAGGGGTGCTCCACATTACCCAAACCTCCATAACTGGAACCTCACCATCAGATATAAAGTCTGTGTAGAAAATTTTCATACCATCACTCCCAGGACATGAAGACCTTCACCTTCTACCACCCATATGATAAAAAGGGTTGGGGCTTGCCATAAGGGCAATAATGTTGGGGCAATCATATAGGAGCTAGGGCTTGACATGACCAGCCGACTGATCAGAGTAAGGGCTAAAGTGGAGTGTTGCATGTCATGGACTGCTCAACCACCTAGGTTCCATCCTTAAGCATCATGGGTCGCCACCCGCAGCCAACAGGTGGCCTCTGGGGGAGTCTTACCCCTCTGCAGAGGTGCAGTCGGTGTATTCTAACACCTCAGCCAACAGGGCGGGTGATAGCCTAAGTACATATCATAAATAAGTACAGATTATGTGCTGATGTAGATTTAGCTAGCAAATACATATATAATGTGATTAAAGAAAATTGCTGTTTGAGGAGTATTTGTAGGCCATTTGTTGTTTTCCCTGGCTCCAGAGTTTCTAGAACTTCTAGGTATATGTGGTCATTTTATTATGAGTATCCAAACAATTTGCATTGGAGAAAACTTATTCATCGTTTGACTGCTCTCTGTCTCTCTACTCTCCAACTAAAGAAAATAAAGGTTTTCAACTATAGAACATATTTCTACCTGCCTGCTAAAAAAGAATAAGAGAAGTAAAGTTGAAAGGAAGAAATCGTCAACGAAGAAGAAGAAGAAGAAGAAGAAGAAGAATTAATCGAAAAAATTGTTAGCAATAAAAGTTAATAAAGTCCCTGCAAAAAAATATTAAATGCAATTTATTTTGAACGAATATTTTTGTCCCCCCCCTTTTTGTTATTCCTTTTATCATTGAAATAGAATTGCTTTTTCATTTACCTTTTTGCATAATACTTAAGATTATCTTGATACACATATGCTGAGTAAATATGAGAATGTTTCACTTCTGTTAATGTGAAAAAGAAGAAGAAGAAATCGTAAAGAAAAGATGAATATGACAATGAAGTTAAAACAAGAATAGAAAGTGTTGTAGTAGGAGTTGGAGAGTTAGAAGAAAAAGAAGGAAGTCGAAAATATCAAAGAAGAAGAGGTACATAATTGAATACATTTGAGTACAGACTAAAGAAAGAGAGACAGACAGAGAGACAGACAGAGACAGACAGACAGTGATATGGAGATCGATAGATAGATAGATAGATAGATAGAAAGAAAGAAAGAAAGAAAGAAAGAAAGAAAGAAAGAAAGAAAAAGAAATAAATATAAAAAGAAGAGAAGATTATTGGCCATTACTGAAAAACTATACATTACTATTATACAATGCATAACCATTAAAACCTATTTTATTGCCCTAAGAACATTCTTCTTTCTGATAACAAAGGGACATAATCCATGCTGATCTGTTTTTATTGAACCTTTTTCGTGTTCTACAACAATTTATGACAAGTGACAAAATCAATATTTTGGTAGTTAATCATAGAAAAGAACAGTTTTTCCTGAAGGTCTAATATAATTGGTCTCTCTACTGCCATCTGAAATACCTTGCCTGAAGAGCTCAGCAAAATTGGAACTGTTTATGTCAAAATGATTGACAAGTATCAGAGAATTTGGCAATGGAAACTTTGATGCCAAAGACCCAGAATATTTAAAAAGAGAAATTTGCAATAACCCAGCTAAACTCAGAAATAAATGTTATTCATATCTTGAAAATAATAAAAAATAAAAAAATAAATTAAAAAATTAAAATACAGAAAAGATGAATTTGCAAGAACTTTGTCTTGTAAGAAATATAATTGTCTCTGTCTTTCACATGATCTTGTAAAAAAAAAATTAATAAAAAATAAAGCAAGATATTTACACATTTCTTTTTTTTTTTTCATTAATGGATCCAATTTTTTTTAGATAAATTTCCTTCAAGGTTACACAATACAATGTGTTGGCTAAGATGATATTTCTTGCTAAGATAAACCAACTCTATAGTATATAATACTCATGTTCCTTAAAAGTATGACCATGATCATCTTGCAACACTCTCTGGTTAAAAATGAGACCATCCAAATCTCCAAGAAGAAATGAAAAAATGTAAATCCTGATTAGCTGGTGTTGCTTATCCACCAAATTCTTATTTCCTATGAGTGTCATCACCTCAGCTAAATAATGGACTATTCCATTTTTATTAGAAAGAAAGAAATGAAAGAAAAAGAACATGCTACACAGAAAAAATATAATAGGAAAGAAAGAGAGAGAGAGAGAGAGAGAGAGAGAGAGAGAGAGAGAGAGAGAGAGAGAGCCTGTGGAAGCAATAACACTAATCTGTTTCAATCAAACATAAGGAAAGAAGGAAAAAAAAGAAAAAAATGGTGAGAGAGAGTTAAATCAAGACTATTATACTTTTTACATATTGAAATGCAATAGCTCTTAAGTAAACATTTCAGATATTGTAATAATTAAATTGTCATACTATGGTATATCCACAGGTCCTGCTAGTAATATATAGTTTATTTTATATCCCTTCCATCAAGGTTGGTGATGAAGCTCATAACCTTTTACGGTGACTTCTTGGGTTGGTAATGTAGTTATGGGAGAGTGGTTCATATAACCATACTTTCCTATATCAACTCTTAGCAACAGGTTTCTGCTACAGAGTTTGGATTGGAAAGTTTTTTTTTGTTCCTCTGATATACTCCCTTTCTAACCTTTTCTTTCATCTTAATGGATTGCACTTTTAATATTCCCAGGTATTTGTAGATTTCTTTTTCTCCAAGTGTTCAGATGCTTTCTTGATTGGGCAGTTCTATTCCTTCAGTTGCTTCTCTTTTTCCATTTTCATTATAAGCATATTGTAATTTTCAATACCAAATTAAATTTCTATATATTGGTTTTAAAATCTAATAACTTGAAATAGGGTTTCTGTTTCTTTTCATTGTTGGTAAAAATCTTAATATGATCCAAATAGGTGATATATGTTTCCTTTAGTGTTCCTCTTCTTCAATATGGGTGTAGTGGTTAACATGTTGGACTGCGACATTGTAGGAAGTGAGTTCAAACTCCAATAGTGCTGTTATGTTCACTTTCAGACTTCTATCATAGGGAAAGGTATGAAACCAATAATCCCCCAGCTATGGGCTAATAGTACCACTACTGTTCTTCAGGGAGGGTTTTGGCATTAAATAACCCATGAAGTTTGATATGCAATTAAACAAAGAAAGCAAACCAATCTTCTTTAATATTTTAATTTTTTTCCTCACTTTATTTGTCTTTTTCTTATTTAATTTTTTTTTTTCCTTTTATTTATATCTTCTTTTTCTCTGTTTCTTATCTTCTTTCTTTTCTTAAGAATTTTTTAGTTGTTTTTTTCCCCCTAATGTTCTATGTTTGTTTCTATATTTTAAAATTATTTCTATTATTGTGTGGCATTTCAAACCCTGAGAAATACTTGTCAATCAATCTCAGGGAACATTGCTCTGACATTTGTTTTATCATTTATATAATACGGAAGATTAAACCATATAACATTTTGTTGCCTGTTGTGTCATAGAATTTTGCTTACTAATTTATGTCAACGTGAGAATAGAGAATGCTACTTTTTAAGGGCATTTTTTTATTCTGTTTTTGCTCTATTAAAGATTTTGGCATTGGATACAATGACAATTATATATATATATATATATATATATATATATATATATATATATATGTGTGTGTGTGTGTGTGTGTGTGTGTACTTTGTTACATTTTGAGTGAGAATGATATGTAAAGGTACATTATTAGGTTTTTCGATAAAGCTTGGGTATCTCTTTCATAAGGTCAGAAGTCACATTGTGAAAATGAATCAGTTTCAACTTTGACATTATGTCCAAGCTTACACTTTATTCTTTAAACATTTTTATAAACCTGTTCCAGCTCCAATCCATCCACCTATTATGATTATTCTACGATTATTCTTTACGAGTTTTTCACACCAGAATTAGCTGGGAGTCTTTCACTGTAGTCTGAGTGACAGCAAGTCTTCTCAGATCTACAAGACTCTTCTGGGTATTCTCTTTCTGATTTCCAATTCCCCCCCCCCAGTCTTTTTTAAAACTTTGGGGACTTTTCCAATTGGTATCACCATTATTCTCATGTTCCACTGTTTTTTTGTTTTTTTTTCAGTTGTCTGGCAAAGTTCAAGTATTTGTCTATCTTTTTTCTTTCTTTCATTTTCCCTCTGTGGTATTCTTAAATAGCAAAATCCACCAGATGATGAGGATGATGATGATCATCATCATCAGCAACAGCAGCAGTAATAGTCCATCCTCATAATATAGGCCAAAGTTTTCCTTATCAAAATTTTCCTTTTCTTTTCCTCTTTGTTTCTATCAATATTTCGTTTATAATAAGCAAAGGATGTTTATGAACATATGTTATTTTTCCTTTCAATTTCTCCAAAACTTCAGCAATCACTGACATCAAATAGTGCCAAGAATTTTGCTGTTCTTTAGACACATCCAAAAGGGCATTTTCAATAAGCTTCTTCATGATAGCTCCAAGATTCTCAACAGGAATGAAGACAGGTTAATTGCTTGCCCACCAGCCAGGAAATTAAGATTTTCCAACCTATGGTCAACTCTGAGGATGACGCACAGGATACATGATGTATTTAATGAGTCTGGCTTCAAATTCCACAAAATAGGACAAATATCTAATCTTCGTACTCAACTCACATAAAAAATTCTAGAAAAATATAAGAAGTCAATGTATGTGTATCTGCCACATAAGCAGAATGTAACAGATTTTAACAGGTTTGAATTCAGAGTTTTCCTTCTCTTAGTCTTGTCACCATACCAAGGTTAAAGAGCCCAGTCTATCCTATTTACCCAATACTGGAGAGAGAATAGCTGGATTCATACCTTTCCCAAGTGTATTCTACAAATTCCACAAAATGGAACAAATATTTATCCTCATGATCAACTCACATAAAAAGTTTTTTTAAAAAGTAAGTAAAGTTGTCGGGGTGGCCTAAAGTCGGAATCAACCAGACAACGAGAGAGTCTATCCTCTTTTCACAAGTGTTAGACCAAGGAGATTGTTCTCTTAGTGTCTGAGATGGAGTGCTACACCTACCATCAGCTACTCACTTTACTGCACAGATCCCTGTGCTACACATACAGCTGAGTTGGTGAGGGCCAGCATCAAACCAGGAACCTTGAGGTTACCAGCTGGACACTCTACTGACTGAGCTAAACCGGACACATAAAAAGAACCCAGAAAAATACAAGGTCAATTTTTATGTATTTAACAAACCTCTCCACATGAGCAGAATGTGACAAAAGGTCAGTTTTTTCTTTAAGCATTTAATACGTTTGAATTTAGAGTTTTCCTACTCCTATACTGGTTGCCATACTATGTTTAATTCAAACAGCCTTGTCCAGGATTTGAACTCTGGTCCACATGTCTATTTCCTATGATGCTAACTCTTACACCACAAGTCAATGTATATATCTATCTCTCTCTTGGACCTCTTTGCTTCAAGGTGTCGAGCAAGGGTGTCGCCACTGAAGGCAGTCCTGAGCCAAATTTTTCCTGCTGGTAGGGTTGATGTTAAAGAACTTGAGATTATTTTGTATTGATTACTCAAATACATATATTAACTTATACTACAAATCAATGTACAAAGTGTGTCATAAAAGTATTGAGATTGAAGCTGTATTTACCAAGACAGAAATGAACAATGAATGGAACATTAATTTTTTTTCAGAATACAAGGTGTGTCATAAAAGTGCTAAGTTGGAAGCTGAATTTACTAAGATAGAATTGAACTATGAATGAAACATTATTTTTTTCAGAATACAAGGTGTATCATAAAAGTGCTGAGTTTGAAGTTGTATTTATCAAGATAGAAATGAACAATTAATGGAACGTTAATTTTTCAGAATACAAGGTGTGTCAAAAAGTGCCAAAAAATCTTGATACTTTTTTGATACGCCTTGTATATCATTATCAGTATGATTCCGTTTCATCCAAAATAGTATGAATGGTCTTTTTGGAGTGAAACATCTAGTTACAAAAATATCACTTTTTTTATTATGAGTCTGTCTTTACTTTTTTCTTTTTTCTTTTCTCTCTTAATTTATAAGCACATCAGATTCTTTAGATTCTATAAGTCGGGAAGGCAAAGAATAATCAGTCTTTTCCTGTAAAGCACAAATCACTTTTAAAAATTTCATTAATACCTAACAATTTGCTGTCTCTGTATTCATTTCTTAGCTAGACTACTGACAGAATAAGACGAATCAATAATTCCAGAAAAGAAGAAATAAAACTGAATAGAGAAAAAGGTGTTTTTCCAAGAAAACATTGTATGTGAATGTGATCATTTTCTAGTCTTTCAAATTGGCTTCACTTGAATATCTATCACTAATATTTGGAATATGAACAAATCTTTCAAAAGAATTCTGATCTATTAGTTTCTCTTTTCTGTTGTGTCTTTTCCTGTCCATCAATTTGTCTTGATTTATTATTTTTTTCTTAAATTACTCTTTCTCTTCTTTGTGACATTATTTTATTTATTCTCTTATTGTTTTTTTTTCTTTTTTCTTTTTTTTTTTTTTGATACCGAGTTTCTTTAATTTTTCCTTCTCTATTTATTGTTTCTTTTTTTCTCTTCCTTTTTTCCTCAGATTTTTTCTTTCTTTCTTTCTTCTTCTTCTTAAATTCTCTGTGACATTATTTTATTTATTCTCTACTGGTCTGTCTTTTTTTTTCTTTTTTTTGTACTTTCTTTAATTTCTCCTTCTTTATTCATTTTTTCTCTTTTTTTCTATTCCTTTTTTTCCTCAAATTTTTTCTCCTTTAATTTATTTATTTCTGTTTTCTTCTCTTTTTTTTCTCTTTTTCACTCTTCCTCTTCTCTTGTTCTTTTCTTTTTCTTCCATTTTTCTGTTTTTTTCTTTATTTTTACCCTTCCCTTTTCTCTTTTCCTTTCCTTTTCATTTTTATCCTTTTTCTTTTTTATATTTCTTTTTCTTCCTTCTCTTTTCTTTCTTTTACTTCCTTTTTCTCTTATTTTTTCTTCCTTTTTTTTCTTGCTTTATTTTTTTTCTTTGAAACTTTTATTGCTTGAATTTCCTTTCTTTGAATATTTTCTTCTTATAATTCCTCTCTTTTTAAGAAAGTTTCTCTTCTTCATCCTTTGAAATCTTTGAAAGTTTCTCTCCTCCTCCTTTTCTGAAACCTATTTTTTTCTTCCCTTTATTTATTCTTAAATTATTCTTCATTTTTTTTCTTCCCTTATATCATTCTTTCTCTTTCTCAGTGTTTGAGTTTTTCTTTCTTCTATCAGTATTTCTTTTTTCTTTTTCTTAATTTTCTACATCTTTCCTCTTCACTTTTCTATCGTTTTTTATTTCTTCATATTTGTTTTCTTCACTGTTCATCTCCTGATATTCCCTTTTTCTTTTTCAGTGTTAAGTTATTCTTTCTTTCTTTCATTTAATGTTATTCTTCATCAGTATTCTTTCTTTTTTTCCTTTTTGTTGTGCATCATCATGAATTTTCTTGTTCTCTGGTCCATCTGAGTTCCTCTCTTGTCCATTTTAAGAATAGTCCATAGTTTCTTATAAGGCAGATTCCCAGGTATTTATTGCTTTGATGAGATTTATGCTGCAGTTTTTGGTATTATCATTATTTCACTCCTTGAGAGTTTTCCATCAGTTTTAACTGGTGGTCTTTCACTGGAGTGTGAATGACAATTTTCTCCAGGACTCTACTGAATATTCTAGCTGATCTTAACAATTGCTGTTGTCTTTATGTGTTACAAAATGAATTGGTGGCCTATTGATTTTGTAAAGAAAGTGTAAAATCTAAAATAATGGTTTAGAAGTAAGAAATCATATATGAGTTCAAATAGCTTGATAGACATGTAGTGATCTCTAGCTGACCTGTTAGCAGTTCTCTCATTGGTTCATTTGGATATGTGACTACATGGTCATGAGAACAAATTATGTTTGTTAGTCAGAGTAAAGTAAGGGACTGACATGAATTGTATGTGTCTCCAGGAATTCCTCTCAGTGGGTTGGAAACATGATCTTGGGAAAAATAAAGACGTTAAAATTTAACTATGTCTTTGAGTTTATTTCTAAGAACTAACAGAGGATATATACAGAGATATGCAACCCCAGAAACACCCAAGTCAAGACAAGAAGAACAACAGAGGAACCTGACCAGCATAGAAGACAGAAATATGAAGATAAGAAGGTGAATATAATAAAAAGAATAAGAATAAGATCTATGCACCATATGGTCTTGATTCTACCTCTGATTTCCAATTCCTTCAATCTATGATTATTATTACCATAGTTTTATCTACTAAACCACTATTTCCCCAGTTTTTAAGGAGATTTGCTGATACTTAAAATAGTAGCCAACTAGATATTTTTGCCATTATTCAAAATCTTTGCAGTTTTTTTTTCTTCATAAAAAAATAAACAACACATGAGAAATGATATTCATCTTTTTAATTATCTTCCCCAATATTTGCAATATAAGTCAAAAATTGGCACCAAAAACCATCTTCTACTTCATTCTATTTTCATTGATGCTTCAGGATTTTAAGTCACAAAGACAAAATTCTTTTGCAAGTAGATTCTTCAGTTTACACTCAATCAATTCTTTATGGTTTAATGCTTCAATAAACACACTTTAATGTGTTTTCTTTTCGAAAAAAAAACCCTTTTTTGATCATCTTTTTTATTAGATGTTTTCTCTTTACTTTGGTTCAACTTTGAAATGACTGGTTTAATCATTGTATATCAATAAATTTTAATTAATTTCATCAAGCATTTTTTTAGGAATAATTTGTCTGAATTTTAAAAATGAGGCATCATAAATTGTATTATTTAGATTTTTTTGAACTGTTGTTCTCATCTTTATTGCAATATACACAATGTTTCCACCAATTTGTTCTCTGGTATTCTTCACGTTTTTAGGAATTATTTGTCTGAATTCTTTATATGAGACTTCACAATTTGTATTATTTACATTTTTTGGACTTTTATCCTCATCTTTATTGTTATATACACAACATTTCTACCAATTTGTAGTCCGGTCTTCTTCAGGTTTTTCTTGTCAAACTTGGGAGCTACCCGTTTGTAATTGGGAGCCTTCACAGAACTTCGAACTGGATCCTTTAGTTAAGCCATTGGGGTAGATTGTTCTCACTTCCTTAAAAATGAACGGGTACAAACTATGTTAAGTATTTTATGTTATTTTCACCTATAGTCAGGGTTGAACCTGCAACCTACAGATGATTGCCAATTTAAAATATATTAACTCAACTCTTATATCCATTGCGCCATGTGTCATAGTTAACAGAATGAGAATAATCTATTCTAATGAATTAGATAAAGAGTTTGATTCAAAGTTACAAAGAAGGTTCCCGAGTTCTACAAGAAACACCTGAAAAAGGCTGGAAGATACATCGGCCAACATTTTGTGTATATAACAATGAAAATGAGTACCACAGTCCAAAATATCTGAATAATCCAATCTTTTTAGGAATCTTTAGATAAAAAATCATCATAGAAATATCAACAATTATTGTATGGGTTTGGGAAACATAATTTAATCTGTGGAGAAAATAAAACTGACCAGAGTTCAACTACTGCTTGGGGCTTTATGAATTTAGCTCACACTAATACTCTTGAAAGAGGCATGAATCCCTTTTCCCTGTTTGCTATATGTTTTTGAGGATGATGAGCAGGAGACAGAGGAGGAGCTCTCAAAGTAGTTTTGACTAATGAGAAAAGAGCCCCCTTTGGTTGAATTCAGAGTTTCCCTTCTCCTAGACTGGTTGCCATACCAAGGTTAAAGAGCCCAGTCTGCCTTACTATTTACCCATAGCTGGAGAGAGAATAGGTATGGATGCATACCATTACCACGTGTATTTGTGCTATGTGAAATGAAAACAGCTTTGTCCAGGATTTGAACTCAGGTCACCATGTCCATTTCCTATATCAATAACCATTGCACCACAATTGACTAATGTTATATATATATATATATATATATATATATATATCACAAAGTCATAGTCATTAAGTCATAGGAAATGAACTTGTTGAACTGAGTTCAAACTATTCTAGGAGAATGAAAACTTTGAATTCAAACCTGATGAACTCTGCTTAAGAAAGTGACCTTGTGTCACATACTCCTCATGTGAAGGGGTTGGTAGATATATACATATATCTCACAAAGTCCATTCAGCTACCAAATTACTTTGATAACTATGAGATGAAAAAAAGAACCATGTGTACATGCATAGGGGAAGAACCCCAAAAACTCATCAGAATATCACCTTAGGGATACAAGAATGAATCAATCTCACTTGTCCCAAATGTCTTGCAAAATTGGCCATCACTGGATCTCCTCCTCCTCCTCTTCCAATATGTTCAATAATATTCAGACTGAATAACATTCTGGTAACTGGTAAGGACATAATGGTAAACTGGATCCTTTATCACGTCATGTACACAATGTTTAGCTGACAGCCTGAAGCATAATTCAACTTGAAGAATACACTCTCCGATACCGTCACAGATTGACAACAACAGTTGAATTTCCTGTGGCTTTTGGACATTGCTCACTCAGTGCAAACACAATGTGGATATTAAAGCACACACAGCGCCCTAATCTAAAATGGCTTCTAGCCTGTATTTCGTTGATAGCTAAGAGGAAAGATTGACAAAGTCATGCTGTTTTGTCATAACCATTTTCTACAGAATCAGGATTTCATGAAAGCAATGTTTTTGGATATCTTTCAGTTCATTTGTTTTGTCTTGGCTTTTGGTTTTTAATTGATTACAGTCAGATGCATTCATGATTAGTTAGAAGTAAGCTCAGATTCTATTCAAGTGTCATTATATAAACAATCTATATATTAATACGCTAGTACCTACCTACCTACATATGTGCATCACACTTTAATACCACCCCCTAATTTAGAGAAACTTTGTAGTTGGGGAGTTGTTTGGGAGAGTGGAGAGGGTCGGGTGATGTCATCTCATTTTGATAATGGACCATTCCGTTTTTATAGTCAATAAAGAAAGGGAAGAAGAAGGGTGTACTACACATCAGAAAAAAACATAATAAAAAAGCAAGAAAGAAAGAAAGAAAAATAGAGATAGAGGGGGGTGGAGAGCTTGAAAGAGATAATGCTAATCTGTTTCAATGGGATGAATAGATGAGAGAGAGAGAGAGAGAGAGAGAGTTAAATCAAGATTATCATACTTTTTACATATTGAACTATTTTGCAAACTGAAAGAAAGAAAGAAAGAAGAGAATAGGTGGAAAAGAGGGGAAGTGAGAGCATGTAAGAAATAACTTGACAGCCATGGCAATGAATGGGTACTCCACTTCCCAGAGCTCCAAAATTGGTGACTTATCACTAAATATTTTAAAATCTAAATTTAAAAAAAAAAATTGATTAATTGAAATAGATCACAAAGTAGGCTTGAGTCTATTCTAGTAGTGACCAGGTTTGAATTCAGTTTTTTTTCTCCTAGACTGGTTGCCTAAGCAAGGTTAAAGAGCCCAGTTTGCCCTACTGCATAGCTGGAGGGAGAATAGTTGGATTCATACCTTTCCCAAGGGTATTAGCACTATGTGAACTGTGGCTTTATCCACTAGATGCAGTTTAATATCATACTTTGGACACAGAATTTTTGCCAGTACTTTATTATTGTTTAGGCATAACTTTCTATAAACAGTTTATGTTAGTAGCATGTTTCCTTGAAAATATGATCTAGTGTGATTTTTCAGGATGATGTTAATATCCTCCACTTAAAATAAGCCCTAGCTGAGAGCAGCAGAATTTTGGAATCCAGTGACTTGCAGAAGAATAACATTCCAGAGGATGATATGTTTATTTTTTACTGAATTGTCGCCAATGAGTTCTGGAATAAAAGAATATGTTAATGGTAATAAATGTAGATCGTTTTTTGTAATTTTTGTTTATTTTGAAATTTCATATTTTTCTACTTCGTAATGTTGTTTTTCAATATATGAAGAATAAAACATTCCCTGAAAATAAGCTCTAGTGTTATATTTCAGAATGAAAATTGATATAAACCCTGTCTTATTTTGGGGGAAACATAGTAATATTCTCGGCTACATTTATATCTCAAAATCAATTTTTTAGGAGTTATAAAGGTTTAAAAAATTGAAAAAAAGATACAGTTAGTTTCTGGCTGCTGATCTCATCCTGATAAAAGTGTCAAGCAACAAGAAGTCTAGCCGAGACACTGGTGACCAGGTAACAAGTGATAAGGTTAATCAATATTCTACCTGGTCAGTTTGAGAATTTGAAATGAGAATAACAGGTGAAAAGCGAAAAAAATATCCTTCTCAACCCAAAGAGCTCTTATCACTGATAATTTTTCTTTCTTTATTTTTTTTTATTTGAGATTACAAAACAATGAGACAGAAAATAGTCATTACAATAAGAAAATCAACATTTTGTGTTTGACAAAGTTTTTCTCCAAGTAAAGATTAAGCCATCTTCATCTTGAGTGAGCTGTAACGATTAAGCTCTGAAACTGCATTTGAATTCATGGGTAATTGTCTGAAGATGACTTATTTTAAGGTAATTAAAATGATGGAAAAAAAAAACACCACCTAAAACAGAGTTTGGGGTTACAGTGTTTATCTATACATATATACACATTAAATATCACCAGTTCCTGCTTTTTATGAAAAAATTATGAAGATTTGATTTATATTCGAAGATATTTAAAGATTAAAATATACATAGAAATAGCATTGTAATTCTACTTAAAAATGTCCAGAATTTGTAAATCTCAAAAGAGATTAGTATTATCTGCATTATTCAGACTATTGTCCCCATCTTTATTGTTATTTGTACAACGTTTCGGCTGAAATGCCCTTCTCGGACTCAGGAACCTTCTCTTTGAACTCGGGAACTTTCTTGTCATAATTGGTAGCCATCACGGAACTTTGAACCTAACCCTTTTAACCCTCAAATTTCAGTGATGGCTCCCGATTATGACAAGAAAGTTCCTGAGTTCGAAAAGAAGGTTCCCGAGTCCGACAAGAAATACCTGAAGAAGGCTGGAGGCATATCGGCCAAAACGTTGTACAAATAACAATGAAGATGGAAACAATAGTCCGAATAACGCAGATAATACTAATCTCAAACTTCAGAGAAATACTCAAAAGAGATGGACATTTTTAAGTAGAATTACAATACTATTTCTATGTATATATGTAAACAAATCAATACACCCAGTTTTCGCCACTCTACCCAGGTGACACTGAGTAGTTGCTTCTAGTATGGAATATGGGTAAGTACTGCTAGTACAAAAATATGAGGACTGTTGAAGTGATTTAGCGTACTGTTGGTTTGAGCAACAAGCTAAGCACAACTGAACCAGTGTCAAGACAACTGGTACTTATGGGAATCAGAATAGTTCATTCATGCATTTGGGTGATTCCATTCCTTGAGTCCCAATTGGCTGCTTGGTTTCTATGATGTTCTGAGGCTTCATAAATAACCTGCAATTTTGCAGTAGTCTTTGCAGCAAAACAGTTCCGTATTAAGTTACGACTCCTTGCTGACTTGTCTTACCAATTCGATGGTAATTGGAACTAGTATAATTATTCTACAACGACAACCGTCTAAAATATAATAATTATTCATATTCAGCCTCATTTCATAAATATACATAAAAGTATTTCATAGTTATCTCCATTATCATACAAAGTTGGATGATTAAGAAATGGCATTAAATGTGAACAGAGCTCCTATAAAAATATCATTCAGTTGCAAATTGGACAGGAAATAGATTTATTCTTCAAGTCAGAACATTTAAAATGTATTGCTCTAATGGAAATCTCACTACAATGTTTTTTGTTTTTTTTTGCTAGGTTACAGATAATGCTAAAATATCAAACAGAATGGAAGAAAACTATGATGTGAAATCAAAATTTGCATGCTCTCTCTCTCTCTCTCTCTCTCTCTCTCACCTCTTCTCTCTTTCTAATATAGATAATAATTATTTTGCATTAGTCTCTCTCTCTATATATGTATGTGTGTGTGTGTGTTACCTGATAAAAGAAAATGAAAATGAAAATAATATTTACCAAGTTGATTGTTTTTACAGAAGGTGTTAGTCTTTTGTAGATAAACATAGAATTGTTTTTGTAGAGTTAATTTCTTTTTACATTAAAAGAATATTTTCTTACATACTTTCTAAATAGAATGCTACATTGACCTTTGGTCAGAAATCACCAAGAAAAGTTAATAGGATGAAAGCATTATTCACAATAACTGGGCTATTTTCAAATAATTGACCATTGTAAACTTGGTAATATGAACATTAAACAACATTCTAATATTACTTAGATCTCAACCTTTACATTACATACACAGTTTGTGTGTTTGTATATATATATATATATATATATATATATATATAAAAAAGTTAGGATAGCTGAGACACAGATTTAATGGCACTTGATAAAAGTAAAAAAAGTGGTTAATGTTCAAAGATTTCACCTACTAGTGAATTTATATATATATATGTATACATATATATATATATATATATATATATATATATATATATACATATACATTATCATCATCATGTTGCGCAATTAGCACGGATATCCATGACAATCTCTTGCCAGCCCTCCCTATCATTTATTGTGCCAGAGAGGTCCTCTTGCGCAGCATCCAGTATCCTTGCAAAGTTTGTCAATGTCCAACCCACACTAGCAGGTCCATGTGTTGTCTCCACAGGAGAATGTCACTTATGAGCTTGTCCTTGCTTCTCCAGCAGTGTCCAGCATGCCTTGTCCGTCTCACTCGGATGGGTTGTGAGAGGGGGGGCAGGTGGCCATACAGCTGCTTCCTTGTAGGGTGCTGTTTCCATGACTGTTCAAGACCACATGCAGCATTCTTGTGCAGGTCCCATCTAGCTTATTCTCAAGGTGCTTTGTTAGGGTCCAGGTGGTGCAGCCATACAGCAGTACTGATATAACCACAGCCTGGAAGAATTGTCACTAACTTGTCAGTGAGATCGGATTTCCATATGACTGATAATTTGTTTGTGGCCGCCCATGCCTTTCCTAATTGTGTTTAAACATCGCTTTCTGTGGATGAGATATTACTACCTAGGTATGTGAATTGTTCTACTTGCTTAAGAAGCTTACCGTCGAGTGTGGAGATGTCTCCTTTCTTTTTGAAACTCGTGAACTCAGTTTTATCAGAGTTTACATAGAGGCCAATATTCTTTGCTGCCTTCTCCATGGTAGTAGTGACTCAGCCTGTGCCGGTGTATCTGCAAGAAGTGCTAGGTCATCAGTGTAGTCTGCATCTGTGACAGTCTGCATGGGATATCGCCTGCTTCTTGCCTTTTTAGTGTGAAACCATTTTCTTTTATGGTATCTAGTGATGTTTGGAGTACATAGTCTAGGCATATTATAAATATATATGGTATTAAGGTATCTCCTTGTAGGACTCCAGCGACGATGTCAAAGAAATCTGTGTCGCCATCAGTGTACAATTGCTTTAGTGTCTTTGTAGAGCATCATTATAGCGGCAACCGTTTCTTTCGAGAGACTGTATGTTAGTAGTATTTGTTCCATTTTCCATCTGTCTATGGAATCAAATGCCTTGGAGAAATCTACGAATAGCAGCGTTGCCTCTAGATTCTTTGCTTGAACCCCTTCTATGATCCGTTGTATAGTCATGATATGAGAGGTTGTGGATCGATTTCTGCGGAATCCGTTTTGGTTTTTCCTAAGGGTTTTCTCTATTTAGGGTCGGATGCAATTAAGAAGGGCATTATATATCTTGGCTGCAATAGCAGTAAGAGTTATGCCTTTTTTAGCGATTCCCTGGTCTCCCTTTTGGGGTAATGGGAAGATGCGGCCTTTATCTATTCTATTTTGTCTCTATACTGCATTGCATAGCCTAAGCAGTGTTTTGTTGAACTTTCCCATCTTCCATACCTCAGGACATACACAAGCATAATACATCACTCAATAAGTACCGGCCCTGACATATAGATGATGCAACTAATAAAAAATCCATATCATTTTTATAAAGTACTAACCTTCAAATGGCATGTGAGCCCAATCGGATTATCAGTTTACAAATTACAGTTATTTAAGTGAAGCTACTGTTGCAAATTTTCAAAACAATGGAAAAATCAGAATTTCATGTGTTGATAAAGCATTTTTCTGATGGGGAAGAAATACTGTTCAAGCAAAGCAATGGCTTCATAAATGTTATTCGGACTCTGCTCTGTCGAACAACGGTTAAGAAATAGTATGCTGACTTTAAATGCAGTCGTACAGACACAAATGCCTGGCAGGCATCCTAGTCCCTTAAAAAATAATTGTACTTAGAGACTGTCGTTTTTGTCTAAGTTGTGAACAATATTGACACGTTTGATTAGATCTAGTTTGTCACATGACTCTTTACCTAATATAGCCTGAATGTTGGTAGAATTTAGGACAAGAATAGTTTACATGAACTACTTTTTCTTTTGACTGTGATGCTAGCTTTTCAGGAAATTGGCACTTTGTCGTCTGAGTATGATGCTTGTCGTATTTTTGCTGGCTTTATTTGGGGCTTTGTTGTCATTTTATTGTAGTGTGATATCAGTAAAAATGTTCACATCATTCCATGTGTCAAATTTTGGTGGCATGATAGAACCTCCCAGTTGTAAATGAACTGTCCATTGTGACCCATTTGCACATAGCACGCATGGTTCCCCTATGCCTAAAGTGTAATATTCATTGTTATTACTTCTGTACATAGGCTGTGAATCATCCATTGATAATAATCCTTGTTTAACGATTATAACTTCAAGTAACTATTTTTAATACAAATGATTTGCACAGTTAGATCAAAGTATTGCTATCAATTATGAATTTTTAAACAGATTTATTTGAGCCATAAATGGAACCTTAACAGGTACTACATCTCCAGACCAGAGTAAACCTGGGAATGATGGCAATAAAAAGTCAACTTCTTACTCCACAAAACTGGAACCTTATCCTCAGTAGAGAATGCAGTTGGTGTAATCTGAGTCTCACTAACAGGACAAACTAATAGTCAGAAAAACAATAATAAATAATAAGCCACAATCTAATGAAGACTAACACCAACTTACTGAAACTTTGGGTTAATAATAATAATAATAATGAAAATAATGATAATAATGTGATACACTAGGAATTATACAAAAACCTAATTTTTGACCATACAACAAAATGGTATATGCATAAACTAGAATCTGTTCTTGAGAATAAAATGCATAAAATTCCCAGGACTTTGAGATAAAGACAGATAGCCTTATAAAAGCCAGAAGACCAGACCAAGTATTAATTAACAAAAAAAAAAAAAAAAAAAACTTGTCAACTGGTAGATTTTGCAGTTCCAGCAGCTCACAGGATGAAGATGAAAGAAAATGAAAAGATAGAAAAATATGACCTTGCTAGAGAAGTGAAAAAACTGTGGAATATGAGGGTGAAAGTGATACCAAGAGTAGTTGGGCACTTGGAATGGCCCCAAAAGCTTAGAAAAAAGACTAGAGGAGCTGGAAATCAGAGGAAGAATTGGGACCATCCAATAACAGCATTGTAGAAATCAGCTGGAATACTCAGGAGAGTCATGGAGACCTGAGGAGACTTGTTATCACTCAAACTTCAGTGAAAGACCATCAGCTAACGCTAGTGTGAAAAGCTAATAAAAGAAGACTTCTTTCTTGCATCTTGTTTAACAGCTTTAAACAGATAGTTACATCAAGTATAGTTTTCTTTTACTCTGCTAATTTTTAAAAAAATGTCCAACTTTTGAACAGTTCCTGGCAATAGCCACATTATCCCCATTCATGATTTTCTAAGATTTAGGACAAGTATAGTTTATATGACCCACCTTTTCTTTTGACTTTTCTGGAAATTGACACTTTCCCACCTGTGTATAATGTCAGTCATATTTTTTACTGGCTTTATTTGGGGCTCTGTTGTTATTTTATTGTAGTATGATATTGTTAAAATGTTCACGTCATTCCATGTGTCAAGTTTTAGTGGCACTATAGAACCTCCCAGTAGTAAATGTACTGTTTATTGTGACTCATTTGTGTGTGGCACACGTGGTTCCTCTATGCTGTCAACCACAAAGGAAATGCTATATTCATCATTGTTATTTCTGTACACAGGCTTTGAATTATTCATACAGTACACTTTTCTTTTATTCACACATTTTTTTAAAGATGCCTGACTACTGCACAGTTTCAGCATGTCTGTCCCATTGCTGGATATGCTCTATCCACTGTCAATATCTGCATTGTCCCCATTCATTATTTTCTTGTGATTTAGCATTGATGCTCGTTCCTCTGTAGTGTATGTTTGCCCCTGTGCAGCCAAGACCTTGTGTCCGTAGCTGTGGTTGCTCACACACAGACTGTATCGCACTGACTGAACCTGTACTAGTCATATCACGTACACGTCTTTCTGTCCATTCATGGCTCTTGCAGATATTCATGGCTGTGTTAATGCCTGGGTTGCCCATCTCCATTAGTTGTCTCCTTGTTTTGTCACTTTTTGTGCCGGTAATAATTCAGTCACTATTCATTTCCTCTTTTAGTATGGTGAATTCACTTTCCTCTGCCAGGGTTTTTATGTCAATGAGGAAAGAAAGGAATGGTTTGATTTCTTTTTGTACTCTCATGTTGAACATAAAATATTTGTGTGCTATACCTTTTTTTTCGGGTGGTGTAATGGTTACTTTCATAGGAAATGGACACTGCAAGATGAGTTCAAATCCTAGACGAGGCTATTTGGATTTCATATAGCACTATTACCCTTGAGAAAAATATGAATCCAACTATTCTCCCTCCAAGTATGGGTAAATAGTTGGTCAGACTGGTGTCTTTAACCTTGATTAAGCAAACACTCTATAGAGAAGGAAAAACTCTGAATTCAACCCCATTGATCTCTCCTTAAGAAACTGACCTTGTGTCACATCCTGTTCATGTGGAGGGGTTGGTAAATTTGTATACCTTTTTTCCTTTGACATAGTTGCAGAATTTTCGCATGAGTACTTCTCTGTGAATATTGGATGCTGTACTGAGGACTTTTTAGAAATGACCATTAGGGACAGGTGGTGAGAGAGAGTCATGAGAATCTTTGCTTTCAGAACCACTTGATGATGATGATGGTGATGACTTCATAATTTCCTTTGACTTTCTTTGTGATGTTTAAGGCATTGAAAATGTCTATTGCTGTTTCTCCTACTCTGTGCAGGAAGAGTGCGCATTTGATATTGTTCAATTTGTTAACTTTTTCAGATGCCACAAGGTACAACTCAAATCTCTTGTAATTTTCCTCCATATTTCTTGTCCATGATATCGGTATAGGCAGTTGATGTATGACATCCATTTTTGTCTTTTAGTTTTTTTTACTTCTGACATTATGTAATATTCCAAACAGGATGGGATTAGTAATGACAATACAAGAGGAGTTAGAGGCCAATTGATCTTTATCACATTTTTTTTCAAATGGTTGTTACAAGTCCACATCTTTCAGTAAGGTCTTGTTTTAAGTCACTTTTAAGTCTCATCTGAAAGAGTTCTCAATCAAGGGGAATAACTCATGGGCACTTATCACAATATTTTTGTATAGTTATTTGTCTCTCTTTTTATATACCTATGGATTGATATATAGACACAGTGAAAAGAGATAACGATGTGAATTTGTGCCTCACTCTTTCACCATCTACTTTTTAGTATGGGGTCTCAATGAAGAAGTTCTTATCTTATTGATACTCTTGTCAAATACATGAACCTATTGCTTTTTATTTTTTCTAAATCTTCTCACAAATACAGAATGGTATTGCCCATACCACATAATTTTTTTTACACAATATACAATAAAATTGTAATAAGTATCAAAATTAAATTTCGTTAAACAAAGAATGATAAATGATAAGATAAGGAATCTGATATAATGGTTGATAAAGGAAGTGTATAACCCAATTCAATTTTAGTGTATATCTGTGAGTTTATCTAAGTCACACATACATACTTTCTCTCTCTCTCTCTCTCTATATATATATATATATATAGTATCCTATTGCTGCTTTAACAGAGGAATTACATCAATTTGGTTAATGTAGAGTGGGGTCCTGAGGAGATCATTTTTTGATTGAAACCATGGTAGACCCTTTATTTTCCATCTTACAATAATTTTATTAGTATTATATATATATATATATATATATATATATATATAGATAGATAGATATAGATAGATAGATAGATAGATAGATAGAAACATAGATATAGATAGATAGAAACATGGCTGAGGTCGGCGGTGGCAGCTCTTCTTCTTCTTAAAAGTTGGAGTACAGACGTCTTTCTGATCATCATCACTATTTATCAAAGCCAAAGAGACATGTGCAACTCCTTTCCACATCCCTGTTAAATGGGAGTGTTTCGCTCGCAAAGAAATGCTTATTTTCCTTCGGACCTTTTGTGTTGTTCCTGTTTAATACAGTCTTTGTTGAAATCCTGAAGAAGGTTTCCATTGTAAACTGAAATGTTCGAACATCGACTTTAAATTTCCATCCATCATAAAATCTGGTGTTTGTTTCTAAATTTTCACCACATAGATAGACAGATCCTGATATATGGAAAATAACATGAAAACTTTAACATCTGCACTTGAGTGTATAATATATATATATATATATATATATATATATATATATATATACTAGCAAATATATGCACCCTCCGGGTGCAAGTATTTAAGTTTTAATATAATAAAATATCATATTAAATTAGAAAGGCTAATGAAAATGAATAAGAATGTAGATAAAAATGATTTGGAACAGAGGGGGTATGATTGAAAAATAGAACAACTTTGAAATAACTCTTCCATCATTTTCCGTTAATCCCGTCTTTCATTGGGTAAATTCTCCTAATTTAACTGTTTAGTTAAAATAGGAAGGAAAAAATAATATTAGTTATTTCTTCTTGTTAGGGGATTTCTTTTAAGATTTATCTCAGAGATTTTTGCTCATATTCATTAAGATAAAACCAAACAATTAGAAATCAATAATACTAAGCATATATTTATTAAAATTACATTTTTAAGATCAATATGCAAATTAGCCTTCCCATTCATACTGTAAACCGCTATTTTATTGTATATATAAATACAATTGCATGTTAGTATTATGTCGATATGGTCAACAGTATAAGTAATGTAAAAAAATTTTATTAATAATTGAGGTATAGATAAAAATAAAATCATGGTAAATGTGATGTAAATAACAAAGAGAATTGTGACTTGTATAGTAATATAGTTTCGGTTACAGACAGACAAACCCACAATCTCCATTATAATAAGATATATATATATATATATATGCACTTCCAATAAGAGAGAAAAACTGAACAGACCCTTATTTGGCTATTATAGATTTATTTCAGCTAGTGACTCTATATTGTATGATGGCTATTTGACAAGACTGGGCTCTTTTATAGAGTCACAAAGAAATTTATAATAACCAAATGACGGTCTGTTGAGTTTTTCTCTCTTATTGGAAGTGTAAGTATTGTTCTGTATATAATTAATTTATTAATTATCATACATTGAGCACTAGTGAAAAGGGGATAGGCTCCCTTCCTGTCCAGCTGATACCGACAATAGGCCACTCTGCTGACTTAACTTTTTACAATCTTTCTATTCAAAATAAAGTATACATTCTGTTGCTTTGTGTAAAAATTTTGCAAATTATCATGTTTCCTTTACAGAACATTAGTTGTTTCTGCCACAACTTCTGTCACTTTTTACCATCTGCAAAATCCTTGCTTTCTTTTCAGATTAAGGAAAACAAAGAATTATTCACAATCAGGGATAAACAAATATGAATCCAATGAAGATTTCGCAATCACTAAAGATTGCGAGATAAAAAAAGAAAAAAAGGAATGAAAAATATTAAGCAACATAAGTTCATTCCGATTTAGGGTTTTTCCAAAGCAAGAACAGCTTTCTTTTGGAACGACAAAAGAATCAAAGAAAAACCAAAAGTTTCAGATCACAGACAAAAATGCCAAGTAGAGCTAAAAGAAAAATGTTGCAGAATTTCTTAAGGTGCCACAAGGATTATAAGACAAGTATGTCTTTGGTAGAAACACATGAAAGACCAAAAACAGTGGAAGCCTCTTAACCAAATTCTACCTGGCTTTGAGAAAACAGCAGAGACTTTAACGTCAGATGTAGAAAGCCTGCTTATACGGAGGGACTTTAGCAGATACGACTTATCTTTATCCAATAAAACTTTATTCGATATTTTGTCTTTGTTTGCAAAATGGCAGTCGACAGAATGATGGTCAGTAGAACTTGATTCTTTTTTTTTTTTTAATTTGGTTTTAAGAGTACAAAGACCTTTAGGCATCAGAGAATGGAGGAAAGTTAAAACAGTGGAATCGTAGAGCTCAAAGCTGGCAATCAAATGTCAAAAGTGAAAGAAAGAAGATAAATAAATGAACAAAAAAAATGGAGAAAGGGAGGAAGCACTGTATCAAGGCTGGAAGATTAATTTCCAAACTACATACCTATATATATATATACATATAATCTCTGACACTGATAACTATAAGATATGTCTTGATATCGATACTATATATATATATATATATATATATATAGGTATCGATATCAAGATATACATATATATAATCTCTGCCACTGATAACTATAAGAAATATCTTAATATCAATATATATATATATATATATATATATATATATATATATATTATATATATATAGGTATCGATATCATATACATATATACATATATATATATATATATATATATATATATATATATATATATATATATATATATATATATATATATATATATATATATATATATATATATATATATATATAGGTATCGATATCAAGATATACACACATATATATATATATATATATATATATATAGATATCAAGATATACACATATATATATATATATATATATATATCGATATCAATATATATATATATATATATATATATATATATATATATATACTGATACTATAAGAAATATCTTAATATCAATATATATACATATATATATTTATATAATCTCTGTCACTGATAACTATAAGATATGTCTTGATATCAATTGTAGACTGACAAGGGTATATAAGCTGAAATAAAGATATGTTTTTAAATCTACAATAAAATGAAAGTGCTTGAGGTGTAATGGTTATTGCAGTAGGAAATGGGTAAGGCGAGACAGGTTCAAATCCTGGATGAAGCTGATTGATGGAGAAAGGAAAGAATCTCGGAAACAAGGTCAGGGATTATTTTCCAAACTATATATCTGTAGAATAATCAAGCTAAGTTCCAATTACCGTCGAATTGATAAGATATGGCAACAAGCAGTCGTAACTTAATACAAAACTGTTTTGCTCCAACCCTACTGCAGAATGACAGGGTATTTATGAAACTCCACAACATCATAGAAACCAAGCAGCTAATCAGAACTCAAGGAATGGAATCACCCAAATACATGAATGGACCATTCTTGATTTCCATAAATACCAACTGTCTTGGACATTGCTTCAGTTGTGCTTAGCTAGTTGCTGTTGTTCAACCAACAGTAAACTGACTGACTTCAATAATATCTTATATCAACGTACCTTGTCTTGATATCAATTGAAGATTGACAAGGGTATATATGTTAATATAAAGATATGTTTTTAAATCTACAATAAAATTAAGGTGCTTCTGGTGTAACAGTTATTGCTATAGGAAATGGACACAGCAAGATGGGTTCAAATTCTGGATGAAGCTGTTTGCATTTCACATAGAACTAATACCCTTGGAAAAGGTATGCATCCAACAATCCTCCTCCAGCTATGGGTAAATAGTAAAGCAGACTTGGTTCTTTTATTGTATACCCTTTCTTTACTTCTATTATTATTCTGCTCATCTTTGGTATCTTACGTTCTTCTTCTAGCGTCTGAACTTCGTCTTTCTCCGTTCTTGTTGGTTGGTCATCCTTGATTCATTTCTTCTTCTAGGTCAGTCTTGTTGCCAAGACATTCATCAACCACAAAACCATATTATTTATTTAAACCTTTATTTACTGAACTAAACATTTTTCCCTAACTAATCACAGCGCACATGTGCAGTGAGTCCCAGCTAAAGCAGATACATCTTCTCTGCTTGATGTCCAAGCTGAAAATGAAAGCCAACCAGGTCCCATGCGACTCCATGTATTTCGCGGGCTTTCTGTAATATTCCATGGAAAGTCCCGCCCGTGATATGAAAAGGGCCATCCCTTCAGAAATACAGGGGGGTGACAATAATCTATGCATAGATTATGTAACACTTTAACCTTGGTATGGCAAACAGTCTAGGAGAAGAAAAAACATGAATTAACCTTCTGTTACTTATTTAGAATTTGTTATCAATTGCATTTATTTGTAAATTTGAAATATAATTAGGAAAAACAAAATACAATAAAGATAATAGAAGAAGCTTCCAGGGTCTCTAAGAGAGCAATGCAGCTGACGAATTGCAATGAGGTTCAAAGATCTTTGTGGGAAGGGCCATGGTTCTTTTGTACAAACTTCTGGCTCTAATCAGATAACTTGATGTTAGCATTTAAAAATCCCTATACTCTTACATATCCCAATCCATTCATTTGGTTGTGCTCAGTTGGTAGAGCATTCACCTAAAACCATAGTTCCGGGTTTGATACTGGACTTGCCAAATCAGCACATGAGTACCAAAGCTTGGATCTGTGTCATAAAGTGGGAAACTGATGGTAGGTGTGGTGCACCACCTCAAATGCAAAAAAAACAATTTCCCTGGTCTAGCACAAGTGAAAAGGGGATAGACTCCCTTGCTGTCCAGCTGATACTGACAATAGGCTACACCACCTACTTTACTATGTTTTTCTTGTGAGTTAGGGTATCATATTAATCTTTTATCTTAAAAATTTAAATTTGCAATGTTTTAAAAGAAAGAAATCATTTTTAACTAAAATAATTAGCCATATTTAATTAAACATTACTAATTATGTTTAATTGTAGTTCAATTAGATTTAGTTTGTGTTGTGAGGTGTGGTTTCGTATTCTCTGTTGTAGTAGTATCTATAATTCTTTGAGCGTAATCGTAGCTCAGGTCTTAGCTTCAAGTAGCTAATTTCATCCCAGTCCTCTAAACTGTCTCTATATATCTCCTGCTGTAATACACATATGTAAATGAGATAACACGCCATTGGCTATCTCACTACAGTTTGGTTTCTTTTTTTAATGGCACATCAACCCTCATTGGTAATTTAATTCCAAAAGCCACCTTTGTAGAACAACAGTAGGGGTACCATTTATCTCATAACTGGGGGGGGGGTTGAGGGAGTTCATGCCTTTCTCAAGGATATTAGTCAGAAAGTGAATATAATAGTGCACTGGAGTTTGAACTTGCTTACTACAACATACCAGTCCAGCACATTAGCCACTGCACTACAGGCATTTGCCACTTCAAGTTTGAATGTAAAATAATTTCATAGCACAGACTAAAAACAAACACTTGAATTTAGAAATCTCTAAAGTGAAACTCATTTAAATTTTAAAAATATTTCTCTATAAATTTCAGCGAAATTTTCAAGGAAACTTCTTAAGATAATGTAAAAAAATATGACTGGTGAATCTCTTTTCTGTTATGTGGATTGTTTTCTAATAAAAATTACCATTTCTAACTGTTGTGGAAATTTTTTCATTGATTTTTTCATTTTATGACAATAAAATAATGTGCTGTTTCAAATCCTGAACTCTTACTCATTGTAAATGATTGATATTTATTTATTTTAATGGTACATCAACCCGTCTAGGGTTATTTTATGGCAAAAGGTTAGGGAATTACATTCATTGTATGTTCCTATTCACCTTCTTTGTGTAGCAGTTACTTAAGAGGGTTTTTTTCACACAGAATATGAATAATTTTTAAAGAGATCTATTTGACCCATAGATGGGACCCTAACAAAAACTAGCACTCTAGGTCAAAGTGGACCTGGAGTAAGAGTAATGAAGGGGCTCTCTACACTTTCCAGATCTTCAGAACTGAAGTCTCACCATCAGATGCAGTTTTATGTCATACTCAAGATACTCTCCTTTTCTTTTTTTTTTTTTGAGAGATGGCTTACCTCTCACCAGGGGATACAGTCAGCATATTACTGACAGGGGTCCATTGTAATCAGTACTTCAGCCAGTATATTTATATTTATATATATATATATACAATGTGTGTCAAAAAAAGTATTGAGATTTTTTGTACTTTTTGACACACCTTGTATTCTGAAAAAAAATTCCATTCATTGATTATTTTAAGAATACAGGGTGTGTCAAAAAAGTACCAAGTTTAAAGCTGTATTTACCAAGATAGAAATGAAGAATGAATGGAACATTATTTTTTTTCAGAATACAAGGTGTGTCTAAAAGTACAACAAATCTTGATACTTTTTTGACACACCTTGTGTATATATATATATAATATATAGAGAGAGAGAGAGAATAGATAGATAGATAGATAATCTTTGCATATACAAAAGCATGCTTTCAGAATCTTAAATCTTTTTTTTTTCCTTCTTAACTCTAAGAAATGAAGTAGAAAGTGGTAAGCATTTAAAAAGATAAGTTAATGTCTTTGCTGTGACTTGAACCTGAAAACAATAAAAAGTATAAGAAGTATACTGTCTTGAACAATCAATGTATCAGCGTTTCAGATTCTCAAAGTACTTTTGAACTTAGAATCAAAGAAGAATTCTTCAGCTTTCTCTTACCAATGCACTGGTCCAGTATGGCACACAACTGTGTCAAGCGGCCTTCACACAAATCCACTCTTTCTAAATTCTCTGAACTAAAAACTCTATCCTGACTCTTGCCACAGCTTCCCTGTCTGCTAAGAGACATGTCATTATATTCAAACTTCTATTCACTTTTCTCTTTGATTGTGAAATATCTATCCATGTTTAACCTTTCACGAACATACAGCAGGAAAGAAATCTTGATATGTCACTGGTGAGATGAAAAAAAAGTTAGAAAATTCTTCATAAATGTTCCACTTCTTCAATAAAGATAAAAACGATAAAAAATAATTCAAAGGAAAATGGCAGCTAACCTCCATTCTGATGACAAGATTTTCTTATTTTTCAAAAATGAGGGAATAATTTTAAATGGTTTACTCCTATGCTTGTTTGCATAGAAGAAGGATGACCCAACAAAAAACCCAGAGTTGGGCATTTTGACAATTAGTACCACATCTGGGATTCGAACACGTGACCACTAGTTTACAAATAAATGTTTGGAATCTTTTGAATTTTTTTCTGTTTTAAATTTAAGGGAAGACATAACTATTTTTTAATTATTTTATAAAATTATGAATTAGTAAAAGTGTTACATAATTTATGAGCAGCTATAAATTATGAACGTACCTGTAGTTAGAATTTTGAATTAGGGTCTGTTAGACTTAAAATGATGGGGTCCATGGAAAGTTACCGACAGTTGTGATGGTTAATAACCTTTTGATTTGACTCCTTGAAAATGCGCAATTGGACTTTCAAATGGTTAATAAAACCCTCTGTACTCCTATGCTTGTTGTATAGAAGAAGGATGAGCCAACAAAAGCCCCAGAGTTGGGCGTTTTCATGCAATTAGTGCCATATCTGCGATTTGAACTCATAAATGTTTAAATCTGCCACTGATTTGTGCTGGTTGGGCGTTGGCCAATGGTTGTTGTGTATTTCTGGCAAGAGACCATAAAAACACCTGATTTGATTTGATTTCTTTGTTTAATGGCATATCAACTTTCATGGGTCATTTAATACTGAAGCCATCCTTGTAGAAGAAAAACTGCAGTGGTACTATTTAATCCATAGCTGGGCATAAAACACTGGGATTTCATCAGACGACATAAGATTTTTCTGACATGCAGACAGAAGGAGAGAGAGAGAGAGAGAGAGAGGAAAAAAAAAGAAGGGACATTTGCACTGGACTTTGCAACATTCTGCTTTTTCTCTGATAGATTAAAATTGCTTTCACTTATCTAACATTTATCATGATGTGGTTCAATTCAAATATTCAGTTATTTAACTTCACTTGCATAACCACTGGTTATATATATATATAACATTTGCAATCTTATAGTTAATATTATTCATCCGCACTCCTCAACTAACACAACCTAGCTATATACAACATACATAACCTACACATCCGACAGAAAAAAACATACACACACACATACATGCGCTAAGCGCTGTTAAAATACCACACACTCACAGATCAACGTATTATGTGTGTGACCAGTTACTATGCGTACGCAACTTTATGCAGCCCATAAACTCTCTCACACATTCAATTCACCTTCACATACACACACACATCACTTTATCCAATCATACGCATCCCATGTCTATTGAATTTTTTGAAATTTTTTGTATTTTTTCGATTTTCCTTACATTTGAAACATCTTCACCTGATGATTGCATCGCATGAAACCAATATGGTTGTGATTGTTCCTTTGTCACCCAATAAATAGATATGTAAAACCTTTATATATTTATCTTATTATATTATATATATATATATATATATATATATATATATATGTGTGTGTGTGTGTGTGTGTGTGCAAGGGGTATATATATATATATATATATATGTATATATATTTGAAATCTTATCTCAAAGGTTATGGATGTCGCAATGAAACATAAGGTATTACAAACAGTGAAAAGATGACTTTCAGATGAGGAAGATGATCAGTTGTCATATCTTATTATAATGGAGATTGTGGGTTTGTCTGTCTGTAACCAAAACTATATTACTACTCAAGTCACAATTCCCTTTGTTATTTACATCACATTCTCAATGATTTTATTTTTATTTAAACCTCAATCATTAATAAAATTGTTTTACATCATTAAGACTGTTGACCATATCTACATACTAATAACATGCAATTGTATTTATATATACAAGAAAATATCGGTTTACAGTGTGAATTGGAAGGCTAATTTGCATTTTGATCTTAAAAATTTGATTTTAATAAATATATGCTTAGTATTATTGATTTCTAATTGTTTGGTTTTATATTAATGAATATGAGCAAAAATCTCGGGGATAGATCTTTTAAAAAAATCCATTAACAACTGTAATATTATTATATTATTCTTTACTTCCTATTTTAACTAAATTGTTAAATTAGCAAAATTTACCAATGAAAGACGGGAGTAAGGAAAATGATGGAAGAGTTAGTTTCAAAGTTGTTCTATTTTTCAATCATACCCCCTCTGTTCCAAATATTTTTATCTGAATTCTTATTCAGTTTCATTAGCCTTTCTAATTTAACATGATATTTTATTATATTAAAACTTAAATACTTGCACCCGGAGGGTGCATATATTTGCTAGTATATATAAATATATATATATACATACACACTTACAAACATACACATGTAAGGCAGAATAAGTTCTTTATCTTTGGTAGGGCAACCAGTTTAGAAGAGAAACTGAATTCAAACCTGCTGTACTTTGCTTAAAAATTACTTTCTTATGGTTGATGATTTGGGTAAATACATACACAAGTACTTACATATCACACCTCCTCCCTCCAGCTTTGTACATCTGTTATTATAGTAAAGCTGAGCGAATCAACTTTTGTAGACTAAAGGCTTTTTTATTGTTTAGTCTAATGATACAAAAATTATACTAAATTATTCCTTAATTTTAGGATTGAGTAATGTTTAAAAAAAATTCCAATTTAATTGGTTCTAATAAGTCATAATTTGCAATTAAGTCAAAAACTGATCAAACCCTTACTTTACGTTCTGCCCATCACTTTCCTCCTCTCTATGTATATCTTGATTACCTCCTCATTATATATGTTAGTTTCCCTGGGAGTGTAGAGAGAGAGAAATAGGAGAATTTGAAATGTATTTGTATGTTAAATTTCATAAGCAGCAACCCGTAGCTAAATTAGGTCAAACATTTGCTTTCTTAGAAATCTTACAAAATGATTTTAATGACATATCTTTTTTTTTTTAAAAAATTGATTCGCTTTGCAAACTCACTTTTCTCTAAAATCAATTATCTACTTAGAGCTCAATAGGTGACCCAACGGGTCACGTTTTGTCTAGTATTAATACAAACATGAGATAAAAATTAACAGATATATTTACAAATTATAATAAATAGTGTATTTCTTTGTGTGATTGTTTTAATTATATGTTAGCAGAATTGTGTATGTGTGTGTGTGTGTGTGCAAGGTAAGTAATTAGTCAGGAAATATATAGATAATCATTGCTTTTTATTGCCCTGAGCTTTTCAGTCACATGACCATCAGTGAAATTATTGTGGTACCTACCTAGAGGCTCTGTGAGAAAAGTGTCATTGTAAAACACTTGTTTAATTTTGAAAAGATTTGTCTTCAGCAATTTTTCTTCTTTTCATTTTTTTTTTTCAAAAGACAATAGAAAAATGTTTCAGGCTAAAAATAGGATTTACTAAACAATGAAAAGAAACTTCTAAGTTCAAATAATGACAGGATACAATATTGCTATTGTAGCGATTGTGTGCCCCTGCTGAATGGACTTGTGTCGAAAAGGGTTATCTCCCCTTACTGTGAGGGTTTCACCAATAGGTGACACTACTAGCTGGTATTTCAACAGAATTTCTCTCTCTCTTTTCTCTTGGTCTAGCATCCACTAAAGATGGACTAGATGCGTGTGTCTCTGTCCGTTAAGTAAGGGGTGTCCCCCCCAACTATCAGTAAGTGACTCTCATATTCTTTATGAACCTTTCGTATTTCTGCAGCACTCTCATCCTATCTGTTTTGTATAATGTCATGTATGTCATGCTCCACGTGCTCAGACAATAAAGTCTGTATTGTTATGTTGTACTTCTTTGTTCGGCTTTATTGATGTATATATTCATTTTATTGGAAGGTTACTCTGAGCCTTTTAATGTATTATGAGAACCATTGTTCTATTATTATACTATTAATTTATTACTAGTTTTATTCCATATTATACTTGTTTTTTTTTTATCTCCGTACTCTGCATTCACAAACTCTTTATGATTACTATTTTAATACTAGTTTTACTACATATTATTCTTACTTTCTTTATCTTAATACTCTGGGTTTATAGATATTTATACAGTGAGAAAGAAATGGGAGCACTTGGTGTAATGGTTAAAGTCATGGGAAATGGACTTGTCGCCCCAAATTCAAATCCTTGATGTGGCAATTGCAATCAAGAAAATGTTGAAGAGAACTCTTAGAGCTTTTAAATGAAACATGCTGATGTAAAAGACTGCTGCCTAAATATATTTTATAATTGTCATTTACTATAGTTTGTTGCAAGACCAAAAGTATAGAGAACCGAGTGAGAATTGAACTCATCATCAAATAATTGCTAGCCTATATCACTAACCATTATACTATGTGATGGCTCCTTCCAGAAATGTTATCCTCTCCACAAACTCATTGCACTGATATAATTTTTAAAATGTCTTTATATCTTATAAGGGTATGCAAAATGTATTTTTAATGGTTGCATGAAAATTGTATTGCTCCAGCCTTCCATATTCAATTAACTTTGAAAATATGCGTCCGAAATCCCGGCTTTCATCTTAGTTCGAACACGTACCTCTAGCAGTAGATAGGAGCTACAGAACTATCTTAACCATCATTTATAAAAACTAATAATGTTTATTAACTTCATATATATTGATAAATTGGTAGAATGAATAAACTAGCGGTTGTCCCTCAGCTCCCATATGATAAAAAGGGTTGTGTGTTTGCCATAATTTGAAGAAAAGGATAATCATATAGGTGCTAGGACTTGACATGACTAGCCAAATGGAAAAGAAAAACCCTGAATTAAAACCGATTGTACTCCATTTAAAAAATTGACCTTGTGCAGTAAATTCCCTAAGGGAGACAAATGCTGACACCAATTTGGCAATTGAACATCCACTATTTTGTATCCATATAAATGTCTATTTCATAAAGACAAATTTGGTTGGGTTCCAATTATTTAGACAATAATCAATGATTATTCACATGACCATGATAAACTATATACTAGGTTGGTTGGTTGGATTTTATGGTATTTCAACCCTTGTTGGGTTATTTCATGCTGAAGATATTTGTTTCATTCTTGATGGTTACTGAAAAAAAATTTTAAACACATTTTTTTTGTTAACTCATTTTCTTGTAATTAACCCATAAATGGGTCCTTAACAGTTACAACCACTCTGGGTCAGGGTGGACCTGGGAGTAATGGTGATGAAGGGGTACAACACACTCCCCAGAGCTTCATTATATTTTAGGACAAAAGTATCCACTCCTAATTAGTTTACCTTTTCTTGTTTTGCCTTATGGCAAAGATGCAATCAAATAATTTTGCGGATTCTTATTCTGTTATCAGTTATTTGTGAATCAGTAGAGATATCCGATAATATTTGTACCACTATCAGTTTTGATCGTTCTCTTAATTCGGTTTTTAATCTGAAGTAGAGAAATTAGAAATGATCAAAATGATAAATGTTATTTTGATTAAGATATTTTGCCCCAAAGATTCTTCAGCTAATTTAGTCCCAGCACCTACTGAGAAATAAAAGATGATAGGACATCTGTGCCAGCTTCAAGGAACATTTTTTTTTACCTTCTTCAAGTTTTTCATTATTTCACAGCTCTATTGTTTTTAAAAGATATTAGGTGATATCAAAAAGTATTGAGACTAGATATTTAATTAAAAAAAAAAATAATGTTGGTTGGTTATTTTTATTTTATGGCATATCAACCCCTTTTGGATCATTTAATGTTGAATCAAATCATTTTTGATAAACAAAGGACTCAGATTGCATACAGTACCTGCTGTTGCTTAAGTAGTCAACCAATTAAGTATTGAAATGGCTCATTGTAGCTTAACTTCAAAATTTAAACAAAAAAAGTGCATAGCAGAGCAACTTATATAATAAAGTGATATAAAAACAAGTCTGAGTCAATTCATTATGTTATTATTTCACCTGTTTGTGTTTATGAGTATTAGATTTTTCCACCTAAGATCAGAGTGCAGTATAACCTGATCCTGGCTCTTCTGAGACAGAATCAGTAATACATTTTCAGTGAGAAATTTTTATAATAATATTAGACTGGAAGGAAAAACAAGATGTGAAGGAATAAAGATAAGATGTAAGAAAACTACAAAAAAATGAAAAAAAAAAACAAGTGAAAAAAAAAAAAAAAAATATATATATATATATATATACTAGCAAATATATGCACCCTCCGGGTGCAAGTTTTTAAGTTTTGATATAATAAAATAGCATATTAAATTAGAAATGCTAATGAAACTAAATAAGAATGCAGATAAAAAGATTTGAAACCGAGGGGGATATAATCGAAAAATAGAATAACTGAAATTTATTCTTCCATCACTCTCGTCTTTCATTGTTATTTTTTCTAATTTAAGTATTTAATTAAAAGATGAAGTAAAGAATGAAATGACAGTTATCTTTTCTTGCTAATGGATTTCATTTAAAATTCATTGAAGAGATTTTTGCTTATATTCATTAAAATAAAACCAAACAATTAGAAACCAATAATACTAAGCATATATTTATTAAAATTACATTTTTAATATCAATATGCAAATTAGCCTTTCCGTTCACACTGTAAACCGCTATTTTGTTGTATATATAAATACAATTGCATGCTATTATTATGTAGATATGGTTAACAGTATAAATAATGTTAAACAATTTTATTAATAATTGAGGTTAAAATAAGGATAAATTCATGGTGAATGTGACGTCAATAACTAAGGGAATTGTGAATTGAGTAGTGATTTAGTTTCAGTTACAGACAGAAAAACACACAATCTCCATTATATAATAAGATATATATATATATATATATATATATATATATACATGCCCCTGGTGGTTTGATCACTTTGGAGGGGATTTTGCTGATGACTGCCAACTATGTTTAAAGGCAATGCTCTCCTATAAAACTGGTGGTCTTTACATATATATGTATGTATTTATTTATCTGTTAAAATCCTTGTTCCAGTTTGTAGGTGTGCAGATGGTTGACTGGTTAAGTCTGACTGGGGATAAATCAATCATGTTTTCATCCTGGCTGGAGGTTGCCTACTAATGTCTAGCCACACTGAAGAGATGTGATACATCGAAACAAAGTGTCTGTGAATGACTATATATATATATAATTATACATAATAAGCTCCATCGAATTTATGTCTACAATATCCTAACTTGTAGATGCTCTACAACTGATATTGAGCATTATTTATTTATAAATATATCAAACTATATTATCAATATCCCTCTCTTTCTCTCTCTCTCTCTCTCTCTTCTCTCATATATATATATATATATATATATATATATATATATATATTATTAGTGTTATTTGGACTATTGTCTCCATCTTTATCTTTATTTGTACAACGTTTCAGCCGATATACCCTCCGGCCTTCTTCAGGTATTTCTTGTCGAACTCGGGAACCTTCTCGGACTCAGGAACCTTCTTTTCAAACTCGGGAACTTTCTTGTCGTATTCGGGAGCCATCATCCGACAAGAAATACCTGATGAAGGCCGGAGGGTATATTGGCCGAAACGTTGTACAAATAACAATAAAGATGGGGACAATAGTCCGAATAACACTAATAATACTAATCTTCAAGCCTCATCTCAAACATTCAGAGAAATAATATATATATATATATATATATATATATATGCACACACATAGAGATTGAGAAAGGGATTGAAATGAAAGAAGAACAGAGAAACACAGGATATCAATATACAATGAGTAAAAGTTTGCAAGGCAGATAGTGAATGGAAAGACATCCAAATTGCAATACATGAATTTTTTTTTATGGAGATATAGAACAATAAAAAGATATGTGTGGATGTAGTAACAATATTTGGGCATTCCTTATCCCCTTTTTTTTTTTTTTGAATACGAAATTAATCCATGGTTGTATAACATTTAGAGTTAAAAAAATGGATAGGCAATGAAGATTGAAAGAGATAAGGGAAAGAATGAGAAGATACAGGCAATGAAGATTGAAAGAGAGAAGGGGAAGAATGACAAGATACAGGCAATGAAGATTGAAAGAGATAAGGGAGAGAATGAGAAGATACAGGCAATGAAGATTGAAAGAGATAAGGGAGAGAATGAGAAGACACAGGCAATGAAGATTGAAAGAGATAAGGGAGAGAATGAGAAGACACAGGCAATGGATGAAAAAGAACAGTTATGATATAATGGATAATTCTAGTTGTCATGGAATTTCCACAAGTCCAGCTAGTTTTCCTCATATCATAAATTATTTAGACTAGCATTCTTCACTTCCTTTCTTTTCTCTCTCTTTTCCCCTCTCTTTCTTCACTCTCCTTTTTTTTTCTTCTGTTCTTTCTTTCTTTTTCACTTCTTCTTATTTCACTTCTTGCTTCCTTTCTACCAGTTTTCACTTCCTTCCTTTTATTCTTTACCTCCTCTCTTTCACTCTTCTATCTCTCTCTCTCTCTCTCTTCCACTTCGTTTCTTTAACTCACTGCTTTCTTTCTGTCACTCTCCGCAATTCAAACAAGCTAAAAACACTGTATTCAACATACACTTGTGCCACAGGCAGGATGCAACAATATTTTAAGTGGAGTACAGCTAGTTGAATTTTCCTTCTTCAAGATTGTTGAATTGA